>BTPG01000002.1:151845695-151868195 GCA_036245525.1 Semisulcospira habei
ATAAATAAATAAATAAATAAATAAATAAATAAATAAACATCGACGGCGGACTTTGCATTTCCCCATTGACAGTTGAAGGACATTTAGGAAACATCATCTTCCAAATGTTCGATCCATCATAATAGACGAAGAGGAAATATCCTGGTTGGGTGGACGTTCAGACTGTATAAAAGGGTGCAGAAACTCTGCATGTTACTCTTGTCCTCAGCGACACGTCAGTAACCAACAAGTGAGTATTCTACAGTTCTATTGTCCCTGTTTTACTGGTAGTCTTAGAATTAAAACTGCTGATAGGGTTGTCTTTCTTTACTCTAAGTGCAGAGTTGCTTTCCGTTTATTCTACATTATTGTAGTTTGGCTTTTACTCACATATTCATGCCCTCTACCTGGGGAACACGACTGATGCCATATTTTTTTTTTTCTACGGGAAGCTAACTCATTCAACTCCTACACGCCACTGCAAGACATGGTTCGAGAGTGATAGTTCAAGGGTTGTGCCAGAATAGCTTGGCGCCTATAGGCGCCAAGCTGTTTTGGCAGAACCCTTGAACTATCACGCTCGATCTGTTTCCAGAAGTTTAATACAGACTTCAAGGGGCAACTTCAAAAATTTTTGGATTGAGTTCCTGGAGCAGAATGTGTTAATATGAGGAGATTTAGCATGGGTAGTGGTGGGGGAAGGTGGGTGGCTAGCAATTAGCCTCGTCACTGCCCTGTACGTACAATGTACGTCTGAAATCTGTGTCAATTCAACGCGAAAGTGCTCCACTCGTCCCATGAACAATGGATACAAAGTGGTTTCAGCAGGAGGCATAGATCCTCAATAGCCCCCGCAATTGGGGCGGCTCATGAGGATCTATATCTCTTGCAGTAGTGTGGTGTCCATTTTTTTTTCTGCTCGTAAATGTTTCAAATCTTGCTAAAGAAGTAGCTAACATTTGTTTTTAAATCGATAATTGTAAAACTATATCCATTTGTACTTGTGAAGTTCGGATCATGAAACTCACAGCCTGGCAACACAAGTAATACATGACGACGTCAAAGGAAAATAACCTTGACGTCACTGCTGTAGCCTACACATACCCCCTCCCCCCCCCCCTCAGCAATCCAAGGAACTTGGATACAAAATGGTGTCACTAAGAGACATAACTTTTCTAGACGATCTATGTATCTTGCAGTTGGGTCGTGTTCAGTTTTGTTCAGTAAAGGGGTTAACTCATTCACGGTCAGCCGCATCCGGATGCGACTGGCCGCGAATGAGTGCATATATATCATCGTTCACAGTTGCTGTACCCAGTTATACATAGTTGTTGCTGTTGATTTTTGCTATACAGCTCCAAGATGAAGATCGCACTTGTCCTATTCCTGGCCATGGCCATGCTGGCTCTTGCCTCTGCTTCCGGCTACTACGGTGGTGGTGGTGGTGGTGGCTTCGGGGCTGGAAAAGGCTATGGCGGAGGCCGTGGCGGAGGCCATGGCGGAGGCAATGGAGGCCATGGCGGAAATTATGGCAAAGGCTATGGAGGCTCCGGTTACGACATTTATTGACATTAACCGTAAGTGCTGATTGTGTTCACTTTATTAACAGTCCCATTCCATCGCAATATTCACAGATCCTCGAGCCCCTTACAAACATGACAGCCTATATACTACGGTGCAAATGAGAGCCGACCTTTGTCAACAAGAGGCACAGATTCTTATAGCCCCTTGTGGGATCACATCTCCATACTGAGGCAGCCATTCCGTTTAAGGGGATATTAGCAACAACATGCTCTAAGTGCTGATATTCGACAATGCAATGGATTCTCAATGTTTGTCCCGCATTAACTATGACTTAATATTTACCCTTCTTTTCCCAATCCGTTAAACCCAAAAAACTAACTAACTCACTCTATTCCCAATCGACGTGATTAGTCACACGTAAATGAGTTGTTGTTATGCTTTATCGCACAAGTTTGAAAACAATCTTTTTCGACGCTAAGGAGAAGAAGCACAGAAATTATTACAACTTCATAATTAACTCATTCGCGACCAGCCGCATCCGAATCCGCGGCATATGCCGCGCATCCGGATACGGCTGGCCGCGAATGAGTTAAACAAGAAAAGAGGCCCCATCTCTAAGAGTCTCAGTGTTCATGTTGAGTCTCTAGATGCTAACAAGGTCCTATGTAAGAGCGTGACCCCCCCCCCACCCCCCGCCCACAACACTACCACACCCCCTCCCTTCCACACACATACTCCTCAATTTTAACTGGTTTTAATGTGTGCCTTAGGATGTTTAAACATGTTCTTTTAAACCCTTCACTGCCGAGAAACTGGGAACACGATCCAACTGTAAGAGCATAGATCCTCATGAGCCCCCGCAATTGCGCGGGCTCATGAGGATCGATGCCTCTTGCTGATATCTCTTTGTATCTATGTTTATTGGCCGGCTGCGGCTCAGCGTTAAATCACCAAAGATTGAGCGAAAACAGATTTTGCGTCCACGGGCACTGAAGTGGTTAAGGCGTTGTCTTGTAATTTCAAGCCTATGCAGAATCTCTAGGTATATACCTGCATGACTTGATTTGGTCAGGCCGGCTATTTCTGCACCAGTTAAATTCAGATTAACCTGTCCCGCGGATTTTGATTGTACCCCATAACACAGTATTCGACAACTGGCCATAATATTGTCGTTTCAATGTTAGCACTGAGAACAAGAACAAACAATAAAAAAAAAATTATAAAGTTTTTGAATTTTCAAATTGTTTTGGGGCCATTAGAAACATCCGTTATTTGAGTTACTCACTGCAAAATTCATTGATTTTTCCATGAAAGATAGTAGGCGGTAAAACGCAGTTGGACGATCTACAAGTGCTCGACTGAATTATCTCTCACACCACAGCAAGATATGGCTCGACCATGATAGTTCAAGGGTGGTGGCAGAATAGCTTGGCGCCTGTAGGCGCCAAACTATTCTGCAACCACCCTTGAACTATCATGCTCGATCTGTCTCGGGAATTGTAATGCAATCCTCAGAGGATAACTCCAACATGTGGGTATTTCGTACCTCGGGCATAATGAGTTAAAGGTCCTGGTTCAGCAATTAGAAGAGGACAGCCAAAAAAAAATTAAAGTCCCTACCTGACACAGAAAGTACAACCCGTAGAAGGCCCGTCAGATGGGATCGATGTATGTCAGTTACAGGACATGTGACAGCGTCCCTGTAAAGCATTACGTCTCGTGTTACACAGTAACAACAGCATGCCATTAGTAAGATATGTGTTTTCACAGTCGTTACAGACTCAGCAACCGCTAGGAATATTTCTACATCTAATTTGCAACTACTTTGTATGATACAGGTGAACAATTATCCAATAAGCAAAGATCATCGGCCCACGACGGCCGCAGTGGGCCCGCGTACGACTGTGCGCGGGTCCACTGTGGCCATCGTGGACCCGTAGACATTTTGCTACTAAGGATGAAGGTGATGATAATGATAATGATGATGATAATAATGACATGAGCAATGACAATTGTTTTTGTTTCAGACAAAGTGTACTAGTGAGCCTTGCAGATCTGTGTGTGAACCCCTATTCTTCCTTTTGTAACACTTTACTGCAGTAAAGCGTTTCTGGCAATAAATATGGCGTCTGCATAAACAAAATACTGGTGTGTTGATTTTAGTAGTATTTGTGAATATGTGGTAAACGTGTGCGTGAGCATATGTGTGTGTGTGTTTGTGTGTGTGTGTGCGTGCGTGCTTGCTTCATAAGAGCACGCGTGCGTTCGTGCACGCGTGTGTGTGTGTGTGTGTGTGTGTGTGTGTGTGTGTGTGTGTGTGTGTGTGTGTGTGTGTGTGTGTGTGTGACAGCCACGGTGTAGTTAATCCTGTCAATTTGTGGACAAGGTTTACAAACTTAATAGTAGTCTGACTTTCACACAGTTTAAAGAATAAGAATGTAAAAATCACCCCACAAACCCGTACAAAAGTTCAGATCGTAGTCTCTTTTTCTGAAACATTGTAAACGACAGCATGGAATGCATGAGTCTCAGAAACCTCACGCTTTTGGAAATACACTAAAACAATAAACGCATATTTATCAGACAGAAGAATCGTTACCGTCCAAGCACATTTTAAACGTCGTTATTCTTCGTTTTCGATCTTTTGCAAAATAATTCAAGCAGCATTGAATGACATGTGTAGCCATGTTGCATAATGTCCGATTACATCACTGCCTGAGACAATGACGTAGTGTTGGGAATTTCCACGCAACCTTCCAAAGATGCCGGCCTGACTGGTGCTTTTTAAAGTCTGCGTACTTGTTGTTTACGTCACCGCGGAACATTCAATATAGGGCGATTCAACATTACGCGTCGATTAAAGTTATAACATGTTACTACATGTGCGGCCGACGTGTTGCATACTTATAGAAATAAACTTATGAGTGGTGTCATTATCGTTGAATTATTACATTAGCATCGTGAAGTGGGAGGGAGCTGGTTGCCAAGTCATCAGTGGTGCCCCAACGGTCGGCAAGACTACGGGAGATAGATAGATAGATAAGGTAGATAAGATAGATAGATAAGATAGATAGATAAGATAGATAGATAGGTAAGATAGATAAGATAGATAAGGTAGGTTAGGTAGGTTAGATAGGTTAGATAGGTTATATAGGTTAGATAGATTAGATAGATTAGATAGATTAGATAGATTAGATAGATTAGATAGATTAGATAGATAGATAGATAGATAGATCGTGAAGTGGCTGATACAAAGGATCCATAGAAAATTACATGAGGCGCGTTTTTATAACCACCGGTAAAACATTGGTATTTTTTGTATGTTTGGTTTTAAGTCTCTTCTATTTAATGAAGAAATGAAGAGACTTTTGAGGATGGGTCGCGTTTGAGCAAATTCAAAAGAATACCTATGACAAAATGTGTGTGTGTGTGTGTGTGTGTGTGTGTGTGTGTGTGGGTACACAGAACCACTAATTTGGGGGACTTTCTTTACCATCCTTCTGGAATCTGGGTCTGTGTAAAATTCTGGGCGGCCAAATCAGACACCCATTTTTTCTGAGGGTTGTTTCTGCATTATTTTTAATTCAAAAGTCAGAAAAAAAATAAAAAATTGGATGTCTCATTTTGGCAGGTTTACCTAATATTGTGTGCTTTAAACGCACTGGGCCAGTGTGTTACCGCGGAACCAAACATCGTTCGGCTGCGCTGAGTGAACTGAGTGGTTTCCCCTTCTATTGTCTCTCGTCCCGCCAAGTCGCCGTTCCATCAGGTAAGATTGTTTTTATGCAATATTTCTTAGTTAAAAGCACGCCCAAGTGTACTTCTTCAGCGCAGTAATTTAACTGAGATGCTCCCAATCAGATACAATTGCACAGTAGCCTATATGGACCCGTTTGGCCGAGAAAACTGAGTCTGCTACGACCCGCGTCTCAGCCTGCTGCTCAGACCGTCAGTCTTGTAGTAACAGATAATAGAACCCCACGAATTTAACAAAAGCTTTCTTCTTCAACGAAAGGAATTTGTTCAATAACACATTACAAGGTCAATCTGTCACGCGATTGGGTTGCTTTTTTTTTCTTCTTCTGACATGTGTGATTGTGAACGAAATGTAACTTTCCATGTTTGTATGCATGCACTGTTGAAACAAGATGGCGCCAGATTTGAATCCTCGTACGCAAAACTACCGCGCGATTCGAAGAACAGACTTCCACGAATATTTCTTTTTTCGGATTTTGCAACTGAAGTGTCGCATTTTACTGTATTACCTGTTATTGTTCGTAGGGGCAGGGGGTACTGCTGTAATTATGTATAATACCCGATTCAAAATGTTAATGGTTTACATGGTTGTATTTGACATGATTGCACCAACACCGTTTTGGTCACACTCAGCACTTTCTGCACACACCCAGCGCCGGATGGCAGCAGGATGTCCAAAACCATCGGAATCTATGGAAGTGGACAAGCACGCCCCTTCCTGGCACATGACCAAGGCCCATGGCAAAATTAGTCAGCAGCAGCATGATGGCCCAGCGTCGTCTGTCGCAGAGGGTGCGTCTGGTAGGAGGGTGCATAGACGGCAGCGGAATGCCCCCAATTACAAACTGGTAAGTGATTCTATGATCATCTTCATTTTATTGGCTCGCGTGCGAAGCAAAAGTGAGTTTATGTTCTGGGCCACTGGTCGTCTGTCTGTCCGTCCGTCCGCGTCCATGGTAAATGTTAACAGTGGCATTTTCTCGGAGACTTTTCAAGCCACATTCTTCAAGCTTGGCCCAAGGATACTTTGTGGCAAGATCTTTATAAACATACCAATTTGAGTGATCTCTCTCAAAGGGTCACGTGGGGTTGACAGATGTGTGAAAAATGCTTACATTTTCAGAAAACATGGATTTTGCTTTCTTGTGCAAGGCCCCTTAAACCAAAATTGGGCTGCTTTTGTACTAATGCAGCTTTTTTTTCTTTACTTTTCCAGTTGGCAAATGGAGCCTGGGATGGGCCTGAGACTGCCGAGAGTGCAAGCGCATCGCAATACAAGGACAGTGATGACGAGGAGTGTGTTCTTGGCTCAAGCTCACAGGATTCAGACGGTGCGTCACCATCAATCTCTGGGGTCTCTGACACAGACAGTATTGTATTGAATATGTTAGATTTCAAAGTGGCTGTTTCAGGGTGGGCAGGTGTCAGTGAAGCAAGTACCAGCAAGGTGCAGTGTGTGTTAGGGGATGAATTAGGGGGTGGCAATGACAATGTGGATAGGCAGAAGGAACATGATGTTGGGGGTGGGGAAAGAGCGCTTACCAAAGAAACGGGTGTGCACGTGTCGCAGAGAGGGAAAGGAAAGTACAAATGGGACAAGAAACATGCATGCAAATTTTGTGGCAAGCTTGTTTTGAAAATGAGCACGCACTTACACGATGTCCATGCAGATGAGGCAGATGTTGCTAAAATTTTGATAATAAAAAAAGGGACTAAGCAGAGACGTCAAGCATGGATCAGAATACAAGATGAGGGGGATTACATGCATAATGTTGCAGTTCTTGAAAAGAAATCAGGATGTTTGATTCCTAAGTATCGCACCAAAACTAGTAAGGTAGACGACCTTCTCGCCTGTAGCCATTGCAAAGGGCTCTATCAAAAAAAGCTGATCTCTGTACACTCAAAACGTTGCTGTCAGAAACAAGGAGGGTTTCAGTTCACTAAGAGAGGTGAGGCTGCTCAACGTGGGCGGCTAATGCTTCCAATACCTTTAGACGTTGACTTTTCCTTCTATCATAAGGTTATAGCCAGACAGAGACAGGATGAGATAAGCCGTCTCATCAGAACTGACCCCTTGCTTTTGGAGTATGGAAAGAGATTATTTGACCGCAGGGACATTGAAGAACACACAGCTGGGCAAATCAGCTCCAGGATGCGGGAGTTAGGGAGACTATTAAAGATTCTTAGAGTCAGGTCAGAAATGAAAATCGCAAGTTTAAATGCTGTGGTCAATGCAGCTAGCTTTGATCATGTTGTACTGGCTGTAAAAGAGCTAGCAGAATTTGATGAGGACACACATCATTTCAAAAAAGGCAATCTTGCAATGCGCATAGGCCATGCTTTGAAAAATTGTTCACAGATCAAACAGTCGCTGGCATCCAAACAGCTTGGGAATGGTTCAGATGACAGGTGGCGACAGGAGCTCTCTGAGGCGCAGCGCTTTGACTCTGTCTTCACCGGGGACTGGTACGATTGTGTGTCAGCTACAGCAGCCCAGTCGGTCGGGAAAATGACCATGAACAAACCCAAGCTGATCCCATCATGTGAAGATGTGAGGAAGGTCCAACAGCTTCTTGAGACAAGGATGGTTTCGGAAGATTATCCGACAGTGGTTAAAGCAACTCTTTGCGCTGTATCACTTTTCAACCGAAAACGAGGGGGAGAAGTTCAGAGAATGAAGGTATCAGACTTCCAGAATGCTAAGATTGGATCGATCACCAATCAAGATATCTTGAAAGGTCTCACAGAGGTTGAGAAGAAAATGGTGAATCATTTTCAGCGAGTGGAAATCAGGGGCAAGTTTAATAGGAGTGTTCCCATTTTGCTGACGAAGAAGATGATGACAACTGTGGACAGAATCCTTCAAATGAGGCAATCAGTGCCAGCTCTCGCCGGTTCCCAGTACATCTTTGCCACACCTTCTGGTCAGAGGCCTTACAGAGGCCTTGATGTTCTGAAGGAACATGCACTGCAAGCGCAAGTGTCAAACCCAGCCATGTTCACATTTACTCAGTTACGGAAGCAGGTTGCAACTTTGGCTCAGGCCATGGCCATCTCGGAGTTAGACCAGGATCAGCTGGCAGACTTCCTTGGTCATGATATTCGGATACATCGCCATATCTACCGCCAACCTCAAGACGTCCTTCAGAAGGCAAAAGTGGCAAAGATTCTTCTGTCAGTTAACAATGGGATGACCGATTTTGAGAGTTGCATTAGAGCTGAACTGGGCGATGATGAAGAGATTGACTTTGACAATGAAAACACATCAGAAACTCGCAGAGAGGTCGTTGGGGAAACAGCACCTGTGAATGAAGCAAATAGCAAGTTAACAACACAGGAATCATTGAGCATGACCGAGAAAAGACGTCCAGAGCCTGATGACAAACTAGATAGTTTTGATGATGACAGTTCTGCATCGGCTCCTGTTCGAAAGAGAGCTAGATTTACAAGGAAACCATGGGGGAAAGCTGAAGAGAAAGCTGTTGAAACTCGTTTCAAGACACACCTCGTCGTGAACAAACTTCCTAGAAAGGCTGAGATACAGCAGGCCATTGCAGAAGACCCTGCACTTAGACCCCCCACCCGGGTCCGCCCTGGGGGACTTGGGTGGGGTTAACTACTTTTTAGTTCCCAGGGTCACCCTAGTCAGCCCCACAGGGTGGGTTTTCTCCTCTATTCTGGGGCATGTGTTTCTGTCTACCCGTGGTCCATTCACCTGTATTTGTCTTTTTAAAACTCTCCCTACTGTCTGCGCTGCCTGTAGCTCTTAATATTGGATGTGTGTTGCTAAATGGTCTTAGCTTTATTTAGGCCCCATGTCGTAGGTTTATTTAACATATTGGACCGGCTGGCGACATACATTCAATGTTTTGTTTAGTTTTTTTGTTCACAAGCAGTGCAGGCACGTCCTGAGAAAGCCTTGTTGCTGTCGGGACGTTAAGCAATGTACAATCAATCAATCAATGCACTTAGACATAGGCGCTGGACAAACATTAAGGATTACATCCGCAACAGACTGAAAAAGTTACAAAACAAATGAATTGAGATTCTCCGACACTCGCGTCATTTTCCTTTTCATACATATTACAAGAGTGTTCATTATTATTGGGTTGGTTTCAGCATGTCTAGCTTGTTTTTGTCAATGGAACTGCAAATGGAACGACGCTTGGGGACGAGAGACAATAATAAGGGGCAAGAAAACCATTGTCAACATAAAGATTTTTTTACAAGAGTTCTACTATGGGGTTGGTGCACCTGCATCCTTTTGTATGCTGTATATAGCATGTAAAACTTTGAAAAAGGAACTGCTGATGGAACGGCGCTTGGGGACGAGAGACAATAATAAGGAGTAAGAAAACCATTGCCAACATAAAGAGAGTGCTACTATGGGGTTGGTGTGCCTGACTGTATATAACATGTAAAACTTTGAAGATGGAAAGGGGGGGGGGGGCGGGGGGGGGGGGGGGGGAGGGGAGACGAGAGACGATAATAAGGAGTAAGAAAACCATTGTCGAGATAAAGATTTATTACAAGAGTGCTCCTATGGAGTTGGTGCGCCTGCATAATTTTTGTATACTGTATATAACATGTAAAACTTTGAAAATGGAACTGCTGATGGAACGGCGCTTGGGGACGAGAGACAATAATAAGGAGTAAGAAAACCATTGCCAACATAAAGGAGTGCTACTATGGGGTTGGTGTGCCTGACTGTATATAACATGTAAAACTTTGAAGATGGAGCGGGGAGGGGGGGCGGGGGGGGGGGACGAGAGACAATAATAAGGAGTAAGAAAACCATTGTCGAGATAAAGATTTAGTACAAGAGTGCTCCTATGGAGTTGGTGCGCCTGCATCATTTTTGTATACTGTATATAACATTTAAAACTTTGAAAATGGAACTGCTGATGAAACGGCGGTTGGGGACGAAAGACATTAATAAGACAAAAAGAAACAATCATTGTCAACATAAAGACTTATTACAAGAACGTTATTATTCGGTTGTTTCGAGCGTGTATAGCTCTGTTTTTATCTGATGTACACCTGGATCATTTTGTATGCTGTGTAACATTAAAGAAGTACCTAACGGAGAAAGAAACACGCTTAGAAAAGACGGGCACAACACAATGTATTAATATTTTGGGTAAATACCCTTTGTCAAAAAAGACAAACAAACAGATAGACTAGCCGCTACTTATCTTCATTGGCAGAAGGAATGTGCAGCACATCTATTCCAGTCTATCTGTTTGTTTGTCTTTTTTGACAAAGGGTATTTACCCGAAATATTAATACATTGTGTTGTGCCCGTCTTTTCTAAGCGTGTTTCTTTCTCCGTTGGGTACTTCTTTGCTTATTACACGCTTGGCAGTCACCTTTTTGGTCTGGATTGTGTAACATTCATTAACCTTACTTTGCAACTAAACAGTGGCCCCCACCCAGGTCTGCCCTGGGGGACTTGGGTGGGGTCAACTACTTTTTAGTTCCTAGGGTCACCCTGGTCAGCCCCAAAGGGTGGGTTTTCCTCTCAATTCTGGGGCATTCCTTCTGCCAATGAAGATAAGTAGCAGCTAGTGTATCTGTTTGTTTGTCTTTTTTGACAAAAGGTATTTACCCGAAATATTAATACATTGTGTTGTGCCCTGCTTTTCTAAGCGTGTTTCTTTCTCCGTTGGGTACTTCTTTGCTTATTACACGCTTGGCAGTCACCTTTTTGGTCTGGATTGTGTAACATTCATTAACCTTACTTTGCAACTAAACATTGGCCCCCACCCAGGTCTGCCCTGGGGGACTTGGGTGGGGTCAACTACTTTTTAGTTCCTAGGGTCACCCTGGTCAGCCCCAAAGGGTGGGTTTTCCTCTCAATTCTGGGGCATGTGTTTCTGTCTACTCTTGGTCAATTGACTTGTATTTTCCTTTTTTAAGCTCTCCCTGCTGTCTGCGCTGCCTGTATCTCTTGAAAAGAAGTACCCAACGGAGAAAGAAACACTCTTAGAAAAGACGGTTACAACACAATTTATTAAGATTTCGGGTAAATCCGCTTTGTCAAAACGGACAAACAAACAGAGAGATCAGTCGCTACTTATCTTCATTCGCAGAAGGAATGGGGCACATTCCTTTTGTGAACAAAGATAAGTAGCGAGTGATCTCTCTGTCTGTCTGTCTGTTTTGACAAGGCGGATTTACCCGAAATCTTACTAAATTGTGTTGTAACCGTCTTTCCTAAGCGTGTTTCTTTCTCCGTTGGGCACTTCTTTGCATTTTACATGATTGGCAGTCACCTTTTGGGTCTGAATATTTGTTTTGTTGTTTTGTTTGTTTAGTGGTTTTTTTTGGTTTTTTATTGTGGGGGGAGGGGGGGGGTGTATCTCTCTTGATTTTGGATGTGTGTTGCTAAATGATCTTAGGTTTACTTAGCGTATTAGACTGGCTGGCGACATGCATTCAATATTCTGTTTATTATTTTATTTTATTTTTTTCCCTTCATTATCAGTGCTGGCACGTCCGGACGTTCAGCAATGTGTTATTTTTTCAGTGTGTATAGCTTGTTTTTATCTGATGTACGCCTGGATCATTTTGTATGCTGTGTAACATTAAAGAAGTACCCAACGGAGAAGAAACACGCTTAGAAAAGATGGGTACAACACAATTTATTAATATTTCGGGTAAATACCCTTTGTCAAAATAGACAAACAGACAGAGAGATTAGCCGCTACTTATCTTCATTGGCAGAAGGAATGTGCAGCACATTCCTTCTGCCAATGAAGATAAGCAGCGGCTAATGTATCTGTTTGTTTGTCTTTTTTGACAAAGGGTATTTACCCGAAATATTAATACATTGTGTTGTGCCCGTCTATTCTAAGCGTGTTTCTTTCTCCGTTGGGTACTTCTTTGCTTATTACACTCTTGGCAGTCACCTTTTTGGTCTGGATTGTGTAACATTCATTAACCTTACTTTGCAACTAAACAGTGGCCCCCACCCAGGTCTGCCCTGGGGACGTGGGTGGGGTCAACTACGTTTTAGTTCCTAGGGTCACCCTGGTCAGCCCCAAAGGGTGGGTTTTCCTCTCAATTCTGGGGCATGTGTTTCTGTCTACCCTTGGTCAATTGACTTGTATTTTCCTTTTTTAAGCTCTCCCTGCTGCCTGCGCTGCCTGTATCTCTTGAAAAGAAGTACCCAACGGAGAAAGAAACACTCTTAGAAAAGACGGTTACAACACAATTTATTAAGATTTCGGGTAAATCCGCTTTGTCAAAACGGACAAACAAACAGAGAGATCAGTCGCTACTTATCTTTATTCGCAGAAGGAATGGGGCACATTCCTTTTGTGAACAAAGATAAGTAGCGAGTGATCTCTCTGTCTGTTTGTCTGTTTTGACAAGGCGGATTTACCCGAAATCTTACTAAATTGTGTTGTAACCGTCTTCCTAAGCGTGTTTCGTTCTCCGTTGGGCACTTCTTTGCATTTTACATGATTGGCAGTCACCTTTTGGGTCTGAAATTTTTTTTGGTTGTTTTGTTTGTTTGGTGGTTTTTTTTTTTTTTTTTTTTTTTCTGGGAGGGGGGGGGGGGGTGTATCTCTCTTGATTTTGGATGTGTGTTGCTAAATGATCTTAGGTTTACTTAGCGTATTAGACTGGCTGGCGACATGCATTCAATATTCTGTTCATTATTTTATTTTATTTTTTTCCCCTTCATTATCAGTGCTGGCACGTCCGGACGTTCAGCAATGTACAACCAATCGGGACGAAAGACAATAATAAGATAAGAAAACCATTGTCAACATGATAAACATTTATTACAAGAGTGTTATTTTTTTCAGTGTGTATAGCTTGTTTTTATCTGATGCACGCCTGGATCATTTTGGAAATGTCTGTAACTTTTTTTTTGGTTACTGTAAAGTACACTTTGCATTCTGTGCATTGTTTCTAAAGTCACAGGAAGCATAAACCTTAGCTGAGTTGGTATACCTCGCCCTCTACCTAGGTTAAACGCACCAGCGGTGCCACTGTTGCTATTTTCGCATTGGACCGGTCATGTGCACCAGAACTGCGCGCGCAGGTTGGCTTGTGCACTTGTAGTGTGGTCTCGTTCGTTCACGCAGAAGATTGTGATCGCAGTCGGGAAAAAAAAGGTTCGTTTGCGGTTTTAACTTGTAGCCTTTTATCTCCCCGAACACGCCAGTTTTGTGTTGAGATGGCGGAGGCTTGAGTCATGCCCAACACCACTGAATCAAGTCTATTGTACATGTAGTGCGCTCATTTCTCGAACTTCAACTTTGACGGTGCTTTCTGCCACAAACGACGCAGATGTCGCAAAAATCACCTCCATTGAGGATTGTAAAAAGCTATTTTTAAAATCTGCCAAATCGCGTAATGTTTCATGGTGCTAGCATAAGGATGGATGCATAATTGCTGGATTGCATATATGGGAAAGGGTTTATTCTTTATTCATGTTATTTTGCAGCAGTCAAACGAAGCTCACGTGATTCTTTCTCCGAGGTTGCCCATTACAGGTGCAGAAAGCACACGCTCTAAACCGATCGGATGCACCAGACCAGTCCGAACGACCGGTTTGGTGCCAATATAGCAACATTGGCACAACTGGTGCATTTAACCTAGGCACTGGACGAGGTATACCAACTCGGCTAAACTTTATTGTCGCACTTGCTAGAACTCGGTATTATATTTCTCTCTCCATTTTATGAATAGAGGCACATAAGTCGCGATAACCCTTTACGTGCCGAACTTGGGCAAGAACTAGTTTTTCTCATCACAAAGTTGGCAGAAAAAGGCTCTTGATTGTTTGATTTGAAGTGTTTACAAACAATTACTGTGTTTTATATGCATGCACCTTTGGTGTGATTAATAAAGGCTAAAGTTTCAAGTGATTGACTTACTATGTTGTCAGTTCATTAATTAATGTCAGTGTTCTGTTTTGTCATTTTAACTCATTCTACCTCAAGGTCGGAATCCCCAAATGTTGAAGTCATCTTCTGAAAACTGCGTTGCAGGGCAGGACACAGATCGACCACGATAGTTCAAGGGTGATGCCAGAATAGCTTGGCGACCATAGGCGCCACTCTATTCTGGCATCAGCCTTGAACTATCATGGTCGATCTTTATTTTGCTCTGGTGTGTCTGGGGTAGAATAAGTTAAGTGTTAGTTTCTTCGTCTGGGTCTTTTTTTGTCTTTCATATTTTTCCACACTTTTTAACCTGCATCATACTGAGGCTTAAAAGCTTCAAATTTGTACACTGCCATATATGCAAGCTACATTACAGAACTTACAGATGAGGACATAGACCAATGGCATTATTAGTTCAAGGGTGGTGCCACAATAGCTTGGCGCCTAGAGGCACCAAGCTATTCTGCCACTACCCTTTGGACTATTTTAGTCACACTTGTTGCACACACTGGTGTATTCCAAATAATAAGGGTTAATATTCAAAATGCTCTGTTGCTGTTTGTCTCAAACTGCAGAGTACATTTTTTTTTTAAAGTCGTTTAATTTCCAGAATTCTCGCATAAATGCCATGATAATCTGCTTTGCTTCAGAAGGACAAAACGTAGCAATGTTTAAAAGATTTCCTCTGTAAAAATCATAATCGAAAGGTTACAGGCCAGTGTTCATTCAATTTTTGCACCATACAATGTTAAGAATGTTAATGCATACATACACATTAATTTGAAAAAAAGCAAAACCAAAAAATGAATGTGAAAAAGAAGTATTCCATGAACTTGACCTTATTACAGACGCCTACTGTTGTGAAGACACCCATTTTGACTGTAATGCCAGTTTTTGTGTGAGAGATACACCCACCCACTTTATTGGCAGAAACCCATTTTTTCGGCATCTAGTGGCTCTGTTTCTAGAAAATGTCTTTTTTATTTTAAGTTATAGAGCTTAGTTATAAGGTGAGTTCTAAACATTCGCATCAATTCCAGAGCCCTAGAATAAATAGAAATATGGGAACCCATTTTCACATGAAATGGTAGGTAACCCACTGTGAGGCTTTTGTGCGTTTGTGTGTGTGTGTGTGTGTGTGATGGTGTGTGTGATGGTGTGTGTGTGTGTGTGTGTGTGTGTGTGTGTGTGTGTGTGTGTGTGTGTGTGTGTGTGTGTGTGTGTGTGTGTGTGTGTGTGTGTATAAAAACACGAGAATCTCCGATGTTCCTGAACAAGCTTGAAACTTGGAGAAGTGCTTTGCTCAAGGGGTGCCTAAGGAGGCCTCCGAGCATATTAAAATTGGGTGTCTCATTGAAGTGTTAAAAATCCGTTTTTAGAAAGTAGGTTGTACCACATTAGAGTGCGTAATTTTGTCATATTTACTTGAAATTTTGGATATAGCTAGATTGGAGAAATATACATTGGATGAAATCATTAGCTAGCTTTCTATCTCTTGAAATTTTCAGTACAATTTAATTTTATTAAGAATTATAAAACCACGACTTCCCGAGAAAATCAGAGAGTGACGCTGACGTAAAAGCAGAAAATTCCTAAATACGCAGACAACGAGGCAATACTCTCTCTCTCTCTCTCTCTCTCTCTCTCTCTCTCTCTCTCTCTCTCTCTCTCTCTCTCTCTCTCTCTCTCTCTCTCTCTCTCTCTCTCTCTCTCTCTCTCTCTCTCTCTCTCTCTCTCTCTCTCTCTCTCTCTCTCTCTCTCTCTCTCTCTCTCTCTCTCTCTCTCTCTCTCTCTCTCTCTCTCTCTCTCTCTCTCTCTCTCTCTCTCTCTCTCTCTCTCTCTCTCTCTCTCTCTCTCAGTACGTTTCTCAGGTACTGTAATATTTCCTGTACCTCATGTATTTCATACAGATGGTTTTTATATGTGTGTGCGCATGTGTGTGTGTGTGCTCGTGTTTGTTTGTGCGTGTGGGTGTATGTGTGAGCGGCGCGCGCGCGTGCGTGCGTGTGTGCATGTGTGTGTGATGAGTATTATTATTTTTTCTGTATATAATGATGCTATTGGTTTTGTATGTACATATATATTTTATAGTTTCCCTTCCTTTTTATCCTGTAGTTAGCAACGGCAAGTTTGTAAAATGACGATTTGTTTTCTGTCAAAACTTTTTACCGTTGAAAAATAAAGTTTCATCATCATCATCACCATCTCTCTCTCTCTCTCTCTCTCTCTCTCTCTCTCTCTCTCTCTCTCTCTCTCTCTCTCTCTCTCTCTCTCTCTCTCTCTCTCTCTCTCTCTCTCTCTCTCTCTCTCTCTCTCTCTCTCTCTTAAGCGGATTAATTCTCTATACAATCGCGCAGTTAAACTGATCCGCCCAATCCCCTCTCTAAATTTGGAGGAAAAGCTTCAGGCAACAGTGCTCCTTCCTTTACATCAACACCTTACGTTTAATAAGTGCGTACTTATGCACAAAGTACTGAACGGGGAAGCCTCCCCCCCCCCCCCCTCTACCTGGCTAAGCTTTTCACTGAGAGCGAAAGGGTTTACAGCACTTTGAGGAACAGTCTCGTCATTGAACGGCCCCGAATTGACTTATTTAAATCCAGCCTTTCTTACGCGGGTGCCTATTTATGGAACTCACTTCTTCCACATTATACAGCAAACGAGACATCTTCCATTGTTTAGGACGAAAGCTTTTAAATACATATCTGAGCAAACTTGAAAGAAACGTAGATAATATGTCCATAAGAGCCATGTCAATGATTTCCTGTGGTCCTCCGTTTTGCACTTGTTAGCTTTTACATAATATCTCTCTTTTTCGTAGTGTTTTGCCTGCTCACTAAATTCCTACACATGAGTAGCTGTATCATAAGTGTGCAGTCGCTTTCTATAAACACACTTTACATCGCACCCCCCCCCCCCCCCCAACCCCAAGACCCTGTAATTTTGCTGTGTGTGTGTGTGTGTAATCTTCAGCGACTTTGGAACTTGTATCGGAATGTAACACAAGTGACCTGTGGGTGTAGCCGCTTGTTTTGTGCGGTTAACATATTGTTTTAATGTTGATTTTAATGTTGTAGTTTAGCAAAGACAAACATGAAAAGAAGCCTGTGCGGCTATTGTTTCCATCCTTGAGCAATAAAGTATCATTCATTCATTCATTCTCTCTCTCTCTCTCTCTCTCTCTCTCTCTCTCTCTCTCTCTCTCTCTCTCTCTCTCTCTCTCTCTCTCTCTCTCTCTCTCTCTCTCTCTCTCTCTCCCCCCCTCTCTCCTCTCTCTCTCTCTCTCTCTCTCTCTCTCTCTCTCTCTCTCGCTCTCTCTCTCTCTCTCTCGAAGCCTTTAGAGCGGCACATCCATAAGCATCTATCTGAATACTTAGAAAACCAAACTCTCATCCATTCACTGCAGTCAGGCTTCAGACCAAACCATTCCTGTCACACTGCCTTGATAAGGATGGCAGATACCTGGTTATCATCTATTAATGATTCCAAACTAACAGGTGTAGTGTTCTTAGACTTCCGGAAAGCCTTTGACATGGTGAACCATGACATACTTATAAAGAAAATATCCTTATATACTAAAAGCGCAGCCGTGTTTTTCAAATCCTACCTAGAAAACAGAAGACAAAAAGTTCTCCTTAATGGTACATATTCTAGTCACTGCAAAGTAAAGCATGGCGTGCCCCATGGCTCTATTTTAGGCCCTCTTTTATTCTGTTTGTTCATTAACGACCTTCCACTCACAATTAGTGATGAAAGTGTTGCATGCGATATGTTCGCTGATGATGCTGCGATACACACTCCCGATAAGGATTTGTCAGTAATTGACACGCGCCTACAAAACACATTACAGGACATTAACAGCTGGTGCAGTAACAATTCCATGATCTTAAACCCTGCAAAGACTGAATGTATGGTTGTAAGTACCCGCCAAAAGCACCAGCTCGGCACTCTCTCACTCAGCTTGTCCCTTCAAGGCAAATCTATCAGCCAGGTAACGGAACATCGTCTTCTCGGCGTTACTGTAGATAACCAGTTTAAATGGCAACGCCATCTTAGTAATATATGTAAGACAATATCAAAGAAACTGTTTATTTTATCCAAGTTAAAACATATAGCTAATGTAGAAACACGAAAACTGTTCTTCAACGCCCACATCAGGTCACATATAGATTATGCTTCTACGGAATGGGATGGCGCAAGCGAGGTCCAGTTAAAGAGACTGAACTCTCTTCATCGTAGAGCCGCGAAGCTTATCTTTTCAGACCCTAACTCAACAACGGATAATAAACTGAAAACCTTAGAATTTCTCCCCTTGAAAAAACATTTATTATACAATAAGGGAATAACGATATTTAAAGTATTGAATAACAGACTCCCCGAGTATATTAAAAAAAATGTTTTCCCTCACGGCATCAACATACTCCAGATCAAGGCAGTCCATTACTGTGCCACGACCTAGAATCGATCTCTATAAGACAAGTTTAGCGTTTTCAGGTGCTAGCATGTGGAACACATTGCCCAAACATGTTACAACATCAACAACGCTTTCGTCTTTTAAAACCGCTCTCTTCAAGTACCTCACCTCAGCATCGTAAGATTTTCACAGCAATCTGCACTTGCAGTGTACGATTTTCCCCTTTCTAACTCTTCAATTCAGTTATATTTTCAGTTAATACAAGATGCTAATGCTGCACGTATTGTGTGTGTGTGTGTGTGTGCGCGCGTGCGTACGCGCGCGCGCGCGCGTGTGTGTGTGTGTGTGTGTTTTGTGCTCGTGCTTGTGTTTATGAATGTATGTATGGAGATTTATACCTTTACAATTGTGTGTATGTGGGAGATTTTCTATGTTTATTTCTACTTTTTCAATGATTTCTTCTTCTTTTTTAAAACTTTATATTTCAATTTATTGTTAAGAAGTACCCAACGGAGAAAGAAACACGCTTAGGAAAAAACGGTACAACACAATTTATTAATATTTCGGGTAAATACCCTTTTAAAGGGTATTTACCCGAAATATTAATAAATTGTGTTGTACCGTTTTTTCTAAGCGTGTTTCTTTCTCCGTTGGGTACTTCTTTGCATTTCACACGCTTGGCAGTCACCTTTTTGGTCTGGATTACAATTTATTGTTAGTTATATATTTAGTTTTTCCCAATTTAATGATAGTATTTTGTGATTTGTGCATTATATGTAAAGTAGATTAGCAACGGCAAGTTCGAAAAATGGTTTCACCAAAACTTTCACCGTTGTAAAATAAAGAATCATTGTCATTGTCATTGTCATTGTCTCTCTCTCTCTCTCTCTCTCTCTCTCTCTCTCTCTCTCTCTCTCTCTCTCTCTCTCTCTCTCTCTCTCTCTCTCTCTCATCTCTCTCTCTCTCTCTCTCTCTCTCTCTCTCTCTCTCTCTCTCTCTCTCTCTCTCTCTCTCTCTCTCTCTCTCTCTCTCTCTCTCTCTCTCTCTCTCTCTCTCTCTCTCTCTCTCTCTTGTATCTTGTCAAAATTGAAAACAATTACTGACACAGATGCGCGTCTTCTTTTCTACAATGCTCATGTCAAATCGCACATAGACTATGCATCAACAGTGTGGGATGGTTCTAGTGATGTACATTTGAAGAGGCTGAACTCCCTACATAGGAGAGCTGCTAAGCTTATATTTCCCGATCCCGAACTCTCAACTGACGAAAAGCTTAAAACTTTAAAAATGCTCCCTCTATCCCATCACTTTCAGTTCAATAAAGGTGTATTGATGTACAAGCTGTACAAACAGTCATGTCCACTGTACTTGAGTTCTTTTTTTCTCAGAACGGATATCTGTAGCATCTAGACATGGACACCATTTCAAAGTACCCCTGCCGCGTATTGATTTATTCAAAACCAGTTTGTCATTTTCGGGAAGTTCATTCCCCAACATGACAACGGCTAGTACCTATATACCAGCCGGTCACCCCTTCGCTGCGCCAGCCGCAGTTACAGCAAAAGCGCCGCCCAGAGGGTGGGAACAATCGCCACCAACAGAGACAACCCCTCCCAATCCCCTACAGACAATGCAGCTTATAGCACATCTGCTGCTGCCGTACCTACCTGCATGTGTTTAATTGTTTACTTCGTCAATACCGGAACGCAGAGTGTGACCTCTGCGGAACGAAACTAACTTGACAATCTGAATGCAAAAGGCACAGTTCCTCATGCGCCCCTGCTGCTGCACGGACACATGAGGATACATGCTGACTACAAAATATAAATGCAAGGTGCATAGATCCTCATGAGCCCTTGCAGCTGCTCTGGCTCATGCGGATAGATACCTCATGCTGACCGCAAATTCTAAATGCAGAGGGCATAGATCCGCATGCGCCCCTGCGGTTGCACAGTCTCTGGAGGATAGATGCCTCATGCTGGCCGCGATTACCTGTTCAAATGCAAGAGGCATGGATCTTCGTGGGCCCCTGCACATGCACGGGCTCATGGGGATAAATACCACATCCCATCTACAAGCCTCAAATGCAAGAGACATAGATCCTCATGAGCTCCTGCAGGTGCATGTGCTCGTAAGTATAGATGTCTCATGCAGGTTACACTCACATCTGTGTTTTTCACGAGTGTAAATTAGTACCTTTAGTACTGCATGATAAAAGTGTGTATGGTGCCGTATTTTTATAGCTTCTGTTGATACACGACTGACTTGCCCGGACTTCTGGACTTCTCTTACATTCTTTGCGGACTAGACTGAGTGTCTCAAGTGAACGCTGCGTTAGGGTAGCGCTTTCACTTACATTCCACTGAGCACCTCCGTGTCGAAGCTTTATTTAAGCGTTCTCACCTAAATCGGCGTTTATTAAGCCGTACTATAGACATTGCAGGAAATTTGACTGTGAACACTGATGGACTGTTTTATTTACAGCGATTTGTCTTATTGTGAGTGCTCCGCGGCGTAAGTTCTGTTTTCGTCGTCGTTGCATGTATTTATCCGCGGCAACACAAACAATTCCTAAACAGACGTGGAGTATTTTTGACATTGCTCCTTCAGGGTAGCGTACATTATTACTTCCCGTATACACTTCAGTTGTGGGAGAGGTTTTTTTGTCCTTTTTGTTTTGTTTTCTTTTGCAACGCTCAGCTCTTGTAATTCCTGAACGTTTGAATATCACATTAATTTTTTGTCTTCATACGTTATTGTTTTCTTTGATTGTTTTGTTTTCTTTTTACATTGGCTTTCCATCTTTGATTGACGTTTGCTCAACCACCGCTATTGCAGTTGCTATTTTATTGTGAAACAAAATACAGCTGTTAGCGAAATACTCATGGCTAGAGGCAAACAAAAAAACAACAACATAAATTACGAGTGGGTCACCTCAACGTTTTCCATCTTTATAATAAGGTATCTGACCTGTCGGCGTTTCTTAACAGTCCAACACCGTTCGACATTTTCGGCCTTACCGAGTCACGCCTAAATTCAAATATCAGTGATGATGCCGTGAAAATTCCTAATTTTAGTATCATGAGAAGAGATTCCTCCTGTCACGGTCAAACAGGCATTGCTGTATACGTTCATCACTCTATCGAACACTTAGTCCGTAGGCGTAATGACTTAGAAACGGCTGAAGTAGAGTGTGTGTGGATTGAGGTCAAAAGCCCGTACTGCTCACCGTCATTTGTTGGTTTTCTTTACCGCAATCCGGCGTCTAACTTCTAGTGGTATGACAATTTTACTACTAACCTAGACAAAGTGTATAAAGGGCAAAATGACGTCATTCTTCTTGGTGACTTTAATATAGATATGCTTAAACCCCATCCCGCATGGGAGAGAGTCCGAAATAGCTCAGGCGGTTAAACGTCGGAGCAGGAGAGCGAAGGGAATTGCCGGGTCGTGGGTTCGAGTCCCGTCCTGGTCCCGGTAGCTAGACTCACAATACAGGGTGGAAAAACGGATTTGTTCAATAGCATTTCCGTTGAAAGGTCCTGGTAAATCAAAGTGGGCACAGTTGGAGTGCGCCTGAGTTGATCAGTGTTCAGGTCGTACTCCATAGGCAATAGCCCATGACCCGCCCGTTAGGGCCGTCCATGATCATCTCGGTGCTGTGGACGTTAAACCCGAACGAACTAACTAACTAACTCCCGCATGGGACACTACATTTTCTTTATTTGGCCTAGTACAGCTAGTTAAATCCCCCACCAGAATTACCGCCGCGAGCTCTACTCTCATTGACCATGTCTATACAAACAAACCGCAGGCAGTGTCCGATGTTAGTGTCTCAGATCTTAGTGTTAGTGACCACTGCCCCGTGATTTGCTGCTGGTCTATAAAACTCCCCAAATTAAAGAAACATCGTCATACCACAAC
>BTPG01000002.1:151873195-151890695 GCA_036245525.1 Semisulcospira habei
CCACCCGACGGACAGAGCAGGCCATTTGTGTCTTGCCTGGACGCAAAATGGATATGGACCAAGCCGAGCTATCCGTAAGTTACACAGTACAGCCTGAAGCTTTATTTGATATCGGAAGGGTGAGGAAGGAGGGGTTATTTGTCGTTTTGTGTTTGTTATTATATCTTTTCATCTGGTGTGGCCTACAGCAAATATTTTTTCCGTACATCACAATGCTTCTTTATTTATTTATATTAGCCTATATTGGACTGGATGTATGTGTTGAAAAAATTCGTTCACAACTACAAAGTGTCAGGAGTCATACTTACAGCTTGTCAGTACAGCCGTACATTCTGCCATCATAGTCCCCAGCGCGTAAAAATCCGTGGCTGTCGGTCAGTTTCAAAGTGTCACAGAATCGTCTGCTAATCGCGATTATTTCCGTGCAACAGGAAGTGATCTGTCGTTTCCCGAGAGTTTTGCAAGCTCGGGATACACAGTTGCCAACTCCGTCAACTGAGTTACGAACTGATTTAACCCACTTAGGGGCAGGGCCCAAGCTGGTCCTGTAGAGTCTTTTTAAAACACGTGCTGGGCGGGTTTTTCTCATTGCACCTCAGCTTTAAGCCGCGTAAGCGTGTGTGTGCACGTGTGTGCGTGTGCGTTGTGCGTGTGTGCGTGTGCGCACGTGTATATTAGAGATAGAGAGTGGCGTGCTCAAATGTGCATGCGTTATGTATGCGTATTAGGTTGTGTGTATTCTTATTATATTATTTTAATTAAACCTCACAACATGTCATTATGCCCGACCAGTAAAGTTGGTAATTCCTATGTCACTTCCCCCCAACATTATTTTTTTTTACATCCTTGGCTTGTGCTGTGTCATGTAAATTTTTTTCCTTCTTAGTAGTAGAAAACAATTAGTACGATAGTAACTCTTTAATCAGTAGATTAGCAACGGCAAGTTCGAAAAATGGTTGTTACTACCAAAACTTTTACCGTTGTCAAATAAAGGATCATTATCATTATCATTATCTCTCTCTTTGGGATGGTAGCGGTGATGTGCATATCAAAAAACTAAATTCACTATACAAAAGAGCCATTAAAAATGTAAATATAAGACCCATTCCTACCGCTGTAAAACTGCAAAATCTCAAACTTCTTGGCCTTCGTCAACAACTCGTTTACAACAAGTGCATACTTATGTTTAAAATTCTCCACAAGAAAGCTCCACAGTATCTAACAGCTAAATTTACTCCACAACGACAGTGTGAAAGGTCCTCGAGGAATAGTACTCGATTACCACTACCTCGCATTGACTTATTCAAATCAAGCCTAGCCTTTTCGGGACCACTTTTATGGAATTCACTTCCTCAACATTAAAAAACACTAACCCAACTTTCCTCCTTTAAAACAAAACTACACATATATCTGATGGAAACTGCTTAGATATATTATTTTTATCCTGTCATTCTGATGAAAGGTTATGTAAATGTATATATGTTAGTGCGTGCATTTACATGGCTGTAAAGGTGTGTGTATGTATGTTTGATTCTTGGTACTTTGTGCTTGTCTTTGCTGTGCTATGATTTTTTTTCCTATGTAATTTGTGCTGAGGAGTGTTACTTCCTTTTTTTTGTATTTGTTTATTGCTACCTTAGTACTATCACCAACGTGAAGGTCCTTGAACAGGCGGAAACTGTGAGCATCGAGGCTTTGCTGCTGCGGACACAGCTTCGCTGGGCAGTGCACGTCTCCAGGATGGAGGATCATCGCCTACCCAAGATCACCCTGTTCGGCGAGCTCGCCACTGGACACCGAGACAGAGGGGCACCAAAGAAGAGATACAAAGACGGTCTCAAGAAGTCACTTAGTGCCTGCCAAATCGACCACCGCCAGTGGTCTTCTCTTGCTGCGGAACGCGACACCTGCCATGCCACGATTTACAAGGCAGCCGCCTCCTTTGGGGACTCTCGCAGAGCTAGTCTAAAGTGGTGTTCACATGGCCGATTTGTCAACGATTTTTGTCTGGCGATTATTGGCCAACAAGACGTTGCCCATGTGAACGCTCACCAATTTTGCGACGACTTTCCAGCGACACGCCACCAACTTTAGCTATATCGTGCTGTTCCGTCGACACTCGGCACAACTCGGTCAAAGGGACATCACCCCATGAACACGACAACAGGTTGACTGAAGATTGAAAACAAAATCATATTTGATTGGATAGTTCTAACCAATCGTCGATCAGGAAACATCCCGCTTGCTTGGAGTTGGTGGGAAATCGGTGGAAAGTCGAGCAATGCACTCGCTGCCAACACCACACCGACATCTGGCAGTTGTCGGCCAACTCCAAAACGACAAAAGACGCCCATGTGAACAGGTGGAAACTTTCGTCGGCCAATTGTTGCCAGACAAAAATCGTTGAGAAATCGGCCATGTGAACACCACTTTAAGGACAAGCGGCTCAGGAGAAAAAACAGAGTTGTCGAAACTCAGAACCCTGACCAGACCTTCCCCTGCAGCCACTGCGTTCGAACCTGCCTGTCCCGGATTGACCTCCGCAGCCACGAACATGCCTAAGGACGACGTGGGCAACCCCTATAAAATCTTTGTTCGCGAAGTCAAGCCAAGACTGTCTCAGCAGGGCGGCTCTCAACTGTGTATAATCTTCGGCTTCTTCTATTGGCAAGCGGGTGTAAAATTCAAGCGCTTTGACAGTTAGAATTGCGCTCAGTTTGATAGCCTAAGTCTCTTGTCTCCAGTTATTGCTGCTTGCAAAGCGCTCGAATAGCCATGTAAGCGTCCATCTTATCTGAATTTTCAACGAAAGGTTGAAGCTTTGACGCACGGGTTGTTTTCTCTCTGCTGGCTAATGCTGTTACTTCAGTTACTCTCTTGCTCTGTGCCTTTATCTCCATCTGCTTTAAATGAATTTCATGTTGACGCTTAAGAAAGAATACTCGAGAATGGTCTACAAAAATCTAGCTGCTATTTTCAGCCCCGATTTTGGGAAATCCCGGCGCGTTATGACGTCTCACAAAAGTATGGTAGACAGTTCACGACCTTCAAAAACCAGATAGGTGAGGCTAGCGCTGGCAGAATTGTATGCAAACCAAGGGGAATCACAGCGCTGGACAGACAACAGTTAGATCCCCTGCCCCCGCCTATCAGGCACCCAATCGCCAGCCCACAGAGAAATACGCAGGTATAGAATAAGACCACAGAGAAATACGCAGGTATAGAATAAGTTCACGACCTTGCCCACACTTTCTGGAAGTTTCACGATCTTTCATAATACATACTGAACAACTGCTAACTTCACGCGTACAGAAAACAACTATGACTATGAGTATTAGAGCGGCTTTAAAACTGTGTTGCAAAATGTTGCCTACACTTTGATGTCACACATACGAGGTCACTAGACAGAGCGCGATTTTTCTCGAACGTTTTGGTATATTCTCAGCGAATATACGCATCACAAAAATCGACCGTTCTTCTCCGTGCGACTTTGCTTGAAACTTCCGGACTAATCTTAGCGTATCATAACAAAGCCAATTCCGCTCTCTGCGCGAACGATAGCGAATCCTACTGAAAAGGTACGTTATTCGTAATTATGATAGCTCAAATATATATCGGATCGTTTCCAGCGATTAACAAATGCACTCTCTCACAGAACAACACAACCACAATCGTAACATATGTGCTATTCTGTCAGTGAGGACGAACGTATGTCGGATACACTAGCCGTATTCCAAGACTCTGAAAGTGGATTGAAGATCAGTGTAAACACGTAGAAGAAAATCTGAACAAAAATAATAGCAAAAAAGCATACCAGCTGGTGAAAGACCTGACCAGTGTAAAACAAGGACGCTCCTCGAACATTCAAGATAGTGAAGGGAACTGTCTTACGGAAGACCAAAACATATTGAAGAGATGGACAGAGTACTGCTCAGATTTGTACAACCACCGAGCTACAGGGGACCCAGGCATACTTGTCAACCCACCCGTGACCAACAATGGGAACTATCCATTCCTCCGAGAAGAAGTAGAGGTTGCAGTAAAGTCGCTGAAAAAAGGGAAGGCAGCAGGACAGACAACATCCCTGCAGAACTAGTCCAAGAAGGGGAGAAGACATGATAAGCGCCTTACTAACAATCTGCAATAAGATCTGGCAGTCAGGGGATTGGCCCACACCATGGACATAATCACTTATAATAACTCTCCCGAAAAAAAGGCAACTTAAATCAATGCCAGAATTATTGCACTATCAGTCTTATATGCCACCCAAGCAAAGTCATGTTAAAGATCCTACTGAACAGGCTGAAGCCACAGGCAGCGGAAATCATAGCTGAGGAACAGGCAGGCTTCAGACCAGGGCGCAGCACAACTGAGCAGATCTTCAACCTGAGAGTTCTATGTGAGAGGTACATCCAGCACCAGCAAGACCTCTATCATGTCTTTGTGGATGTTAAGAAAGCATTTGACAGGGTGTGGCATGCAGCCCTTTGGTCCACCATGAAGCTATACAACATAAATGCCAACCTGATCAAAGTCATAGCAAACCTTTACAACAAGGCCACTAGCGCATTCTGCTTCAACGGCAAAATAGGAAACTGGTTTAGGACTACAGTCGAAGTCAGACAAGGCTGCTTGCTCTCACCTACTCTTTTCAACATCTTCCTGGAAAGAATCATGACAGACGCTCTGAAAGATCATGAAGGAACTGTCAGTATTGGAGGCAGAACAATCACGAACTTGCGCTTTGCGAACGACATTGATGGCCTTGCAGAAACAGAGAAGGAGCTAGCTCAGCTGGTGGAAAAGCTGGACAGTACAGCCATTGCGTTTGGGATTGAAATCAGTGCAGAGAAGACCAAACTGATGACAAATAACACCAGTGGCATTGGCACTGACGTCATGATTGGAAGCCAAAAACTAGAATCAGTTAATAAATTCAAATACTTAGGAGCCATTGTGACAGATGAGGGATCAAAACCAGAAATATGTGCCAGGATTGCGCAGACAACAACAGCACTGACAAGATTGAAGACCATTTGGAAGGACAGAAACATCACGCTCTGCTCCAAGATCAGACTGATGCGCTCCTTAGTCATCTCAGTGTTCTTGTATGCCTGCGAGTCATGGACCCTCACAGCAGACCTTGAAAGGAGGATACAAGCCACTGAAATGAGATGTTTTCGAAGGCTGCTTGGCATTTCATACAGAGATCACATCACGAACGAGGAAGTGGGAAACAGAATCAGGCAAGCCATCGGACCCTATGAAGACCTATTAGCCATTGTGAAAAAAAAAAACGCAAACTGAAGTGGTATGGGTATGCCATGCGTTCAGCAGGTCTTGCCAAAACAATCCTGCAAGGCACTGTGCAAGGAGGACGAAGGAGAGGAAGACAGAGGAAAAGATGGGAGGACAATATCTCAGAGTGGACAGGACTGAAGCTGGGTGATACGCTGAGAATGGTAGAGAACAGAGAAGAATGGAGGGAGCTGGTTGCCAAGTCATCAGTGGTGCCCCAACGGTCGGCAAGACTACGGGATATAGATAGATAGATAGATTCCAAGACTCTGAAACCTAGATTTCAGGTCCGTTTTTATATGTAATATAGACAGCTAGTGAGTAAAAGGTAGTATTCTTTAGTAAGATTTAGTTCGGTTGTGTAGCGTTGATTTGGTTCAGTTATGTCGGTTAAGTACTGTTGAGATGACCGGGGATTTTTCTATATAGTTATTTACCGGGTATTTATGTATTTATTTATTTGGGGTTGTTACGTGGTGGAGTTGTAGTCGTAGTATGATAAACGCACCAGACGCACGCACGTAAGGTTCTTTTTAAATAAACTTCATTCAGCTGCAATCCGTCACACGTGGCTTAAGGATGTAGACAATACTGGAGTAACAGTTCCAACAATATTTTAATTCAGCGATTCGATCTCAACACAATGCATTCCCAAATGCACTAACACTGATACAAAGTCTCTTCTGCAAATGTCCACACTGCCGACACAGAGTTTCTCATACAACGTACACACCACCGTTACGTTGCGTCTCACACAATGTACACCCTATACGGGCCACGTCCCTACGATAACTGTGTGTCTCTACAACTGACAACTGCAAGACAATGTATCAACGTGCTTTCCTAGCGCCCTCTTTATATATACTACCAATTTCCAAAATCATCTACGAAAATCATACAACGCAACCAATCAGAACGAAACACGCAACCGAAACTCATTAAAATAATATTTCTAGAAAAACTACAATAGGCTACACAAGATTGGCTGCTCACTTCAGCTCTAAATCCTAGAGTATAATGAAGTCACATAAAAGTATGGCAGGCAGTTCAACAAACTAGTCGGAAACTTCGAGAACACCCACGATCCTTCATAACAAAATAAAGGCTGCTCAATTCACGCGCACAGAAAAACAAAATGTAGGGATACCATACTACAGGCGCCACGCGTGCGCGGGACGCCATCTTGCACCGCTGGCCTTCGCACAGCGTTCGCTCGCTTCGATTCTTCTGTCAATGATTTTATCTAAATTACCACATTTTCTGTTAAGTTTTAGTGTGGGATAGTTACTATAGATAATGTACAATGTCTGTATATATTTTTTTGGTTGTGTAACCCCCTCAATTTTTATTTTTCATGTTTTTTTGTGTTTCCATTTTGACTGATAACTGTTAAATCCCCGATCACTTATGTGCCAGTGGGACATAAAAATGAAACGGAATAACTGTTAACTTCGCGTTCGTTACGAACTGTAGCCAATTTACCGACGTCACACATACGAGGTCACTAGACAGTGCGATTATACCCGACCGTTCTGGTTCAATCTCAGCTAATCTACGCAAAACAACAACGGACCGCTCTTCTCCGTGCGACCCTTCTAGAAACTTCCGGACTAAAATTAGCGTATCATAACAAAGCAAAAACCGCTAACCGCGCGAACGACAAAGAATCTCACTAAAAAGGTACGTGAATCGTGGCCATAATAGCTTAAATAAATATCGGATCGTTTCCTACGATTAACACATGCATGCTTTCACAAGATAACACAACCACAATCGTAACAGGGGTGTAGGGGGCTCTGGATAGAGGTAATACCTTTGCTGTTCGGCAGCTGCGTCCTACACTACGATAGGACGGACGAGCATCACTGGTCCTCATCCATCTCCTTAATCTCTCTCGTGCTGGCTCCAAGCGCCACACCCTGGCAAACCACCTCAGCTGGTGGGCTAAACCACGTGAGGGGGTGGTGTTCACACTGCACCACTAGGCTGATGAGCTGTTTTTGACAGCCAATGGCTGAAGGACGGAAGATATCAGACTTGATCCAACGGCCAAATGTGGGGGAGTAAACCCATCAAATCAGGAGTGGAGCCCCGAAGGCAGACAGCTGCCTGTATTCACGCACTGTTCTGGCAGCTCCTACAGCCAACTGGTGCCAAACGTTTTGCTTTGCATTCCTTTGGACTACATCGGCGAGGCCGAAAGGGAGATCTTGACGACTGGGCATCCCAGGATCTCCATACACTTCGCCCAGGCTTGCGCCCTGGAGAGGTCACACGGACTGACCCAGCAAGCACATAAAATTATACTCCATTGTCGTCCGAGACAGAAGGATGCCAACATATTTACCGGGATGGATAACTAAGGTATGTGATGTGTGTATGCCTAGGTTGCCTTCGAAGGTAGTACGTGAGTGTGTTAAGTATAATCTTTTCCAATGTACGAACCAGTGTATGGCGCGTGCGTCATGTTATAGTCTTTTGCAGTGTAGAGATTGAGTTACGGTCTGTTGCGAATCTAGTCTGTTTTATGAAGTACGAGTATGTGAATGAACGTGCAGATTTATTTGTATCAGCCATTTCACGTAATGTACCTCATATCATCCAATATGTGCGTGTTAAGCAAGTGTTATGACAATTGAACTTTATTGTACAGAGTTCTTGTGCGGAGCGAGAAACTTTTCTGACGCCGAGACGTCAAAGTCAACAGATGCTGCGCTGGAGGAACGTGTCGTGAAGACATTCACCGCTCGGGGAACGTGGGATAGCTTAATTCAGGAACGCGTGACGAAAGAAACTACACGCCTGGACGTGGAGGAACGTGCGAACGATACAGAGCGATATTACCAGTTGAGCAGGTTGGCTAATGAGGACCGTTTACCTAACTTGGTTCAGTTTTACTATATTGTGTGTGGATGTGAGGGGCGGCGATGTGCTAGTGTTGAAAATTGTGTATCTTGTGAAGAGTATTTTTGAGTTCACGTTTTGTTAGTTAGGATTATAAACGGGGCCACAGAAAAAAAGAAATGTTTTGCGTTTATACTGCACGAATGCGTCCGACTGAGAGTTTGCGTTGCTGTCTATGTGCCCGTTGCGTTTGTGAGTCTATGCGTGCGACCGGTTGAAAGTCTGCATCTTTATGATGATCCTTGTTAACGTGTGTTCTAGATCTTGATGTCTTGGCAAATCTAAATGCGTTGAGTGGGCAATCACGAGTATTTCTGATAGAGACTGAACAGTAACCGTCTCTTACGCACAAACATGCACACACACATACAGACACACACACACATAAACGCACGTACAAACACGCACACGAACGCAAGCATTAACACTCACACAAATACACTCTCTTGGCTTGACTTCGCGAACGAAGATTCTATAGGGCTTGCCCACGTCGTCTGCAAGCATTTTCGTGGCTGCGGAGGCCAATCCGGGACAGGTAGGTTCGACCGCAGTGGCTGCAGGGGAAGGTCTGGTCAGGGTTCTGAGTTACGACAACTCTGTTTTTTCTTCTGAGCCGCTTGTCCTTAAGGTTAGCTCTGCGAGAGTCCTCAACGGAGACGGCTGCCTTGTGAATGGTGGAGCGCCATGTGTCACGGTCCGCAGCAAGCGAAGACCACTGGCGGTGGTCGATTTGGCAGGCACTAAGTGACTTCTTGAGACCGTCTTTGTATCTCTTCTTTGGTGCCCCTCTGTCTCGGTGTCCAGTGGCGAGCTCGCCGAACAGAGTGATCTTGGGTAGGCGATGATCCTCCATCCTGGAGACGTGCCCCGCGGCCCAGCGAAGCAGTGTCCGCAGCAGCAAAGCCTCGATGCTCACAGTTTCCGCCTGTTCAAGGACCTCGACGTTGGTGACATAGTCACTCCAGTGAATGCTGAGGATGGTACGCAGGCAGCGCTGGTGAAAGCGTTCGAGGAGTCGTAGTTGGCTGCGGTAGAGGGCCCAGGACTCGGAACCGTACAGCAGGGTGGTGAGGACGACAGCACTGTACACGCTGATCTTGGTGCCTTTTTTCAGCTGTTCATTGTGCCACACCCGCTTGAATAGTCGCCCGAAAGCACTGTTCGCTTTTGCCAGCCTGTTGTCCAGCTCCTTGTCCAGCTTGGCGTCTGACGTGATGATGCAGCAAAGGTAGGTAAACTGGTGTACAGACTTCAGTTCGGACTCGCCGATGGTGATGTGGGGAGGGCGATGCTCTTCCTTGGGTGCTGGCTGATGAAGGACCTCTGTCTTTTTCAGACTGACCTCAAGTCCAAAGAGCTGGGCGGCATCTGCAAAGCAGGACGTAATGCGCTGCAAGGCTCTCTCTGTGTGTGCAACGAGGGCAGTGTCATCAGCGAAGAGCAGCTCACGAATCAGTTGGTCTAGGGTTTTCGTGTGGGCCTGCAGTCGTCTGAGGTTGAACAGGCTGCCATCGAGACTATACCTGATGTACACTGCGTCGTCATCGTCGAGGTCCACTGTGGCCTGCTTCAACATCATGCTGAAGAAGATGGTGAAGAGGGTCGGTGCCAGCACGCAGCCTTGCTTCACGCCGTTGAGAATGGGGAATGGTTCTGAGAGGTCACTGTTTAGTCTGACCTGGCCTTGCTGGTCCTCGTGGAGCTGGACGATCATGTTGAGGAACTTTGGGGGACAACCTAGTCGCTCCAGGATCTGCCACATACCTTGCCTGCTCACAGTGTCAAACGCTTTTGTGTCGGTCGACAAACGTTACGTACAGCCCTTTGTTCTGCTCGCGGCACTTCTCCTGAAGCTGTCTCAGCACAAAGACCATGTCGTTGGTACTCCTGTTGGCTCTGAAACCACACTGGCCCTCTGGGAGGTGGTCTTCAGCGATGGCAGGTACCAGCCGATTCAGGAGCAACCTTGCGAGAATTTTCCCGGCAATGGACAGCAGGGTAATTCCACGATAATTAGAGCAGGCAGACTTCTCTCCTTTGTTCTTGTACAGGGTGATGATGACTGCATCACGGAGATCCTTTGGTAGTGTTCCTTTTTCCCAGCAGCAGAGAAAGAGGTCGTGGAGCTTGTTGTGCAGTGCTGGGCCTCCATGTTTCCAGATCTCTGGCGGGATTCCGTCAATGCCTGCTGCTTTGCCACTCTTGAGCTGGTGGATGGCTGTGAGGGTCTCTTCGGCGGTGGGCGGTTCGTCCAATTCAACCTTTAGTGGAAGGTGTGGGATTTGGAGGATGACTGTTTCTTGAACAGTGCGTTCAGCGCCGAAGAGGTCCTGAAAGTATTCCGACCAGCGGTTCAAGATGGAGGTATTATCTGTGAGGAGTGCCTGTCCATCAGCGCTTCGCAGGGGACTTTGTACCAGGTGCCTAGGGCCATATACTGCTTTCAGTGCTTCGTAGAAGCCCCTGAAGTCACCGTTGTCAGCGCAGAGCTGGGTCCTCTGTGCGAGTCTGGACCACCACTCGTTCTGGAGCTCTCTAAGCTTGAGCTGGAGACTGCTGCAGATGAGGCGGAAGGCAGACTTCTTCACAGGGCAGAAAGGCTGGGCTAGGTGGGCCTGGTGGGCGGCTCCTTTTTTTTTTGCTAGAAGTTCCTGGATCTTTACGTCGTTTTCGTCAAACCAGTCTTTGTTTCTCTTTCTAGCAAAGCCCAAGAATTCCACAGAGGATTTTACAATAGCAGTTTTCAGTTGTTCCCAGAGTGTTTCAGGGGAGGAGTCTGCTGGATCAACTGTGTCTTTGAGCATGCGCTGTAAATCGGCCTGAAGGGCAGCTTTCTTGTCGTCACACTGAAGGCTGGCAACATCAAGCTTTTTCTTGGGGGGGGGGGGGGGGGCCTTTCTTGGGTTTCAGCTTGAGGCGGAGCCTGAGTTTGCAGCGAACAAGGCGGTGGTCAGTGTGGCACTCTGCGCTGGGCATCACTCTGGTGAGGAGGACGTCACTGCGGTCCCTCTGACGCACTAGGACATAGTCGATAAGGTGCCAGTGCTTGGAGCGAGGATGCATCCAGGTGGTCTTTCGACTGTCCTTTTGCTGGAAAGTAGTGTTGGTGATGACAAGTTGCTGCTCTGCACAGAGCTCCAACAGTAGGCGACCATTGTCATTGCAGTTTCCAACGCCATGCTTGCCGAGGACTCCTTTCGAGGCTTCAGAGTCTTGGCCCACTCTGGCGTTGAAGTCGCCAAGGATGATGACTTTGTCGTATGCAGGGGTGCTCTGCAGGAGACTGCGCAGGTCAGAGAAGAACTTGTCTTTTTCTGCAGGCTCTGCCAGGAGGGTTGGGGAGTACACACTGAGAAGGGTGACGTATTGCTGGTGTCTCAGTGGGAGGCGCATGGACATGATGCGGTCGGAGTGACCCGTTGGTAGGATTTCCAACTTAGTCGCAATGGGGGTCTTCACCATGAAGCCCACGCCTGAGAGCCGTCTTTCTGATGCAGGCCTGCCTGACCAGTAGAGGGTGTAGCCAGCGCCAAGTTCCTGGAGGCTGCCTTTCTCCGGAAGGCGTACTTCGCTGAGCGCGGCGATGTCGATGTTTAACCTCCACAATTCATGGGCAATGAGGGCGGAGCGACGTTCAGGGCGTCCGCTGTCTGCTGTGTCGAGCATGGTTCGGATGTTCCAGCATGCTACGTTGAGTCCGGTCGTGGTCGTCATGAGAGTGGATCCATTGTTTTCTCTTGTTTCCTGACCGCATGAGAAGATGCCCGTTGACCGCGGCTAGCCAACTGGGGTTACGAGGGGATGAGCTTTGGTTAGGCCACCTTTTCTAGGCCCCTCTCCATGTGGAGCAAGCAGTGCTGTCCCTAGAGAAGGCTGCTTGGTCGTTCAGGGTGTGCCGAGTGACGTTGTCATCCCCAGGTCAACATCAGGCGACCAATATCCTGAACCGCCTGCATGCAGGTTTGAGACTGCGGCTTCCAGTGACATCTTTCACCTGCCGTTTTGCCCCTTGCCCATCGCTACAGGACTTGGAAAGTTCAGTGTCATAGTCCGTGGGCGTTTCTTAAAGCCTGCGCGGTGGAGGTTTTTGGTGGAGTGCAGTGTGCGCAGTACTGGCCCCACCCTTTAAACCCTTGGTTCGTTTGCCATGGCCTAGCAAGCTGGGTCGGTGGCATCGAGGTCCTCGGGTTGTAGGTTTTATATCAGACTGTCCTTGTCTTAGTCTCTGGCTCAAAAGCCTTCCCCGGAGACACGGGGGCTTTGATGTCAGGGGTTTCCTCCCTTAGCCTTTCCGCAGCCAAGCGGCCATGCCTGCAAGGCAGCAGGGGACTCGTGGGGGCCGGGGTCGTCTATGTCCCGTGCAGATGTGAACATCTGCCCACTGCCCAGACGGTGACACCAGAGGAGAAAAATCCAACGCCGGAACCCGGTATCGAACCTCGCACCTTTGGCATTGGAGGCAGACGCCTTAACCACTGCGCCACTTCCCCGCCTTCACACAAATACACACACACACATACACACACACACACACAGGGAGACAAAACCATCAGAGTGGGTTACCTACCATTTTATGTGAAAATGGGTTCCCATATTTCTATTTATTCTAGGGCTCTGGAGTTGATGCGAATGTTTAGAACTCACCTTGTAACTAAGCTCTACAACTTAAAATAAAAAAGACATTTTCTAGAAACAGAGCCACTGGATGGAGAACAAATGGGTTTCTACCAATAAAGTGAGTGCCTCTCACACAAAAACTGGCATTACAGTAGAAATGGGTGTCCTTGTCAAATCATTCATTTTAGCATGGACATCTCAAGAAAATTAGGTGTCTGTAATAAGGTAAAGTTCACGGAATATTTGATGCTTCTTTTCCACATTTATTTGATTGTTGTCATTCTTTTTTCAGCTTAATGTATATTCCTTCTTTTTCCTGCATTCAAAATGTAAAGCAAAATGACACAACAACACAGTGAACAAATACCTCACTAAAAATACCTCTGGTTGATTTTCTAATGATTGTTTGGGTAGGGTTGGGCGGGTGGGGGGGGGGAAAGGTGGGGAGGGGGGGGTCATCACTTTGGATTTTATAGAGCTGCTGAATGCTCTCTTATGAATGAAAGATTTTAATTATCCCTGGAATCAGGAGGTCATTTCTGAGGCGCGCAACGAGTTGCACATCAAACCACCCACAAATACACATTTGGAGTGCACCAGATGGATCCAGTTGGACAAGTCCCACATTCCACACTATAGGACAGCTAAGACTGAGAAGCAATCGCGGCGTTTATGGCGCGGTACAAGGTTTAAAACTAAGAAACTGTTGTTTTAGAAGCGTGTCGGGCAACAGTTTTTATTAAAACTGTTTTAAAACCTCTCCTTATACTCAACTTTTGTTAATGTTAAAAGTGTTTTCATTTGCAGGCGTGTTGTAACTGTTATGCATCTATTCTAACGTCCCCCACCCGGGTCTGCCCTGGGGGACTTGGGTGGGGTAACTACTTTTTAGTTCCCAGGGTCACCCTGATCAGCCCCACAGGGTGGGTTTTCTTCTGTATTTTGGGGCATGTGTTTCTGTCTACCCTTGGTCCATTCATCTGTATTTTCCTTTTTTAAACTCTCCCTACTGTCTGCGCTGCATGTAACTCTTGATATTGGATGTGTTGCTAAATGGTCTTAGTTTCATTTAGGCCCCATGTCGTAGGTTTATTTAACGTATTGGACCGGCTGGCGACATACATTCAATATTCTGTTTATTTTTTTTTTTTTTCACAAGCAGTGCAGGCACGTCCTGAGAAAGCCTTGTTGCTGTCGGGACGTTAAGCAATGTACAATCAATCAATCAATCTATTCCAACGTAATAGTGCTGGATATCATAGTTTTCCCCATTGTCGCCTTCTCTCTTTACTCAGCACTCGACTCTCCAGTCCTTCCCTCAAACACGCAGCATTCACACAAACAATACTTTACTGTCACACCCTTTGGCAACATTAGGTGGTGGTTGTTGTTTTTTTTTTTTCTCTGACCTAGCATTACATACTGCACTAAACGACCGACTGCAGCAGACGACACACCTAACGACACTGACTGTGTGACGTCATTGTATTCAATCAATTTGTGCATACAATCTGACAGGAGTTGCAGTCAAAACGAAAGCATAGCACCAACAAACCCACTTAAACAAAGCAACAGGGTGAACCAAAAGACACAAGACAACAGCAGCCTCACCCAAAGTCTATACGTCCTCTCTCTCACTGCGCACTCATACACTCACTTCACTTCTTAGCAACCGGCGCACGAATATAATTATAGGCTAAGTCAAACTAAAACAGAAGATAGTGGCGGAAAACCCTTTAAAATAGAAACAAAGAACGACGTTTCAGATCAAATATTCTTCATCTGACATGGAAACAAACATATAAAACGTATAGGCTAAGTCGCTGGTGAACGTATACATGAATCTCAAATTTGTCACTAGACATGACCTTTCTCCACATCACCCCGGAAGTACATCACAACTCAACACTTTTTTTTTAACAAAACAACCACACCCTCAAATAACAAACCTAATTTTGTAGGAACATAAACAATTTACTCCCTCAAACAACAAAATATCCCCCCCCCACCCCCCCCACCCACCACCACCCTTCCTGACCCATATCAGCTATGAAGTTATTTATAGCTGAGAAGGGTGATGTCATGCATACACGCCCACTTTCAGGGATCTGTGCGCACAACACACACACACATTGCTGGGAGGGACAAGTTTTCAAACACACTACAGGCGTGTCTGTTAAACACAAAAGTGCATGTTTTAACGCCAAAACGAGAAAAAACTGATCTTTTTATTTTTTATGAATCTTTACCCCAAGACAATGCAGAAACAACCCTCAGAAAAAATGGGTGTCTGACTTGGTCACCCAGATTTTTATACACACCCATTTTTCATAAAGATGGTAAAGACAGTCACCCATTTGAGCTCTTTCGTGTACACACACACACACACACACACACACACACACACACACACACACACACACACACATTCATTCATTCATTTACCAGTTACTCACAGGCGTACTATCATAAAGACACACATTTTCCTGTTTATGTGGACGCCATGTTTTTTGCCAGAAGCGCCTTACTACAGTAAAGAGTTTGGCGGTACAAGAGACATCAGGAGGTGTAGTAGGTCACAAACCTCTCAGCCGACTCACTTATCTGAAACAAAAAAGATGTCAGAGTACACGGTAGTAGGAAAGAGTCTTGGGGCCGACAATGAAATTTGGGCCGCGCACAGCCGTACACACACACACACACACACACACACACACACACACACACACACACACACACACACACACACACACACACACACACACACACACAGAGCCGTGCACAAACATACACAGCCCTATACAGACACACACAAACGTACACAGACACAACGGGTGCACAAACATACACAGCAGTGCACTGACATGCACACACACACACGAGCACACACACACATACATATACACACAAACACACACACAGATACACACACACACACACACACACACACACACACACACACACAGCCGTGCAAACGCGCACAAACACACACACGCTCACAGACACAGACACATTCACACACAGACGTGTACAGACATACAATCAGAATTCACGGTAATAGCAGTGAAAACTTAACGAAGTTAGTGAACAAGAGATTTGTTAAAATTAATAAATACTCATTATAACTTGTAAAATAAACAGGGTTTTTTTGTTAAATTTTCAGCTACAGAATAAAACATTGATCATTCCCTTTACAATTTGACAACAATTTGCAACAAATCGGATACATAACTGTGTTTTGAGTGGGTTTTAAAACACAAGCCAAATCTGGGAAAACTGCAGATGGAATGGGACTGTTAATAAAGTGAACACAATCAATGCCTGCCATAAACGTAGCCTCAAACAATGAAAACCTGTTGTATTGTCGAATATCAGCACTTTTCTGTTTCATATTCATTTAAGCGGAATGGCTGCCTCAGTATGGCGATGTCTTCCCAGCAAGGGGCTATTAGAATATGTGACTTGTTGACAAAGAACGGCTCCATTTGCACCGTCATATTGAGGCTGTCATGCCTGCAAGGGGCTCATGAGAATCTGTGAATATTGCTGGTGGAATGGGACTGTTGATAAAGTGAACTCAATTAGCACTTACGGTTAATGTCAGTAACTGCCATAACCGTAGCGTTCATTGCCTCCACCATAGCTTCCGCTACGGCCTCCATTGCCTCCGCCGTAGCCTCCGCCATGGCCATATCCAACACCGTAGCCACCACCACCGTAGTAGACGGCAGCAGAGGAGAGAGCCAGCATGGCCATGGCCAGGAAAAGGACAAGTGCGAGCTTCATCTTGGAGCTGTGCAACAGAAAAACATCAACATGTATACCTGGGTATAGCAAACGTCAAACACGATATATCTGACCCATTCACTGAAACAAGCTGAACACGACCCAACTGCAAAATACACGCATCGTCATGAAAATCTATGCCTTTTATTTACACCACTTTGTATCCAAGTTCCTTGGACTGCAGCAGGGGTATGTGCGCTGCACTGACATCCCAATTATCCTCCTTTGACTGAGGTCAACCTTCATTAGTTACTGTCTTGTGTTGCCAGGCAGCGTGTTTCATGAAACAAAGTCCGCAAGTAGAAATGGATATAACAGAGACACTACATAAGAAAACATTGGCTACTTATTTAAAACCCCAGTCCCTCCCCATCCTCCCCCCCCCCCGCCCCCCATCCCCGTTGAGTAAAAGCCGAATATACGTCAAGAACGATTACATCGAGAAAGGGAAATCGACTCAGCACTTAATCGAAAGGAAAGACAACCCCATCAGTAGTCTTAATTCTAAGACAATCGGCAAAACAGTATCACGAAAACTGGAGAATACTCACTTCTTGGATACTGACGTGTTGCTGATGACAGAAGTAGCCTGCAGAGTTTCTGCACCCTTTTATACAAACTGACTGTCAACCCAACCAGAATATTTTTCGCTTCGTCTATTATGATGGATCGGAAATTTTGAATTGCATTTTGTTTATATGACCTTCATCTGTCAAACTGAAAAGCAACATGCACCGCCCTATGTTTATTTATTTATTTATTTATTTTTTAATTTATTTTGCAGGCCGTGATTTTGAGAGTGAAGGCTTTAACTCATTCGAAACGACTAGCATGCGTGTTTTCATGCTTGACGTTTCTAACGTGTTAATCAATCGGTAGTACATACCGTCTTTAT
>BTPG01000002.1:151893195-151910695 GCA_036245525.1 Semisulcospira habei
ATTCTAATAGCCCCTTGCTGGATCACATCGTCATTCCTCCTTAGTGGATATGAAATGCTCTAACTGCTGTTGTTTTCCTCCCTACGTCACACGACCAGTAAATTTAGCGCAAACTGTACCATGTGACCGTGATATAAAAACCACTGTAGGGAAAAATGGCGGACGTTTTATAGCCCTCTCGATGACGCGTTACGACCTCGTTTTCGAGTCTTGATAGCAACTCGGTTCGACAAAATAGCAGAAAAAAACGCACTAACGTAGTCCTATTTGACGTAATACACATCATCTGCCTTATTTTTTACGACATGAGGAGCCACCTAAACAATATTTCACCACAAATTACATAGCGCAAACAGCAAAAGCCTTCCACCGAGACATTTTAAAAGTTCGGAAAACCACGGAACAAAAATAGCTTCCGAGTTTTTTTTTTAACCAATCGGAGACACAATCCTTGCAAACCGGCAAGCCAGGCACTGTCGTCTGCTCAAACACCAACAGGCAACATGCCACAATTTCACCAAAGCACAGAGCAACAAATTCAAGAACTAACACAAAAATACACACCCAGCAACACTTAACAGAAAGCACGCTATTGCCAAATTTTCACTTCACTCAATGCGGGACTATCTGAAGAAAGTCATCTCCCGAATTTTCGAAGACTATCTGACATCATGTCTACGCTGTAAAATAAAATCTTGCCTTAAAATCCATCAGTCTCAGCACTAGTCCTGCTGTTAACAACGAGCGTTTTGTTTTGGTATTCCTTTTTCCAGATATCCCAACACACATGACACTTTAGGATATAACAACGACAATCTGCTGCACACTCCAAACCATCCCCTTCTGACATCTTGAATCTAAAAGCACGAGGCACCATGCTAACTTGCACAAGCTGTCACATCAGTGGTCAAATGCCGATCGCTTCATCAAAAAGTTCTTAATTTTTATGAATCACACAGCAGTCAAGAAGCACTGTCACTGTAATACTTTAACGACCTTTTGTAGACATTGCAGCTTGAATCATTCTGTACACAAGCCAAGATTAGCTTTTTACTCGCTAAAACAAGACTTGCGCTTTTGACACGGAATCATGCTACGTCAAAGTCTGGGAATCCCCGGCAGAACATGTATATTCAATGGTGTCACCTATCCGCCACAGAAGCGGCCGTCTTCATAAACCGGATTTTTTCTAAACAATAAAGGGAGTAAGGAAAATAAATACGTTATTGGTCGGAGGGGTTCGCTACACGGACCTTTGTAGGCCTGAGGGAGGTCAAAGGAATCATTGTACCCCTCAGGCCTTCGGCCTTCGGCCTTCGGGGTACAATGAATCCTTTGACCTCCCTCAGGCCTACAAAGGTCCATGTAGCGAACCCCTCCGACCAATAACTTATAATATTCGACAACACTACAGGTTCTCATTGTTTGAGGCTACGGTTATGACGGGCATTGTTGTAAGTGTTGATGCGGTGTTCACTTTATTAACAGTCGCATTCGATCTGCAGTTTTCCCAGATTTAGCTTGTGTTTTGGAACCCTTTAATATACACCTATTTATCCGATTTGTTGCAAATTGTTGTCAAATTATACACGGGAACGATCAATGTTTTATCTGCAGTTGAAAAATTAACAAAATCAGTCTGGTCCATTTTACAAGTTATAATGAGTATTTATTAAGTGTAACAAATCTCTTGTTCGCAAGCTTCAGTAAGTTCCCGATTCCTGTACCGTGAATTGTGCCTGTGCGTCTGTGCACGTGTGTGTGTGTGTGTGTGTGTGTGTGTGTGTGTGTGTGTGTGTGTGTGTGTGTGTGTGTGTGTGTGTGTGTATGTGTGTGTATGTGTGTGTGTGTGTGTGTGTGTGTGTGTGTGTGTGTGTGCCAGTGTGTCTGTTTGCACGGCTGTGTGTGTCTATCCACGGCTGTGTTTGTGTGTGTCTATGCACGGCTGTGTTTGTGTGTGTCTATGCACGGCTGTGTTTGTGTGTGTCTGTGCACGGCTGTGTTTGTGTGCCTGCACATTGCTGTGTCTGTACACGGCTGTTTGTGTGTCTGTGTTCGACTGTTTGCGGGCTCCGAGACCTTTTGCTGCTGTACTGACATTTATTTTGGTTTCAGACACTGATGTGAGTCAGCTGAGCGGCTTGTGAACCTCCTACAGCTCCTGATGTCACTTTTAACGGCAAACTCTTTACTGCAGTGAGGGGCTTCTGGCAATAAACATGGCGTCCGCATAAACAAGAAAATGCGTGTCTTATTAGTGTGCGTGTGAAGGAGACCGCGTGTGTGTGTGTGTGTGTGTGTGTGTGTGTGTGTGTGTGTGTGTGTGTGTGTGTGTGTGTTTGTGTGTTTGTGTGTGTGTGTGTCTGTGTGTGAGAGAGACAGTCACTGTTTAACCCTTTCAGAGCCAAGAAAATTTGAATACCGCCAACTGCTCGGGATATAGATATACCCATGTTCCTAGGACAGCGAGAGCTTATTGATGTTTAACTGACCCCCGGATACTGCAGAAACGCAGGTTTCGTGCACAGGTTAATCTCCATCGAAACACACTCGTGGCTGACTAATGAACGCTTTCAGCTCATACAATACATCAAGATCTGGAACAACCATACTGCCATCACAATGTTATCAAGGATGGTGCAAGAATACGTTACAAATATTCCAGCACGACTCTTCAATATATATGATACGTACACTGAACAGTTGAGCAATCATCAAAAGAGAAAACCTGCTTCGAAATGTGAACTTTTGAGCTCAGTGTTCATGCCTGAGTGTCCTCATGCATCGTTCACATATGACTGGCATTTTTAACCCGTTCAGTGCCGAGAAAATTTGAACACATCCAACTGCAAGAGGTATAGCTCCTCATGAGCCGACAGGCCCCCCCCCCACCTCCCCCCCCCCGACTGCGGGGGCTCATGAGGATCTATGTCTTTTGCTGACACCACTTTGAATCCATATTCTCAGGACAACTAGGGCTTGTTGCTGTTGAATAGGCATAGACTACAAAAATACAGTTTCCGTCAATGTGCACTGAACGGGTTAATTCTTGACTTGATTTTTCACAGACGCTTAGTCCATTGACCCCGAGCAAAACACGACCCAACTGCAAGAGGCATAGAACGTTATGAGCCCCAGCAGTTGAGTTGCTAAAACCACTTTGTGTCCACATTTCCTTAACGGACAAGGAACGGGACTGATTTTACAATGAGTTCTGTCTCTACTGGCACTGAACGGGTTAATACACGAAAAAATGAAGAGATTTGTAAACCCGTTTTCCGGCACATTTTACCCATTTAGTCCTGGCGTACTACGACAGGAGATATATCGCCCACATTAATTAAAAGGGTAATTCAAGCTTGTGCCAGTGTAGCTTGGCGCCATCAGGGCCAAACTAATCAGGCACTAACCTTGAATCATCATGGTCGATCCATCTCCTGCAACTGGTACACAGTTGTTCGGAGATACCTCTAAACTATGGAAAATTAGGCATCGGTGTTAAAAATAAGTAATTAGCTGTCTTAGATCCCACTGGCAAAAGAAGTGTACATGGTTTTGTCATGTCTTCTTGACGGGACATTTCATCAAAATCACAGCTACAAGGCCACGGAATTATCTTGAGGTCACACAATCAATCCGTGACAGCATCATTATTAACGGGCCATGGATCCAAAGTTGAAAGTGAGATGTTACAAACCGACTGCCTGAGGGACTTGAACGTAGACTGGGTCAACCGATCGCATACGTCATTGTTTGCCCCGACGTTCTGCGTGGGAACATGAAGACCTATTCTCCAAATACATCTGTCTGGATTAAATACGTATTGAAATTATTTGTCGCTTTTGAGAAGAATACAATTCAACACAAACCCATCTAATGTTTAGTTATTTGCTGCTTTAATTTAGTGAAAAAAAAAGAAAAAAGAAAGAGAATGAGTTCCCTAAGGAACAGAGAAATGTAATAAAAAAAAATTTCGATACGCGTTATATCTGACACATTGAATATACACGTGTAACTTGGAATCATCCGTATTACAATACCTCTCTGCCCTCCACCCCCAATCCACCTCATCCCTTCCCCCTGCTCCTCCCCCTCTCAGACTTTTTTTTAAAAAATGTGGCCCTCAAATGCTGCTGCATTTTTCTAGTTCAGTATTCCCACTTCCTAACCTGTTGCTTGTTGTTTTGACAGTCTGAAAAGATGGATACCTACATCAGTGGTTAGGTAGTACTGAGAGTGTCAATCGAGTGGTTTTAAACATTGTTTTTTCTTAACATCAGAGTCGTAGTGATACTGATAATTTCACAGGACAAGTCCTTTGATATTCTCATTATCACAACGACACTAATGTAAAAAAAAAAAAGAACAAAAAAAAAAAAAAAAAACATTTTTTTTTTAATATTTTTTATTTTCTTCATTTTGTTTTCGGGGGGAGAGGGGGGGGGGTTGTGGGTGATCAGTGATCGGATATTAATTGGTTTTCGGCACAGACATAGACTGCAACACAACCACCATCATGGCGAAGTTATCTTTGTAATGTGAAGGCAACATTTTTAGCAACCAGAGAAATGCTTCTATGAATTGATAGCGCAATACATGACGCCAGAGTCTCAGTCGACACCATTAACAACAACAAACATAATAACAAACAAACAAAAAAACAAACACCCAGCTCCCCTTCACGTTTTAGACGCTTTCCTGGTAACGTTTAGGTCGATGAATCGTCCAGACAATTCTATAGCACCACCACACTTTAAACTGCACTTGCAAACAAACCGCATCTTGTGTTATCGTCAGACGCAAAACAACGACAAGAACAACATGTACATCGGGAGGGCGGGGGGGGGGGGGGTGGGGGTGGTGATGATTGCGAGCAGGGAAGCGGGTGGGGGGGGGGGGGGCAGTTGCGGAGAGAAGTGAGATTGTATAATCAGGAATAGGTAAACCTCAGTCATTGTATGGATTCGACACGTGTAATGGTCGGAGAGTAATAATAATGATAATAATTACGGTATTTATAATGAGCTTATCTTATAATAATTATAACTCTAAGCGCGCACTCACAACTCGCGCACGCATGCGCACGCTTTAGACAACGACTCACGTACCACAAATAGTGAAATACATTACGACAGTCAGCTTGGGGTGGGGAGTGTGGTGGTATGGTGCTAGAACTGTTGAAAGAGGTGAGTTTTGAGGACGGACTGGAAGGAGGAGAGAGTGGTTTTGACGGAGCGAGAGAGTGGGAGAGTGTTCCAGGTGGATGGACCGTATACTGAGAAGGAGCGGGGGCCGAAAGTGCTGAGGTTGGTGCGGGGGATGTGGAGGCGGAGAGGGTCGGAGGCGGAGCGGAGGAAGAATGGAGGAGTGTAGGGGTGAAGTAAGTTTGAGAGATAGGCAGGAGCGCAGTTGTTCAGGGTAAACTAGTAAATTAGCTTATGGATCAGTGTTTGCCATGCTTGCTCAGAGATGTTTCGGCGACGAGTCTAGTACATCGGGCTCAAACGTCTTGTGCACAATTAAAATGTTTAAACTCTACATTAAAGTGTATGTAATTCGACGTCCATTTGTGTTGATACGTGGTCTAACGTACTTTCAAGGAAACGATATAAATGATGCATAGTTTGTTTCTTTTATTTTCATTTTTATTACAAAAATATCATTCTTGTTACAATATTTTTTAAGAGCAGTTTAACAACTTTTTTAATACTGTTAAATTAGAAACGAAAGATTGTGTGTGTGTGTGTGTGTGTGTGTGTGTGTGTGTGTGTGTGTGTGTGTGTGAGTGTGTGTGTGTGTGTTTGTTGTGTGTGTGTGATGATGATGGTGTGTGTGTGTGTGTGTGTGTGTGTGAGATGGTGTGTGTGTGTGTGTGATGATGATGGTGTGTGTGTGTGTGTGTGTGTGTTTGTGTGTGTGTGTGTGTGTGTGTCTGTGTGTGTGTGTGTGTGTGTGTGTGTGTGTGTGTGTGTGTGTGTGTGTGTGTGTGTCCTAAAAATGAATCCAAAATGTCGGTGCATCTTAGAAAGTTCTAAACTGGTCATTGTATCTAATTAAATCATTCTGTCGAAGGATGAAGATATTCAGGCCGCATTTCCCAGTGACTGAATTTGCATTTTCGCTTTGGACCAATTTGTCCTGCACTGATTTCCATGTAAGTTTTATAATTTTTAGCTGTGACTATGGCAAACGTTTGGCATGAAATATGACGAGATCGGTTATTTTGTAACACGAGAAAAACACTCAGGATGACCGTGGATACACACGCCACTCTAAGCATTCATAAATGACTCGCAAATCAGAGCATCTCCAAACTTACAGTTAACTAATTCAAGGAGCCCGGCAACAACAGATGTGAAAGTGTCCTATAGCGTTGTCGACGACAACGCTTTACGATTCTTTCGCAGCTATTAATGCCGGGTGCCTTGAATGACTTAAGTAACATAAATAGGCGGTTTCCGGAAATCAAAATTCGGTTAATATTGCACCTGTTTCGACGAAAAACGTGCTAAAAATAATTGTCTTCTTCTTTTAGTCTCTTTACACTTTTTCTCATTGGCCTGGCTCTAATTGACTTGTTCCTTGGTCGCTCGTTCTCAAGGCAACCGAAGTCTACTTGTCACATGTTACCACGGTAACATGTGATAAGTACACTCCCTTATTACATGTTACGATGACAACATTACTCGCCGAGCAAAGCCGTTCTTCCCCAAATACGTCTTTGGCAAATAATATTTCTCAATACAAACATGCCCTAATCTTCATTCAGTCAAACCTCTAAACAAAAAGATGACAATAAATAAACAAATTAAAGGGTTATACAACAAACAGAACAATGTGTAGTGTTCTGTGATACCGTTGGTACCAGTTTCATTCAAAACATAACTGAATAATTGGGTAAATTAGATAATATCAACTACAGGAAAATTCAACCGAAGGACCTGTGCTCTGCTGTACTGACCGTAATCGAAACTACGAAAAAAGAAACAGGTAAATAAATAAAAATTTGAGGGGGTTATGCAGCACAATAACTATATGTATGCATTGTGTTCGGCCTATATTACCAATTTCATACAAAAGAACTGCTGGGAATGTGTTAAATTTAATAATACCTTAGACAGAAATTCCATGCAAATGCAGATCGCGCGAGGTTGTTGACCGGCAGTCGAAAGGATTGAGATTTGCGCCTCTTGTCATTTTACGTGACACGCATGAGGCGTTGAATTCTTTCAAGGTTATGCATCATTCTTTTGACGACAAAATCGTTTCGTGATTTTCTCTCTCTCTCTCTCTCTCTCTCTCTCTCTCTCTCTCTCTCTCTCTCTCTCTCTCTCTCTCTCTCTCTCTCTCTCTCTCTCTCTCTCTCTCTCTCTCTCTCTCTCTCTCTCTCTCTCTCTCTCTCTCTCTCTCTCTCTCTCTCTCTCTCACTCTCTCTGTGTGTGTGTGTGTGTGTGTGTGAGTGTGTGTATGTTTGTGTGTGTGTGTGTGTGTGTGTGTGTGTGTGTTTGCGCGAGAGCACGTGCGTGATTTGAGCATATATTGTGCTGAGCTTATGTTGTGCATGTCAGTGTATATCAGTCCGTTTGCGAACAGACAAACCAACAAACCAGGGTACCAGTGACCTGACACTATTATAGCATAGAAGTGGAGTGTTTGTATACTATCAGTTCTAGACAGACCACTTTCAAACAGTTTGATTCATAGTCACCGAGAGTTTCAGAATGGGAGTCGCTCGCTCTAAATGATACAAAACAATGCACTTCCATGCTATACTATATACGAGCAAACAATAAACAGGTCCACAACAACAAAACCAACAATAACAACAACAATCAAGCAAACTGAAAAAAAAAACAGACAAATTACCTGATATTTTTACAACGACGCCATATTTATTAACATATTTGCCACAAACTTTTCAAACAAAATATACACGGATTTCTGAACGTGGGAGTTGTAGTATGCCGGTTTAACAGCTTAATAAATGCCCTTGTCGATGCCATAGACGTATCCCTCGCCAAAACTGCCCAGACCACCGCCCAGACCGTCAAAACCGCCCAGACCGCCAAAACCGCCAAGACCGCCAAAGCCGCCAAGACCGCCAAATCCGTTTCCGCCAACTGAAACAGAGTCATTAACCCCCTTACTGTCGGAGCAAATCATGTAGCGCTGCGTTATTTTTATTTGTCTAAATACCACCATATCCATTGTTGATAAAAGGGATATATTTTATTTTTATTAAGTGAAAATCTCGCATATCTCAACGGACATCCTGGATTTTGTCGTATGGCGGCAAAACGCACAAATTCAAGAGATATATACTGAAGAGGAAAAGAAATGCGACATTTTTGGAATCATATTGAACACTTTTTTGTTTGTTTCCGATGATTCTAAAATGTCTCATTTTTTTCTCGTCAGTATAGACCTTGGCGGTAAAATGAACACGACAAAGCAGTACACACACACACACACACACACACACACACACACACACACACACACACACACACACACACACACACACACATATATATATATATATATATATATATATATATATATATATATATATATATATATATATATATATATATATATATATATATATATATATATATATATATATATATATCTTGGCTTGACTTCGCGAACGAAGATTTTATAGGAGTTGACCACGACGTCTGCAGGCTTGTTCGTGGCTGCGGAGGCCAATCCGAGACAGGCAGGTTCGACCGCAGTGGCTGCAGGGGAAGGTATGGCCAGGGTTCTGAGCTGCGGCATCTCTGTTTTTTCTCCTGAGCCGCTTGTCCTTAAGGCTAGCTCTGTGAGAGTCCTCAAAGGAGACAGCTGCCTTGTAAATGGTGGAGCGCCAGGTGTCACGGTCCGCAGCAAGCGAAGACCACTGGTGGTGGTCGATTTGGCAGGCACTAAGTGACTTCTTGAGACAGTCTTTGTATCTCTTCTTTGGTGCCCCTCCGTCACGGTGTCCAGTAGCAAGCTCGCCGAACAGTGTGATCTTTGGTAGGCGATGATCCTCCATCCTGGAGACATGCCCCGCCCAGCGGAGCTGTGTCCGCAGCAGCAAAGCCTCGATGCTCACAGTTTCAGCCTGTTCAAGGACCTCGACGTTGGTGACATAGTCACTCCAGTGAATGCCCAGGATGGTACGTAGGCAGCGCTGGTGGAAGCGTTCGAGGAGTCGTAGTTGGCTGCGGTAGAGGGCCCAGGACTCGGAACCACACAGCAGGGTGGTGAGGACCACAGCTCTGTACACGCTGATCTTGGTGCCTGTTTTCAGCTGTTGATTGTGCCACACCCGCTTGAAAAGTCGCCCGAAAGCGCTGTTCGCTTTTGCCAGCCTGCTGTCAAGCTCCTTGTCCAGCTTGGCGTCTGACGTGATAATGCAGCCAAGGTAGGTAAACTGGTGCGCTGACTTTAGTTCAGACTCGCCAATGGTGATGTGTGGAGGGCGATACACTGTCTTGGGTGCCGGCTGATGGAGGACCTCTGTCTTTTTCAGACTGACCTCGAGTCCAAAGAGCTGGGCAGCATCTGCGAAGCAAGACGTGATGCGCTGCAGGGCTCTCTCTGTGTGTGCAACGAGGGCAGCATCATCAGCAAAATCTTGGCTTGACTTCGCGAACGAAGATTCTCTCTCTCTCTCTCTCTCTCTCTCTCTCTCTCTCTCTCTCTCTCTCTCTCTCTCTCTCTCTCTATCTCTCTCTCTCATCTCTATCTCTCTCTCTACTCTCTCTCTCTCTCTCTATATATATATATATATATATATATATATATATATATATATATATATATATATATATATATATTGTGATGTGCTAATCCAGATACTCATGCATACCAAAATCCTAACAAGAATATCGACATAGACGATCCTCACGTAGCCGCCGGTGCTAGTGAGAACCCAATGGAATTGTCAATATAAACTTAAACTGACACTCTTGTGCTGCACCGACCGGGACTGTTCACATTACTGTTCACATCACCCGATTCTAAATGCACAAAAGGGTTAAACACCACTCTCTTCCCAACTCCCCAACTCCCCACCACCCTCTCCCCCATCCCCCAACCCCATTCTTGCCACTGGACACATATTTTGTTCTGAGTTTATTCAACGCCCACCAGCTGCAACCGTCCCACAGAGAACGTGGATACAACTTCGTCTCAGCAAGAGACATAGATTCTCATGAGCCCCTTCGAATGCTTTGGCTCATGATGATCTATGCCTCTTGCAGATGGATCGACTTCACTTTATCTCTCGCTAGTGAAGGCGTTAATTGCACGCACTAAGAGATACAACGAATCGGTCTTTGCAAGTGACATAAATCCTCATGAGCCCCGCAATTGAGTGGGCACATGTGGATCTATGTCTCTTGCAAATGGATCGTTTTCACTTTTTTTTTCTTGCCAGTGAATTGCTATAATTGCAAGTCACTAACAGACTGACAAAAAAGTGCGACTTACTGCCCTTTCCAAAGTCTTCGTAGCCACCACCGATTCCGATGGAGGGAAGCCAAAGCCTCCTCCAAAGCCCCCATAACCCCCGAATCCGCCGCCATAGCCGAAAGCTGAGGCGGATGCTATCAGGACAACGACGAGCAGAGCAATAGCGACCTTCATTTTCAATCTGTTACAGAACAAAATCAATACATCAATGAATCAATAAATGAATAAAAAAACATAAAGAAGTGATAAATAAATAAATAAATAAATGGATGGATGGATGGATGGATGGATGGATGGATGGGTAGATAAACGAACGAATGAAGGACCGAACGACCGAAAGAACAAACCAACGAACGAACAAACGAATTAATGAAAAAAATGAAGAAATAAGTGTATAATGAACACATACCAAGAGGAATTACCTATTGCTTTGCAATTACTTCGGCAAACAGTTAGCTCCCTTTAACCTTTGTCGGCGCGACTAGTGTCTGATGGTAGCAAAAGGCAATGAGAAATATTTGCTGGTGTGTGATTTTGGATTTTATGACTACAGGCCGTAAGGTCCTAATTCACATACCAGTATACAGATACAAATTTACAAATTTTACCATCAATTTGTCCGAAGAGCAACTGACAAATTATGTTTTAGCAGGTTTAACCCTGTTGCTCACCCATCGGGTCAGTACATAGTACCGGTGGCTGCATGCACAAGGGGTTAACCCTTTGGGTGTCGGTAGCGGTTTTAGTCGCGATCATCGCGACTAAACCCGCTACCGACACCCAAAGGTTAACAGAGAAAAGTCGTTCTACAACTCACCTGATGGTTTTGAAACGAACTGCTTGGGTTGGAAGTGAAGCTTTGAGACTTATGGCAAGCAGAGAGGCTGTTGGCAACCTTTTATACACATTTTCTGGACCTCAGAACCAGGAATCTGTCGGATTTGCTTGAGTGATCAGATTCTCTAGCGTTATGGGTGTTCGTTATTTGTGCTCTAATGTCGTCTGTAGTGGGGCAGTCCACTAGGAGGACTTTTTAAGTCGTGAGTGTGTGTCCGCAGGTGCACATAGTTGTGTTTGAGTGGACTAAGTATCGTTCCCCACCTAGTCTGATTCTTGCTAGCCTAGCTTGGTCTGATCTTTTGCCTAGGAATATGGTAGGTTAGCCGTCGAGCGTTCTTGTGAGCTCTTTGCGTCTGACACATTTTTGGTGATTAAATTCTTGTTCCCATTGTTTTCCGAATGCTAGTTTGAGTGCATTCATCCTTTCCGTTGCTGAGAGTGATAGGTTGAAGTAGGTCGATTCTTGGTCGAGTCCTTTTTTTGCTATCTTGTCTGCTCTTTTGTTTTCGTGGATCCATATATGGGATGGGATCCAGATAATTTTGACTACCTGGCCATGGTCTCTTAGTTCTGCCAATCGGCAGGATCGGTTCGTGCGGTCAGAACTGTGTTCAGCTGTGTCAGTTCCCTACATCGGTCAATGTGGACATGTATCCCAGTCTTTGACCTTGAGTACGGGCGCTCCCCAAGGATGTGTTTTATCCCCATTGTTGTATTCTCTTTTTACACACGACTGTGTATCCCACTATGATAGCACACGCATAGTGAAATTTGCGGATGATACGACAGTCAAGGGTTTTGTACCTAACAATGACGAGAGTGCATATCGGGATGAGGTAGACATGTTAGTAGGCTGGTGCTCTGACAACAACCTGGATTTCCATGTTGGTAAGACCAAGGAAATGATAATTGATTTAAGAAAAAGAAACCTGACTCCCTTCCCTTAACCATCTAAGGAAACAACATTGAAATTGTTGAAACGTTCAAGTTCCTGGGTACTCTCATTTCGCACGATCTGAAGTGGGAGAAGAATATTGAACAGCTAGTAAAGAAAGCCCAGCACCGCCCGTTTGTTTGTTTTTTCGGCCGTTGAAGTCTTTTGGCGTCAGTCAGCAGATCATGGTGCAGTTTTACCGTGCCGCCATTGAGAGCGTTATTACCTTCTCAATGACGGTGTGGTATGGCAGCGCAACCGACGAAGCCCGCAAGAAATTAAATAGGGTGATCAAAACAGCATCTCATGAGTATTGTTGGAAGCGATGTCCTCTCGCTGGAATCTCTGTACCACGCACGCACCATCAAGAGTGCGAGCTCCATCATACATGACGAGCACCATCCTGCACATAGCCTGTTCGAGCCCTTGCCATCTGGATCACGCCTTAGATCCATTAAGGCCAAACCCACTCGTTTTCAAAAGAGCTTTTATCCCTTGGCTGTTCAAGCCCTGTCCAATGTGGCTGCGATATGATACAACTCAGCAGATTGACTCAAAGTCCCTAAGTTATAATTACCTACAGGCCATCTTTGTTGTTTATAGTTTTTTTTTATGTTCTATTAAACCTCTTCTTAAACAAAATATACAGTCACTTTACAAATACATATGAATTTAGTTAATCTGTTTCGTTGCGCGACGGCTCACCTGGCGGTTATTATTATTATGCTATAGATTTAAAAAATATATATTTTACTTACTTAGATGTGTGTGCATACTTAGCACAATAACTGCTATATGTGTTGTTTGGTATTTTTGAGTCTGCTTGATTGTGATGTATGTATGTTTTATGTGTTGATCTTAATATGGACGCTCGTCAGTTACGCCGCAAAAATTCCTAATGTTTATTCATCTGGCAATAAAGTTTATCTTATCTTATCTTATCTTATCTTATGAGATATGACAAGTCTTCTCTTGTTGAGTCTATATTTTGGATGGCCTGGATGGCTGACAGAGAGTCCGTCGCTATGAGGATGTTCTTTATCTGCGTTAGGGTCTCACGCTGACAGAGTTTGCTTCCGGCAATGTGTGTTAAGCAAAAATGTTCCACCTGCCACATCGGTTTCGTGGCACATGTTTCAATGTGCACGCAATGTGTTTGTCCTGACTGACCTGCCATTACCATATTAGTGGAACAGCTCTCACGCGCGTGGATGAAATATTCGGAGCTGCGGGAGTCCGGCCACACGAATGGGAACTATCCGACAAGGTTGATCAGTTTACTCACTGGTGACGTGCCGCATACGGATACGCGGCTATTCGCAGCGTTTCTGCATGTGGCGCGTCTCCAATGAGTTAACGGTCTCAAAGCCGTCGTTCAGGCCACACAGGGCAATTAGGTTACGCCCCCTTTTCACACACTGTTCTCTATTAGCCTCTTGCAGTATAAAACTATGAACGAAGAACCTTTCTGCCAAAACAAAACATCCACGCGGAGCACATCACAGGAGAAACATTTTTAGCAATTCTTTAAAAAAAAATAAGAGTTAGCGTTTTTCACAAACTCTAATGCACTAAGTACCCCATGACAAACTGTCGTCTGCAAGCCTGCATACAACCGTGCACATGCCCCAATAAGGCTCCCATGAACACACTAGGTCGACTAAAATTACCCAGATTTTGCTCTTTTTCACACCACCTGTGATGCCTTTTGTGCTCAAAACGCCCCCAATAAAGGCAAAAAATGGAAGTTTTACACCCTAGAATAATTGCAAAAAGGGAGGAAATGTTTTAACTATTTCTTGCAGAAAAGTTACTACATGCACCGGAAGCAATTGTCGCGTGTGGCCTGTAATGAAACCAAAGTAGATGTCAGCTGCAATCAAAACTATATCACTGATAAACTTACCCTATAAGAAGATACACTGCCAAGTTTCAGACATGAATGGCTGATGGTTTTAGAGCTGCACCAAAATAACTACCTGCACCCCTTGCTGTCCGGAGTACCATTGGCTCCTGCGGCTGACCATCAGCACCACACATGTAAAGATCCGGGGAAAAAAAAGACTTATGTTCAAGCCAGCAACCCTATATTTGGCAGACAACCAGACACATATGCTACTCCTCAAAAACAACCAGCAACTACAATTGTCAACAGTGGGTTATTTTTGGGACATCTGTTTGCTATACTAACCCCCCCCCCCCCCCTCAAGCAGGAACCATTTTGACAGTTTTTTCAACTTTGAACCCAACTGGACAACATAGAAAAGCCCTTGCACTGTTTTAAAAAAAATCAGCAAACTGCCTAAACACAACTAGCCTGCATGAGGTGATTTTTGTTTTTATTCCCTCCTTCCAGCTTTAAACAAGGCTTAAGATACTGAAGGCAACTGAAGCCATGTTCCGCACTTTTCTGGAAAACGAATCACCAGCCAACATGCTTTTACTTGCAAAAAGCTACAAATCCTTGTACCAACCAACTCAAGTGACCAAGGTGTTTCTCAGACTTTGACTACTTTGCATGGCAAAGCAGCAGTATACTTTAACCCTTATCATTCGGAATACACCAGTGTGTGAAATAAGTTTGACTAAAATAGTTCAAGGGTGGTGCCAGAATAGCTTGGCGCCTCTAGGCACCAAGCTATTCTGGCACCACCCTTGAACTAAAGCCATTGGTCTATATCTTATCTGTAAGTACTATAAAGTAGCTTGCATATGGCAGTGTACAAACGTGAAGCTTTTAGCCTCAGTATGATATGGGTTAAATAGTGTAAAATGCTTGAAAAAGTAGCAAAATTTTGACGTGAACGCGTGCGCGCATGGAGGGGGGGGGGAGGTGGGTGGGTGGGTGGGGGAGGGGGGGAGGGGGTGGGGGTGAGGGTGAGGGGGGTGGGAGGGGGGTGAGGGAGGTGTTAATGCTTTGGGTTAGTATTATTAGGGTAAGCATAGTAGGGTTAGGATTAGGGTTAACATAGTAGTTTTAGGATCTTGGTTGGCATAGTAAGGGGTTAGGCGTACCATACTGAGGGTTGGGGGTGAGGGATTTTTTTTTTTTTTTTTTTTTTTTTGGGGGGGGGGGCGGGGGAGGTGGGCAAGAAGGTGGTGTTGGGGTGGGGGGTGGATGGGGGGTGAAAATGTGTCGAATGGATTTTTATGCATAATATTTATGCTCAGGATACAGCAGGTTGATTTGCGTTTGAAAAAGGTAAAGAGATTTCTCACACACTAACTTTTCGATAGTATTTATGACAACTGTGCCTTTTCACCGCACCACACATTCTAAACCGACTTTAGAAACCAGTCCAAGCAACATGTTTTGGTGTCACCACACTGAGGTTTGCAATTTACAGAATGTTTTCACTAAGATGACTCACACAAAGCCCCAAATACACTGTGCAAGGAAAAAGAGTTGTTTGAATGCAGTCAAAACGAAAGCAAAAATTCGGCCACCTGAAAACCGTCAAATTTAACTAAATTTCAACTAGATCACACCGTAAGGACTGTTACCTTGTCAGAAGGTTTTTTTTAATGTTTACTATGACAGAAAATGTGACCTGGGATTGTTCCTGTGTGTGTTTCTAGCCTCTTCTTTCACCTTTGCACAAATATGCACCATTTTCACTATAATTCTTATACAGCTAAATGAAGATATTTGTATGGCATCAAAAGTGCCGACATGGCATAAAACACCTGATATCAGCGTAAACAGCAAAAAATGTCGATGTTTTGGCACAATCTCCTTCCAAACATCAATAGTAGAAAAGTTCACTCTGCCTTTAAAGGCCACACAGGGCAATTAGGTTATGCCCCCTTTTCACACACTGTTCTCTATTAGCCTCTTGCAGCATAAAACTATGAACGAAGAACCTTTCTGCCAAAACAAAACATCCACGGGAGCACATCACAGGAGAAATTTTTCAGCAATTCTTTAAAAAAATTAAGAGTTAGCGTTTTTCACAACACTCTTATGCAGTAAGTACCCCATGACAAAACTGTCGTCTGCAAGCCTGCATACAACGGTGCACATGCCCCAATAAGGCTCCCATGAACACACTAGGTCGACTAAAATTACCCAGACTTTGCTCTTTTTCACACCATTTGTCATGCCTTTTGTTGCTCAAAATGCAAAAAAAAAAAGAAAAAAAAAGGCAAAAAATGGAAGTTTTACACCCTAAAACAATTGCAAAAAGGGAGATTTTTTTTTAAACAACAAATAATGTATACCTGGGTATAGCTAACGTCACACACGACATATCTGACCCATTCACTGAAACAAGCTGAACACGATCCAACTGTAAAATCCACGCTTCGTCATGAAAATCTATGCCTTTTACTGACACCACTTTGTATCCAAGTTCCTTGGACTGCAGCAGGGGTATGTGCGCAGCACTGACATCCAAATTATCCTCCTTTGAGGTCAACCTTCATTAGTTACTGTCTTGTGTTGCCAGGCAGCGTGTTTCATGAAACAAAGGCCGCAAGTAGAAATGGACATGAAAGTAACACTACATACGAAAACATTGGCTAATTATTTAACCCCCCCCCCCCTTTCCGTCCTCCCGAGTGAGTAAAAGCCTAATACACGACAACAACGATTGGTCTATTATGATGGATCGGACATTTTGAAGCTGATTTTGTTTATATGACCTTCATCTGTCAAACTGAAAAAGCAATTTGCACCGCCCTATGTTTATTTATTTATTTATTTATTTATTTATTTATTTATTTATTTATTTATTTATTTATTATTTTATCTATTGTGCAGACCGTGATTTTGAGAGTGAAGGCTTTAACTAATTCAAAACGACCAACATGCGGACTCGCGGCGAACAGCCGCGTGTTTGCATGCTTGTCGTTTCTAATGTGTTAATCCGTCGTTATGACATGCCGTCTTTATCTTCTTCTTTATGGTGGCGTAAATATCATGTTGTCAGTCCATATTTTAAATCAGCATGCTTCCATTAAAGAGCTGGTTTTATGACGATACATATTCAACTTTTTCTAAAATCATTTAGTGTAAGGAACATACGCGCACACACAGGGATTTAGTGATTTCTTGTTTTGGAGATACGCTGTGTAAGCAGGAAAGACTCACTCACGACCAAAACACACACACACACACACACACACACACACACACACACACACACACACACACACACACACACACACACACACACACCATCACGCACACACACATACACACATACAAACAAATAAACAGTCACACACGCACACACACACAGAACCTCACATACTCACGTT
>BTPG01000002.1:151915695-151960695 GCA_036245525.1 Semisulcospira habei
CAACATTTTTAGCAACCAGAGAAATGCTTCTATGAATTGATAGCGCAATACATTTGGGTTCAGTTCGCGGCTACATTATGCGCATTGAGTTATATTATAAATATGAGAAATGCGCCATATAAATGCTATGCATTATTATTACATGACGTCAGAGTCTCAGTCAACACCATTAACAACAACAAACATAATAACAAACAAACAAAAAAACAAACAACCAGCTCCCCTTCACGTTTTAGACGCTTTCCTGGTAACGTTTAGGTCGATGAATCGTCCAGACAATTCTATAGCACCACCACACTTTAAACTGCACTTGCAAACAAACCGCATCTTGTGTTATCGTCAGACGCAAAACAACGACAAGAACAACATGTACATCGGGAGGGGGGGGGGTGGTGGTGGTGGGGATTGCGAGCAGGGAAGGGGGGGGGGGGAGTTGCGGAGAGAAGTGAGATTGTATAATCAGGAATAGGTAAACCTCAGTCATTGTATGGATTCGACACGTGTAATGGTGGGAGAGTAATAATAATGATAATAATTACGGTATTTATAGTGAGCTTATCTTATAATAATTATAACTCTAAGCGCTCACTCACAACTCGCGCACGCATGCGCACGCTTTAGACAACGACTCACGTACCACAAATAGTGACTAATACATTACGACAGTCAGCTTGGGGTGGGGAGTGTGGTGGTATGGTGCTAGAACTGTTGAAAGAGGTGAGTTTTGAGGGCGGACTGGAAGGAGGAGAGAGTGTTTTTGACGGAGAGAGAGAGTGGGAGAGTGTTCCAGGTGGATGGACCGTATACTGAGAAGGAGCGGGGGCCGAAAGTGCTGAGTTTGGTGCGGGGGATATGGAGGCGGAGAGGGTCGGAGGCGGAGCCAAGGGAGGATAGAGGAGTGTAGGGGTGAAGTAAGTTTGAGAGATAGGCAGGAGCGCAGTTGTTCAGGGTAAACTAGTAAATTAGCTTATGGATCAGTGTTTGCCGTGCTTGCTCAGAGATGTTTCGGTGACGAGTCTAGTACATCGGGCTCAAACGCCTTGTTGGTCTATTATGATGGATCGGACATTTTGAAGCTGATTTTGTTTATATGACCTTCATCTGTCAAACTGAAAAAGCAACTTGCACCGCCCTATGTTTATTTATTTATTTATTTATTATTTTATCTATTGTGCAGACCGTGAGTTTGAGAGTGAAGGTTTTAACTCATTCGACACGTCCAACATGCGGACTCGCGGCGAACAGCCGCGTGTTTGCATGCTTGTCGTTTCTAATGTGTTAATCCGTCGTTATGACATGCCGTCTTTATCTTCTTCTTTATGGTGGCGTAAATATCATGTTGTCAGTCCTTATTTTAAATCAGCATGCTTCCATTAAAGAGCTGGTTTTATGACGATACATATTCAACTTTTTCTAAAATCATTTAGTGTAAGGAACATACGCGCACACACAGGGATTTAGTGATTTCTTGTTTTGGAGATACGCTGTGTAAGCAGGAAAGACTCACGACCAAAACACACACACACACACACACACACACACACACACACACACACACACACACACACACACACACACACACACACACACACACACCATCACGCACACACACACACACACACACATACAAACAAATAAACAGTCACACACGCACACACACACAAAACCTCACATACTCACGTTCACACACATACACACACACGTACACAAACTGACACACGCACAGACACATACACACACACGCTCACACGCACACGCGCACACGCACACACTTACACACACACACGCACGCATGCACACACACACACACACACTCGCACACACACACACACACACACACAAACGCGCGCGCGTTCCCAAACTACACATATCAAGCTACGTGATGTTGCATGAACACACGCACACTCGAACACGCGCGCACACGCATGCACGCACACACAAACATGCACACACGAAGCACACACGCATGCACGCACACACGCACATGCACGCACGCACAGACACACACACGCGTACACGCTAAACTTACGAATTTCACAACCTGAAATAATCATAACAAAATGTTATCAAGTTGACTTTAACTCATTCTACCCCAGAGACACCACAGCAAGATATTGATCGACCATGATAGTTCAAGGGTGATGCCAGAATAGCTTGGCGCCTATGGGCGCCAAGCTATTCTGGCATCACCCTTGAACTATCATGGTAGATCTGTGTCCTGCACTGCAATGCAGTCTTCAGAGGACAACGGCAAAATTTGGGGATTTCTGTGTTGGGGTAGAATGAGTTAAACAAATTAACAATTGTGGGCTGTTCCCCATTAGCAAAGCGTCTTCAGGCCCACGACGGCCGCAGTGGGCCCGGGCACAGCCGTGGGCGGGGCAACTGCGGCCGTCGTGGGGCCCGAGGACCTTCGTTTACTGGGTTGGTAGCGCTATTTATCAAGATGATTTTAGGAACAGAACCAAACTCGCTTAACCCTCATAGCCCCGGGACCTTGCAGCAGGAGACGGACTGATCATGATAATTCAAGGGTAGTGCCAGATGATCTTGGCGCTTTCAGGCGCCAGCTCATCTGGCACTACCCTTGAATTATCATGATCAATACATTTTCTACAACTGGTACATAGTCGTTAGGCAACACCTACAGAATTTGAGAAATGGGACCTTGGGGCTAAAAGGGTTAAAAGCAATCTGCGGGCTTTGCTGCCTAAAATTCGCTGAGACAACCTTTGTCTTGCCTCCGCTGAGACTTTTGTAAACTTAATTTTTTTTAATAAAAATTAAAAAAAAACACATAAATAAATCAAATAAAATAAAAATAAAATTAAAATATAATAAAACAAAACAGCAATAACATTTCTTTTTTAATCTGTGGAGGACGGAGCTTTTACAGATTGACAGTTGAAGGTCATATAAAGAAAATCAACTACAAAATCTGCGATCCGTCATTATAACCGCTAGAAAATATCCTGGTTGGGTGGACAGTCAGACTGTATAAAAGGGTTTGGAAACTCTGCAGGTTACTCCTGTCATCAGCTAGACGTCAGAAAGCAACACGTGAGTATTCTCCAGTTTTCTTGTCACTGTTTTACGGGTAGTCTTAGAATCAACGTTACTGATGAGGTTGTCTTTCTTTACATTAAGTCAGTGTAGAGCTGCTTTCCATTTCTTCTAAGTAATCGTTCTTGTCGTGTATTTTGCTTTAACTCACTCATTCGTGACCTCTCCCGGGGAAACGCGTCTCATGAGAATCTATATCTTGTGTGTTTATTTATCTAGGTAATAAGAGGATTAAATAAGTAGACAATATTTTCTCATGCAGTATTATATCCATTTCTACTTGCGACCGTTGTTTCATGAAACACGCTGTCTGGTAACACAAGACATTAATGAAGGTTGACGTCAAAGGAGGATGAATTTGGATGTCACTGCTGCGCACATACCCTTGCTGTAGTCCAAGGAACTTGGATACAAAGGTGTGTCAATAAAAGACATAGATTTTCATGACGATGAGTGTATTTTGCAGCTGAATCGTGTTCAGCATGTTTCAGTGAAGGGATTAATATATATCGTGTTTGACGTTTGCTATACTCAGGTATACATTAGTTGTTGTTTTCCTGTTGCGCAGCTCCAAGATGAAGTTCGCACTTGTCCTTTTCCTGGCCATGGCCATGCTGGCTCTTGCCTCTGCGTCCGGCTACTACGACGGACACGGTAGTGGCTACGGGAATGGATATGGCTATGGCGGAGGTAATGGGGGCCATGGCGGAGGTAATAGAGGCCATGGCGGAAACTATGGCAAAGGCTATGGCGGCTACGTTTACGGCAGTTACTGACATTAACCGTAAGTGCTAATTGTGTTCACTTTATTAACAGTCCCATTCCATCCGCAATATTCACAGATTATCATGAGCCCTCAGCAGGCATGAAAGCCTCAATATGACGATGGAAATGGAGCCGAACTTTGTCAACAAGAGGCACAGATTCTAATAGCCCCTTGGCTGGATCACATCGTCATTCCTCCTTAGTGGATATGAAATGCTCTAACTGCTGATATTCGACAACACTACAGATTCTCATTGTTTGAGGCTACGGTTATGGCAGGCATGGTTGTAAGTGTTGATGCATTCACTTTATTAACAGTCCCATTCCATCTGCAGTATTCCCAGATTTAGCTTGTTATTTGTGATTTGAATCCCCTAAGAAAAAAAAAAAAAAAAAATCTGATCCATTTTACAATTTATAATGAGTATTTATTAAGTGTAACAAATCTATTCTTCGCCAACTTCAGTAAGTTTTCTTTTTATGTACTGTGAATTGTGCCTGCGTGTCTGTGCACGTCAGTGAGCGCGTGTGTCTGTGCACGTGTGTGTGTGTGTGTGTGTGTGTGTGTGTGTGTCTTTGCACGGCGGTGTGTGTGTGTGTCTGTGCACGGCTGTGTCTGTGTGTGGCTGTACACGGCTGTGTTTGTGTGCCTGTACATGGCTGTGTCTGTGTCTGTATACGGCTGTGTGTGTGTTTGTGTTCGGACGGTTTGCGGGCCAACTGTTGGGGTCGGCCCAAATACCTTTCGCTACTGGGGTAGCCTGCTGGGTGTACTGACATTTATTTTGGTTTCAGACATGTGAGTCGGCTGAGCGGCTCGTGAACCTCCTAAAGCTCCTGACTGATGTCACTTTTACCGGCAAACTCTTTCAGTACTGCAGTAAGGCGCTTTTGGCAATAAACATGGCGTCCGCATAAACAAGAAACTGTGTGTCTTACTAGTGTGCATGTGAAGGAGCGCGCGAATGTGTATATGTGTGTGTGTGTGTGTGTGTGTGTGTGAGTGTGCGTGTGTGTGTATGTGTGTGTGTGTCAGACAGTCACAGTTTAACTCATTCTACCCCAGACACACCACAGCAAGATAAGGATCCAGCATGATAGTTCAAGGGTGATGCCAGAATAGCTTGGCGCCTCTGTGTGTCTTACTAGTGTGCATGTGAAGGAGCGCGCGAATGTGTATATGTGTGTGTGTGTGTGTGTGTGTGTGTGTGTGAGTGTGCGTGTGTGTGTATGTGTGTGTGTGTCAGACAGTCACAGTTTAACTCATTCTACCCCAGACACACCACAGCAAGATAAGGATCCAGCATGATAGTTCAAGGGTGATGCCAGAATAGCTTGGCGCCTATGTGCGCCAAGCTATTCTGGCATCACCCTTGAACTATCATGCTCGATCTGTGTCCTGCACTGCAATGCAGTCTTCAGAGGACAACGGCAAAACTTGGGGATTTCGGTGTTGGGGTAGAATGAGTTAACCCTTTCTGAGCCGAGAAAGTTGAATACCGCCAAATGCTCCAGATATAGATATATCCATGTTCGTAGGACAGCGAGAGCTTATTGGTGTTGAACTGACGAAGGCTGCAGAAACACAGGTTTCGTCAACTTGCACTGTACAGGTTAATTTCCATTAAAACACACTCGTGACTGAGTGCTCAAAGATTTCAGCTCTAACAATACATAAAGATCTAGATCAACCATACTGCCAGCACAATGCGGTTATCAATGATCGTGCAAGAATACGTTACAAATATTTCAGCACGACTCTTCAATATGCATGGTCCGTACACTGAACAGTTGAGTAATCACCAAAAGAGAAAACTCGCTTCGAAATTTGAAGAGCTCGGTGTTCATTCCTGATTGTCCTCACAGTCTTGCACCGTTCACATATTACACCCTTCACTGTTAACCCGTTCAGTGCCGAGAAAATTTGAACACACCCAACTGCAAGAGGTACAGATCCTCATGACCCCCCCCCCCCTCCCACCCGACTGCGGGGGCTCATGAGGATCTATGCCTTTTGCTGACACCACTTTGAATCCATATTCTCAGGACAACTAGGGCTTGTTGCTGTTGAATAGGCGAAGACTGCAGAAATACAGTTTCCGTCAATGTGCACAGAACGGGTTAATTCTTGACTTGATTTTCCAAAGACGCTTAGACCATTCACCCCGAGCAAAGCACGACCCAACTGCAAGAGGCATAGAACGTCATGAGCCCCAGCAGTTGAGTTGCTAAAACCACTTTGTGTCCACGTTTCCTTAACGGTCTGCCTCTACTGTCACTGAAATCGTTAATGCACGCAAAAAAAATGAAGAGATTTGTAAACCCGTTTTCCGGCACATTTAACCCATTTAGTCCCGGCGCACTACGACACACAATAATTAAAAGGGTAATTCAAGGGTTGTGCCAGTGTAGCTTGGCACCGTCAGGTAAAAAGTTAAGTCTGGCACTACTCTCGAATCATCATGGTAAATTCATCTCCTGCAGCTGGTACACAGTTGTTTGGTGACACCTCTAAAATATGGTAAGGAGGCATCGGTGTTAAACGGGTTAAGTAATTGGCTGTCTTAGATCCTACTGGCGAAAGAAGTGTACATGGTGTTGTCATGTCTTCTTGAGGGGACATTTCATCAAAATCACAGCTACAAGGCCACGGAATTATCTTGAGGTCACAAAATCAATCCGTGACAGCATCATTATTAAATGGCCACGGATCCAAAGTTGAAAGTGAGATGTCACAAACCGACTGCCTGAGGGACTTGAACGTAGACTGGGTCAACCGGATGCATAGGACACCCCGGCGTTCTGCGTGGGGACATCAAGACCTATTATACAACTGGAGCTGTCTGAAATAAAAACGTATTGCAATTATTTGTCGCTTTTGAGAAGAATACAATTTAACACAAATACATCCTGTGCCTTAACGTAAGCTTAATGTTTGGTTATTTGCTGCTTTTGATGTTAAAAAAAGAAAATAAAGAAAGAAAAAAAAAAAAGAAAAAAGAAAGAGGATGAGGAAGGAAATGAAAAAGGTAATTACGAAATTTCGAAATGCGTTATATCTGAAACATTGAATGTACATGTGTAACTTAAAATCATCCGTGTTAGAATACCTCACTGCCCTCCACCCCCCTCCTTCCCCGCTGCTCCTCTCCCTCTCCCGCCATAAGTCGACCCAGTCTTTTCATTTTGGGCCCGCAAATGCCGCTGCATTTTTCTAGTTCAATATTCCCACCTCCTAACCTGTTGCTTGATGTTTTGAGAGTCTGGAAAGATGGATACCTACATCATTGGTTAGGTAGTACTGAGAGTGTCAATCGAGCTGTTTTAAACATTTTTTTTACATCAGTGTCATGATGATACTGAGATTTTCACAGGACAAGTCCTTTGATGTTCTCAGTATCACCACGACACTGATTTTTTTTCTTTTTCTTCCTTTGTTTTTATTTATTTTATTTTTTTTTAATTATTTTTTTTGGGGGGGCTGATCAGTGATCGGATATTAGTTGGTTTTCGGCACAGACATAGACTGCAACACAACCACCATCATGGCGTAGTTATCTTTGTAATGTGACGGCAACATTTTTAGCAACCAGAGAAATGCTGCTATGAAGTGATAGCGCAATACATGACGCCAGAGTGTCAGTCGTCACCATTAACAACAACAAACATAATAACAAACAAACAAACAAACAAACAAAAAACAAACACCCAGCTCTCCTTCAAGTTTTAGACGCTGTCCTGATAACAAACAGTTAGATCCCCTGCCCCCGCCTATCAGGCACCCATTCGCCAGCCCACAGAGAAATACGCAGGTCAACTATAGAACAAGACGATCATCTACATCCCTAAAAAGGATGCATCAGGTCTCGCCTATAACCTATGTCTTTCTCAGGGTATTTACCCGACCACATATAGTAATGCACCTTCGTGTTTGTGTATGTATGTTTCTCCTGCCTACTTCCTAAGTTCCGGAGAAAGACATGGGTTATAGGCGAGACCTGATGCATCCTTTTTAGGGATGTAGATGATCGTCTTGTTCTATACCTGCGTATTTCTCTGTGGGCTGGCGAATGGGTGCCTGATAGGCGGGGGCAGGGGGTCTAACTGTTTGTCTGTCATGCGCTGAGTGATTCCCCTTGGTTTGTGTACAATTTTGCAAGCGCTAGCATCACCTATCTGGTTTGTGAGTGTCCTGATAACGTATAGGTCGATGAATCGTCCAGACAATTCTATAGCCACCACCTCACTTTAAACTGCTCGCAGTGGGCGTGAGAGAAAAAAACTCATCTTGTGTTATCGTGGGACGCATAACAACGACAACAACAACATGTACATCGGAAGGGGGTGGGGGATGTGGGGGGCGGGGGGAGGTTGCGGAGAGAAGGGAGATTGTTTAATCAGGAATTGGTGAACCTCAGTCATTGTGTGGATTCGATACCTGATTTGGTCGGAGAGTAAATTAGCTTATGGATTAGTGTTTGTCATGCTTGCTCAGAGATGTTTCGGCGACGAGTCTAGTACATCGGGTTCAAACGCCTTGTGCACAATGCACATGTTTAAACTCTACATTAAAGTGTTAGGGATTCGACGTCCTTTTGTGTTGATACTTGGCATAACGTACTTTCAAAGAAAAGATATAAATTATGCATATTTTGTTTCAGTCTTTTGTTTTCTGTTACAAAAATATTTTTGTTATCATTTTTTTTAGCAGTTTAACATTTAAATAAAAAATACTGTTAAATTAGAAACGAAAGATTGTGTGTGTGTTTGTGTGTGTGTGTGTGTGTGTGTGTGTGTGTGTGTGTGTGTGTGTGTGTGTATGTATGTGTGTGTGTGTGTGTGTGTGTGTGTGTGTGTGTGTGTGTGTGTGTGTGTGTGTGTGTGTGTGTGTGTGTGTGTGTGTGTGTGTGTGTGTGTGTGAGTGAGTGAGTGAGTGTGTCTCCTAAAAATGAATCCAAAATATCAGTTCATCTTAGAAATGTCTAAACTGGTCATATTATCCTAATTAACTCATCCTGCCGAACGATGAAGAAATTCAGGCCGCATTTCCCAGTGTCTGAATTTGCAATTTTGCTTTGGACCAATTTGTACTGAACTGATTTCCATGTACGTTTCATAATTCGTAGCTGTGACAATGGCAAACGTTTGGCATGAAATATGACGAGTTCGTTTACTTTGTAACAGGAAAAAAACGCACAGATGACCGGGGATACACACACCACTCTAAGCATTCATAAATGACTCGCAAATCAGTGCATCTCCAAACTGACAGTTAACTAATTCAAGGAGCCCCGCACCAACAATTGCGAAAGTGTCGTATATCGTAGTCGACGACAACGCTTTACAACACTTTCGCAGCTATTAATGCCAGATGCCTTGAATAACTTAAGAAACAGAAATAGACGATTTCCGGAAATCAGAATTCGGTAAAATTAACCCTGTTTCGACGAAAACCGTGGATTAAAAGAACGGACAAACATGCGATATTGCATGTTTGTCCAGGCTTTTAATTCATTTTTGTCACCCGTCGAAACAGGTGTAATTTTGATCTAATTTTGTTTCGTGGAACTCGTCTACTGTGTTATGCGTTGCAGTCTTCACCAATACGATCATTTCTTTTAAGAGCTTCCATTACCGATTGGTAAAGCTCCGAGGCACCTGCTTGCCTCTGTTTCAACGAATCTTACGAGCGATTTGCTTGTCACATTCTCACTCGAGTGCTAAAAATAATTGTCTTCTTTCAGTTTCTTTACACTTTTTCTCATTGGCCTGGCTCTATTTGACTTTTTTTGACTGGTCGCTCATTCTCAAGGCAACGGAAATCTTATTGTCACATGTTACCACGGTAACATGTGATAAATACACTCGCTTATTACATGTTACGATGACAACATTACTCGCCGAGCAAAGCGTTTCTTCCCCAAATACGTCTTTGGCAACTTATATTTCTCAGTACAAACATGCACTAACCTTCATTCAGTCAAAATTCAAAACAAAAAGATGCCAAAAAATAAACAATTTAACGGATGAAACAACAAACAAAACAATATGTCGTGTTCTGTGATACCGCTGGTGCCAGTTTCATTCAAAACATATCTGAACAACTGAGGAAAATTCAACCAAAGGCCCTGTGCCCTGCTGCAGCCACCGTAATCAAAACTACTAAAAAAGAAACAGAAGAATAAATAAAAATTGAGGGGGTTAGGCAACATAATAACTATATGCATGCATTGTGTTCGGCCTATATTACCAATTTCATACAAAAGAATAGCTGAAAATGTGTTAAATTTAATAATACCTCAGACATAAATTCCAGGGGAGGTTGTTGACCGGCAGTCGAAAGTATTGAGATTTGCGTCCCTTGCCAATCTACGTCACACGCACGAGGTGTTGGATTCTTTAAATTTAATACATCACTCTTTTCAAGACAAATTCGTTGTAGTTACGAGTTAGACTTTCTCAGTGGTTCTTCTCGCCTCGAGGGTCCGATTTTTGGAGGTAAGAGTCGAGGGCTTTAACAACTAAACAGGTCTACCATCTATATAACGCAGACTGTTTCGTGAGATCTCTCTCTCTCTCTCTCTCTCTCTCTCTCTCTCTCTCTCTCTCTCTCTCTCTCTCTCTCTCTCTCTCTCTCTCTCTCTCTCTCTCTCTCTCTCTCTCTCTCTCCCGAAGTGAGATGGCCTTAGTCGCCTGCTCGGCGTTAAACCCTAATAATTAACTCTCTCTCTCTCTCTCTCTCTCTCTCTCTCTCTCTCTCTCTCTCTCTCTCTCTCTCTCTCTCTCTCTCTCTCTCTCTCTCTCTCTCTCTCTCTCTCTCTCTCAGAACACAAGCCACAGCAGCCGGGCTATGATCGCACCTCAACACTCATGGACGCCCCTTCCTACATGACAGGCGGTCGAACTGTGTACCCCTACCTCAACCCCCCAAATTTCCCCTGCCCCCAGCCGCCCCCACCCCCTGGAGTGCCGCAGCTTAGTGAGAGCGACTGTGCCGCCTTGTTTTCACTGCTTCAAAAGTTCAGGCCACGCGCCGGAAATGAGGACACGCGTCCCTAGGTGATAGCCATTTCGACATCGTTGAATATTAGTAGGACACGCCCTTCTTTTTGACAGCGTGTGTTTGAGTCGTGATTTGCGTCAGTAACTTCTCTTTGTTAAAGTTCCACTGTGCGCGTTTTGCTGACCAATTATTTACAGTAATTCTCAGTCAGCTATTATCATTTCCCGATTTAAATAATATACATTTTTTACTTAGAGATTTTTTGAAATTTTTTATAGTTGCACCATTTTTTTAGTCTTTAAATTCTTTTTTTTTCTTCTTCTTCTTCTTAGTTTTAAGTCGTCAAAATAGCTTTGTGTATTACGAAATTTGTCGCAGGTGAACGTGCATAGTTCCTTTGACAAGTTATTTTTCATTTGGTGTCTTTTACAGTTGCCGACTTTGTTATTTTTTGTTGACATAACCAAGCAAGAAAATCGTACACATTCTGCTGAACTCGGACTAAGCGCGCGATAAACATCGTGATTCTCCGCCGTGTGCCTTACTGAGCTTTTTCTTTCAGCATTTTATAAATATTAATATTAGTTTGTCGTGTTGGATTTTTTTTTTTTTTTTTTTTTTTTTTTTTTTTTTGATGATTTTTGTGACCATATTTGTATTATATCTCTCGTTACATTTGCGTTGTTACCGACATACAAAATCGTAATCTAAATACTGTTCCGAAACAAACAGACGAATTAAGAATTGGCCATCTTAACATATCTAGTTAACAAGGTGCCAGATTTATCTGTGTTCCTAAACGCGCCTTACATTTCCATTTTTTTTGGTGTGTCCGAGTCAAGGTTTAAAAGTTTAATAAGGAAAAACTCCATTTCTGTCCCAAACTTCTCAGTACTCCGCAGAGATGCCTAAAACCCTCAACACACTGGACTAGCAGTATATGTACATAATTCATTAGTTGGTAACGTCAAACGGCGACAACACTTAGAGTCAGCTCAAGTGTAAAGCTTGTGGGTAGAAGTGAAAACATCTAAATCACCCCCCGTCCTCATTGGCTTTATTTATAGAAATCCCGCAGCCATCTGGGACTGCTATGAAGACTTCGTAACAATGATGGATAGAGTAAGTCAAAAGAAAGCTGACGTTGTTCTTTTGGGCGATTTTAATGTCGATTTTTCTCAATCTAAAGGGTCCCATGCTGCATGGGCGTCAACAACAGCACTATTCGGTTTAGAACAGTTGGTCAAAACCCCCACTAGAACCACATCTACATCTTCAACCCTGATTGATCATATTTACGTGACAAATGATGATAAAAATCAAATGTACATGTTCCTATCTTAGCTGTCAGCGACCATAATAAAGTATGTTGCACAGTCTCCATGAAACTAGACAAAAAGAACAAAAAGAGACATAAAACAATTAAATATCGTTCTTTCAAAAAAATTAATAACGGCGACTTTCTGCGGGATCTGAGCAATACTCCTTTTAGTGACGTGTATAGCCACACTTCTCCTGACAGTGCTCTGTCGTACTGGATTGATTTGTTCCTTGGGGTCCTAAATAAGCATGCGCCCATAAAAGAAAAACGAGTTAAGCACTCTAACCTGCCTACTCTACACTGGTTAACAGTAGATATCAAACAAGCCATGTCGTTTAGAGACAAACTTAAGAAAGAAAAACAGTTTGATGAAAATAAGAAACAACGAAATCGTGTTAAATACCTAGTGAGAGCGTTAAAAAAAAAAAAACAACACACACACACACACACACACACACACACACACACACACACACACACACACACACACACACACACACACACACACACACACTCTTCTTCCAGGAAATGATTAGGCACAAAAAAGATACAGCATCAGTTTGGAAAGCCCTAAACGTTATAACGAAGGGTAAATCAACCCCTGAAATTCCATCCCATGTGTAAGCTGATCTATTAAAATAATCACTTTCTATCGACAGCTGAAACACTTGCTCAGTCAGCTGCAAGTAGTAAGGCCGAGTACCACGTTCCTAGTGTACTGGTAAAATACTGTGAGGCCAAAAATATACTGCAGAGATTCATCATTCCTGATATTAAGGACGGTGAAGTCGGAAAATGTATTTCTAGCATGCCGAAAAAAAAGGTCCACCGGGATGGGTGGTATCGACAACAAAATTCTGAAAATGTCACTACCATATACGGTAAAGGCAATCATTTATATCTTTAAACTCTGTATGAAACACAGCACGTTTCCAACTATTTTCAAAGAGGCCATGGTAATTCCAATCCCTAAATCAAAAGATCTTCAACATGTCAATAACTACCGTCCTATCTCACTTTTTTTGGCCCTGTCAAAGCCCCTTGAAAAACACAAACAAAAACACATCCTCGAGTTTCTATAAAAAGGCAATTTAATGAATATTTATCAGTCCGGCTTTAGACCGAAACATTCATGCCAGTCAGCACTGACACACATTGTATACAGCTGGTTCGAATCAATAAATAAAAACCTGATGTCTGGAGCTGTTTTCTTAGACCTAAAAAGCATTTGATCTTGTCGACCATGACATTCTATCAAAGAAGCTAGCAGCATACCATATAAGTGAAACCGAAATAGCATTCTTTAGATCGTAACTAAAAGACAGAAAACAAAAGTTATACCCATGGAAAATACTCTTTAACTACGGTGTCCCCCAGGGATCGATCTTGGGACCTCTTTTATTTATAATATTCATTAATGATTTGCTTTTGCATATTACTAACACTGATGTCAACTGCAACCTGTTTGCGGACGATACGAGCCTCCATGTTTTGGGTTTAAAAAAAAACAGCTCACATTAACCTTAGCTTACAAAGTAGTCTCAGCGAGTTTTCTGACTGGTGCAGAGTGATCATATGGTTCTTCATCCAGGAAAAACAAAGAGTATTTTAATCACTACACGACAAAACCAGCAACGCCGACCACAGCCTTTACATTTACAACTGAACGCTAAACCGATAGAACAACTCACAGAGCGTAAATTCTTGGGAATACACGTTGACGAACAAACTATGTTGGGAGACGCATATAAATACTGTCTGTAAAACCATTGCTAAAAACACTTCCCTGTTGTCCCAGCATAGACAAGTTAAGGATACACATACTCGTAGACTGTTTTTCCATGCCCATATCAAGTCTCACGTTGATTATGTCTCCACAGTGTGGTACGGTTGTAGTGATGTTCACATGAACAGGTTAAACTCTATTTATAAAAGAGCTGTCAAAATGATAGATACGCTGCCCATTCCTACCACAGACAAATTAGACATCTAAACATTCTCGGCCTTCGTCAACAACTTTGTTTTAACAAATGCATCCTCATGCACAAGATATTAAATAAAATGACACTGCAGTATCTAACCACCAAATTTATACCACAGCAAGAACGCGAACGGACCTCAAGACACAAAATATTACCCCTACCTCTGCCTTGAATATACCTATTTAAAACTAGTTTATCATTTTCTGGACCGTTTGTATGGAACACTATTCCTGCACATTTGAAGACTATAGCCTCGCTTGGAATCTTTAAAAAAAAAACTTTTTGATTACCTGATGAGCCAAACATAACATCACTAAGCACTTATTTAAACAAACCCTGATGGTTAATACTTTTATGTACCACATGCACTTATGTATAATGTTTGAATGTCTGTCTGTGTGTGTATGTGTGTGTGTGTGTGTGTGTGTGTGTGTGTGTGTGTGTGTGTGTGTGTGTGTGTGTGAGTGTGAGAGAGAGAGAGAGAGAGAGAGAGAGAGAGAGAGAGAGAGAGAGAGAGAGAGAGAAGATGGATGCTGAGTGTTACTATTATTTTATATATATACAGTTTTTTTAAAATTATTATTATTGTTTTGTTTTGATTCACCTTTAAAATTATTGTTGCATGAAATTATGTGTGTAAATATAATTTATTTATTTATTTATTTATTTATTTATTTATTTATTTATTTTCTATTGTAAATGTTAGCAACGGCAAGTTTGTAAAATGACGATTTGTTTCTGTGAAAACGTTTTACCGTTGATAAATAAAGATTCATCATCATCATCATCATCATTTCTCTCTCTCTCTCTCTCTCTCTCTCTCTCTCTCTCTCTCTCTCTCTCTCTCTCTCTCTCTCTCTCTCTCTCTCTCTCTCGGCTGCCATTTGGGACCTCCTGCAAAAGTACTGCTTTTGCCTGTAAATCTCAACGCCATGCCAGTTGAAGGACTGCCTTCAGCTTTGGAAGCTGCTTTGAACGCCCTGCTGTGCGACAACACGCTGTCATCTTTTAAAATTGACGGTAGAGGCGACTCGACAGTTGTCATTCTGAGGTTGACCGGTATGGCACACGCGTCCCCTGCCATTACCGCAACCTACCGCAAGAAGCCGCCATCCCACAATCGCCGGGACTACATGAGAGCAGAGGCCAGGAGACAGGAACGTTCGAACAAGGCAAGTGACAATCTATCACCAGTATTGCCTTTGTTTATGCCCACCCCGCCCACACAAGCTACAAACAGCGAAGATAAACAGCTACACACTCTCGACACGCCGTGTACAACAACTCCCCAAGCCACAGGTGACGAGGTTGCACGTGTTTCCCATGATGCCTACACACCCACAGCGGACAGGATAGAGACCAGTGACGATGCACCTACAGAGTGCATTGGTACCAGCGTGACAACGCAGCTGACTGGAGCGTGCGCAATGGACTGTGTCGACAGTGCTGAAGCCGACCCTACTGATACGAATGTAACCTCTGATTCTTACACTCTTGAAGAGAGAGATTACGTGGCATCAATCATGAACAGAACTTTACAAAGACGTTTACGCGATAACCAGAGAAACACAGGAGTTGAGAAATGCGTTTTGTACAAAACAAATCAGCAAGAGCACTTGTTGTGCAGAAGTGATGACATAACAGTGGTCTTGGACTGTGAGAATGGTTCTATGTGTCACTGGTTCATCCATCAAAGAAAAAAGCTGATGAGTGACTATGAACAAAAGGTGCAAGAGAACATTTGCCGCTGGACTGCCATAGATCCAAATGGTAACTACCAAGAGTGTTTTGAGAGAGCGCTGATCGAGTTGGAGAATATACGTTCCATGGTTCGTCACCTCCTGGCGGTTAACATTCTGACTGACTCGGTGCTTGATTTGAAGCCTAGCCTGAATGATGACGACTGTCGCATTGTGCTGACTTTTAGCTAATAGAATAACCGATTCTAACATGGACATTTACCTTGTTGGATGAGACCTCATTTCGGTGTTTTCATTTCTTGTCGAATATTTTCGATTTTTTCCTCCCCATCCCACTGTTCCCCCATTGCAATGGGCCGTCGGCCTGAGCAATAAACATCGTTCGTTCGTTCGTTCTCTCTCTCTCTCTCTCTCTCTCTCTCTCTCTCTCTCTCTCTCTCTCTCTCTCTCTCTCTCTCTCTCTCTCTCTCTCTCTCTCTCTCTCTCTCTCTCTCTCTCTCTCCTCTCTGTCTCTGTGTTTGCGCGCGCACGTTTATGATTTGAACATACATTGTGCTGTGCTTATATTGTGCATGGGTATATCAGTCCGTTTGCGAGTAGACAATCCAATAGTCCCCGATCACATTTTGTGCTAGTGGGACATTAAAATGAAGAAAACAACAACAGACAATCCAACAAAGCACGATACCAGTGACATGACACTATCATAGCATAGAAGTGGAGTGTTTGTATACTATCAGTTCTAGACAGACCACTTTCAAACAGTTTGATTCATAGTCACCGAGAGTTTCAGAATGGGAGTCGCTCGCTCTAAATGATACAAAACAATGCACTTCCATGCTATACTATATACGAGCAAACAATAAACAGGTCCACAACAACAAAACCAACAATAACAACAACAATCAAACAAACTGAAAAAAATAAGACAAAGTACATGATTTCTTTTTTTTTTTTACAACGACGCCATATTTATTAACATTATTGCCACAAACTCTTCAAACAAAAAATAAACGGATTTCTGAAAGTGGGAATTGTAGTATAATACCATGTCGGTTTAACAGCTTAATAAATGCCCTTGCCGATGCCATAGCCGTATCCTCCGCCAAAACCGCCCAGACCGCCGCCAAAACCTCCCAGACCGCCAAAACCGCCCAGACCGCCAAAACCGCCAAGACCGCCAAAGCCGCCAAGACCGCCAAATCCGTAGCCGCCAACTGAAACAGAGTCATTAACCCCCTTACTTTCGGAGCAAATCGAGTAGCGCTACCGTTATTTTTATTTGGTTAAATACCACCATATCCATTGTTGATTAAAGGGATATTTTGATTTTTATTCAATGAAAATCTCGCTTATCTCAACAATGGCTTTTGTCGAATGGCGGCAGAACGCAGATATTCAAGAGATATATACTGAAGAGGAAAAGTAATGCGACATTGTTGGAATCATAGGCAACACTTTTTTTCCCTGATGATTCCCAAATGTCGCATTTCTTTTACTCGTCAGTATAATTCTTGGCCGTAAAATGAACACAACAAAGCAGTACACACACACACACACACACACACACACACACACACACACACACACACACACACACACACACACACACACACACACATTGTGCTGTGCTAATCCAGACACACATCCATACCCTAATCCTAACAAGAACATCGACACACACAGACGAGCCCCACGTTTCTGCCGGTGCTAGTGAGAACCCATTGTAATTGTCAATATAAACTCAGGGGTGGACGAGGTGTGTGGGGGGGGGGGGGGGGGGCAGGGGTGTCAATGGCCCCCTCCCTCCGCCCCAAATTTGTTAAAATGCTATAACAAAGTCCCTTTTTGGGGGTGTCTGAACCCCCCACCCCCCCACCCCACTCTCCCCCACTGTTTGATCTTTCGGCGCCTAGAAGCATGCAAGGTTCGTTGCCTACCCCCCCCCCCCCCCCCCACACACACACACACACACACACTGTTTGATTTTTCGGCGCCTATAAGCAAGCAAGGTTTTCCCCTCCCCCCCCCCCCCCTCCCACTGATTTTTCGGCGCCCAGAAGCAAGCAAGGTTTGCCGCCTACTCCCCCCCCCCCCCCTCTCCCCCACTGTTTGATATTTCGGCCTTTTTGGAAACAAGATATAGCGTGGTGGAGGCCCTTTGTGTCAGGTTCAAGGTCCCAAAGAAAAAGTTGAACCCCCCCCCCCCCTCATCCGGAGGTAAGTGATCCGGCCCTGAAACTTGAGAATGTCACACCAGACTGACACTCTTGTGCTGCAGCGACCGGGACTGTTCACAAGTACAATATTGTTCACATCACCCGATTCTAAATGCACAAAGCGGTTAAACACCACTCACTCCCCAACTTCCCCCACCCCCATCCCCTACCCCCATTCTTTCCACGGGACGCATATTTTGTTCTGCGTTCATAGTTCAACGCCCATCAGCTACAACCGTTCACAGAGAACATGGATACAACTTAGTCTCAGCAAGAGACATAAATTCTGATGAGCCCTCGCGAATGCGGGGGCTCATGAGGATCTATGCCTCTTGCAGATCGATCGATTTCACTTTATCACTCGCTAGTTAATTGCACGCACTAAGAGATAAAACGAATCGGTCTTTGCAAGTGACATAGATCCTCATTAGCCCCCGCGAATGCACGGGCACATGAGGATCTATGTCTCTTGCAAATGGATCGTTTTCATTTTTTTCTCTTGCCAGTGAAAGGGCTGTACTTGCACATCACTAACAGACTGACAAAAAAGTGCGACTTACTGCTCTTTCCAAAGCCTCCGTAGCCACCACCGATTCCTAAGCCGCCGAGAGGAATGCCATAGCCTCCGCCAAAGCCTCCCCCAAAGCCCCCATAACCCCCGAATCCGCCGCCATAGCCGAAAGCTGAGGCGGATGCTACCAGGACAACGAGGAGCAGAGCAATAGCGACCTTCATTTTGGATCTGTTACAGAACAAAATCACTGAATACATCGATAAATCTATAGATGAATAAATAAATAAAGAAGTGAACAAATAATACTAATAATAATAATAATAATAATAATAATAATACATAGTATTTATATGGCGCATTTCTCATTATTTATAATATAACTCAATGCGCAGGACATAGCCGCGAACTGAACCCAACAAGCATGCTCACGTGAATCACGCGCATTCCCTCACACACTGTACATAAACACAGAACATTCACGTGGTGCTAAGGGCAAGCTCAAGCGAGCTGCTGAAATTTTTGGAAATTTAAATCGTTTTGTTAATATTTTTGAAATTTGATTAAATTAATACCAAATTGGTTGGGGAATAAATAGATAGATGGATAGATGGATGGATGGATGGGTAGATAAACAAATGAATGAAGGATCAAACGACGGACAGAACAGACCAACCAACGAACAAACGAATTAATGAAAAATAAAAATGAAGAAAAAAGTGTATAATGAACACATACCAAGAGGATTTACCTATTGCTTTACAATTACTTCGACAAACAGTTAGCTCCCTTTACCTTTTGTCGGTGCGACTAGTGTCTGATTCCATTTAGCTTTTGTCGGTGCGACTAGCGTCTGATTCCCTTTACCTATTGTCGGTGCGACTAGTGTCTGATGGTAACAAAAGGCAATGAAAAATATTTGCTGGTGTGTGATTTTGGATTTTACGACTACAGGTCGTAAGGTCCTAATTCACATACCAGTATACAGATATAAATTTACAAATTTTACCATACTATGTATCGCTCAATTTGTCCGAAGAGCAACTGACAAATTATATTTAAACAGGTTTAACCCTGTGCTCACCCATCGGGTCAGTAAATAGTACCGGTGGCTGCATGCACAAGAGGTTAACCCTTTGGGTGTCGGTAGCGGTTTTAGTCGCGATGATTCCTGTAGGAATCATCGCGACTAAAACCGCTACCGACACCCAAAGATTAACAGAGAGAAGTCGTTCTAGAACTCACCTGATGGTTTTGAAACGAACTGCTTGGGTTGGAAGTGAAGCTTGGAGACTTATGGCAAGCAGAGTTGTTGAAACCCTTTTATACACATTTTCTGGACCTCAGAACAAGGAATCTGTGGGCGTCGCATGAGTGACGGATAGTAAAATGTGACTCGATCGATCAAAATATTGTGTTATCCCCCATGGCTTACACGCAATGCAACACACATTTCTCTCTGTTCGGGGGAGCTCGGTGGCTCGGTGGTAGAGCGTTCCACTCTCGTCCGAAAAGGATTGAGTTCGAACGCAGGAGGGGTACAAATTTGTACAGTCCCGTCTTTGAAATCACCTTCGTGGTGGACAAAAGACGTTAAGCGCTAAACTTTGTTGTTGTTGTTGTTGTTGCTTTGTTCACATTATCGAATGATCTGTTCGTGTTCAAGGTTGGGTCGCCGAAGTGCATTGGCAGCGGTTTTGGTAGCGATGATTCATGCAGGAATCATCGCGACAAAAAAAAAAAATAATAATAATAAAATAAAATAAAAAAAAACCCGCTACCGACAGCCCAGTACTAGCTTCATGCGCAATGTAGTTCAGTGAATCACTAATGTGGTTTTGTTTGCAACGAACGACTCGCAACAACGAACGAGAGCGACTGAAAGACTTCGGACAGACAACACTCCAAACATCTCCAAGAGGCATATAGATCCTCATGAGCCCTGACGACTCATGAGGATCTATGCCTTTTGGAGTTGTTTGGAGTGTTGACGTAACAAGCTGGTTATCCGCCGTGATTTCGCTTTTCGTAGTCGCAAACGGAACCTTTTTACTGCCAGCAGACACACAGGCAGGATCGCGTATAAATGATCAGGAAGCCGGTTATGTCCCCTGTTGAAGGTACTGACTGAACGTCAGTATGTTGACACGGCATACCCTACTGGCGCTCGGAGCATGTCAGGGACACTTAATTCTTACTTTTCCTTGATCCTGTGGCGGACGAGAAAGAGAAGCTGTGGTAAAGCAAAGTCACCGCATATCCATTCAAGGAAATCAGATATAAACAGCCCAAGAACTTCATAGGACCCCATAATACAGGGGTTCGTTAGGCTCTTTTCCTGTTGCAGTTGTGTGATGTTTGTATTTTCCCAGTATTTAAGATGCAAAGTGTTCAAATTAACTTTAATAAACTTTTTTAAAAGCATGTTTGCTTTTAAAAGAAAGAAAACTAAAAAGAGAGGTTGAAAACCATTTAAATATGTGGAAATGAAATGTTTTTATGTGTGTGCTTGTTATCGTAAGTTGAATTTGTCGCAGTTGTCGTTGTCGTTACTGTTTTTGTTATCTACAGTTGTTTTGTTCGTGTTGCTGTTGCTATTTTTGCTGTTCTTATTGTTGTTCTTGTTTTGGTTTGTGTTGTTATAGGCTACATTGATTTGAATCTACCGATCCCGCAGTCGACCTTCACACCTAACACACGCAACAATCTCATTTTACACACAGACAAACACACACACACACACACGCACACACGCACACACACACAGACACACACGCACACTCACACACACACACACACAAACACACACACACACACACACACACACACACACACACACACACACACGAGTTCACACACACATAAACGCAGACACACACCATCCCATTTTTACCAACTATCCTACCTCGACCTCCTTACACCTTATAGAAAAATTTTGTGCACGTTTGCATTCAAAATCACCCTGAGGTGGACAATTTGATCTGGCCTTTTGAAGAATTTAACGTATTTTAGTCTTGACAGATCACATTAATACTAACGTCCCAGTGCGCAAAGGTCGTCGGGCCGTCGTCGGCCGCCGTTGGCCCGCGCACGGCCGTGCGGAGAGCCAACGGCGGCCGACGATACCCCGACGACCTTTGCGCACTGGGACGAGCCTGTGCCGCCGCAGGGCTTCTTTTGGGTTCACTGACGATGTTTTCCTGTCTTGTTTGACAGGTCACATGCCTGCGATTTAGCCAATCGCATGTCGCGTTATAATACAAAAAAAAAAAAATAAATAAATAAGACACAAATTTTAAAAAATAGGTTCTATTTTCCAGCATACTCGTGCAAGCAAACGATGACTGTCTCTGTTGTGTTATGTATCATAATGATAATGCATGTGTTCTCTAAAATTCTGAGAGAAGCAGGACGAAAATCAAGAAAATCAAGGTACTGTTGATACACAATGTTTTGTTGTTGTTTATATGTAAATAATCTGTGCCTTTTTTTCTGGTGCATAATTTAAACCATTGTAAAGCCCAAAACATTATCTAACAGCACATGATTCTCACTTCTTTGGGTCATCTGTACTGACGATCGGACAACGATAGCACTGATTAGAAACACAGGTACTCGCATTGCTCAATTTAACCCGAGGGCGCATTTTCTAAATTTTAGAGCTGTCACCTAACGACTATGTACCAGTTGCAGGTGATGGATTGACCGCGATACTCAAGGGTAGTGGCTCATTAGCTTGGCGCTTGAAGCCGGCAAGCTAATCTTGCACTACCCTTGATTTATCATTTTCAAAAATTCAATTTATTATGTTCGATATCATAATTCAAGGGTAGTGACAGATTAGTTTGGCGACTTCAAGCGCCAAGCTAATATGGCACTACGTCTGATTCCTCATGGTCGATCCATCTCCTAATGTAGTACAGTGCATCGGGGCTAAAAAAGTTTAAATATTAGTATAAACTGATAAACAATAGTATCGATAGTAACAGCTGGAACAGAAGATAAATATATATCGTTGATATGATTAACTCATTTAGCCCGACGGCTGCATTTCCCAAATTTTGAAGGCGTCATCTAATGATTATGCACCTTTTGCAGGAGATGGATTAATCATGATAATTCAAGGGCAGTGCCAGATTAGCTTGGCGCCTGTCGGCGCCAAGCTAATCTGGCACTACCCTTGAATTATCATGGTCGACCCATCTCCTGCTGTAGTGCGTCAGGGCTAAATGGGTTAACATATACGCCTACTTACGATTACGGTGACTATTTGACAAATCCACCGAGGCTGTGTAGAATAACGGATAAATCTGTAGTTTGGGGGTCCTCTCTTTGACTACAAAACGGACAAGTCAGCCGATTTTTTAGCACTTTTGTCAGACTATTTTCTACTGTTAATAATTATAGATTTTGTCTAAATGACGGGGGAAATCTGAACTTGAAATATCTCTCTTGAAATACTGGCCAAAGAGACATGTCCTTTTTAAGTCGCGAGGCAGTATTTGTTAATATGATATAATACAATAATTATTACATTTATTTTGTTTCAGGACAACCCAAGGGTTAGTTTAAAACACAGTACTAGCTTCATGCGCATTGTAGTTCAGTGAACCACTAATGTGGTTTTGTTTGCAACGAACGACTCGCAACAAGGAACAACAAGCGAAAACACGCCGGACAGACACCACCTTAACTCATTCTACCCCAGACACACCCCAGCAAGATAAGGATCGACCATGATAGTTCAAGGGTGATGCCAGAATAGCTTGGCGCCTATGGGCGCCAAGCTATTCTGGCATCACCCTTGAACTATCATGGTCGATCTGTGTCCTGCACTGCAAAACAGTCTTCAGAGGACAACGGCAAAATTTAAGGATTTCGGTGTTGGGGTAGAATGAGTTAAAGATATCCAAGAGGCATAAATCCCCATGAGCCCAGAGATGTTTGGAGTGTTGTATTATCAAGCTGGTTATCCGCCGTGATTTCGCTTTCATTCGTTGTTAGGATTCGTTCCCCAAAAAACGGAGCCTTTTTACTGCCAGCGGACACACAGGATCGCGTATACAGGATTAGGAAGACAGTTGTGTCCCCTGACGAGGGCACTGAACGTCATTGGCGCTCGGAGCATGTCAAGAACACTTAACTCGTGCTTTTCCTTGAGCCTGTGTCGGACAAGAAAGCGACGCCTTGGTAAAGCAAAGTCACCCATCCATTTAAGGAATGCAGATATAAACGGCAAAACAACTTAATAGAACCCCATAATACAGGGGTTCATGAGGCTCTTTGCTTGTTGCATTTGTGTGATGTTTGTATTTTCCCAGCATTGAAGATGTAAAGTGTTAAAATTAACATTAATAACCTTTCTTTTAAGCATGTTTGCCATTAAATGAAAGAAAACTAAAAAGAGAGATTGAAAACCATGTAAATGTGTGGAAATGAAAATAATGTTTTTATGTGTCGACGGCCGCAACTGGCCAGCGCACAGCCGTGCACAGGCACACGCACAGCAGTGCACACACATGCACAGCCGTGCGCAGACACTCACAGACAGCTGTGCAGACACACACACACACACACACACACACACACACACACACACACACACACACACACACACACAGCCGTGCGCGCGGCAACTTAGCATGTTGTTTGCCCGAGCACCTTCGCGCACTGAGTATGACATACAATACAATACAATACAATACAGTACAATACAATACAATACAATACAATACAATACAATAATAATTTATTATCCCCGATGGGAAGTTTTGGCGCAGCGGTATAACATACATAATAGAAACAAGAATAAAAGGTAACATGTTCAAGTCATCAGCAAAACACACACACATACACACACGCACACGCACGCACACACACACACACACACACACACACACACACACACACACACACACACACACACACACACACAACTACTAGTATTCATAAAAAACAATAGGCTAAGACTAAACGATCCAGACCAAAAAGGTGACTGTCAAGCGTGTAATATGCAAAGAAGTACCCAACGGAGAAAGAAACACGATGAGTTGCCACATTCCTTCTGCGAATGAAGATAAGTAGCGGCTAATCTCTCTGTTTGTTTGTTTGTCTATTTTGACAAAGGCTATTTACCCGAAATATTAATAAATTGTGTTGTACCCGTCTTTTCTAAGCGTGTTTCTTTCTCCGTTGGGTACTTCTTTTTAAGACTAAACGACTCTATCGACATCATCAACATCGTGAACGCAGACAGGTTTGTTATGAACGACTAAATAAGTCCGTAGACCCTAAGACCTGATTAATTATGAAGTTTATATGTGGTAAATTGAAAGATAATTTCCGTTCTTTTTTCTCTTTTTTTTTTTTTCTTTTGTCTTTTTTTCTTAGCTTCGATAGAGAGTTTCTCAAAGCGCAATAGGGCAGGGAAGACAAATCTTTATGTTTACGTTGCTTTTGAAAAGAAGGGTAGGTATCAAGTCTTAGTTCGGCTGGACAAACACTGTGAGTCCGCTGTATTGGCCTAGAGCATTTTGTTTTTTAAGATATTCTTAAAAGAAATAGAGAGTGCCTTAACTCATTCTACCCCAGACACACCACAGCAAGATATGGATCGACCATGATAGTTCAAGGGTGATGCCAGAATAGCTTGGCGCCTATGGGCGCCAAGCTATTCTGGCATCACCCTTGAACTATCATGGTCGATCTATGTCCTGCACTGCAATAGAGTCTTCAGAGGACAAAGGCGAAATTTGGGGATTTCGGTGTTGGGGTAGAATGAGTTAATACGGCGATGTAATCCCAGCAAGAGCTTATCAAAATTTGTGCCTCTTGTTGACAAAGGTCGGCTGCATATACACCGTAAGCAACTGTCCTCGGGCCCTCGATTGATTCTGTGACTTCAAAATAACTCAATGGCCTTGTAGCTGTGATTTCGATGGAGCGACTCGTCAAAAAGGAATGACAACACCATGTGCCCGGTGAGGTCTGAAATAGCCAGTGTATCAATCCATTCAACCCGTAGGCTGCGTTTTCCAAATTTTAGAGTGGTCACCAAACGACTATATACCAGCTGCAGGAGATGGATCGACAATGATAATTCAAGAGTAGTGTCAGATTAGCTTGGCGCCTGATGGCGCCAAGCTAATCTGGCACTACCTTGAAATTATCATGGTCGATACATCTCCTGCTGTAGTGCGCCGGGGCCAAATGGGTTAAAATGTGACGGAAAACAGGTTTACAAGACTCATTTTTGGGTGTATTAAGATACTTTATTGCCATATGTTTCCATGTACCAAACAATAAAAACATTGGAATTTGTCTTGATGTCAGTTACTAAGTCTAAAATCACACACACACACACACACACACACACACACACACACACACACACACACACACACACACACACACACACACACACACACACACACACTGAGACAGACAGTAACCTCTGATTCAGTTAAAAGCTGACTGTACACATTTGTTTTCACTCGCCACTCGCGCTCTCTCCAATCAGTCCGGTTGATCAGAGAGAGAACGCGAACAGCCAGAGGGAAAAAACCGTTGCGGAATCTGCTGGTCCTGGTACGGATGGACCTGTGCCTGCGCCCTGATGGTAAAATGTGGAAAAGCTCATTGCCGGGCTATTAACAAAATGAATGGCAGTTTCAGGCAGATATTTTTCACTTCAAGTTTCATGCCCGTTAAAGAAACATCGAAAAAAACCAAAATGGATTAAGCTTCTTAAATCCGTAAGAGCATGAGCCCCCCCCCCCCCCCAACTGATGGGGCTCATGAGGATCTATGCCTCTTTCAGTTGTGTCGTGTTTTACTCGGGGTGAGCGGAGTTTTTGAAAGATCAAGTCAAAAATTGATCCGTTCAGAGCCCGTTGATTGAAACTGTTTCCTCAGCTTCAATTCAACTTCAACATTCCTAGCTGTCCTATGAAGATGTATTCAATGTGGTGTCAGCAAAAGGCATACATCCTCATGAACCCAGGGAGTCGCGGTGGATCATGAGGATCTATACCTCTTGCAGTTGGGTGTGTTTAAATTTTCTCGGCACTGAACTTGTTAAAAGTGAAGGGTGATATGCGAACGATGCTTGAGGACAATCAGGAATGAACACTGAGCTCTGAAGTTTAACTCATTCTACCCCAGACACACCACAGCAAGATAAAGATCGACCATGATAGTTCAAGGGTTATGCCAGAATAGCTTGGCGCCTACGGGCGCCAAGCTATTCTGGCATCACCCTTGAACTATCATGGTCGATCTGTGTCCTGAAATGAAACGCAGTCTTCAGAGGACGAAGGCAAAATTTGGGGATTTCGGTGTTGGGGTAGAATGAGTTAAATGTAAAAACTGATTTTGTCTTTTGATGATTACACAACTGTTCAGGGTAGGGATCGATCGTGCAAGTTGAAGAGCCGTGCTGGAATCGCTCTAACGTATTCTTGCACGATCCTTGATAACGTTGTTCTGGCGGTATGTTTGCTCTAGATCTTGATCTTGACCGGCAAAACAGTGACAAGGAAACTTTAGAATACTCACTTGTTGGTTACTGACGTGTCGCTGATGACAGAAGTAACCTACAGAGTTTCTGAACTGACGGAGACTGCAGAAACACAGTTTTCGTCAACTTGCACTGAACAGGTTAATTTCCATCAAAACACACTCGTGACTGACTACTCAACGCTTTCAGCTCTAACAATACATCAAGATCTGGAAGAACCATACTGCCATCACAATGTTATCAAGGATCGTGCAAGAATACGTTACAAATATTCACTCTTCAAATTGCATGGTCGATCCGTACACTGAACAGTTGAGAAATCATCAAAAGAGAAAACTTGCTTCGAAATTTGAAGAGATCAGTGCTCATTCCGGAGTGTCCTCTTGCATCGTTCACATATTAGACCCTTTACTTTTAACCCGTTCACTGCTGAGAAAATTTAAACACATCCAACTGTAAAAGGTATAGATCTTCATGAGCCCCAGACTACGGGGGCTCATGAGGATCTATGTCTTTTGCTGACACCACTTTAAATCCATCTTCTCAGGACAACTAGTGCTTGTTGCTGTTGAATAGGCGAAGACTACAAAAATACAGTTTCCGTCAATGTGCACTGAACGGGTTAATTCTTGACTTGATTTTTCAAAGACGCTTAGTCCATTCACCCCGAGCAAAGCACGACCCAACTGCAAGAGGCATAGAACGTCGTGAGCCCCAGCAGTTCCACGTTTCCTTAACGGACAAAGAACGTGACTGATTTTACAATGAATTCTGCCTCTACTGGCACTGAAAGGGTTAATACACGCAAAAATGAAGAGATTTATATACCCGTTTTCCGGCACATTTAACCCATTTAGTCGCGGCGCACTACGACAGGAGATGGATTGCCCACAATAATTAAAAGGGTAATTCAAAGGTTGTGCCAATGTAGCTTGGCGCCATCAGGTGCCAAGCTAATCTGGCACTACTCTTGAATCATCATGGTCGATCCATCTCCTGGTACACAGTTGATCGGCGACACCTCTAAAATGTGGAAAATGCAGTCTCGGTGTTAAACGGGTTAAGTAATTGGCTGTCTTAGATCCCACTGGCGAAAGAAGTTCACATGGTGTTGTCATGTTTTCTTGACGGGACATTTCATCAAAATCACAGCTGCACGGCCAAGGTCACACAATCAATCGGTGACAGCATCATTATTAAAGGGCCATGGATCCAAAGTTGAAAGTGAGATGTCACAAACCGACTGCCTGAGGGACTTGAACGTAGACTGGGTCAACCGGATGCTTAGGTCTATGTTTGCCCCGGCGTTCTGCACGGGAACAAGACCTATTCTACAAATACATCTGTCTGTATTAAATGCGTTTTGCAATTATTTGTCGATTTTGAGAAGAATACAATTCAACACAAATCTATCCTGTGCCTTAACGTAAGCTTAAATGTTTGGTTATTTGCTGCTTTTGATGTAGTGAAGAAAAAAATAGAAAGAGGATGAGTTGCCAAAGGAAATGAAAAAGGTAATTAAAATGTTTCGATATACATTATATCAGACACATTGAATATACATGTGTAACATGAAATCATCCGTGTTAGAATACCTCGCAGCCCCCACCCCCTCCTCCACCTCATCCCTTTCCCCTGCTCCTCCGCCTCTCCCGCCCTCAGTCGCACCCAGTCTGTTCATTTTTGGCAGGCAAATGCTGCTGGATTTTTCTAGTTCAATCGTCCCACCTCCTAAACTGTCGCTTGATGTTTTGACAGTCTGGAAAGATGGATACCTACATCAGTGGTTAGGCAGTACTGAGAGTGTCAATCGAGTTGTTGTAAACATTGTATTTTTACATCAGTGTCGTGGTGATACTGAGAATTTCACACAAGTCATTTGAGATTCTCAGTATCACTTCGACACTGATGTAAAAAAACATTCATTTTGTTTGTTTGTTTGTTTGTTTGTTTGTGATCAGTGATCGGATATTAGTTGGTTTTCGGCACACACATAGACTGCAACACAGCTACCATCATGGCGTAGTTAACTTTGTAATGTGACGGCAACATTTTTAGCAACCAGAGAAATGCTTGTACCAAGTGATAGAACACAACATGACGCCAGAGTGTCAGTCGTCACTATTAGGTGATATCATCGTTGTTATCAAACTGAAAGTATGTTAAATTCAATTCGCATGTGCCCATAACTTTCGGTGCAGATTTTGTTGACCATATATTCAAAAGATATTTTTCTGTGCACAGGTAGCCGTTAACACACCAAAGCGTATCTCACAGTTTGCGATATCATACATTGCGTGATACGACTTTTCCGCTTGAAGGCGCAAAGAAGGAACGCTCAAAGAGTTTAACGCTTTGGGTGTCGCTGCCGACACCCAGAGTTACAAAATACACAATATCTATGCACTGGGGCAAGATGTCTTTTACACTTGGGTTCACCCTTCGCTGTCGGTGGTAGTATATTTAGTGCATGACAATTATCGTTATTTAACATTGAAGAATTTAATTCGTTTCAGAAAGATAGATAAATACGTGGCGTCAGCAAATAAATAAATAAATAAATAAATTGTTTAAAAAAAGAAGAAAAAAAAGAACAAACAAACACCCACTTCCCCTTCAAGCTTCAGACGCTGTCCTGATGACGTGTAGGTCGATGAATCGTCCAGACAATTCTATAGCGACCACCTCACTTTAAACTGCTCGCGGTGGGCGTCAGTGCAAACACCGCATCTTGTGTTATCGTTAGACGCAAAACATCGACAACAACAACATGTACATTGGGAAAGGGGGGGGGGGGGGTGCGGAGAGAAGGGAGATTGTATAATCAGGTATAGGTAAACCTCAGTCATTGTGTGTATTCGACACTGTAATAGTCGGAGAGTAAATTAGCTTATGGATCAGTGTTTGTCATGTTTGCGCAGAGATGTTTCGCGACGAGTCTAGTACATCGGGCACGAACGCCTTGTGCACAATGCAAATGTTTGAACTCTACTTAAAGTGTGAGGGATTTGACGTCCGTTTGTGTTGATACTTGGCCTAACGTACTTTCAAAGAATAGATAAAATTATGCATATTTTGTTTCAGTATTTTCTTTTCTGTTACAAAAATATCATTCTTGTTACCTTTCTTTATTTTTAGCCAGTTAACAAGGTGTTTTTTTTTCCTTTTATTCTGTTAGAGTAGAAACGAAAGAGTGCGTGTGTGTGTGTGTGTGTGTGTGTGTGTGTGTGTGTGTGTGTGTGTGTGTATGTGCGTGTGTGTTCGTGTGTGCGTGCGTGAGTGCATGCGTGTGTGTGTGTGCGTGCGTGCGTGCGTGTGTATGTGTGTGTGTTTGCGTGTGTGTGTGTGTGTGTGTGTGTGTGTGTGTGTGTGTGTGTGTGTGTGTGTGTCTTACAAATGAATCCAAACTGTCGGTGCATCTTAGTCAGTTCTAAACGGATCCTTGTATCCTAATTAACTCATCCAGTCGAAAGATGAAGAAATTCAGGCCGCATTTCCCAGTGTCTGAATTTGCATTTTCGCTTTGGACCAATTTTGTACTGCACTGATTTCCATGTAAGTTTTATTATTGTTAGCTGTGACAATGGCAAACATTTGACATGAAATAATGACGAAATCGGTTACTTTGTCACAGGAAAAAAATGCACAGATATGCGGGGATACACACACCACTTTAAGCATTCATGACTTGCAAATCAGAGCATCTACAAATTGACAGTTAGTTAACTATTTCAAGGCGCCCACACCAACAGCTGCGAAAGTGTCAAGCGTCGTATAGCGTGGTAAACGACTACGCTTTACGACATTTTCGCAGCTATTAATGTCGGGCGCCTTAAATGACTTGAGTAAGAGAAAGAGACGATTTCCGGAAATCAGATTTAGGTTAAAATCACATCTGTTTTGACGAAAAACGTGGATTAAAAGAATGGACGCATGTTTGTGCGGGCTTTAAATTCACTCCCCCCCCCCCCCCCCCCCCCCACTCCCACCCCCCAAAGAACTCCCGTCGAAACAAGGGTAATTTTGATATAATTTCTAATTCTGTTTCGCGGAAATCGTCTACTGTGTTATGTGTTGCAGTTCCCCAAGACGATCGTTCCTTTTAAGAGATTCCATTACCGACTGGTAAAGCTCCGTTGCAGCTATCTGCGTCTGTATCAATGACTCTTACGAGCATTTGCTTGTTACATTCTCACTCGAGTGTTAAAAGTAATTGTCTTCTTTCAGTTTCTTTACACTTTTTATAGAAGAATAGCTGAAAATGTGTAAAATTTAATAATACCTTAGACAAAAATTCCAGGCGAATGCAGTTCGCGCGAGGTTGTTGACCGACAGTCGAAAGTATTGAGATTTGTGTCACTTGCCATTCTACGTCACACGCATGAGACGTGGAATTCTTTCAAGATTATGCATCACTCTTTTGAAGACAAAATCGTTGTGTTACGAGTTAGGCTTTGCCAGTGGTTCTTGTCACCACGAGGGTCTGATCAGCAGGTTCATATTTCGGACGTAAGAATCTAGGGCTTTAACAACTAAGGTATACCATCTGTATAACGCAAACAGACCTTCTCTCTCTCTCTCTCTCTCTCTCTCTCTCTCTCTCTCTCTCTCTCTCTCTCTCTCTCTCTCTCTCTCTCTCTCTCTCTCTCTCTCTCTCTCTCTGTTGTGTGTGTGTGTGTGTGTGTGTGTGTGTGTGTGTGTGTGTGTGTGTGTGTGTGTGTGTGTTAGCGTGCGCGTACGTGTGTGATTTGAGCATACAATGTGCTCATTGTGCTGAGCTTACATTGTGCATGTGTATATCAGTCTGTTTGCGAGTAGACAAACCAACAAACCAGGCTACCAGTGACCTGACACTATTATAGCATAGAAGTGGAGTGTTTGTATACTATCAGTTCTAGTCAGACCACTTTCAAGCAGTGTGATTAATAGTCACCGAGAGTTTGAGAATGGGAGTCGCTCGCTCTAAATGATACAAAACAATGCACTTCCATGCTATACTATATACGAGCAAACAATAAACAGGGCCACAACAACAAAACCAAAATAACAACAACAACAATCAAACAATTTTTTTAAAAAATAAGACAAACTACATGATATTTTGACAACGACGTCATATTTATTATCATTATTGTTACAAACTCTTCAAACAAAAAATACACGGATTTCTGAAAGTGGGAGTTGTAGTATAATACCATGCCGGTTTAACAGCTTAATAAATGCCCTTGCCGATGCCATAGCCGTATCCTCCGCCAAAACCGCCCAGACCGACGCCAAAACCTCCCAGACCGCCAAAACCGCCCAGACCACCAAAACCGCCAAGACCGCCAAAGCCGCCAAGACCGCCATATCCGTAGCCGCCAACTGAAACAGAGTCATTAACCCCATTAATGTCGGAGCAAATCGAGCAGCGCTGCAGTTATTTTTATTTTGTTAAATATCACCATTGTTGATAAAATTGATATTTTGATATTTATTCGATGAAAATCGAGCTTATCTCAACAATGGTCATTCTGGCTTTTGTCAAATGGCGGCAGAACGCACAAATTCAAGAGATGTATACTGAAGAGGAAAAGAAATGCGACATTTTTGTTAATCATAGGAAACACCTTTTTTGCTTCCGATGATTCCAAAATGTCGCATTTGTTTTTCTCGTCAGTATAGATCTTGGCCGTAAAATGAACACGACAAAGCAGTACACACACACACACACACACACACACACACACACACACACACACACACACACACACACACACACACACACACACACATATTCTGCTGTGCTAATCCAGACACTCATCCATACCCTAATCCTAACAAGAATAACGACACAGATGAGGCCCACGTAGCCTCCGTGCTAGTGAGAACCCACTGGAATTGTCAATATAAACTTGAGAATGTTATACCAGACTGACACTCTTGTGCTGCAGCGACCGGGACTGTTCATAATACTGTTCACATCACCCGATTCTAAATACACACCACTCACTTCCCAAACCCCACCACCCTCTGGCCCTCCACCATCTTCCACCCCACACCCCCATTCTTGCCACTGGACGCATGTTTTGTTCTGCGTTCATTCAATGCCCATCAGCTACAACCGACCACAGAGAACATGGATACAACTTGGACTCAGCCAGAGACATAGAGTCTCATGAGCCCCCCGCGAATGCGGGGGCTCACCAGGATCTATCCCTCTTGCAGATCGATCGACTTCACTTTATCTCTCGCTTGAGTGTTAATTGCATGCACTAATAGATACAACGAATCGGTCTTATCAAAAGACATAGATCCTCATAAGCCCCGCAAATGCGGGGGCTCATGAGTATCTATGTCTCTTGCAAATTGATCGTCTTCATTTTCTCTCTCTAGCCACTGAAGGGGCTATAATTGCACGTCACTAAAAGAAAGACAAAAAAGTGCGACTTACTGCCCTTTCCAAAGCCTCCGTAGCCACCACCGATTCCGATGCCGCCGAGAGGGAAGCCTAAGCCTCCACCAAAGCCTCCCCCGAAGCCCCCATAACCCCCGAATCCGCCGCCATAGCCGAAAGCTGAGGCGGTTGCTACCAGGACAACGACGAGCAGAGCAATAGCGACCTTCATTTTGGATCTGTTACAGAACAAATTCAATACATAAATGAATCAATAAATGAATACATAATTAAAGAAGTGAACAAATAAATAAATAAATAAGTGGATGGATGGATGGATGATGGATGGATGGATGGATGGATGGATGGATGGATGGGTAGATAAACGAACGAATGAAGGACCGAACGACCGAAAGAACAAACCAACGAAGGAACGAACGAATTAATGAAAAACAAGATGGGATCAACCATATCCCACAAAGTCCTTTCTATATGAGAGCTGTCGTCGCTGTCAATGGTCTCTACCTTTTGTCTTTGACCTGATTCTGATATTGAATTATCTCCTATTGAAAAGTCTCGCAGATCTGCCAATGCGTCAGTGAGTTCTATAAGGGGCGCAAGACATACGCGTCATTGATTTGTCAAACGTCATTTGTCATGACGTAAGTTTTTGTTTTTACGTAATTTTATATTTTATGTGATATGAGTTTCACTTTCGCTTCATATGCTTGAGAAATTGGTGACAAAACTAGAACTCCAGGGTACAATTTCAGTCTTGCTATAATTTGTGTGACAGCAGGTTGACTTTACCTATCTACATGATATATACTAAGTACACGGGTCACCTGCATGCTCTTCTGAAAGTGCGTCGATGTGTGTGTGCGTGTTAGTGCGTGTGTGCGCGCGCGCTCCAAATATCTCAAAGGGACATAGATTCTCGTGCACCTGGAGTGCGCATGAGGATCTATTCCTCCTGGAGATGCGCGCATGTTTGTGTGCGTGTGAGCGGAGAGAGAGAGAGAGAGAGAGAGAGAGAGAGAGAGAGAGAGAGAGAGAGAGAGAGAGAGAGAGAGAGAGAGAGAGAGAGAGAGAGAGAGAGAGAGAGAGAGAGAGAATGACGTCATATTTACAGTATTATGTCAGTGTCTGCGTGGTGACGGAGTTGCCTCTTTTACGTCACCGCCACTGTCTGACTTTCTCTAGAAGTAAAGGTTTTTTATTGTTTCAATTCTTTTCAGAACAGAAATATTTTTTACTAAATAGGAAACAACGCTGGTTAACGAACTCATTTCAATGTCTTTCTGAAAAGTAGCTATATGCAAAAGTTCCAGTAAATATGACAAAAATTACGGACTCTAATCTGGGTCAACCGACTTCCTATAAACCGTTGTTTATGTTTTCAATGAGACATTCAATTACAATATCCTCGGAGGCTTTTTTTAGTCACCCACTTAAGAAAGTATTTCGCCAAGTTTCAAGCTTGTGTGTACAGAAATATCAGAGATTCTCTTGTTTACATACATACGTACATACATCTCAGTCTTGGCTTGACTTCGCGAACGAAGATTCTATAGGGCTTTCCCACGTCGTCTGCAGGCATTTTCGTGGCTGCGGAGGCCAATCCGGGACAGGCAGGTTCGACCGCAGTGGCTGCAGGGGAAGGTCTGGTCAGGGTTATGAGTTACGGCAACTCTGTTTTTTCTCCTGAGCCGTTTGTCCTTAAGGTTAGCTCTACGAGAGTCCTCAAAGGAGACGGCTGCCTTGTAGATGGTGGAGCGCCAGGTGTCACGGTCCGCAGCAAGCGAAGACCACTGGCGGTGGGCGATTTGGCAGGCACTAAGTGACTTCTTGAGACCGTCTTTGTATCTCTTCTTTGGTGCCCCTCTGTCTCGGTGTCCAGTGGCAAGCTCGCCGAACAGAGTGATCTTGGGTAGGCGATGATCCTCCATCCTGGAGACGTGCCCCGCCCAGCGAAGCTGTGTCCGCAGCAACAAAGCCTCGATGCTCATAGTTTCTGCCTGTTCAAGGACCTCGACGTTGGTGACATAGTCACTCCAGTGAATGCCCAGGATGGTACGCAGGCAGCGCTGGTGAAAGCGTTCGAGGAGTCGTAGTTGGTTGCGGTAGAGGGTCCAGGACTCGGAACCGTACAGCAGGGTGGTGAGGACGACAGCTCTGTACACGCTGATCTTGGTGCCTTTTTTCAGCTGTTGATTGTGCCACACCCGCTTGAATAGTCGCCCGAAAGCACTGTTCGCTTTTGCCAACCTGTTGTCCAGCTCCTTGTCCAGCTTGGCGTCTGACGTGATGGTGCAGCCAAGGTAGGTAAACTGGTGTACTGACTTTAGTTCAGACTCGCCGATGGTGATGTGGGGAGGGCGATGCTCTACCTTGGGTGCCGGCTGATGAAGGACCTCTGTCTTTTTCAGACTGACCTCGAGTCCAAAGAGCTGGGCAGCATCTGCAAAGCAGGACGTGATGCGCTGCAAGGCTCTCTCTGTGTGAGCAACGAGGGCAGCGTCATCAGCAAAGAGCAGCTCACGAATCAGTTGGTCTAGGGTTTTGGTGTGGGCCTGCAGTCGTCTGAGGTTGAACAGGTTGCCATCGAGACGATACCTGATGTACACTGCATCGTCATCGTCGAGGTCCACTGTGGCCTGCTTCAACATCATGCTAAAGAAGATGGTGAAGAGGGTTGGTGCCAGCACGCAGCCCTGTTTCACGCCGTTGATAATGGGGAATGGTTCTGAGAGGTTACTGTTGAGTCTAACCTGGCCTTGCTGGTCCTCGTGGAGCTGGACGATCATGCTTAGGAACTTTGGGGGACAGCCAAGTCGCTCCAGGATCTGCCACATGCCTTGCCTGCTCACAGTGTCGAACGCTTTTGTTAGGTCGACAAACGTTACGTACAGCCCTTTGTTCTGCTCGCGGCACTTCTCCTGAAGCTGTCTCAGCACAAAGACCATGTCGGTGGTACTCCTGTTGGCTCTGAAGCCACACTGGCCCTCTGGGAGGTGGTCTTCAGCGATGGCAGGTACCAGCCGATTCAGGAGCAACCTTGCGAGAATTTTCCCTGCAATGGACAGCAGGGTAATTCCACGATAATTAGAGCAGGCAGATTTCTCTCCTTTGTTCTTGTACAGGGTGATGATGACTGCATCACGGAGATCCTTTGGTAGTGTTCCTTTCTCCCAGCAGCAGAGAAAGAGGTCATGGAGCTTGTTGTGCAGTGCTGGGCCTCCATGTTTCCAGATCTCTGGCGGGATTCCGTCAATGCCTGCTGCTTTGCCACTCTTGAGCTGGTGGATGGCTGTGAGGGTCTCTTCGGCGGTGGGCGGTTCGTCCAATTCAACCTTTAGTGGGAGCTGTGGGATTTGGAGGATGACTGTTTCTTGAACAGTGCGCTCAGCGCCGAAGAGGTCCTGAAAGTATTCTGACCAGCGGTTCAAGATGGAGGTATTATCTGTGAGGAGTGCCTGTCCATCGGCGCTTCGCAGGGGACTTTGTACCAGGTGCCTAGGGCCATACACTGCTTTCAGTGCTTCATAGAAGCCCCTGTAGTCACCGTTGTCAGCGCAAAGCTGGGTCCTCTGTGCCAGTCTCGACCACCACTCGTTCTGGAGCTCTCTAAGCTTGAGCTGGAGACTGCTGCAGATGAGGCGAAAGGCAGATTTCTTCACAGGGCAGGAAGGCTGGGCTAAGTGGGCCTGGTGGGCGGCTCTTTTTTTTGCTAGAAGTTCCTGGATCTCCACGTCGTTTTCGTCAAACCAGTCTTTGTTCCTCTTTCTAACAAAGCCCAAGACTTCCATAGAAGATTTTACAATAGCAGTTTTCAGTTGCTCCCAGAGTGTTTCAGGGGAGGAGTCTGCTGGATCAACTGCGTCTTTGAGCATGCGCTCTAAATCTGTCTGGAGGGCAGCTTTCTTGTCATCACGCTGAAGGCTGGCGACATCAAGCTTTTTCTTGAGGGGGCCCCTTTTCTTGGGTTTCAGCTTGAGGTGGAGCCTGAGTTTGCAGCGGACAAGGCGGTGGTCAGTGTGGCACTCTGCGCTGGACATCACTCTGGTGAGGAGGACGTCACTGCGGTCCCTCTTACGCACTAGGACATAGTCGATAAGGTGCCAGTGCTTGGAGCGAGGATGCATCCAGGTGGTCTTTCGACTGTCCTTTTGCTGGAAAGTAGTGTTGGTGATGACAAGTTGCTGTTCTGCACAGAACTCCAACAGCAGGCGGCCATTGTCATTGCAGTTCCCAACGCCATGCTTGCCGAGGACTCCTTTCCAGGCGTTGAAGTCGCCAAGGATGATGACTTTGTCGTCTGCGGGGGTGCTCTGCAGGAGGCTGCACAGGTCAGAGTAGAACTTGTCTTTTTCTGCAGGCTCTGCCAGGAGGGTTGGGGAGTACACACTGAGAAGGGTGACGTATTGCTGGTGTCTCAGTGGGAGGCGCATGGACATGATGCGGTCGGAGTGACCCATTGGTAGGTTTTCCAACTTAGTCGCAATGGGGATCTTGACCATGAAGCCCACGCCTGAGAGCCGTCTTTCTGATGCAGGCCTGCCTGACCAGTAGAGGGTGTAGCCAGCGCCAAGTTCTTGGAGGCTGCCTTCCTCCGGGAGGCGTACTTCGCTGAGCGCGGCGATGTCGATGTTTAACCTCCGCAATTCATGGGCAATAAGGGCGGAGCGACGTTCAGGGCGTCCGCTGTCTGCTGTGTCGAGCATGGTTCGGATGTTCCAGCATGCTACGTTGAGTCCGGTCGTGGTCGTCATGAAAGTGGATCCATTGTTTTTTCTTGTTTTCTGACCGCAGGAGAAGATGCCCGTTGACCGCGGCTAGCCAACTGGGGTTACGAGGGGATGAGCTTTGGTTAGGCCACCTTTTCTAGGCCCCTCTCCATGTGGAGCAAGCAGTGCTGTCCCTAGAGAAGGCTGCTTGGTCGTTCAGGGTGTGCCGAGTGGCGTTGTCATCCCCAGGTCAACATCAGGCGACCAATATCCTGAACCGCCTGCATGCAGGTTTGAGACTGCGGCTTCCAGTGACATCTTTCACCTGCCGTTTCGCCCCTTGCCCATCGCTACAGGACTTGGAAGGTCGTTGTCATGGTCCGTGGGCGTTTCCTAAAGCCTGCGCGGTGGAGCTTTTTGGTGGAGTGCAGTGTGCGCAGTACTGGCCCCACCCTTTAAACCCTTGGTTCGTCTGCCATGGCCTAGCACGCTAGGACGGTGGCATCGAGGTCCTCGGGTCGTAGGTTTTATATCAGACTGTCCTTGTCCTAGTCTCTGGCAGTGGGCAGATGTTCACATCTGCACGGGACATAGACGACCCCGCCCTCCACGAGTCCCCTGCTGCCTTGCAGGACTGGCCGCTTGGCTGCGGAAAGGCTAAGGGAGGAAACCCCTGACATCAAAGCCCCCGTGTCTCCGGGGAAGGACGTACATACATTCGCACATTACATACATACGCACATAAGGCGGTTCGCGCCAAATGTACGTTAAGCAGCGAGGTTAGCGTAACTAGACATGACGTAATTTTTATCTTGTCACTACAATTGTTAGAGGTTTAGCCTGCCCACCTTTGACATCATGGACATGCTATTAAATTCGCCCCACCGCGACCCGTCCTAAAAAGTCCCATCTATAAATAGAAGAGACTTAAAAATGAAGAAATAAGTGTATAATGAACACATACCAAGAGGAATTACCTATTGCTTTGCAATTACTTCGACAAACAGTTAGCTCCCTTTACCCTTTGTCGGTGCGACTAGTGTCTGATGGTAGCAAAAGGCAATGAGAAATATTTGCTGGAGTGTGATTTTGGATTTTACGACTACAGGACGTAAGGTCCTAATTCACATACCAGTATACAGATACAAATTTACAAATTTTACTATCATATGTGTCGCTCAATTTGTCCGAAGAACAACTGACAAATTATGTTTCACTGAGCAGGTTTAACCCTGTGCTCACCCATCGGCTCAGTAAATAGTACCGGTGGCTGCATGCACAAGAGGTTAACCCTTTGGGTGTCGGTAGCGGTTTTAGTCGCGATGATTCCTGCAGGAATCATCGCGACTAAAACCGCTACCGACACGCAAAGCGTTAACAGAGAGAAGTCGAGTCGTTCTAGAACTCACCTGATGGTTTTGAAACAAACTGCTTGGGTTGGAAGTGAAGCGTGTAGACTTGTGGCAAGCAGAGAAGTTGTTGGCAACCTTTTATACACATTTTCTGGACCTCAGAACAAGGAATCTGTGGGCGTTGCATGAGTGACGGATAGTAAATTGTGACGCGATCGATCAAAATATAGTTGCGTTATCCCCCATGGCTTACACGCAGAGCAACACACATTTTTCTCTTTTCAGGGGAACTTGGTGGCTCGGTGGTACAGCGTTCGACTCTCGTCCGAAAAGTCATGGGTTCAAACACAGGTGGGGTAGAAATTTGTACAGGCCCCTTTTCTGTGTCCCGTCTTTGAAATCACCTTCTTGGACAAAAAAAAACTTTATGTCCTAACGTGTTGTTTTTTTGTTTTGTTTTTGCTTCTTTTGTTGTTTTGTTTCTTTATGTTCACATTATCACGTGATCTGTTCGTGTTCAAGGTTGGGTCGCCGAAGTGCATTGACCCCTTGGCTGTTGGCAGCGGTTTTGACGGCGATGATTCATGCAGGAATCATCCACCAAAAAACACACAAAAAACAAACAAACAAGAAAACAACGTTAGTTACAGTTAAACACAGTACTAGCTTCATGCGCGTTGTGATTCAGTGAATCACTAGTGTGGTTTAGTTTGCAACCAACGACTCGCGACAAGGAACGAGAGCGAAAACACGCCGGACAAAAAACACTCCCAACATCTCCAAGAGGCAAAGATCATCATGAGCCTTTCGGGCTCATGATGATCTATGCCTCTTGGAGATGTTTGGAGTGTTGACTTAACAAGCTGGTTATCCGCCTTGATTTCGCTTTCGTTTCATTGTTGTGAGTCGTTCGTATCAAAAGGAACCTTACTATTTACTGCCAGCGGACACTCATGATCGCGTATACAGGATCAGGAAACCGGTTATGTCCCCGAACGAGGGTACTGAACGTCAGTATGTAGACACGACATACCCTACTGGCGCTCGGAGCATGTCAGGGACACTTAACTCGTGCTTTTCCTTGATCCTGTGGCGGACAAGAAAGCGAAGTCACGGTAAAGCAAGGTCACCGCACATCCATTCAAGGAATGCAAAAGAACTTCATAGGAGCCCATATTACAAGGGTTCGTGAGGCTCTTTGCCTGTTGCAGTTGTGTGATGTTTGTATTTTCCCAGCATTTAAAGGGGCACTCCTGACCATTTTTAATGCTCCAGTTCGCAAAAAGCTTTTACTAGGATTCAGTATACATACCCACTTAGACAGTGATCCCACTATTGTCTCACCAAATGCTTTTTTCGTCCGTTTAAAGCGAAAAGAGGCCATCGGAATCTTGTGACTGAACGCCATTGCTTCTGATAGACGATGGTAGCTGACGTCATAACTATTCTATACGACCTTAGGTCATCTGCATAATTATAACCAATCAGAGACAAGATGGCGGATGAACCAGCGACTGAAGAAAAGTATCATCGACTCGCGCCGACAATGACAGACTCGGAATTGAATAGAAGAAAGAGGAAGAGAGACAAGATACCCTTAAGTAGAACTGACATCGGACAAGGGAATATCAGTGGACATGTGGTAACGCGTAAAGCAAGAGCTTGGCCGTTGACCGCCCACCTAGAATTTGTCCCTTTCCTGCTGAATCAGTGAGTAGTATACGGTCTTTGTCGATCTTCCTATAGTTCCGCGAGCTCTAGTGATTTTCAGAATTCATGATCAGTAGAATTTATCTCTTACTGATTTCGCAAGATTTTAAATTTATTTTCAGTCGTTGTGAAATTGACTGCAGTGCAGAAAGTGGGTATAAATACCAATGTTTTGTTTCAATTATGGAAGCATGTGTCTGTTTCCGAGGGATAAAGGATCAAAGGTCAAACTTAGGCACCGTGGACGGCACACGGCGCTCGCAGTTTGCGATCGCGGCAAACGCAAGCCCTCGATGCACTACTAGTCAGTGTACGCATAATCGTTACTAGTACAGCAGGTCGAGCGGAACCCTCGTTGTGGTTTTGACAGCACAGCGAGTATGGAAGGTTTATTCTATTTTCTCTTGAAAAATTACGTCAAAGGGATGCCGGAGAACATCAGTGCACGTGTACGGCACTGACACGGCACGGCACACCACACCGCGGCCGATGACCTCGTGACCTCGTGGCCGGGTTCTGCCTTATTGTGGTATGGTATGGTACGGCGGTGTCTCCAAGGCGCACATATCCATCTAATTAAAGATCCTCAAGGCGCCGCCGTAGGGATGAAAGCTGGAGCTTTGAAAGCTTGCTGCTACTAAACGCTACTTTATGTGCAAACCTCCACCCGGCTATTAACTTCGAGTGCATGTGAAATATTTCTGTTTTCATTGTGACGTAGGCTCATAAACATGCATATTAATTCAAAACAAGGCCGTGGAGACGATAAATCCGCAACTCGGGTACAAAAACAATACACGCTCCAAACGATGAATTTCGACATTTGGCATTGTACTTACACCATAAAGCTCTAAGTTATTACACAAAGGACCCATACACATACTGTCAGCAGTATTTGTTGCAGACAGTGTTTTGACTGTGTTGAAATGCTTGATCCTGGGGAAAATAACTTTAAGATGTAAAGTGTTTAAATTTACATTAATAAACTTTTTCTTCAAGCATGTTTGCTTTTAAAAGAAAAAAACTAAAGGGAGAGTTTGAAAACCATTTAATTATGTGGAAATGATTTTTTTTATGTGTGTGCTTGTTATCTTAATTTGATTTTGTTGTAATTGTCGTTGTCGTTACCTGTTGTTGTTGCTACAGCTGTTTTTGTTCTTGTCGGTGTTGCTGTTTTTGCTTTTTGCTGTTCTTGATGTTGTTCTTGTTTTAGTTTGTGTTGATATAGGCTACATTGATTTGAATCTTCTGATCCCGCAATCGACCCTCACATCTAACACACGCAACCATCTCATTTTACACACTGACACTGAAACACACACACACACACACACACACACACACACACACACACACACACACACACACACACACACACACACACACACACTCGCGCGCGCGAGTTCTCACACATAAACGCACTCACACACCCTCCCTCTTTCACCAAATATCCGACCTCGACCTGCTTACATCTTGTAGAAAAATTCTGTGCGCGTTCGCATTCGAAATCACCCTAAGGTGGACAATTTGATCTGGCCTTTTGAAGAATTTAACGTATCTTGACAGATCACATTAATACTAACGACCCTGTGCGCAAAAGGTCATCGGGCTGATGTCGGCCGCCGTTGGCCCGCGCACAGCTGTGCGCGGGCCAACGGCGTCCGATGTCGGCCCGACGACCTTTGCGCACTGAGTCGACCCTGTACCTCCGCAGGGCTTCTTGTGGGTTCACTGACGATGTTTTCATGTCTTGGTTGACAGGTCACATGCCTGCGATTTAGCCAATCGCATGTCGCGTTATAATACAAAATAAAATAAAACAAAAATTTAAAAATAGGTTCTATTTTCCAGCATACTCGTGCAAACAAACGCTGACTGTCTCTGTCGTGTCAGTTATGTGTCATAATGATAATGCATGTGTACTCCAAAAATTCTGAGAGAAGCAGAACGAAAATCACGAAAATCAAGGTGCTGCTGATACACAATGTTTTGTTTCTGTCTCTATGTAAGTAATCTGTGTTCTTTCTGGTGCATAATTTAAACCATTCTAAAGTCCAAAACATTATCAAACGGCACATGATTCTCACTTCTTTGGGTCGTCTGTACTGACGATCGGACAGCGATAGCACTGATTAGAAACAGTCGTACTCGCATTGCCCAATTTAGCACCGAGGGCCATTTCCTAAATTTTGTTGCTGTCACCTAACGACTATGTACCAGTTGCAGGTGATGGATCGACCGCGATACTTCAAGGGTAATGGAGCATCAGCTTGGCGCCTGAAGGCACCAAGCTAATCTGGCACTACCCTTGATTTATCATGATCGACAATTTGATTTATTATGTTCGATAATTCAAGGGTATTGGCGTCTTCAAGTGCCAAGCTAATCTGGCACTACATCTGATTTCTCATGGTCGACCCATCTCCTACTGTAGTGCGTCGGGGCTAAATGAGTTGAAACATTATTATAAACTGAAAAACAATAGTATCGATATTAACAGCTGGAACTGTATGCAAACATATATCGTTGATATGATTAACATATATGCCTACTTACGGTCACGATAACTATTTGACAAACCGTGTAGAATAACGGTTAAATCTGAGGTTTGCGGTCCTCTTTTTGACTACAAAGCGGACAAGTTGGCCGATTTATTTTAGCACTTTAGTCAGACTATCTTCTAACTATTAGTAATTATAGATTTTGTCTAAATGACGGGAACAATCTGAACTTGAAATATCTCTTGAAAAAATGGCCCAAAGAGATGTGTGCTTTCTAAGTCGCGAGGCAGTGTTTGTTGTTATGATATAATACAAGAATTATTATATCAATTTTGTTTCAGGTGTGTCTTATTCACAAAAAGAAAATGGCAGGTTTCTCTGATAAGTTCTGTTTCAAGTTTCTACATAAACATTTCTGTATAATCCTTAGCACTACATAAACATTTCTGTATAATCCTTAGCATCCTATGAGTTGTAAAGTCTGTTATATGGAAAACCTAGAAAAGAAACTGTAAGGTTATTTTATTTTATTTTATTTTATTTTATTTTATTTTATTTTATTTTATTTTATTTTATTTTATTTTATTTTACTTTTTTTTTTTAATTATTTTATTTTATTTTTTTAATTTTTTTTTATTTATTTTTTTTATTTTTTATTTTATTTGCAGTTTTAGGCCAGCAGCTACATCATCGCCGGTGCGAACACAACATAAAATAACCCCTTCCCTGCCACTAGTATGTAATTTTTGTTCTGAAATCTTTGTTGTTTCAACGATAAAAAGACACAACCCTCCAAGGAACAGGGATACAAACTGGTTTTAGAAAGAGGCGTAGATCCTCATGAGCCCCCGCGACAGCGGGGGCTCATGAGGATCTATGCCTCTTGCAGTCGGGTTGTGTTAAATTTTTATCGGCAGTGAAGGGGTTAATATGTCATAGCCAATGGGTACAATTCTATGACTTGTTTGTAGCTTACGTACTCTTGTTTGTTTGTTTTTTCTTTTCTGTTTAATGTATCCCTTTGATGTTCCTTTTTTATGTGGTCTCATAAATCTTCATCTAGTTTGAGACAATATAAATATAATTCTGAATCTAATATGACTCACATGTACACACAGGGCTGGCGCTTCACGAGAAGCGCTTTATACTACAGCAAAACACGTTTGACATCGTCGTCCGGGAAAAATCATTGCTGTTACGAATTAATATTATCTATAGAAAGGCAATTCCGAAAACTGACGATGAAACGGAA
>BTPG01000002.1:151965695-151983195 GCA_036245525.1 Semisulcospira habei
ACAGTGCCAAAATAGTTTGTCGGTTCGATCATCTTAAGTCATCTTAACCCTTTGCGCGTCGCTAGAGAATTTTGTTGCGATGATTCCTGCAGGTATCTTCGCCACAAAATCCGCTCCCGACACTCAAAGGGTTAATTCGACGGTGGAGACAGATGCTATTATGGAACTACCGTCGAGCTTTCGTTGTCAAATGCTCAATCCCCATGTGCATTCTAGAATGTGCGGGACACATATTCCGTTGGCTGTTTGCACAGCAGCAAGTGTCCGAATGCGCCAAAGGCCATCTGGCCCACACCGGCCGCTGTTGGCCCGCGCACGGGCCAACGGTGGCCCACGTCGGCCGAATGGCTTTTCTGCACTGGGGTACGACTTGCAAACGACTTACGCAGGCCCTTGCCGAAGCCGAGTCCGCCGTAGCCGAGGCCGCCATAACCAAGGCCGTAACCGCCCAGACCGAAACCGCCGTAGCCGATGCCACCGAATGGGTAGACGAAGCCACCATAGTAGCCGAAAGCGGAGGCTGAGGCAGCCAGGGCAACAATGAGCAGAGCAATAGCGACCTTCATCTTGGACCTGTCGTAGTAACAATAAAAATAAACAGTAATTTATCGCATGGACTGCACGTTAAAATAGCCGAAATTAAAAAAAAAAAAAAAAATTGGTTACACTAGTAAACGCCGGATTATAACAAATCAGCAGAGGACCCAATTTTTCTTGTTGTTATATCCTACAAGCGAAGTAATTTATGTAAAAGAGTGCTGTCGGGACCTAAACAATTAGTTGTTATATCCTACAAGCGAAGTAATTTATGTAAAAGAGTGCTGTCGGGACCTAAACAATTAGTTGTTATATCCTACAAGCGAAGTAATTTATGTAAAAGAGTGCTGTCGGGACCTAAACAATTAGTTGTTATATCCTACAAGCGAAGTAATTTATGTAAAAGAGTGCTGTCGGGACCTAAAAAAAAAAATAGTTGTTATATCCGACTTTTGTTATATCCGATATTGTTGTGAACGGAACAGACTGTAAGGGAAGGACATTAAAATCGCCATAGATTTTTTAAATGATTTAATTATCGGTTAGTTCTGAAGTAAAAAAAAACGACCTGCAGATAGCGAGATTTGTTTGCTAACATTCGCTAGTACAACAGACTCTCAATGTTTACTTGCCTCAGCTAAGACCTCTCTTTCTGTTCACAGTCGGCATATCATTATGCACACGTGTAGCTCTAATGGAGCTTTCATACTACCCCCTTGTCTCCTTTACTACATGCAAGAGTTTTCTTCTCGCACAAGAGAACTCTTGCATGTAGTAAAGAAGACAAGTAGATTCTTACGTCTGTGTTGAGGTGATACTGAGAATCTCAGTCGAGTGGTTTAAATTTTCTCCTTATCCAAAGCGCGAAAGCGAGTATGATAAGCTTTTAAGACCACGAGAGTGAGATTTTCACTATCACATAAACACCGATGTAAGAATCTATTTCTTACTCCCCGTTGTCTTTGCATAAATCTGATGTGAATTGGTTTTCGAGATACGATTAGTCACAACTCAGGTGCTAATGTGTCTTGGCAAAGATCTTGACGTAATCTACTTTGTAATGTGGCGTCAATTTTGCGGATGCCAGAATTAGTGTTCGTACATCCAGATGTAATAGCGCAATACATGACGTCATAACGTCAGTCGTCACTATGAAATGATGTCATTGCGCGTAAGTTGAAAGTAAACTGATCAAGTTGCAATGTCCCCTGTTCCCGTATATTTTTGTTGACCGGTGGCCGGGTCCACGACAGGCTTCTAACTCTTAAAATAGTTTTAACAGTGACAATTAATTTACACTTTTTAAAATATATTATAATTTTTTTAATTATTATTTTATTTATTTATAATGTGTTTAGCGCAGTTAGATGCGGTGAACGGAAGTATTAAAAACAAAAATGTTTTATCGACGATTTTCGCTTCTAACTTTAGAAGTGTTAGGAGCTATTCTAAAGGCGCTAAAACACTTTTAAAACTAAATGAACGCTGAATGGATGCCATTGTGAATCAGCCGCTTCAACGAATTCGACAACATCAGCGAAGAAAAGAGAGATCGTTGCATCCTATGACGGAAATAAAACGACGAACAACATCGGTTTCAGCGTTTGAGATTTACTGAGAAGGGCTAAAAAGCCTTGGGAAGTGAAATATTGTCGGAGTGATCGGCGGAGGTCAGCCGGCGTAACACGACGTGACTTTGTATATATCTATTAGAGCTCGATCTTCATCAATGCCTTGTTTGCACAGTCGGTAAAGCGAGCAACCCAACTTTTTCATTTTTTGAAACCATGTCTGGTGTGGTTTGATCCACTGCCCTTCAAGTTTTTATCTTTTACTTTTCTTGTTTGTTTGTTGCTATTGTGTTGCCCGTATTTTTTTTTTACTCATTTATTTTTATATATTTTGCTGCTCATGCTATTTATCCATAAAATGTGATGGCTAACATAAGTTCATAAGTATGTATGATTTCTTTTAGAAATCATAATTAAATTCCCAGTGGAAGGACACGTTTGACGTGTTTGACACAATAAATTTAATTCACGTCAATCTTGCATGTATTTTTTTAACGAACTTCACGTCATACCCTCCGTTGCGTCTTTCTCATCAGAAAAAAATAAGTTGCAAATTGTGTACTTTTTTGAATATATATATATTCTGAACAAGCCAAAATATTATTAAATTGAAGTGTACCTGTCTTTTCTAATCGTTTTTCTTTGTTCGTTGTGTTTTTCTCTTTATACTGGTGATTAGAAATCGTTACTGCGAAATGAACTATTCAAGGAACCCCGTGTCAGTCTATTTATATATCAACGACGTAGTAAGGTGGAAGATGTTTCTAAAGTGTGTTTTTGTTTTTGTTGTAGTTGTAGTTTTTAAGCGTGCTGTGCACCAGTTTCAAAAGTGTTTTTTAAACTTGTTAACTAAAACGATTTTAACTTTAAAATGCTTTTATTTTAGAAGCCTGTCGTGGACACGGCCCCAGATTTTCTGCAAGACAGTATTGTGCACACGTGTCCGTTCACGCACCAAGGCTATATTACACATGTGTGATACAGACAAGCTGTGTCACACGTGTCTGATACATTTATTTCCGCTCAAAGGCAGCGAAGAAGGAGGCGTGTAAGAAAAGGAACTCCCCTTTGTAGCAAAGGGGACAAAAGCATGAAATTCTTTCAATTTACGACATTCAAGCTTCGTAATTAACTCATTCTACCCCAGACACACCACAGCAAGATAAGGATCGACCATGATAGTTCAAGGGTGATGCCAGAATAGCTTGGCGCCTATGGGCGCCAAGCTATTCTGACTTCACCCTTGAACTATCATGGTCGATCTGTGTCCTGTACTGCAATGCAGTCTTCAGAGGACAATCGCAAAATTTAAGGATTTCGGTGTTGGGGTAGCAAATGAGTTAAACAAAGTTATGTCGGTCACTCTGTGCGGCATTACTGTAAGACATGTCAAGAACAATTATAAATTAGACATTAATTTTAAACTATCAACCCTTAACTCATTCGAGTTGCCTCCTCCGGAGACACGGCGTAAGCCGTGTATCCGGAGGCGGCACGTCTCGAATAAGTTAAACGCCTGGAGAAGGTCGTCTCAACACGTTCACTGCAGCTGATAATACCGCTCGAGAAAAACGCGTAGTTGGCTGAAAGTGGAGAAATTCTTCGAATCTTCCGTGTAGTTACGTGGATCCAACAAAGACCTTCTCAGCCTTCGAAACATAGATTCGTAAGTTATGCATTATATCTTTCTGCTTTTCCGTGATATTCGGTCTCACGGCTTTCATCCGTAAGGTCCAAAGTCCCAGAACAGCACACGTTTATGGAAGGGACAAGAAGCCAAGGAGTTGTTTTAATACAAGGACAAAGATATTACGTATTTGAATCCATTCCCAGGCACTGCAAGTACATTGTTATTTCTGAAGTGTTGGTTCATTCAACGACCAAAAGCCAACGCCATCCAAGAAACATGGATACAAATTGGTCTCAGCAAGAGGCATAGATCCTCATGAGCCCCTGCAGTCGCGGGGGCTCATGAGGATCTATGCCTCTTGCAGTTGGATCATGTTCACTATTTTCTTGCAAGACGATTTATGTTTCACGTTGTGCCTACTGTTTTGTATGTGCTCTTAACGTCGCGGATAACATTAACACTTTCAGCAGGAATGTCGTCGACAAACAGCGTTATCGACGGGCAAGAGTTACAAGTTCAGCCTACAATAATGTGGATTGCTACAGCTATGTACATGGGTGATTGACGATTTAATTCATTCAAGATGCCCGCAACAACAGCTGCAGAAGTGTCGTATAGCGTTGCCGCCAGCAACGCTATATTACACTTCCGCAGGTGTCGATGCTGGGCACCTTGAATGACTTAATGTATAGTTATTTTGTTAATTGTAAATATCATTTCGCGGAGGGAGTGATATATCTTAGTTATTTTTTTTTTAATTTTGGGCAATGCTGGACGAAGCGTTATTAAAGGCATTTTTAGTCAATCTTTGTAAAAGGTTAGCCCTAAATTATATTAATTACACACCTCCTTCTTTGCTGCCTATCAGCGGAAAAGCTGTATCACACACGTGTGTGTTACAGCATTGCTGCGTGAACGGCCACGAGTGCACACAACTGTCTTGTAGAAAGTCTGGTCAAAAAAAGGTATGTGCACACGCGATATTGAAACTTGGCATACTTTCAGCTCACGCGCAATGACATTATTTCATATTAACGACTGGCACTTGCGCTATTACATTTATTCATATAGGAACATTTGTCTGACATGCAAAATATTGACGTCACATTACAAAATAAATTACGTCAAGATCTTTGCCATGACACAATTGTGGTTGTCTGTGCTTAGGTGTGTACCGAAAACCATCTCACCTCGGATTTATGCCAAGAAAAAGGTGAGTAAGAAATAGATTCTTACATCGGTGTCTAGGTGACATTGATAATCTCACTCTCGTGGTCATTAAAATCTTATCCTACTCGCTTTCGCTCGTAGGATAAGGTTTTAAAACCACTCGAGTGAGAATTTCAGTATCACCTACTGATACATATATATACATATATATATGCTTACATCGGTGTTTAGTTGATACTGAAAATCTCACTCATATATAAATATCAGTAAAACTAAGTGATCTTGCCACTAATTTTGTTACACTTGAAATTTGTAATCAAGACCGTAAAGGAAGGTATAAAAAGCGTAAGAGATGGATCGACAATTGGCGCTTGGCGCCTACACACTGTTTAAAGTGTGTCTGATGAGTTCTAAAACTCTGCCTTGTGGTGGCTAAAAGAGAGTAACTCCATTCTTTTGTGAAAAGCAAGATTTTCATTGTATTACAATGAAAATCTCGCTTTTCACAAAAATCAGAGTTACTGTCTTTTGCTGTCACAGGTCATGGACTTACGTTGTGGTTTAGAACAAGCGGCTTCGCTAGCTGCAGCTGTGTAGAGGTCAGCAGAGACTGAAGTATGGTGGCATACTGCGACTTGGTCGGTACCCTTTTATACTCTCTTGCCATGCCTCGGAACCAAGATCTGTCTTCCTTCTTTTGGTAATTTGATGGATTATGAACACAATCTTTATGAAATTTGATGGATATTAGCATTAGATGTCCCCGGGGCTGACCTAGACAGGGAGTGTCGGTCGGGGTGAGAGATACAAAATTAACCCTACCCTTCCACCCATCCCCTTGTCGAAATGCCTAGAAGGTGTACCAGGCAGGTGTAGGGCGACAAGTGTACGTGTCGCACAATGTTTACCTATTTTCACCATCAACTTAACCCCTTCGATGCCAGTGATCAAGGATTTTACGTCTGAAACCATTGCACTCTGAGCGGTATAACCGTGAAAAACACAAATCGAATGTGACCAGTTAGTTAGTTATTGGGGTTTCATTGGGATTAAGGCCATCTCAAGGCGGTGAAATGGGACCCACAAATTGGCACGAGGAACACAGGACTAACAAGAGCCTAAAATCCTCATGAGCCCCCGCGACTGCGGGGGCTCATGAGGATTTATGGCTCTTGCAGATGGGTGGCATTTGCCTTACCACGGCAGTTAAGGGGTTAATAAACTTTCATATAAAATAATAGCCAGTGGAACCAATTGTTGTTGTTGTTATATTATTTGAAGCTTGTAATAAGCTAAGTATATTACATTGAAAAAGTGACCTTTGAAAAAGTGTTGTAAAATCCGCCTTTTGTTATATCTGACCTAGTTATGAGCGAATTCGACTGTACATAGTAAGCAACGCATTTGTAGACGTTAACCCGGTTTGAGGTGTATGTGTTACACTAGCTTTCGTCTCCAGCCACAAGCGAAGAAAAGAGAAATAACCGTTTTTTCTATTGGCCTTTATTTATATGAATTCGTTTTTTTCAGCTTAATGGTTTTACTACAAAACTCGCAAACACACACACACACACACACACACACACACACACACACACACACACACACACACACACACACACACACACACACACACATACACACACACACACACACACACGCGTACGCTCGCACGCATACAGAAAACACACACGCACTCATAAACACACACTGTGATATTAACCCAATCGAGACATGCCCCCAAACACAGATATGCAGCAGATTTTCAGTAAACGTAGGATGGTATACAACTTGCCAGGGGATCCAACTTTTCTTGTTGTAGCCGTGGTTTGTTATTAGCGAAGTAGAGAGAGTGCTGATTGGACCACTGAAAATGTGTTGTTGAACTCGATTTTTGTTATATCCCACCTTGTATGCGCACAGTTAAAACTGCAGTTAACCCATTCAGCCATGACGCAAGAGATGGGTTTACCATGATAATTCAAAGGTAGTGCCAGATTAGCTTGGCGCCGACAGGCGCCAAGCTAATCTGGCACTGCCCTTGAATTATCATGGTCGATCCATTTCCTGCAGCTGGTGCATAGTCATTAGATGACGCCTCCAACATTTTGGAAATACGGCCGTCGGGCTGAATGAGTTAATCTCTTCACTGCCACTGCCTACGTCTGAGATCTGTGTAAATTCAACGCGACAGAGCTCCAGCCGTCCCATGAGCAATGGATACAAAGTGGTTTCAGCAGGAGGCATAGATCCTCATGAACCCTCGCAATTGCGGGGTCTCATGAGGGTCTATACCTCTTGCAGTAGTGTTGTGTCCATTTTTTTCTCGGCAGTGAGGAGGTTAATTATCATTGAAGCCATGCCGCATACGGACATCATGCGACTAAACAACTCAGCGTTCATAAGCGGCAAATGACGTTAGCGTTTAAGAAATGCTGCATTTATGCGGCAAGTGTATTAAACGCTAACAGCATTTGCCGCGTATCCGCACGCGGCAGGTCGCGAATGAGTTAACTCATTCTACCCCATCACCGAAATCCCCAAATGTTGCCGTTGTCCTCTGAAGACTGCACTGCAGTGCAGGACACAGGTCGACCATGATAGTTCAAGGGTGATGCCAGAATAGCTTGGCGCCCATAGGCGCCAAGCTATTCTGGCATCACCCTTGAACTATCACGGTCGATTCTTATCTTGCTGTGGTGTGTCTGGGGTAGAATGAGTTAAGTTTGTTGCTCGCAGGCAATAAAAAAAGAGTGCGTCACGCTTACACTCCTAGTACACTTGCCTTCAAGATAGAAGAAAATGCGCATGCCTGTTAACCCGTTGTAAGTCCCTAAGGCCGATTTCCAAAAATTGGGGTTGTCCTCTGTAGACTGCATTCCAATCCAGGAGACGGATCGACCATGATAGTTCAAGATAGACTATGATAGTTCAAGGGACCAAGAAAGACCATGATATTTCAAGGGTGGTGCTAGAATAGCTTGACGCCTAAGAGCGCCAAGCTATTCTGGTACCACCCTTGAACTATTATGGTCAAGCCTTATTTAGCTATGATGTGTCAGGGTTAAATGAATTAGTCCCTAACAGGGGAGGGGCGGGTGGGTAAGGGGGGTATGGTGGGCGGATGGAGGTGGGGGTGGGGGATGGTTTGGGGGTCGAGGGAAGGGGGCTGAAACACCGCAAGGAAATGATCTACCATGATAGTTCTTGTGTAATACCAGAGCAGCTTGGCGTTTTCAGGCACACAGCTTTCCTGCCACCACCCTGAGGGGCAATATGGTCTTAAGAGGATAATTAACGAATTTTGATTTCAAACTTACGATTTAATGTGTTAAAAAAAAGTCCACAAAAAAGGTCTTAGTACAACCAAGTTTGCTCGGAGACAGGGTTTGAGTGATCACTCCTATAAAATGTATCTTGTTTATGAAGTATTCATCAGCTTTTATTTGTATGAGGCTCATTGAAACGGCCTTTATTACTACAAGCTAGATACAAGACCCAATGCGCAAAAGGCCATAGGGCCGATGTCGGCCACCGTTTGCCCGCGCACGGCCCGATGACCTTTGCGCTCAGGGGATAAGCTATTAATTCCGTAAAAGGCAACTTAGGATGTCGGGCTTCAATTCTACAGACCATACAACTTACATTTTTTTTAAATATCGTCGTGTAACCGGTCAACCTCGTATCTGACATACATATGTATGTCAAATACGAGGTTGACAAATTACTATCGACGATATGAATTAATGTAATGAATTATATAAAATATCCGCACGTTACCCCCTATTATATCACGCATACGATCAAAGCTTACAATAATGTTTACAAATCGCAAGACTGATATTAAATGAGTTAATAATATAACGTAACTACACAATATAATATCAAAAGTATTCAATTAATGTGTGGGGAGCGGTTGACCACTTTGTGAGTTTAAGAGCATGCCCGTAAGCAGAGAATAAGTTGGTCGCTGTTGTAAACGTTACAGCAATTAAACTGACATCTTCAGTGTGTGTGTGTGTTTAATTCACGTCACTGCAGCCGACAAATCTAAGAGTTTTAGTGTGGCTTTTTTCAATCTGGAACAATAAAAGATTTCAAAGTTTGGTTGTTTTTTTTTTTTTTTTTGAACGGGGGGTGGGGGGGGGGGGGGAGGGGGGGGAGGGGGGGGGGGGGAGGGGGGCAGACAAACACGTGTCGGATTACATTTTGTGAGCACCAAGTGGATCTGAAAACAAACAAAGGAACAAACTAACAAACGAACAAACAAACAAAAAGAACAAACAAACAAACTAAATAATAAAAAAACAAGAAGAAAAGACGAACGAACCAAACTAACGAACGTAAGAACAAATACACACCCAAACAAGCAAACAAGCAAGCAAGCAAGCAAACAAACAAACAAACAAAGAAACGAAATTTAAAGCGTAGGCCTAGGGACTGAATGAACAGGCCGCGGGATAGTAACCCCGATGACACTGGCAATCACCGCCTCCTTCGCCCTCTTTCTTTCAATCACCGCTTCCAGTCACGTATATATCCCTGTCAGAAAATAATCCCTGGCATCTGTCACCATAAAACACTTTTTACTCGCCACAGATATGTTTAACAACTGACCCGCATCTCCACCACCCCGCGGTCCAGTCATTACAAGTTTAACATTTAGACCCAAATGGCTCACTTTAACAAACTGTGATTTGAATTTCACAAAGTTTCGGTCGCGGAAGATGGATCGACTATGACCGTTCAAAGGTAGTGACTGATGTGCTCGGCGCCATGACAGGCGCCGAGAACATCAGTCACTACCTTTGAACAGTCATAGTCGATGCAACTCCCGCAGAGGGCTCTGGAGAAGTATAAGAAATGTACGCAATAATTACGATCATTCAAGGAACTTGAGTGATTTAACACTTATTAGTTCGACCCACGTTCAACTAGAAACCTCGGGCAGTGTCCTGAATATGAGCCATTTATTTTTATTACTCTAAAAACTTCGATTACTCCATCAGTCTCAGGATGTAAATGGAGTCAGCAAGAAGCATAGGTTTTTATGAGCCACATGCAGATTTACGAGCCCTTTAAATTCTATGCCTTGCGCCTCTGAGGGAATGCCTACCATTGACAATGATTTCGCTTTTTTGATCTTCGTCGCCCCATGGATATGAAATCGTGTGACTCGATACATTTCACTGGAGTTTCAAACACACTTATCCTATTATTGACAATAAATTTCTTGAATCTTGAATCTTTTTTTACCTAAACAACTCACAGGTTCAAATTCTAGTAGCGTTCAGCGAAGTCGCGGAAGAAAGACTGACAATTGCAGCTTGGGGGTAGTTCCATATATACAAAGAGACATGCACTCCTTACTTATCATGATAGAAACAATGAAAGAAAAACGCAATAATATAATAAACACAACACAGTGTATTAACCGTTTTCATCCTGATACACTTTTGCTTGAAATAAACTTGACTATGATAGGTCAAGGATGGTGCCAGAATGGTGCCTGCGGCGCCAAGCTATTCTGGCACCACCTTTGAACTAAAATGGTTGATCTAGCTCCTAATCTGTAATGCAGCCTCCATAGGACAATAAGAAGATTTTTAAAATTCAGCCTCATGATGTTATGGGTCAATTTTTCGGCTTAAAATAACTTTAAAAATTTAAAAAAAAAAAACCAACAACAAACAAACAGAAATACAGAAAGCAATGGATTACTTTTTTTAATGAGACAAAAACCCAGCCTGCAAGCCTATGAGTACCGAGGTGGGGCCAACGCGGGTTCTGAGTGGTTTGCCTTTGGCTATTTGGGTCCCTCATCGGCCCCACCTCCCTACTCATGGGCTTGCAGGATGGGAAGTTACTTCTTTCCACACTTAAGCCGGTCGAAGTACTCACATGCACTGCGATTTCAAATCCATGCAAATGCTTTGGGAATGGCTTCATTACGTTCCCTAGGGTCCAGCCCTTCACTAGACAAAATGCCCCCCCCCCCCGCCCACCCCATCCACCCCACTCCCCACCCCTTAAGCTCTCCTAACATTCGTTATTATCGTTTAAAGTACGTCAGTACGCATTCGTATTTTTGTGTTTTGACAAAATAGTCTCTGTTGTCTGCATCCTTAAAACCAAGTGCGTGTTTGAAGGGTTACTAACAGCCATTGTTGCACCTATCAGTCAAACTGAGACTGATCTGCGCTCACGGGTTTTTATTACACATCGTCACACTAAATGCAGCCTCGTGCCATAACATTTGTTCTTCAAAATGTTGTACGGTCATTAGCACAGAGACAAAAAAAAAATATTCAATGCAATGGCCCAAATGACATTTTCTTTAGTATTGTCATCGTTCTGGTGATGCTTTCTGCACCCATAATTGAACAGCCAAGCTCTGCGTTTTCAGATAGCCTGTTCTAAATGACTGTAATAGGCATTCCTAGTTTTATGGGCAGGCTCACAATATTTACTATATGCATCTTGAAACTGTACTGAGTTGATTTATTCCACTATAATTCGTTAATTTACATCGCCGTTTCGTGAAGTAATAGTAAAATCAGTCTTAGCTTTTTCCTACATAATGTAAAAGCGAGCCAATTTAGCCAACCTAAGCCATCAGCGACGCCCAAATAATTGGAAGGAACTTTGCTTTTCTTTTGCAAGAATGCACACTCAAAATCTCCAGAGGTATTTACAGACTGGGCACGTCATGATGCCACAGTGTTACTCCAAACGAAGTGCCGTCTTTTGTGAAGCACAAGGGACAGATTTTCCCTTCAGGATTGTTTTGATATGATGCAACATAACATTATTATTGATGTTTTCGGTTACTTTTTTAATCATTATTCCGTCACCGAATAACGTCATGTATTTTGTCAAAGAAAGTGTGGACTTCCTTCCCATTACTTTGGCGACATAGTTATGATTAACAACTGATAAATACATAGCTATGTTTCCATTTCTGTCTCTTTTGACAAAGGGTTACAGTTCACTATCCCCTCCTCTCTCTTCCCCCTCCTCTCCCCTTCTCCCCCCTTCTCCCACTCCCCCTCCCCCTCCTCCCCTCCTCTCCCTCCCCCCCCCCCACCCGAAAATAGACAAACACGCACATGCATGTACACCTCTCTATCCGCCAGTCCAATCATAGCTCCTAGCCCAAGCACATACCATGGAACAGCTCTAGGAGTTCCTGCTATTTTACAAACGTGTAGGAGTGATGGCGCACAAATACCTGATAAAGGAGGAAGAAAATAAGGTCATATATTAATGCTGTACTGTGTCCAAATCTATTGTCCTACCTGAAAGTACGTCGCAATTTTGAAGCAAAGCGTCACCGTTTGACGCTTGTCTTCGAATCGACCCACTCGGGACCGGACGCCATCTTGGTTTTGTAAATTTGAGGTTGCTCGAAAAACGCTTCAGGCGAAATTATGAGACCGGTCATGTGATCCCCAGTTTAAGAATAGTAACGCGCGTGCAAATGGAAAAGAGATTGTGCACGCGGAATCGATATAGCAGACGACAATAAAGATAATGCGTTTTGATTGATTGTACATTGCTTAACGTCCCGACAGCAACAAGGCTTTCTCAGGACGTGCCTGCACTGCTTGTGAAAAAAAACTAAACAGAAAATTGAATGTATGTCGCCAGCCGGTCAAATACGTTAAATAAACCTACAACATGGGGCCTAAATAAAGCTAAGACCATTTAGCAACACACATCCAATATCAAGAGCTACAGGCAGTGCAGACAGTAGGGAGAGTTTTAGAAAGGCAAATACAGGTGAATGGACAAAGGGTAGACAGAAACGCATGCCCCAGAATAGAGAGAAAAACCCACCCTGTGGGGCTGACCAGGGTGACCCTGGGAACTAAAAAATACCTAACCCCACCCAAGTCCCCCAGGGCAGACCCGGGTGGGGGGATAATGCGTTTTCAAATACATCTGATTGTCTGTTGTTTACTATAGTAAGTGCGTGTGTATGTGTGCGTAATGTCCTCTTGTGCCTACTGTGGCAGTAGCTCGTAGGCCAAGCGCATACCAAGGAACAGCGCTTGGAGTCCTTACCGTATGTTAAAAACGTGTAGGAGTCTTGGCGCGGCGCTAAACGACAGAAATATTACAACAGAAAGAAAGGAACCAGAGAAGCAACATATCTGGAGCTCCTATGTCACCATAAACTCACGTAGAAGGTTTTATTAAATGGACAAGCCACTGTCAGCTACTGCGACGTAAAAGATTTCAGACCTCTCGCCATTTTGTCCACAATAAATTGAAGAATTTGGGCGGATAAATAGATTCCACGTCATTAGCATATATGATGGTAACAAGAAAACATTTATGTCACTCGACAGCAAGATTACGTCATATTCTTATTCACATTTCCTTTGATGCCTCATTCTTGCAGTACACATGACAACACTGTACTCACTTGTGAAAGCTTTTTACGGGAAGAAAAAAAAAGTAATTCTGCACCACCAGTTAATATTTTTAGCAAGACAAATCTGCGGCGGAGATAAAAGCATCAAGTGTTCAAAACTGGAAATTTTTTCCGGTCTAACGAAGAAAACAACCTACCCCAAGCAACGAATCCCCTAGAATTGTGCGCTATGATATCTGAAGGGAACTTAGGCGTTTAGAAAGCGATATATAAAAAATATGTTATGCGTCACCGTCAAATCATCCGGTATATTAATGCGTGAAGGATTCTTTGCGGTTGGATTAAGGACCTCGGTTCTAGGGCCCCCCCCCCCCCCAATAACCCCCCGCCCCCACTCCGGGGGGGGGGGGGGGTGTTCTAGAACCGAGGTTAAAAATATAGGAAATCATAGAAATCACACAGCGCTGAACAAACATATAGGACAGAGATCTGCTTGTTTCTTCACCGCTGGGTATGTGTACCAAACGGTAAACAAAGGCCTTTGGGAAGTGGTCGGCCGCAATGGGCCAGGACACGAATGTGCGCAGGCCCATTGCGGTCGACGTCGGCCCAAGGATCTTTTGCTGTTGGGGTACCGTATCTATCAACTTTTGCTTCACGTTTATCCCGTTCCATACATTTTTACTGCCGAGAAAAATTGAACACCAAGAGGTACAAGCCCTAGCGGTGAGTCAAGTTTTTCAATGGCGGCGCTTGTAAAGTTTTTTTTTTTAAATGCTCAGATCAGTTCAAGAGATAGCTCGAACATGGTAGTTCAAGGATAGTGCCAACATAGTTTAAGATATTTTGGCACTATCATTGAACTAGCACGGTCGATCTTTCTTCCGTGGTATGTATCAGTCTGAATGAGCTCATGGAAATGTGTTCTTAATCAGGGCAAATTCCAAGCGATTAGAACACAATTTATAAAATTTCATGGTTTCAAAATAGACATACAAACAAACAAGTATACAATGCTCATCTTTTATTTGGTGAGATGGCGACTCACCCAAAATTAATTAACTGTGTGTAAACCTCGGATATAATTTCGCATTACAAGGGTGAATTAATATATCTTGTTGTAACCGACGTTTGTTATAAGCTATGCAATATTCGTTGAAAGAGTGTTCTCGTGACCTCTGAAAAAAATATTGTAATATCCTACGTTTGTTAAATTTGACTTTGTTATAAGCAAAGTAGACTGTAATCGTGTTTTTAGGCGTGTTTCTTTCGTCCTTAGGATTTTCATTTTACGCGCTGGGTGGCCAACTTTGGTCTGGATTCGAATGTGAGATTTGTCAGAAGTTTTACGTCTCGTTAATCAGTGATTAAACATTAATTAACAATGTTTTTTTTTTTCTTTAGCGCTATCAGTTAATGTTATTTGACCTGGTTCTAGGATCCAGAAAGTAGTTATATAATGACGGGCCCACCAGTCTGCTGTACGCTCGCTTTCCAGGCATCCACAACACAACCAGTGAAACCGCTCGTCCCAGCCGAACAGGTAAAGATTTCTTTCTATTTGTGCCGCTACGGTTGACGAAAGTCAGAGTAAAGACCAAGCCGCTAGCCCTTCGTGTTTTGAACCCAGTGCGCAAAGGCCATCGGGCCGACGTCGGGGTCGTTGCCGACGTCGGCCCGATGGCTTTTTGCTCATTGGCGAAGCCGCCGTGGTGTAGCCAGTAACACATACGTGATTTGTTAGTATGTGTATTTCAAAACGACACTAGTATACGATTTGAAATAAACGAGTGATTGCTGTTCTGTCAGTAGACCTACCAGTGTATGCTGTCTGTGACAGATCCAAGATGAAGGTCGCTATTTTTCTCTTTGTTGCCATGGTTGCCTCCGCCTCCGCCTCCGCCTTCGGCTTCGGTGGTGGCTTCCCCCTCATCGGTGGCTACGGTTTTGGCGGTCTCGGCGGTTTCGGTCTTGGTGGCTTTGGTGGCTTCGGCGGCTTCGGCAGGGGCCTGTGTAAGTAGCTTACCAACCGTATAGTATATTTTATTAACTCTCTCGAGAGGACATATACGGACACGCGGCAAGCAGCCGCGTATCCGTATGGGTCAAGTCTCGAATGAGTTATTCCACAGTGCATGCGGCCGCCGGTACTGTAAACACACTGTAAAAAGTACCGGTGACCGCAACCACAAGAGGGTTAAGCATTTCACGCCGTTATAAAACATTTTGAAACAAAGTGGCTTGGCATGCAACTCAGAGATACACTTAAGAAAGAAAATAAATTTGTTGACTATAAAAAACAAAGAAATTTTGTCAAATCTTTAGTCCGAAAAGCTCAAAGACAACATGCTGAACAGATCGTTGCAGACGGCAAGGACCTGCGCTCTGTTTGGCAAGTTATCAACACCTTTACTAAAGGTCACAATCACAGAGACATGAACATTACACCTGAGCTCACTGCAGATACCTTCAATACCCACTTTCTTAGCATAGCTGAGACTTTAGCACGCACTAATACAAATGATCCTGCGAAATACCAATGTTATGAGCAACTACGATTTCACAGTAACAACACTGCTGGTTGTGTTTTCTCACTCCCCCCAATGACTGTTTTTGACGTGGGTAAATATATATCTAATATGAAAAAGAGGTCATGTGGTTCAGATGGCATCAGTTGCGAAATTGTTAAAATAGCTCTGCCCTACATAGTTGAGTCTCTAACGTTCATTTACAATCTTTCTATTCAAAAAAATATTTTCCCTGATGAGTTAAAAACAGCTAAGGTCATTCCCCTTCCCAAAAGCAAAAACATAAACTCATTGAATGATTATAGACCTATCTCCATTCTACCAGTTATCTCAAAACCTATTGAAAAACATATCCATACACATCTGCAAAATTTTCTAGAACAGAACTGTCTACTCAGTAAAATGCAGTCTGGGTTTCGCCCGCAACACTCTTGCCAAACTGCCCTTATACATATCATTGATAAATGGCTTACAGCCATTAATAATTCTCAGTTATCAGGTGCAGTTTTTCTTGACCTTAAAAAAGCTTTTGATTTAGTCAACCACTCTATCTTATTAAAAAAAAAACTACCCGATGTATCACATCGATTCCAATACCGTACATCTGATATCATCCTATCCAAGTGACAGAAGACAGAAAGTTTTGCTTAATGGTAATTACTCGAGTGAAGGTTTAGTAACGTGTGGTGTTCCTCAGGGGTCAATTTTGGGCCCATTGTTATTCAACATATTTATCAATGATTTACCATTCTCTATCTCACATCCCGATGCAACATGTGACTTATTTGCTGATGACACTACCATACATACATCAAACAGCGAATTGCCAAAAATAAACGAAGTTCTCCAGCAAAGTCTTGATGAGGTTTCAAGCTGGTGCCAGCATAATCATATGATAATTAGTGTCCAAAAGACAAAGAGTATGTTAATTACTTCACGCCAAAAACATCAACGTGGTTTCCTGCCCTTAACATTATACCTGAACTCTGAGCCCCTTGATCAGGTTAAAAATACACCGTTTGCTTGGAGTCACAGTAGATAACCAGCTCAGCTGGGAACCACATATCGAAAACACATGCAAAACAATATCTAAAAATCTATTCCTGCTATCAAAACTAAGTCAAATAGTTAACACTGAGACTAGAAGACTCTTTCTCCATGCCCATATTAAGACACACTGTGATTATTGCTCCACTATCTGGGATGGATGCAGTGACGTACATTTAAAGAAACTTAACTCATTGTATCGTCGAGGGGTAAAGTTAACTGTGCCTGGTCCCTCTCCCACCGACGAAAAGTTTAGAACCATCCGACTGCTAAACCTAAACAAACAGTTCACATTTAATCGATGCATACTTATGCATAAAATTCTTCACCATAAAACCCCATCTTACCTTCGTATGTTATTTTTGGATAGTCAAAGACAAAACACGAGGAACAGTTTGTTACAGCTACCATGGGCCAGGCTCGATATATATAAAACCAGCCTTTCGTTCTCAGGTGTCAAAGCCTGGAACAAACTACCACCCCAAATTAAATCCATTTCTAATTCTAGAACCTTCAAAACTCGTTTATATAACATCTTGTTACAGTAACTTACTACCTGAACGGACTACTTATATTATCGATATTATCGATATCGATATTATATATATATATATATATATATATATATATATATATA
>BTPG01000002.1:151988195-152145695 GCA_036245525.1 Semisulcospira habei
GGAGAGAATTGTGCAGTATCGACCAATGATCATAGATCAAATTTGATCGAAGCACACAACAACAACAACAACAACAACAACAACAACAACAACAACAACAACAACAAAACAAAAAATATAGGAAAGAAGGTTGCGCTAAGTAAGTGACTGGAAGTAGTAAATATGGAAGCCCCCTTCCCTCCCCCACCCCCCCCCCCCCTCCCCCGAAGGGGCGCGTATCGCATATTGACTAGATTTCCAGCCCCTTGATGCATGGAAATTTAGATCTAGGTCCCCCCTAGGGCGGTCTAGATTATTTAGCCGGTATGGACAGCTGTTTCGGTCTTGGCGACCTCGTCAACACACCATTCGGAACACTAGTGGAAGGTAGGAACGTTTGCCTACCCTTGGGGGACCTAGATCTAAATTTCCGTGCATCAAGGGACTGGAAATCTACTCAATATGCGATACGGTCCCTTTCGGGGGGTTTCCATATTCACGACTTTCAGTCACTTACTTAGCGCACCCTTCTATCCTATCTTTTTTTTTTTTTTTTTTTTTTTCGTTGCTTCGATCAAACTTGATGTATGATCATTGATCGATACTGCACAATTCTCTCCCCTGACAGTGCTTTTACCTACTTTACTTTGTAATCTTCTGAAATCTTTGTTCATTCAACTACCAAAAGCAGCAACCGTCCAATTAAACATGAATTCAACTTGGTTTTAACAAGAGGCATAGATACTCATGAGCCCCCGCAATTGCGAAGACTCATGAGGGTCTATACCTCTTGCAACTCTGTGGTGTTAACTTTTCTCAGCAGTCAAAGGGTTAAATTTACTGACTAATATCGCTTGGAACATGTGCGGCTGGCCGATAAGTTGACCATTGTATCATGTAATGAATAAGTGTGCGATGTCAAACACATCGTTCAACACGCCTGTATTATGAGAGGCGTAGTATAATCAGGCGACAGTTTATATGTGACAAAAACATATATCTACATGTCGCAAGTCTAAATTTTAAAAAAAATCCATTCACTGCCAGTTTTCAGCATGAACAAAAGTTCTACAAATAAAGAAAGAAAAAATGAACAGTACAAAATATATGGGTTAGAAGACAGCACGGCAATCCAAACAAAATACACAGTACAGCAATGACGTATTGTGAATTACTGTGAACCTCTAGTTTATGTGCCTATTTTGAAAAGATGTTTAATACGAAATTTGAATAAATTGTCTTTAATCGTCTTTTCTAAGCAGTTTTTCTTCGTTGGTATTTTCTTTGCATTTTACACACTTGTCTTTTACCTTTACTTATTCAGCCAGGCGCACGTATTTCCCAAATGTTTGAGGCTTCTTCTAACGACTATGCACCCTGTTGCAGGAAATGGATCGACCATGATAATTCAAGGGTAGTGCCAGATTAGCTTGGCGCCTGTCGGCGCCAAGCTAAACTGGCACTGCCCTTGAATTATCATGGTCGACCCATCTCCTGCTCTAGTGCGTCAGGGCTGAATGGGTTAAAGGTGTTTATTCCCAATATGCGGATTATGTCAGAATATAAATGTCACGTTAATTACTGACTGAACATTAATTAGGAGTGGTTTATAACTTTAGCGCCAGTACAGGTTTTAATGTACGCCCGAGGCAGTAGATTCAAAGTTACTTGACCTAGTTCTAGGACCCAGAAAGTAGCTATATAATGCCGGGCCGACCAGTCTGCTGTACGCTCGCTTTCCAGCCATCCACACCGCATACAGAAAAAGCCGCTCGTCCGAGCCGAACAGGTAAAGAGTTCGTTCTCTTTGTGCCGCTGTTGACGAAAGACCATGTACCTGAACTACTAAGTTGTAAGCCGCCGTGGCGAAGCCAGAAAAAAAGTCGTAACACATACGTGATTTTTTTTTTTTTTTTTTTTACTGATTCGTCATATGTGCCTCTCATAAGTGGGGTAAAATGTCTGTTTCAACTTTTTGTTAGCCCCTTCTCTGCAAACATACGTACATTTCGTTTGTTAACTCTGTGTTCACTGAACGACTAAAAGCCGCAACTGCCCTAAGAACATGGACACATAGTGGTCTCAACAAGCAGCATAGATCATCATGAGCGCCGCAGTCGGGGGGGGGGGGGGGGGGGGGGGGGCTCATGAGAACCTACGCCTCTTGCGGTGAGATTGCGTTCACTTTTTCTCAATAATGTGGGGGTTAATGGGTATGATTTTCTTGTAATTTGAACGAGGAGCTTTTGCGGGATTTTTTTCTCTCCGTTTAATGCATGCAGCACCAATGTCGTAGGTTTTGGACTTGTCCATGAAGATTAAATAATATATTTCATGATAGTTAATGAATGTGAATCTTTCTGGCACAACCTTTCAACTATGACTTTGGACCCATGTCTTGTTCACGCGCGTCAAGCCTGAATGACGTACTTGTAAAGCAGTTGTTGAAGTGCGTCCTTTACTTGAAACGTAAGTAACGCACTTCACGATTTCTTTCCATGTGTATGCGTGTGCACTTTCCATGAAATACCTGAGGGATTCCTGAGTCCTGTCAGTAGGTCCACAAGACAAGTGTATGTTTTCTGTGACAGTTCCAACATGAAGGTCGCCATTGTTCTCCTCCTTGCCATGGTTGCCTCCGCCTCCGCCGGTGGCTTCCCCCTCATCGGTGGTTACGGTATTGGCGGTTACGGTCTTGGCGGCTTGGGTCACGGCGGCTTCGGTCTTGGCGGCCTTGGCTTTGGCGGCCTGGGCCTTGGCGGCCTTGGCTACGGCGGCTTCGGCGGCTACGGCGGCTACGGCGGCTACGGCTTCGGCAAGGGCCTGTGTAAGTAGCTTACTAACCGAACAATTTATTAACCCACAGTGCTTGTCGCCAGCGGTATTAATAACACAATAGCGATTTTGCGTTTGCGACGAACGAGTGCCAACAACGAACGAGAGAGAACTCACGACGGTTAACTCACTTGTATAGACCGCTTCAAACATCTCCTAGAGGCATAGATCCTCATGACACCGGAGGACTCATGAGGGTCTAGGGCTATTGGATATGTTTTGAGTGTTGATGCTTATAGTAGATGCAGGCTATCAATATGGCTTCGCTCTCTTTCGTAGTTGTCAGTCGTTCTTTGCAAACGAAACCTCGCCATTGTGAAACGTATCAGTGACTGCACCCTTATGAGGACTGAGCACATTTTGAGTTTATAGAAACATTTGAAACAAAATGCGCTAAATTTACGTCATAGTTTGTAACTTTGTTTTAGCCATGTTTGCTGTATAAGCTCTGCTGATTAACAAATGTAATTGATTCGAAGTGTGTTTTATTGAAATTTATTACCAACAACATTGCTTTCTCTCTTGTATTGTTTGTTTTAACATGAAAAGCACCTGTAATAAATTCAAAATGACGATGACGATATTGGTGATGATGACAATGATGATGATAACACATTATTTTGCAGACGGCGGCTATGGCTACTACGGCTAAAGCATCGGCTTCTGCTCCTACGGTTACGTTTTCCTCCCTACTCGGCAGTGACTTCCATTTCCCGATCGTGCTTGAGATCAGAGCATGTATAAAGCGTTTGTGGCAATAATACATATGGCGTCTGAGTAAAAAAAAAAGACTTCAATTCATGCTGTGTTTTGTTCTTAGACGATACAAATGCGTGTTTGTTTGTGTTTTTGTTTGTTTGTTTAATATAATTGAAAAACAAACACACAAACAAATGAACAATTATTAATAAAAGTAACGAATCGTTTACATGCTGCGCATCTATCAAAACGAACAATAGGTGCTGAACATGGAGATAAGCTAGGCTACTCCAGGGCACAGACACTAAAAAAGTGAATACATTTCTGATACAGCACAATAAAAAGATATAGTCACAATTTCCCAAGCATATATAGCGCACTCCACATTACACACATCTGAAAACAAAGCAATGGTAAATACAGAATAGAATAGCGGAAAGTTACTTCACATAAATAAAGTAAAAGTGTTGCTACAAGGGTTTCGTGTGAAAAGACAACTATAATGAGAGGTTGACACCCCTTTAAGTATGTGAAAATAAAACATGATGCTTCGGTCCTTTTTACGGTGATATGGAAACAACCTTCTATGGTGTTTTCATATCACCGTGATGAAGGATCTCTGATCCGAAACGTTACGTTTCATTTTCACATACTTAAAGGGTTTTCACAGGATCTTTTTAGTTTCACTTCAAGTTATTTCAGTTGACAGATAAAAAGTCTTCGCTCTGGATTTGAGAATGCCTACGGACGGTGAGCGGCAAATATGATAAGGCAAAGAAAAACGCAACAACGAGAGAAACACGCTTCACCAGGACAATTATAACAAAACTGTGTGTTTCTTTCTTTGCTAAGGGCTTTCTGTGCAGTTTGGCAGTCACATGTCTGGTATGGATAATGATGGGACAGACTATTCCACATTTCAGGAGCGCGAACGACATACGCAGCACCTGATTTATAAAGCTTGACACTGTAACCGACACATAACCGACAGTGGGACTCCTTCCTCCTACTCTTAGTTATCCGTTCTTTAACTCTACCAGTTAGCTCGTAAGATGTCGTACAACAGAGTGTCTGTCTTCACTGTGAAACGGCGTCATTGCACGTGAGCTGAAAGTAGGCTATGTTTCAATAGCGGGTGTGCCCGTACCTTTTTATTGACCAGATTTTCTACAAAACAATATTGTGCAAACGTGTCCGTTCATGCACCAGGGCTGTGTCACACACGTGTGATACAGACAAGCTGTATCACAAGTGCGTGATATATCCTTTGCGCTCGAAGGCAGCAAAGAAGGTGTGTCAGAATATGCTTTCTTACACAACTCCTTCTTTGCTGCCTTTGAACGGAAAAGCTGCATAACACACATGTGATACACCGTGGCTGTATCACACGTATGTGATACAGCCCTGCTGCGTGAACGGCCAGTTGTGCACAAAATTGCCTTGTAGAAAGTCTGGACAACAAAACGGTACGGACAAACGCGATACTGAAATTTGGCCTATTTTCAGCTCACGCGCAATGACATGATTTCATACTAAAGACTGGGATGTTGCCGTATTACATCATCATATAGGAACATTTGTCTGGCATCCAAAATATTGATGTCAGATTACAAAGTAAATTACGTCAAAATCTTTGCCAAGACACAATGTCGGCTGTGTTGTGACTATACGTGTATCGAAAACCAACTCACATCGGATTTAAGCAAAGAATAAGGTGAGTAAGAAATATATTCTTGCATCGGTGTTTAGGTGATACTGAGAATCTCACTCTCGTCTAACCACTAGAATAAGATTCGCAATATCACCAAAAATACCGATGTAAATATCTAAACGAGTGCATCTTCAGTTTACGTGAAAACAGCAAAAGGGGGTGCAGGAAACAATGGCTTCACTCGACGAGCGGAACCGAAAGTTCACGAACAAATTTTCACGTCATAAAGTAAAATACCCGCAGATATTTGGATGAAAAATACCTTTATAGATTAAAGATTCAAGATTCAAGAAATTTATTGTCCATTAAAGGATATTTGTCTTTGCCTGCCGAGAGTAGGTCAAAGTTATATAAAAAAAATAATATCTCAATTACACATCAAACAAACAACATGGCTAAATCCCCGACTAAACAAAAATATAAAATAGTATGTTTTGACACTAACATCATACGCACGCCCAGACACACAATAACTAATAATAATAATTACGATATTTATAATGCGCTTATCTTATAATAATTATAACTCTAAGAGAGACAGTCTTGTATTGAATGCGTTGGGGGATGGGGTGCCAGTGAAGGAGTTTGAGCAGGGGAGTGATGTGGTCGGGTATCTTCTTTCTGAGGACGAGGCGGGCAGCATTGTTCTGGACACAAACTTAGTTTATGGCACTACAACCCTCTGAAGGCAAAGTACGGCAAGTCCAGCATGACTATGTTGGAGCTACCCTGTTTTGCCCCAAAAGGGAACTGTAGGTCAGTAGGTGGGTATACACTTGGACGTGCTTTGAACACAACTGACGGATAAAAAAGATACATTTTCGCTCTACATAAAATTATGACCTGTCAAGATATCATAACCTTGTCATCGTACGACATCTTACGAGAGGCAATGGCGCGAACTGATAAGAGTTAAAGAACGGATCAGACAGAGTAGGAGGAAGGAGTCCCACTGTCGGTTACTGTCCATTTTTACCACTCTCCATCCGAAGGCGTTTTTAAATCCGACCGAAGACTTTTTTTTTTAATCTGTCAATTGAATTAACTTAAATTAAAACTAAAATAGAGGTTGAAAACCCCTTAAGTATTTGAAAATGAAACACAACATTTCGGTTCAGATATCCTTCTTCACGGTAGTAAGCAAACAATGTAGAATGGAAGCGTGATATTGAAGTGCCACTACGTCGGTGCCACAATAGACGGCAGAGGACCTAAGATGAAAGAAACGATGATGGTGATTAACTCATTCAACCCCTATACACCACAACAAGACATGTATTGAGATGATAGTTCAAGGGTGGTGCCAGAATACCTTGGCGCCCATAGGCGCCAAGATATTCTGGCACCAGCCTTGAACTATATCATACTCGATCTGTCTCTGGAATTGTAATACAGCCCTTCCGAGGGAAACTTCAAAATTTGGGGAATCGGTCCTGGGGTAGAATGTGTTAGCGGTCGGCAAAACGAAGACAGATCAAAGCCACCATGAGGGTGCTACGCGGTCCTTGAAGAAAGTCAAGCTAAGATCGCAATAGATTCGAGGATATAAACGGTAGATTATAAATACTCCTAGATTTTAGGTTAATTCTTAGTTATGCTTAGTTCGGGGTTTAAAGTCCATGGCACCGGAGTTATAATGGAAGGCCCTAAGGGGCTGGTTAAGCGGACAGGGACAGCTATTGCCTATGGAGCACGACTTGAATACTGATCAATTCAGCCGCACTGCAACTGGGACATTTTGACTCACCAGGACTTTTAACGGGCATGTTGGATAAACTAGCCCGTCGTCAGGTTTGCCTGGACGAATTTTAGTTTTCTTTTCACACGAAACCCTTGCAGCATCACTTTTACTTCATTTAACTCAATGTGCCCGAGGTAAGAAATACCCACATTGTGAAGTTATCTTCTGAGGACTGCATTACGGTTAGGAGACAGATCGACTATAATAGTTCCAGGGTGGTGGCAGTGTCACGTTTGCGGTTGTGTTATTCTTTTGAAAGCACGTGTGTGTTGATCATATGAAAGATCCGATATTCATTTGAGTTTTTTTTTTAGGGATAAGAATTACGTACCTTTTTAGCAGGATTCATTTTCTTTTGCACGGAAAGTTATGATCGATTTTTGTTGTGACGCGTATTTTCGCTACAATGTTGTAAATTTTGACCTACATTAGACTGGAATGTTCGAGCAGGGTCGCGATCTTTCTGGTGACTTCAGCTATGACGTCAAAGTAGACATGTTTCGATACAGTTAGCTACAATTACGGAAACTGAGACTGAGGTAAAGATCAGATACCAGTATGTCTCCGACCTGAAGGAGAAGCTGGAGGATACCCTCAGGATGGCTAAAGAATAATTAGAGAAGGCGCAGAGCAAAGGGAAGCATTATTATGACCGTAAATCCAAACCTCGACGGTTCCAGCCAGGTGACCAGGTGTTGTTTTTTTCTCCCCACCGACAACAAGCTCCTGATGGAAGAGACAGTACGTGGCTGACACAGTGGTGGGCATCAACGACTACAGAGTCAAGGTCAACAACAAGATGAAGACTTACCACTCGAATCTGCTGCAAACGTACGTCGAGAGAGGTCGTCAGGACATATCACAACAAGCGGCATCGGTGCGTCTGGCTAAAGACGAGAGACTAGATGATAAGATCCTGTTTGACCTTAATGAACTCCGCCATGAGGAGGGTGTTGAAGACATCCAGTTCAGGCAAAACTTGACCCAGGCACAACAAGAAAAGCCGAGAGAACTAACTACTTAGTTCACGCATCGGTTTACGCCTGAGCCGGGGACAACAGACACCATCCAGCATGAAGTTAATCTGACTTCCAACGAGCCGGTTCGCAGCACGCCGTATCGTCTACCTTACAACACGAGGGAAGAACTTAAGAAGGACATCAAGGAGATGCTGGACCTTGGAGTCACCAGGGAGTCCAAATCGCCATATGCGCCCCCAGTAGTCACCGTGAAGAAACCAGATGGCTCCAACCGGGTGTGTGTTGACTACCGTAAACTCAATAAGCTGGCAATATTAAGAAGGAGCCCATGCCCACAGCGGAAGAACTGTTCCAGAAGGTCATTGGAGGCCGATTCTTCTCCAAGATTGACCTAAGCAAAGGGTACTGGCAAATCAAGGTTGCACAGAAAGATATCTACAAGACAGCGTTCGTCACAACCGACGATCATTGGGAGTTCCTGAAGATGCCTTTTGGAATGGTGAATAGTGGTGCCACTTTGAAGAGAGGACTGAAGAAGATCCTAGAAGATATGCAGAATGTAGTCTTTTACTGGGACGACATCTTGATCCAACCAAGACCTGGGAAGATCACCTCATGGCCCTCCGAGAGCTGTTCCAGTGTCTGTCAGATGAAATTTTTACCATCCAACCAAGCAAGTGTATTCTTTGGGGCCGACAACGTAGACTTCATCGGGCAACGGTTAAGAAAAGGCTTGAAAGGGCTACATAACGACAACGTGAGAAAGATCAAGGATGCCCCACGACCTACTAACAAGACGCAAGTTCGCTCATTCATGGGCCTGACCCTGCTACCGAGAATACATCCCCAACTTCGCAGCTGTCACAACACCCATGACTGACTTGCTGAGAAAAGGACAACCCAACAAGGTAAAATGGAGGAGGCCCAAGAGCGAGCATTCCAGGCGGTTCGTGACGTCTTGTCCGAGAAACCCGTTCTACACCTCCCCGACCCATCGAAGACCTTCGTCATGAGCACCGACGCCTCCAACGACGGAGTAGGTGTCATCCTGTCAAGAATATGACGGGGAAACTCCACCCAGTAAGCTACGCCAGCAAGAAGTTGACCCGTGCCGAGAAGAATTATTCCACCAGCGAGAAGGAGTGTCTAGCCATCATCTGGGGAGTGAGGAGGTTTGAACTGTACCTGCAGGGAGTATCATTTGTGCTACAGACGGACCATCAACCCTTGGACTATCTGAACTCGGCCATGTTCATAAACTCCCGTATCATGAGGTGGGCAATTTTCTTACAGAACTTTGACATTAAGTTACAGTCTATCAAGGCTTCACAGAAGTTTGGAGCGGATTTCCTGAGTAGTGCAGTTTAAAGAAACATTTATTTTCTTTGTTGAGGACAGTTTAAAGGAACTGTGAGATGATTATTTTAGAGTAGTTTATTTGATTTGATTTTTGATGTGAGATTTTTAGTATTTATGGTTCTGTGTAGATTAACACGGCCACAACCATCAACCATATTATTGAGGTTTTAGAAGAAATTTTGAGAAATTTCGTTCTAAAAATGGGGGTAATGTTACTTTTGTGTCTGTGTTATTCTTTTGAGAGCATGTGTGTGTGTTGATTATAGGAAAGATCTGATATTCATTTGAGTTGTTTTAGGTAAGAATTACGTACCTTCTTAGTAGGATTTATTTTCTTTTGCAGGGATAATTGCGATCGATTTTTTGCTGTGACGCGTATTTTCGCTACAATGTTGTAAAGTTTGACCTACAAAAGACTGGAAGGTTCGAGCAGGGTCGCGATCTCTCTAGTGACTTCAGATATGACGTCAAAGTAAACAAGTTTCGATACAGTTAGCAACAATTACGGAAATCACAAATTTTCCGGATTTAGTCGAAGTTTGTAGAAAGTTGTAGGCAAATCTAGAATGTTTTTTCTCATGAATATTAATGAGTTTGGTTACGTTTTCTTTCCTGATTAACCTGAGTTGTATAGTTTGCGGTATTGTTCATATAATCTGTAATAGTATGGGGCTGTTAGTGAATTATGTGTGCACATTGTATGAGAGATGTAGTGTGTCAAAAGTGTTGATGCATTGTAGTGGAGACAGTGTGTCAGTGTTGGTGCATTAGTAGATGCATTGTGCTGAGACTGCATCGTGAGAATAAAGTACTGTTGGAACTATTACTCCAGTGTTTTCTACAAGCTTGTGCCACGTGTGACGAGTTGCAGATGAGTAAATTTTTTTTACAAAAACCCTACGTGCTTGCGTCTGGTGTGATTGTATCATACTACAACTTCGACTGCCACGTAACATACAGAATAGCATGGCGCCTATTGGAGCGAAGATATTCTGCCACCACCCTTGTACTATCATGGTCGAGTCATATCTTGTTGTGGTGTGTCGCGGGTAGAATGAGTTAACTTGAAGTAACCTTCCGCTATTCTATTCTGTATTAAGAATGCTTTGTTTTCAAATGTGTCTAATGGGGAGTGTGCTATGTATCTTTGGAAAATTGTGACTTTATCTTTCTTATTGTGCTGTATCATAAATGTGTTCACTTTTTTAGTGCCTGTGCCTTGGAGTAGCCTAGCTTAACTCCATGTCCAGCGCCTATTGTTTATTTTGATTTGAACTGCCCTGTATGAAAATGATTGATTACTTTTATTTTTACTTGTTTGTTTTTGTTGGTTTCCTTGTTTGTTTGTTTGTTTGTTTTGTGTTTTTGTGTTTGTTTGTTTGTCTATGTGTTTATTTTTTGTGATATTAAACAATTAATCAAACCAAATATTATATCGTCTAAGAACAAAATACAACATGAATTCAAGTCTTTTTTTTTTTACACAGACGCCATATGTATTATTGCCACAAACGCTTTATACATGCAAGGATCTCAAGCATCATCGGGAAGTGGAAGTCACTCCCAAGTAGGGAGGATAACTTAACCGCAGTAGCCGAAGCCGATGCCCTAGCCGTAGTAGCCATAGCCGCCGAAGCCTCCGTCTGCAAAATAATGCATCATCATCAGTATTGTCATCATCATTGTCATCATCACCTTTATCGTCATCGTCATTTTGAATTCAATTCAGATGCTTTTCGAGTCAAAACGAACAATATACTACGCAATGAAAGCATGCTAGAGAATCAACGAAACTTTATTTTACAACGGTTAAGACATTGACATCGTCATCGACACAGCCATTTTAAAAACCTGCCGTTGCTAACAACTACAAGACTAACTACAAATACACATACATATAAGTAAAACATAATACTTGCAAACAATTGACAACACTGTTCACACAGACAGACATACTCATAGGCTCTCAGACCCCACCTCCCCCCCCCCCCACACCCCCCGCCCACCGCCCTCCACCCCCCTCCCCTCCCCCACCTCTACACATAGACAGAGCTAAGTAGTCCAAATGATAAATGAAAAGGATAACAGGCTTAATGGGGAATAAATTGGACCCAGCATAGAAAGAGACATATAGTACAAGTGGTTACCACAAAACTTGCAAAGACCCTTCTTAAAACATGCTAGCGAGGAGGTGGAGTTTACATGGTCCAGAAGCGCATTCCAGATAAGTGTCCCTGAGAAGTATAAGCTCGTCTTATATAGATCAATTATTGGTTTTGGTACAATGAAAAGCTTTCTGATGTTTCCAAGCTTGGACTCAGACTTTCCGAACAAAGTGGGGATGTACTCAGGTGTTTTGCGCTTCCACACTTTGAACATAAAGATTGCTTTGTTATATTTGAAATGACCTTGAAGTAGCAGGAGACCTGCTTTTCAGAGCTTTTCTTCAGTGGTTAGGTGTGGATCAGGGCAGATTATTTTGGCCGCTCGTTGAGGAGAGAGAGGAGAAGGAAGATATTTTGCGAGTTGATGAGAGGAGAGATAGATGATGAATCTTTTATTCAGTATAACTCGGTTAGGCAACTCAATACTTGTCTTACAAGCTGTCCTGTAAACAAAGCAGAACACAACAAGAAAACGAACACAGCATACCACAAAATAAATACATAAATAAATAAATAAATAAATAAATAAATAAATAAATAAATAAACAAATAAATAAAAAATAAATAACGAACATAATAGATGTTTTTTAATGGCATTGTAGAACTTGTAACTGCCACCGATGCAAAAAGCAAGGGAAAGAAATTAGTGCATAGCATTAATATTATACACAAACTAAGATAGTGTCATAGAATCAGCAGCATCAATAGCTTATAGCGACACCGACAATACAATAGACGTTCAGTTAGCAAATATATGGAGAAAGAGAACATGTTTGTCGTTTACGTGTTATCAGCAGTATTATGTTTATAAGACGAAATGTGCAGTCACGCTGATTGGAAGTGAGTGTGTAAAGCACGTTTAAAATGGGTTTTACCTGAAAATAATTTAATGTTTAAGAGAGAGAGAGAGAGAGAGAGAGAGAGAGAGAGAGAGAGAGAGAGAGAGAGAGAGAGAGAGAGAGAGAGAGAGAGAGAGAGAGAGAGAGAGAGAGAGAGGATGATGATGATGATGAAACGTTTTTATTCAGGATAAAAAGTTTTAGGCATAGCAATGCCTATCTTCCAAACTGTCCTGCTACTCTACACATATAAAAATACATCAGACGACACATCAAAATAAAACATATGTAAGTAAAAAGACCCATCCCCCCCCCCCACCACCACCACCACTCAGAGGAAAAAAAATAGAAATAAAAAATATTAAAAATATATAATTATATACACAGGTATGAACCTGACATGTTAATGCAGACAGTCGAGCTATTACATAATCTGCAGCAACAGTAGAAGAGTATTAGGTAATAGGAAACTTGTCACTAACTATACGAATAGAAGCATAAGGGAGCCGAACATACTATTACTTCTGAAGTAAATATTTATGGAGGCGATCTTTGAAGACGCTGATCTTACAAATTGATTTCAGGTGTGGAGGTAACATATTCCACGCTTTAGCGCCTGAAAAAGACAGACTGGTTTTACAGATGTCTAATCTAATTTTTGGAAGGTGGATCGAACTATTTCTCGTGTTTTTCCTATTATTGTCGGAAAATAGAGTTTTTAGATAGGGTGGGGCTTTTCCGTGCATGATCTTGTGCAGTAGAACACAGCGATTAAATTCAAACTGTTTCTTCAATGTTAGTAACTTGAGAGATTTTAATTTTTCATCAGTCGAAGTAGGACCTGGAAGTATTAATTTAATGCCCCGACGATACAAGGAATTAACTTTTTTCATGTGAACTTCGCTGCATCCATCCCAGACGGTAGAACTGTAGTCACAATGCGTTTTGATATGCGCATGGAAAAAGAGTTTACGGATATTAGTATTAACTATATGGCGTAGTTTTGATAACAGGAACAGATTTTTGGAGATTGTTTTGCATATTGAGTCAGTATGCGGCTCCCAGCTTAATTGGTTGTCCACTATAACGCCTAATAAGCGATGCCTATTTACTTGTTCAACAAGCTGTCTATCTAAGGAGAGTGTTAAAGGTGGTAGGCCATGCTGGTGTTTCTGACATGCTCTTTGTCTTTGAAATACTAAGAGAGACAGACAGACAGACAGAGAGAGACAGACAGACAGAGAGAGGGGGGAGAGAGAGAGGGAGAGAGAGAGAGAGAGAGAGAGAGAGAGAGAGAGAGAGAGAGAGAGAGAGAGAGAGAGAGAGAGAGAGAGAGAGAGAGAGAGAGAGAGAGAGAGCAATGCTGTCAGTAATACATTTCAAGAAAACACACTTCGAATCAATTGCAATTGTTAATCAGCAGGGCTTATACAGCAATCGGTGGTTAAAGAAATGTTACAAACTATGGTAGCCTAATCGTGACATTTCAGCAGGCCACTTTATTTCGAAATGTTTCTACAAACTCCAAATTTGGTCAGTCTTCATGAGGGTGCAGTCGCTGATACTTTTCACAAAAGCGAGGTTTCGTTTGCAAGAACGACTGCCAACTACAAACGAGAGTGAAGTGATTCCAGTCCATGTCAGACATGCCCAAGTCTGTCTGCTTTTAAATCACTGCTCAAGACCTACCTGTTTTCTTATGGATATTGTTATATGCATTTTCAGTGCGTTAGTAATCTTTGGCAGTAACTGTTCTTGTCACGGTGTGTGTGTATGTGTGAGTGTGAGCTTTTGATATGTGTCACTTTTGTTTTTGTAACATTTATTGTAGCGTTTTCTTTCTTGTAATTTTTGTTCTGTGATATTTGGGCTTGTAAAGCGCTTAGAGCACCATTCATTTGAAGGTTAAGCGCTATATAAATGTACATTATTATTATTATTGTTATTATTATTATATTATTATTAAGTGATGGCGAATAGCCAGGATATACAATATCATTATAGACTCCAAACATCTCCAAGAGCCATAGATCCTCATGATTCCTCTGGTCTCACGAGGATCTATGCCTCTTTGAGATGTTTGAAGTTGTCTATGCTTGTGATACAAGTGAGTTAACCGTCGTGATTTCTCTTTCGTTTGTTGTTGGCAGTCGTTCGCTGTAAACGCAAAATCGCTACTATGTTTATAATTCCACTGGCTATATGCACTGTGGGACAATATAGTGTTCGGTTAGTAAGCTACTTACACAGGCCCTTGCCGAAGCCGCCGAAACCTCCAAAGCCGCCGTAGCCAAGGCCGCCGTAGCCAAGGCCGCCAAAGCCAAGGCCGCCAAGGCCGCCAAGGCCAAAGCCGCCAAGACCGAAGCCGCCCAGACCGCCAAGACCGTAACCTCCGATGAGGGGGTAGCCACCGAAGGAGGCGGAGGCGGATGCAACCATGGCGACAAGGAGAACAATAGCGACCTTCATGTTGGACCTGTCGCAAAAAACATGCACTTGTCTTGTAGGGCTACTAAAAGGACTCAGAAATCACTCAGTTGTTTCATGGAAAGTATACAAACACACGAAGAAAGAAATCGTGCAGCACGTTTTAAGTAAAGGAGGCACTTCAACTGCTTTACAAGTACAAGCACGTCATTCAGCCCTGAAACGCGTGAACAAGATATGAGACCACCATGATAGTTCAAGGTTCATATTCATTGTCTATCATGGTATCGCCTGAACGGTTATATTTAATCTTCAGGGGACGTCCAAAGCCTACGACATGCATGTATTAAACGGAGAAGAAGAAAAACCCCAACAACAAAAAACACGCAAAAGCTCTTCATTTATATTACAAGAAAATCATACCCATTCGCCCCTACATTACCGAGAGAAAGTGAACGCGATCTCACTGCAAGAGACATAAGTTCTCATGAGCCCCCGCGACTGCGGGGGCTCATGAGGATCTATGCCTCTTGCTGAGACCACTAGGTGTCCATGTTCTTTGGGCAGTTGCGCTTTTGGTCGTTCAGTGAACGCAGATGTTAGAAAAGAAAATTACGTAGGTTGGCAGGGAAGGGGTTAACACAAATTTGTAACAGACTCTTTACCCCAGTTTGAAAACTCTTCACGTTTTGAAAGACACATAATATTATTACGAATCTGTAAGAAATCACGTACGTCTTACAACTTTTTTGGCCGCTTACAACTTAGTATTTCAGCTACATGAGGGGCTAGTGGCTTGGTATTTACTCTGACTTCAATCAACAGCGGCACAAATAGAATGTAATCTTTACCTGTTAGGCTGGGACGAGCGGCTTTTTTTTCTGGCTGTGATGTGGATGCCTGGAAAGCGAGCGTACAGGAGACCTGTTGGCCCTTCATTATATAGCTACTTTCTGGGTCCTAGAACTAGGTCAAATAACTTGACGCTACTGCCTGTGGCGTTTTTTAAAACATTAATTGGTGCTAAAAATTTTAAAAAAAAGTTTAAACGCTAATTAACGTGACATTTATCTTCTGACATAAACCGCATATTGGCAATACACACCTATAAGGTGACTGTCAAGCCTGTAAAATGCAAAAGAAATAACAACGAAAAAAAGAAACGCTTATAAAAGACGATTAACTCATTCAGCACGACGGCCGTATTTCCCAGATTTTGGAAGCGTCATCTCAGTAGTGACTATGCACCAGTTGCAGAAGATGGATCGACCATGATAATTTAAGGGCAGCGCCATATTAGCTAATCTGGCACTACCCTTGAATTATCATGGTCGACCCATCTCCTGCTGTAGTGCGTCAGGGCTGAACGGACACAATTTATTCAATTTTAATATTAATCCTCTGCTTCAAAATAGACATATATACTAGCGGTAATAGTAATTCACAACGCGTCATTCTTGTACAGTGTATTTTATTTTGAGTGCATTGCTGTTTTCTAACCCCTTTATTGTGTACTGAAAAACAGAAGATAGTGGTAGAAAACCCTTTAAAATAGAAACAAATAACGACGTTTCGGATCAAAGATCCTTCCTCAGGTGACATGGAAACAAACGTAGAACAGAAAAGAACACGACATAAAGAAAAGACGTCATCCTGTATAGAGAGAATTTAGAATGACGTATAAAAAACCACACACATAATAATGACGCAAATACACATGCACAAAACACGTACCACAAAACTTACGTCTATATACATACACGTCACTGCATACATTCGCATTCACTCGTGCCTGCTGCAGCTCACGCACACACACACACACACACACACACACACACACACACACACACACACACACACACACACACACACACACACACACACACACACACACACACACACACATGTTTCATGGAAAGTACACAAACGCACGAAGAAAGAAATCGTGCAGCACGTTTTAAGTAAAGGACGCACTTCAACTGCTTTACAAGTACAAGCACGTCATTCAGCCCTGAAACGCGTGAACAAGATATGAGACCACCATGATAGTTCAAGGTTCATATTCATTGTCTATCATGGTATCCATGTTTCCGTGTGTGTGTGTGTGTGTGTGTGTGTGTGTGTGTGTGTGTGTGTGTGTGTGTGTGTGTGTGTGTGTGTGTGTGTGTGTGTGTGTGTGTGTGTGTGTGTGTGTGTGAGAGAGCTGCAGCAGGCACGAGTGAATACGAATGTATGCAGTGACGTGTATGTATATAGACGTAAGTTTTGTGGTACGTGTTTTGTGCTTGTGTATTTGCGTCATTATGTGTGTGTGGGTTTTTTTTTTATATTTTTTTATACGTCATTCTAAATTCTCTCTATACAGGATGACGTCTTTTCTTTATGTCGTGTTCTTTTCTGTTGTACGTTTGTTTCCATGTCACCTGAGGAAGGATCTTTGATCCGAAAGGTCGTTATTTGTTTCTATTTTAAAGGGTTTTCTACCACTATCTTCTGTTTTTCTTTCACGTGAAACCCTAGCGGCAACAGTTTTACTACATTTATTGTGTACTGTTTTTGTTTTCTTTCTTTTTTAAAAGAGTGTTTGTGTTTTTTGTTTGTTTGTTGGTATGATGGTGGGTTTTTTTTTTTTTTTTTTTTTTTTTTTTTTTTTTTTTTTTTTTGGGGGGGGGGGGGGGCGGGTATTTTTTTTTTAAATGCTGAAAATTGCTAGTGAATTGATTTTTTTTTTTTTTTTTTTTTTTTTTGTTGTTAATTTAGACTTGCGACAACCGTATGTTTTTGGCACATGTGGACTGTCGCCTGAATACACTCCAGGCTACGCCTCTCAATAAATCAGTCATTTTTAACCACTTGACTGCCGAGAAAAGTTAAACACCACATAGCTGCAAGAGGTATAGATCCTCATAAACCCCCGCAATTGCGGGGGCTCAAGAAAATCTATGCCTCTTGCTAAGATCAAGTTGTATTCATGTTCCTTGGACTGTTGCTGCTCTTGGTAGTTAAATGAACAAAATATTTCAGAAAAAAAATATACTTCCAGTGGCAGGGAAAGGGTTACTTTTTTTGGTCTGGTACATGCGTATTTTGCGGAAAGGAATTCCTGAGATAAGCAAAGAAGATCTAGAGAGTTCATGAATATCGATATAGAAATTTCACCAATGTGTAAAAGAGTGAGGAAAAAAAGATGAATGGGTACATAATATAATGTTTGTTCATTCACTGTTCACATGCTCCAGATGAGGCTTTCTGGTTCGTCGTTTGCATAGTGCTTTGAACAAATTTATGCAACTCAACGCATTTTCATCATAAACAAAGTAAAGATATAAATGCTGCATACTTTGTTATAGTTCTTTTTCTATTCTATTACAAAAATATCTTCCTTTACCTCTCAGCAAAGACGTTACATGAAAATTGGTCCGAATGGCTTTATTGACGCAATATCTTTTAATGTTAAATTTTATCAGCCAAAGACAGTATTTTGTAATTTCGCAGATTTATTATTTTAAAAATATCCAGCTAAACGCTTTCGATTTGTCTGATTCGATTTTACAGATGTGTAAGGTATTTAGATTGCTTTCGTTTGCTGGTGTTTGTTTCTGTAAATCAGACGTGAACAATGTTAAGTCTTGCAAGCAAAAATATTTTTGATGACATCAACGAATTTTTTTTTTTTTAATATCACAGAAAGTTTTTTTTTTTTTTTTTTTTTTTTTTTTTGGGGGGGGGGGGGTTGTTGTTTTATTTTTTCTTTTACTTTTTTGTTTTGTTTTATAGTTGTTGTTGTTGTTGTTGTTTTCACTTGAAAGAACAAAGATTCTTTTAGCGTATCAAATGTTTAGGTTTGGACAGCTTCATTCTTCATTTATTTCTCATTTTCAGATCTCGACAATTTATTAAAAAGCGTCATATAATGAATAAGTGTGCGATGTCAAACACATCGTTAATCACTCATGAATTAAGGAGAGGCTTAGCCTGGAGTGTTTTCAGACAACAGTCTATATTTGACGGAATCATTACGTTGTCGCAAATCTAAAACAGAACAAAAAACATTCATTCACTACCAGTTTTCAGCATAAACAAAAATCCGTTTTGAAAAAATACATAAAAATATATTTTTAAAAGTACAAAATACAGGGGTTAGAAGACACCGCTGCAATCAAAACAAAATACACGGTACAGCAATGACGCGTTGTGAATTACTATTACCTCTAGTTTGTGTGCCTATTTTGAAACAGAGGTGTGATACGAAATTTGAATAAATTGTGTTTGTTTGCTTTTCTAAGCGTTTCTTTCTTCGTTGGCAATGTCTGTGCATGTTACACTCTTGGCAGTGACCTTTTAGGTGCGTATTCCCAATCTAAGCCAACATCTGATGATGTGTCCGAAGTTATAAATGTCTCGTTAATTAGTGATTAAACATTAATTAACAGTGTGTTTGGGTTTTTTTAAATTGCCGATTCATGTTTCAAGTTGCGCCACAGGCAGTAGCGTCAAGTTATCTGACCTGGTTCTAGGGCCCAGAAAGTAGCTATAAAATGCCGGACCGACCAGTCTGCTGTACGCTCGCTTTCCAGCCACCCACAACGCAGCCAGTGAAGCCGCTCGTCCCAGCCTAACAGGGTAAAGATTTATTTCTATTTGTGCCGCTGTTTTTGAAAGTCAGAGTAAGGACCAAGCCGCTAGCCCCTCGTGTAGTTCAACTACTAAGTTGTAAGCCGCCGTGGCGAAGCCAGAAAAAAAGTCGTAACACATACGTGATTTCTTACTGATTCGTCACAATTATATTTTTCTTTCAAATCAATGACAATTGTATACCTGGGGTAAAATGTCTGTTTCAGATTTTTACTGACCCCTTTTCCTGTCAACGTACTTACATTTCGTTTCTGAAATCTGTGTTCACTGAAGCAACAACTGTCCAATGAACATGGACACAGAGTGATCTCAGCAAGAGGCATAGATCCTCGTGAGACCCCGCAGTCGCCGGGGCTCATGAAGACCCATCCCCCTTGCAGTGAGATCACGTTCATTTTTTCTCGGTAGCGAAGGGGTTAATGGGTATAATTTTCTTGCAGTTTAAATGAAGAGCTTTTGCAAGTTTTTTGGGTTCCCCCCCCTCCCCCCCCTTCCCCCCCTTCCCCCCCCCCTCCCCCCCCCCCCCCCCCCCCCCCCCCGTTTGATACATGCAGTACCAATGTCGTAAGTTTCGGACATATTCCCTGAAGATTAAATATAACCATTGAGGAGATACCTTGGTCATGATAGTTAATGACTGTGAACCTTTCTTGCGCCACAGTGTGAATTATCATGGTGGTCTCATATCTTGGTCACGCGTTTCAGGGCAGTATGACGTACTTGTACTTGTAAAGCAGTTGAAGTGCGTCCTTTACTTGAAACGTGCTTCGCGATTTCTTTCCATGTGTATGTGTGCGTACTTTCCATGAAATAATGAAGGGATTTCTGAGTCCTGTCAATAGGCCTACAAAGCAAGTGTATGTTTTCTGTGACAGGTCCAACATGAAGGTCGCTATTGTTCTCCTCATCGCCATGGTTGCCTCCGCCTCCGCGTCCTTCGGTGGTTACCCCCTCATCGGTGGCTACGGTATTGGCGGTTACGGTCTTGGCGGTCTGGGCGGCTTCGGCCTTGGCGGCTTCGGTCTTGGCGGCTTCGGCCTTGGCCACCTTGGCGGCCTTGGCTTTGGCGGCCTTGGCTACGGCGGCTTTGGAGGCATCGGTGGCTTCGGCAAGGGCCTGTGTAAGTAGCTTACCAACCGAACACTTTATTAAAGGCCATCTACCGCTGTTACTGTTCAAAGATACACTTCTGTAACAGATGGTTACGAAACGCTACCCACAGGTCTAGTTATGGTTCATTTAGACACAGTAGAATCCAGTTCAGCACACGTCGTGTATATATCAAGTAATCTGACAATGACTCTACTCTGTTCTACGCTATCAGTACGAAAAACAGTTAAAAATAGATTGAGCCGCTAACGGCTGCACCGAATAAATAAGTGCGATTACGCGTGTGCCTTTGCGGCGTGTCCAAAATGCTGTTAAAGTTCATTAGGTGTGTCGACAAGGCATAACAAACACAAATGGTGCTGAAATGTGTCTTCAGATTTATGCGTAATGGTACCTTAAACCACAGTGCATGTCGCCAGTGGTATTATAAATGCAATAGTTATTTTGCGTTTACGAGCGACTGCCAACAACAAACGAGATGGAAATCACGACGGTTAACTCATTTGTACCATACGCATAGACAACTTTAAACATGTCCAAGAGGCATAGGTCTTCATGAGCCCTACGGGCTCATGATGATCTATGCCTCTTGGAGATGTTTGGAGTGTAGATGCATATTGTAGATGCTGGCTATCCGATATGACTTCGCTCTCGTTCGTAGGGGCAGTCGTTCTTTGCAAATGAAACTTCGCTATTGTGAAATGTATCAGTGACTGCATCCTCATGAGGACTGCATGAGCTCATGGAGTTTGTGGAGACATTTCGAAATAAAGCGCCCTGATGAAATGTCATGATTAGACTAATTTTCTGCCACATTTTTTCACCCATGATTGTTGTATAGGCCCTGCTGATTAACAACTGTAATTGATTCGAAATGTGTTTTATTGAAATTTTACCCGACAGTATCTCTCTCTCTCTCTCTCTCTCTCTCTCTCTCTCTCTCTCTCTCTCTCTCTCTCTCTCTCTCTCTCTCTCTCTCTCTCTCTCTCTCTCTCTCTCTCTCTCTCTCTCTCTCTCTCTCTCTCTCTCTCTCTCTCTCTCTCTGTGATGATACTGATGATGAATCATTATTTTGCAGACGGCGGCTTCGGCGGCTATGGCTACTACGGCTAGGGCATCGGCTTCCGCTCCTATGGTTATGTTATCCTCCCAACTCGGGAGTGACTTCCACTTCCCGATAGTGCTTGAGATCCGTGCATGTATAATGCGTTTGTCGCATATAATAAATATGGCGTCTGTGTAAAAACAATTCTTGAATTCATGTTTTGCTGTGTCCTTAGACAATATAAATATGTGTTTGTTTGTTTGTTTAATATGTTTTAAAAAAACACAAACAAACAAGTAATAATAAAAGTAGTAAATCGTTTCAGTTTCCATCTAAATAAACGATAGGCGCTGAACATGGAGATAAGCTAGGCTACTCCAAGGCACAGACACTAAAAAGATGAACACATTTCTGATACAACACAATAAAAACAAGATGAGGATTTCATTCCAAAGACTACCGTATTGTTTGAAGCTCACATGCGTTTTTCTTTTAGGAATAATCAGAGTTGTTCATATATTTAAGCTTATCCGTCTGATCCATTTCCGTCGGCCTCTCTAAGCCAACCTCTGATCAAAACTCACGCCGGCGCACACAAATCACACGGCGGTTCCCACCATTAGTACCCTCTGTGGGATCGTGTAGCTGACTGCTTTGTTCCACACAACCACTTCGAGGGCTGACTGTTTGATGGGAGTAAATAGTGGCTCCAAAACTTGCAAAAATAAATAAATTATTATTCAAAAAGTTGAAGAAGGTACAACGCTGGATTACGAACTTAATATCTCCCTTTAATCTAGCTGTATGCAAAGTATCTAGTAAGAATATAAAAAATACGGACTCGGATGTGGATCAACTTGTTTTTTTCGTTTTGGATCAACATGTAAATAATTAAAACACACACACACACACACACACACACACACACACACACACACACACACACACACACACACAGCTTCGGGAGAATTCACTTAGGGAAAATATACTAAAGTCTGTCCACAAATGCGAACTCTAGTCGCTGTCACACACACACACACACACAACACACACACACACACACACACACACACACACACACACACACACACACACACGCACACACACACACACAAACACAACAACGACAACAACAACAACAACAAAGAAACGGCGTTCGGCGCCAAATGTAGCAAGGTTCGACGTGACGTAATTTTTATCTTGTTACTTCTTTTCCAGAATTCGGACTCCGCCCGCCCAGCACAACGTGTGCATTCTACGGAACGCGCTCCGACCAGCCCCATTTCACAGTCACAATTTTCCAAGCATACATAGCACACTCCACGTTACACACATTTGAAAACAAAGCAATCCTAAATACAGAATAGAATAGTAGAAGGTTACTTCAAGTTAAATGAAATGATACATAAAGGGTTTTCAAACTCTCTTTTTGGTTTTATTTCAAGTTATTTCAATTGAAAAATGCCTTCTTTCTGGATTTGCAAATGTTTTTGGACAAAAAACAAAAATCTCGACGAAGAGTGAAACACGCATAGTAATGACAATTATAAGAAAACTGTGTTTCTTTGAAAGGAAAACAGAAAATAGAGGTTCTAAACCCTTTAAGTTAGAAACATGAAACACGACGTTTCGGATCTTTAATCTGAAACGTCGTGTTTCATGTTTCTAACTAAAATAGTTTAACCTCTATTTTCTATTTTCCTTTCACGTGAAACCCTTACTGCAACAGTTTTACTACATGTGTGTTTCCTTCCGTTTGCTGGGGGCTTTCTGTGCAGTTTGGCAGTCTCATGTCTGGTATGGATAATGATGGTACAGACTATTTCACGTTCCAGTAGCGTGAAAGAAACATGCGGGACTTGATTTATAAAGCTTGGCAAGGTAATCGACATATACTTAACCAACAGTGGGACTCCGTCCCCTTACTGTATCTGATCTGTTCCTAAACCTCTTTACACAGATTGTGCGTCGGAAATCTTTGTTAAATCAGCGTGGTCCAGGAACCTGGATACATGGATACGACCAGGAACATGGATACGAAATTATGTCAGCAAGTCATATATCTTCAAGAGCCCCCACTACTGCGGGGGCGCATGAAGATCTATATCTCCTGTACTTACTTACGTACTGCCCGAAGGCGCATAGATCAGCAACGAAATCTCGCCACTTCACTCGGTCACGGGCCAGTGTGCCTATCGTTCCCCAGGTGTGGTGGTGGTTTTTCAGTTCTTGTTCCACCGTTCGTCGCCAGGTGATCTTTGGTGATCTCTCTTCCTCTTACCATCTGGTGTCCAGTGTAGGGCTGTTTTGATGATGGAGCCGTCTTCTCTCCGCAGCACATGCCCAATCCATCGCCAACGTATTTTCATGATTGTTGTGGCTATGTCTTCTTGTTTGCAGCGAGACAGTAGGTCTTCGTTGGAGATTTTGTTTGACCAAAATATCTTGAGTATTCTTCTGAGGTTCTTGGTATGGAATTTTAACAGCTTGGTGAGGTCATGTTGCGTCATTCTCCATGCAGCATTCTGCTCCATAGACGAGTACTGGTACAACACAGCTGTTGAAGAGTTTTAGCTTGGTGCCCACACTGTATTGTGATGACTTCCAGATGTTGTTCATGCTGATGAAGGCACTCCTTGCTTTATTCAGTCTGTTCTGAATGTCTTTCTTGCTTCCGCCATCTGTAATAATAATAATAATAATAATAATAATAATAATAATAATAATAATAATAATAATAATAATAATAATAATAATAATAATAATTACGGTATTTATAATGCGCTTATCTTATAATAAGTATAACTCTAAGCGCGCACTCACAACTCGCACACGCATGCGCACGCTTTAGACAATGCCTCACGTACCACAAATACTGAAAATAAATTACGACGGTCAGCTTGGGGTGGGGAGTGTGGTGATGTAGTGCTAGAACTGTTGAAAGAGGTGAGTTTTGAGGGCGGACTGGAAGGAGGAGAGAGAGTGTTTCTGACGGAGAGAGAGTGGGAGGATGTTCCAGGTGGATGGACCGTAGACGGAGAAGGGGCGGGGGCCGAAAGTGCTGAGTTTGGTGCGGGGGATGAAGAGGCGGAGAGGGTCGGAGGCGGAGCGGAGGGAGCGGGAAGGAGTGTAGGGATGAAATAAGTTGGAGAGATAGGTAGGAGCGTAGTTGTTCAGGGATTTGTAGCAGAGAGACAGAGAATCTTGTATTGGATGCGTTGGCGGATGGGAAGCCAGTGAAGGAGCTTGAGCAGGGGAGTGATGTGGTCGGATTTTTTTGATGACGAGGCGGGCAGCATTGTTCTGGACGCGCTGAAGAGTGAGAGTGGTAGAGTGAGGAAGGCCGGAGAGGAGAGAGTTGCAGTAGTCGATGCGAGATAAGATGAGAGAGACAGCGAGTTTGGTGGCAGCTTCGGTAGTGAGGTATTTTCTGATCTGACTGATGCGGCGGAGGTGGAAATAACATGCCTGGGCCGTGGCGGAGACGAAGCTGGTCATGGAAAGAGAGGAATCGAGGATAACGCCGAGGTTCTTGACCGAGTCAGAGAGGGAGATGGGGGTGCTGTTGAGTTGAATGTGGAGAGAAGGGGGGAGCTGGGAAAGTTTCTGGCGAGTGCCTTCCAGCATGGCTTCCGTTTTGTCGTCGTTCAGTTTGAGCTTGTTTGCTGTCATCCAGTTTTTCACGTCTTCGTAGCAGTCAGCCGTGCGAATCAGTAGTGACTGAGTGTTGTCGAGTTTGTCTTTGTCTAGTAGTTGTGAGTCGTCAGCGTAGAGGTGGTGGTGTATGTGGTGAGACTGGATGATGTTGGACAGGGGAGAGGTGTAGAGTGTGAAAAGGACCGGACCCAGGACGGACCCCTGTGGAACGCTGCAGGAGAGCCTGACTGGGTTGGAGGAGACGCCGTCGATGGTGACTGATTGCTGTCTGTGTGATGATGCTGCCCAGCTACACAAAGCTTTCAGTAAAGGGTAAGTCGTTGTTGTTGACTTTGATGGGAGCTTGTGTAGCGATGTTCATGGTCATAACTTCTGATTTCTTTTGGCTGATCTTGAGGCCAACTTGGGAACTGTACTCGTTCAATCTGTCGGTCTTATCCTGCATATGTTTATGGGTGTGAGACATTAGTGCCAAGTCATCGGCAAAGTCCAAATCTTCAAGGTGGAGAAGAGCGTCCATCTCATGCCGGTATGTCTTGTCTCTGTCGTGCGTTGCATTACCCAGTCAATGACAAGATTGAAGAGTAACGCAGACATCACACAACCTTGCCGGACACCGGTCGTCACTTCAAACCAGATGTCGCTTCCTCCCACACAACAGCTGTAATTGTTGTAGAAACTCTTGATGAGCTCCACCATGTGGTTTGGGATTCCGTAAGCCCTCAAGATGCGCCACAAACTGTCTCTGTGTACGCTATCAAAAGCTTTCTCAAAGTCTATGAAATTCACGTAGAGCTGTCTGCCATTCTGCACTCTGTTCTATGATGTTTCGCAGAGCAAAAATCTGTTCTATACAACTCCTGCCTTTTCTGAAACCTGCCTGTTTTTTTGTTTTTTTTTTCTCAATGTTGTATCAACTGCCGTAGATAATCTGCGAATAATCACATTAGCGAGGATCTTGCTGGGGATTGACAGAAGGGTGATACCGCGCCAGTTGTTGCAGTCGTTGCGGGTGCCCTTCTTTGGAATCTTGATAATCCCCCCCCCCCCCCCCCCCCGGTCCAATCCTCGGGTACACGAGCTTCTGTCAAAATTGTTCTGAAAAGTGGTTCTACTATTCCAGTTGCCGTCTCTGGATCTATCTTGAATAATTCTGCATTCAGGTTATCTTGTCCTGGGGCTTTGTTGTTCTTCAGTTTCCTGATGGCCGCTATGATGTCTTCTTTAGTAGGGGGTTCAACGCTGACGTCTAAATCTATCTCTTTTTTTCCGGAATATCAGCGTTTTCTTCTGGTGCTTCTCTGTTCAGTACTGCTTTGTAATGTTCAGCCCAGCGTGCGTCTTTTCCGCTTGAGTTGTGAGACGTTTTTCTTCCTTGTCTTTGATGGGTGGTATTTACCGCAGATCTGTTTATTGATTCTGTATGGCTGATTTTGTTCTCCTCGGGCTGCAGCACTCTCCGCCTCTCTTGCTATTTCTTCGGCAAAAGCACGACGGTCAGCGCGCACCATCCTCTTCACTTGTTTGTTGGCCTCACTGTATTGCTGCTTGTATCTTTCTTGCAGTCTTTCTGATCGAGTACTGATCATCTGTCTCTTCAACGTACTCTTTCTTCTACAACTTTTCAGGTGTTTGTCTTGATCCGTTCCTTTGCTCGTTTCTTCTCTCTATAGCATAGGCACTCCTCCGCACTCTGTTGGTAAACAGTCTTGATTTTATTATAGAGTGTGTTAATGTTGTTTGCATTGGTTTCTGGGTCTATATCCTGTATTGCTTGGAGCCTGTTCTTCACATGTGTGACAAAAATGTGTTTTGTGTGCGAGTCCTTTAGCTTCTGAGTGTCGAAATTTTGCTGTACGTGTGTCTTGTTCAGTGCCTTCCGTAGCTTGAGTCTCACCACTGCTGTTACCAGGCGGTGGTCACTTCCAACGTCAGCTCCTCGCTTTACTCTCACATCCAGCAGTGATCTCCTCCACATTCCGTTGATAAGTATGTGGTCGATCTGATTCTTGTCTCTGTCGTTGGGCGAGTACCAAGTAAGCTTGTGGATGTCACGGTGTGGGAATTAGGTGCCTCCAACAACCAGGTTGTTGGTGGTGCAAAACTCTGTCAGTCTTTCTCCGTTTTCATTCATCGTCCCGCATCTAAGTGTTTCTATTGCACGTTTATTGTTGGTACAGTGTTGTCGCTGCCTACTTTGCATTCAAGTACCCCATGATGATCAACACGTCGTGCCGTGGTGTTGACTTAGCTTTTGCCTCTAACTGTTCGTAAACAAGGTCTTTTATTTCATCATCGCTGTCATTGGTAGGACTGTAGCACTGGATGATAGTCATATTCACTTGTTTTTTCCTTTTACTCTTATTCTCATTAATCTACTGTTGAGGGTTTTCCATTCTATTATACTCCTTTCCACTCCCTTTCTCAAGATGATGGAAACTCCTTCTTCATGCTGATTGTCCTATCTTCCTGGATATACAACTGTCTCTCCTGTTGATGTTGTCACTTTTCCTGATCCAGTCCATCTGCTCTCACTAATGCCTTATATTATATGTAGATTGTATATGCGCATTTCTGCTGTTACTTGCGCCTGTTTGCCCGTTTGATACATTGTATGAACATTCCAAAAACCTATCCTTGTCTTGGTTTTGGTGTTTTTTACGTGGTGGAGTTGTAGTCGTAGTATGATAAACACACCAGACGCACGCACGTAAGGTTCTTTTAAATAAACTTCATTCAGCTGCAATCCGTCACACGTGGCTTAAGGATGTAGACAATACTGGAGTAACAGTTCCAACAATATTTTAATTCAGCGATGCGATCTCCACACAATGCATTTCTAAATGTACAAACACTGATACAAAGTCTCTTCTACAATGTCCACACTCCAACACAAAGTTTCTCATGCACAGCGTCTCACACAATGTACACCCTATAAGGGCCACGTACCTACGATAAACTGCGTGTCTCTACCACTGACAATGCAAGACAAATGTATGAATGCGTTTCCCAACACCAATCTATTATAGTGCACCAATTTCCAGAATCATCTACAAAAATCATACAACGCAACCAATCAGAACGAAACACGCAACCGAAACTCATTAAAATAATCTTTCTAGAAAAACTACAATAGGCTACACAAATTTGGCTGCTCACTTCAGCTCCAAATCCTTAATAAAATGACATCTCATAAAAGTATGGAAGACAGTTCACAAACTAATCGGAAAATTCGAGAACATTCACGATCCTTCTTAACACACAAAAAAACGGCTGACGGCTTCACGCGCACAGTAAACAACTTGTTGCGAAGTGTCGCTAATTTACCGAAGTCACACATACGAGGTCACTAGACAGTGCGACCTTTCTAGAACGTTCTGGACTAAACTTAGCGTATCATAACGAAGTGAATTCCGCTCTGCGCGACCGAAAGAAAATGTTACTTAAAAAGGTACATAAATCATAACCATGATAGCTCAAATAAATATCGGATCGTTTCCTACGATTAACACATGCATGCTCTCACAGGACAACACAACCACAATCGTAACAGTGTTCAAGACCTCTGTCTTCCTGTCAGTGGCTTCCACAAAGTGGCTTTCACTACTGCCATTCATACAAGTCCCCTGAGGTGACTCCAGAGGCCCGTCACACTGCTCGTGAATTTTGATTTCGTTGCTGTTTCCGTAACCATGGAATGTTTTCTAGGGCAGAGTGGTTAGCCCTGTGCCGAGCCCCCAACCTGGAGGACCAGAACCACACTTCGTCTGGTCTCTACCCTTCAAACTGTCTGGCTTGGGAGACCCTACCAGGAGCATTTAGCTCCGGGAAGCATAGCTCTCCAGGTCACTAAGACACGCAAGCCCCCCAACCACGTCAAGCTGGTGGTCCATTGGGCACCGATTATGGAGGTCATGAGACGGGATATCTCCTGTAGTTGGTCGTATTTCCTTTCTCTCGGCAGTGAATTTACTTACTTACTTACGCCTGTCACCCCTACCCGGGTATAGGCCGTCGACGAGAGACCTCCAGCAACTCCTGTCCTGTGCTTCTCCTTCGATTCTACTCCAGGTGGTTCCCAGTCTCTTGATGTCTGCTTGGAGGTCTCGACGCCAGGAGTTTCTCGGCCTACCTCTTTTCCTCTTTCCCTGGGGGTTCCATGACAATGCCTGCCTAGTGATACTGGAAGCTGGCTTTCTCAGACTGTGACCGATCCATCCTAATCTTCTTCGGCCAATTTCATTCTCTGCTGTTATCTGCTCTGTTCTCTCCCAGAGTCTGACGTTGCTGATCTTCTCTGGCCAGTGGATTTTCAAAATTCTTCTAAGGCAACTGTTCATGAAGGTCTGTACTCTGTTGACTGTGGTTTTTGTCAATCTCCATGTCTCTGCTCCATATAAGAGAACTGCTTTTACATTGGAGTTGATAATCCGGACTTTGGTGTGTTGTGACAGCTCTCTGGAGCTCCACACTTTTTTCAACTGGAGAAAGGCTGCTCTGGCTTTACCGATTCGTGCTCTGACATCTGCATCAGTGCCGCCTTTTTTGTCTATGATGCTCCCGAGATAGGTGAAGGACTCCACCTCCTCCAACAGGGTGCCAGCAAGCAAGACTGGTTCTTCCCTGGTTGCGTTCAGCCTCATTGTCTTTGTTTTCTGTTTGTGAATGGTGAGGCCCACTTGGGACGAGATGTCAGCAAGCCTCGTGGTCTTGTCCTGCATTTGTTGATGAGTGTGGGACCGTAATGCCAAGTCGTCTGCAAAATCGAGGTCGTCAAGCTGTGTCCACAGTGTCCACTGTATTCCACTTCGTCTGTGCTCTGTGGTCATCTTCATGACCCAGTCTATGGCCAGTAGGAAGAGTAACAGAGACAGCAGACACCCCTGCCTGACACCGGTTCTGACCTGGAGCTCCCTGGTGAACTGCCCTTCGTGGATCACGCGACATATCATGCCATCGTAGCTGCTCTTGATCAGGCGGACGAGCTTTGTGGGTACACCGTAGTGTCGTAGGAGTTTCCACTGAGTCTCTTGGTCCACACTGTCAAATGCTTTCTCATAATCCACAAAGTTGACGTACAGCGGGGAGCTCCACTGCAGAGACTGTTCCACGATGATGCGGAGAGTGGCGATCTGGTCTGTACATGATCGGTTCTTCCTGAATCCTGCTTGCTGGTCTCTCAGCTGGGGGTCAACGGAGCTCTTCATTCTCTCCAGGATGATCCTGTTGAAGACCTTTCCTGGTAATGACAGCAAGGTGATTCCTCTGTAGTTGGAACACTTGCTGAGGTCGCCTTTCTTGGGAAGCTTAATTAGGTACCCCTCCTTCCAGTCAGCCGGCATCACCTCTTCTTCCCAGATCTTTCCAAACAGTGGGTACAGCATCTCCACTGTTGTCTCTAGGTCTGCTTTCAGAGACTCCGCTGGGATTCTTTTCGTCGGCGTTTTTGTAGCTAGTTCCTTTTTTGCAGGGTGGGAAACCCCCTTACTAGGAGGACCAGGGGTTTTCTGTCGGGGTCACCTTCCCTTAGACCATGTTGGTTCACGGCACCTTATTTCATTCGGTGCACCCCTCTCACGAGGGACCCCCTATCCACCACCCAGGGAACGCTCCTCAACGCCATATGGTCCCAGCGCGAGGCTCGGCAGTGAAGGGTTTGACATATCATTTACAAACACTACGAGGCAGTTTTTATCATAGGCTGCTGTAATATAGATCACCACCCCACACCTCTTCCTCCACCTCCCCCCCCCCCCCCCCCCACTTTCCCACCCCGAATGCCTGTGCCATCCCTAAGTGTATGCGTGTTCTTTTAGGTCTATTGCGGTGTCTGAAAGAATAAAATAAACAATAATGCTTTCTGTGTGCAAACAGATGTGTATCTTATTGGTGTTTGATTACGTTTGTTTGTTACAGCATTTATTTGTCTGTTAGTAGCTGTTTTAGTTTATTTGTTTCCGTGTTTGAATTTGTGTGCTACAAGCCACATTATTGTGTAAAGTAACATTTGCATGTGTGTATGTGTGTGTGTGTGTATGTGTTTGTGTGTGTGTGTGTTTGTGTGTGTGTGTGTGTGTGTGTGTGTGTGTGTGTGTGTGTGTGTGTGTGTGTGTGTGTGTGTGTGCGTGTGTGTGTGCATCTTCTTCTTCACGTTAAATACGTTGTTTCGTATGTTGTTGTCTTAGTTATGCACATTAGTTAAAGCAAGGACAGGTTTGTAATGATGGACCTGCGCGCCTAAAACCTCTTTCTTTGGAAAATAAAGTCAATCAATTAATCTGTCTGTCTGTCTGTCTGTCTGTCTGTCTGTCTGTCTCTCTGTCTGTCTGTCTGTCTGTCTCTCTCTCTCTCTCTCTCTCTCTCTCTCTCTCTCTCTCTCTCTCTCTCTCTCTCTCTCTCTCTCTCTCTCTCTCTCTCTCCCTCCCTCCCTCCCTCCTTCCCTCTCTCTCTCTCTCTTTCTCTCCCTCTCTCTCTGGCTCAAGGGTATGAATAAGTCACAGTTAACAGGAGTAGTCTATCTGGATTTCAAGAAGGCTTTTGATCTGATTAACCACACTATTCTGACTGCTAAGCTTCACACATACCTCAATAACGGAGTCGCAGTTGCTTTTTTCACATCTTACCTTACTAAAAGAAAACAAAAGGTTCTTGTTCATGGCTCATACTCCTCTCTTAAAGATGTAAGCTTCGGTGTGCCCCAAGGGTCTGTACTGGGCCCCCTACTGTTTTGCTTATTTATCAATGATTTGCCTCTACGTATTACTTGCCAAGATGTACAATGCGACCTTTTTGCTGACGACACCTCAGTTAACACTACTAGTAAAGATATACAGGTAATTTCGGACAACCTACAACAAAGTCTTCATGAAGTATCAGCTCGGTGTATAAACAATTCTATGGTTGTTCATCCAGCCAAAACGAAATCGATGGTAGTCGCCACGCGCCAAAAACAGCAGATAACGCCTCTATTACTTAACCTTTCACTTAAAGGTAGTCAGGTAGAGCAGGTAAATGAACATCGAGTACTGGGGATTACAACCGACAGTCAGCTAAAATGGCAAGCTCATACAGACGCCTTATGCAAAATAGTACCCAAAAATCTCTTTATGTTATCAAAACTGAAATATTATATTGATTCAGATACCCGTAAACTATTTTATAACGCTCACATACGTTCTTATATCGATTACGCGTCAACGGTATGGGATGGATGTAGTGAGGTCCATTTAACGAGACTCAATTCCCTACACAGACGAGCGGCCAAAATAATCTGCCCTGATCCACACCTAAGCACTGAAGAAAAGCTCTCAAAAGCAGGTCTCCTGCCTCTTCAAGGTCATTTTAAATATAACAAAGCAATCTTTATGTTCAAAGTGTGGAAACGCAAAACACCTGAGTACATCTCCACTTTGTTCCGTAAGTCTGAGTCCAAGCTTGGAAACATCAGAAAGCTTTTCATAGTCCCAAAACCAAGGATCGATCTATATAAAACTAGCTTATCCTTCTCAGGGGCACTTATCTGGAATGCGCTTCCGGACCATGTAAAACCCACCTCCTCGCTAGCTTGTTTTACTAGGGTCTCTGCAAACATTTTGTGGATCATTCGTAGGGATGCCTTAACCACTTGTATTATATGTCTCTTTTATGCTGGGTCCAATTTATTCCCAATTAAGTCTGTTATCCTTTTCATTTATCTTTTGGACTACTTAGCTCTGTGAGTGAAGGTGGGGGGTGTCTGTGAGTCTATGAGTATGTCTGCCTATGTGAACAGTGTTGTCATCTGTTTGCAAGTATTATGTTTACTTATATATATGTATATTTGTAGCTAGTCTTGTAGTTGTTAGTAACGGCAGGTTTGTAAAATGGCTGTGTCGATGACGATGTCAATGCCTAAACCGTTGTAAAATAAAGTTTCATTGATTCATTGATTCTCTCTCTCTCTCTCTCTCTCTCTCTCTCTCTCTCTCTCTCTCTCTCTCTCTCTCTCTCTTCTCTCTCTCTCTCTCTCTCTCTCTCTCCTCTCTCTCTCTCTCTCTCTCTCTCTCTCTCTCTCTCTCTCTCTCTCTCTCTCTCTCTCTCTCTCTCTCTCTCTCTCTCTCTCTCTCTCTCTCTCTCTCTCTCTCTCTCTCTCTCTCAAACGTCTTGGCCTTCATCAACAACTCGTTTACAACAAGTGCATACTTATGTTTAAAATTTTCCACAAGAAAGCTCCACAGTATCTAACAGCTAAATTTACTCCACGACAGTGTGAAAGGTCCTCGAGGAACAGTACTCTTCAATTACCACTACCTCGCATTGACTTATTCAAATCAAGCCTAGCCTTTTCGGGACCACTTTTATGGAATTCACTTCATCAACATTTAAAAACACTAACCCACCTTTCCTCCTTTAAAACAAAACTACACATATACCTGATGGAAACTGCTTAGATATATTATTTTTATCCTGTCATTCTGATGAAAGGTTATGTAAATGTATATATATATGTTAGTGCGTGCATTTACACGGCTGTAAAGGTGTGTGTATGTATGTTTGATTCTTGGTATTTTGTGCTTGTTTTTGCTGTGCTATGATTTTTCTCCTATGTAATTTGTGCTGAGGAGTGTTACTTCCTTTTTTTGTATTTGTTTATTGCTACCTTAGTAGTATCATTTTCTGTACTGCGTGTGTCTGTACTTATTTAGTTATGTTTTTTGTTTGCGTTAAATATTTTTTGTTTGTCTTCATTATATTTCATGTTGTAGAACGTTAGAAACTGCAAGTTTGAAAAATGACGTATTTGTATCTGTCAAAACTTCTACCGTTATGTAATAAAGTTTCATCATCATCATCATCTCTCTCTCTCTCTCTCTCTCTCTCTCTCTCTCTCTCTCTCTCTCTCTCTCTCTCTCTCTCTCTCTCTCTCTAATAATAATAATAATAATAATAATAATAATAATACAGAAAATACCAGAATATATCACAACTCTTTTTTCTAAGTCGGAATCTAGGCTTGGTAATATCAGGCAACTTTTCTTAGTCCCCAAAACAAGAATTGATATATACAAATCTAGTTTGTCATTCTCGGGAACGCAGACTTGGAACACGCTTCCTGATTATGTAAAATCCGCTTCCTCTCTAGCCCGTTTCAAAATCAGTCTCTTCAAGTACTTCTCGAAGCAGTTGTAATCATTACGTTGTGAAATATATACTGCCCTGTAACCCTGATTATGTATGCTCCCAATTACAAACTCTGTGTGTGCGTGTGTGATGGTGTGTGTGTGTGTCAGTTTAGGTGTGTGAGATCGTCATGGGACTTTCTTTCCCTAAACTAGCAATGTTTTTGTTTCATTTATATTTAACTATATACTTAGTTTTTTGTATTTTGCCTCGTAGTTTTGTAGCAACGGCAGGTTTGAAAAATGGCTATGTCTATAAAGATGTCAGTGCCTCAACCGTTCATAAATAAAGCTTCATTGAATCATTGAATCTCTCTCTCTCTCTCTCTCTCTCTCTCTCTCTCTCTCTCTCTCTCTCTCTCTCTCTCTCTCTCTCTCTCTCTCTCTCTCTCTCTCTCTCTCTCTCTCTCTCTCTCTCCCTCCCTCTCTCTCTCTCTCTCTCTCTCTCTCTCTCTCTCTCTCTCTCTCTCTCTCTCTCTCTCTCTCTCTCTCTCTCTCTCTCTCTCTCTCTCTCTCTCTCTCATCGGTATGGGATGGGTGTAGTGAGGTCCATTTAAAGAGACTCAATTCCCTACACAGACGAGCGGCCAAAATAATCTGCCCTGATCAACACCTTAGCACTGAAGAAAAGCTCTCAAAAGCAGGTCTCCTGCCACTTCAAGATCATTTTAAATATAACAAAGCAATCTTTATGTTCAAAGTGTGGAAACGCAAAACACCTGAGTACATCTCCACTTTGTTCCGTAAGTCTGAGTCCAAGCTTGGAAACATCAGAAAGCTTTTTATAGTCCCAAAACCAAGGATCGATCTATATAAAACTAGCTTATCCTTCTCAGGGGCACTTATCTGGAATGCCCTTCCAGACCATGTAAAATCCGCCTCCTCGCTAGCCTGTTTTAAAAAGGGTCTCTTCAAATATTTTGTGGATCACTCGTAGGGATGACTCAACCACTTGTATTATATGTTTCTTTTTATGCTGGGTCCAATTTATTCCCAATTAAGTCTGTTATCCTTTTCAATTATCATTTGGACTACTTAGCTCTGTCTATGTGTGAAGGGGGGTGGGTGGGGTGGGGGGTGTCTGTGAGTCTATGAGTATGTCTGTCTATGTGAATAGTGTTGTCATCTCTTTGCAAGTATTATGTTTACTTATATGTATGTATATTTGTAGTTAGTCTTGTAGTTGTTAGCAACGGCAGGTTTGTAAAATGGCTGTGTCGATGACGATGTCAATGCCTAAACCGTTGTAAAATAAAGTTTCATTGATTCATTGATTTATTGATTCTCTCTCTCTCTCTCTCTCTCTCTCTCTCTCTCTCTCTCTCTCTCTCTCTCTCTCTCTCTCTCTCTCTCTCTCTCTCTCTCTCTCTCTCTCTCTCTCTCTCTCTCTCTCTCTCTCTCTCTCTCTCCTGCGCGAACGATAGAGAATCTTACTGAAAAGGTACGTGAGCAAACTTGAAAGAAACGTAGATAATATGTCCAAAAGAGCCATGTAAATGATTTCCTGTGGTCCTCCGTTTTGCACTTGTTAGCTTTTATATAATATCTCTCTTTGTCGTAGTGTTTTGCCTGCTCACTAAATTTCTACACATGAGTAGCTGTATCATAAGTGTGCAGTAGCTTTCTATAAACACACCTTACATCGCACAACCTCCCCCCCCCCCCTCCCCAAGACCCTGTCATTTTGCTGTGTGTGTGTGTGTGTGTAATCTTCATCGACTTTGGAACTTGTATCAGAATGTAACACAAGTGACCTGTCTGTGTAACCGCTTGTTTTGTGCTGATAACCCATATCATACTGAGGCTGAAAGCTTCAAATTTGTACACTGCCATATGCAAGCTACATTATAGTACTTACAGACAAGGATATAGACCAGTGGCTTTCGTTCAAGGGTGTTGCCAGAATAGCTTGGCGCCTAGAGGCGCCAAGCTATTCTGGCACCACCCTTGAACTATTTTAGTCAAACTTATTTCACACACTGGTGTATTCCGAATGATAAGGGTTAACATATTGTTTTAATGTTGCTTTTAATGTTGTAATTTAGCAAGGACAAACATTAAAAGAGGTCTGTGCGCCTATTGTTTCCATCCTTGAGAAATAAAGTATCATTCATTCATTCATTCATTCATTCTCTCTCTCTCTCTCTCTCTCTCTCTCTCTCTCTCTCTCTCTCTCTCTCTCTCTCTCTCTCTCTCTCTCTCTCTCTCTCTCTCTCTCTCTCTCTCCCTCCCTCCCTCCCTCCCTCCCTCCCTCTCTCTCTCTCTCTCTCTCTCTCTCTCTCTCTCTCTCTCCCTCCCTCTCTCTCTCTCTCTCTCTCTCTCTCTCTCTCTCTCTCTCTCTCTCTCTCTCTCTCTCTCTCTCTCTCTCTCTCTCTCTCTCTCTCTCTCTCTCTCTCTCTCTCTCAATATACGGAATATTTTTCTTGTCTCGAAACTGACTCCAAATTTCACTTCTTGTTACGTGTTGAGTCGTAGTCGTAGTATAATATCACGCCAGACGGCCCGCACGTAAGGTTCTTTTAAAGAAACTTCATTCAGCTGCAACCCGTCACACGTGGCTTAAGGTTGTAGACAATATAGGAGTAAAAGTTCCAACAATATTTTATTTCAGCGATGCGATCTCCACACAATGCATTCACAAATGCACCCACTGATACAATGTCTCTTCTGCAAATGTCAACACTGGCGACACCAAGCGTTTCTCTTACAACGTACACCGCCGTTACGCTGCGTCTCTCACAATGTACACCCTATACGGGCCACGTACCTACGATAAACTGTGTGTCCCTGCAACTGACAATGCATGACAATGTACACACCTGCTTCCTAGCACCATCTTTTATAGTAGAACAACTTTCCAGAATAATCTAACAAATTCACACAACGCAACCAGTCAGAACGGAACACGTAACTGAAACTCATAAATATTAATTTTAAAAAAAAAAAGAACTTTCTAGAATAACTACAATAGTCTACAAAAATTCGACTGCTAATTTCAGCCCCAAATCCCAATGTATAATGACGTCACATAAATTTATGGTAGATCGTTCACGACCTTTCATAACACTCAAAGTAACGGCTGCGAATTTCACGCGCACAGGAAACAACTATGACTAAAAATAGAGCGGCTCTACTACCGCTATTCTCCGTGCGACTTTGCTAGAAGCTTTCGGACTAAACTTAGCGTATCATAACAAAACCAATTCCGCTATCTGCGCGAACGATAGAGAATCTTACTGAAAAGGTACGTGATACGTAACCATGGTAGCTCAAATAAATATCGGATCGTTTCCTACGATTACTTTCACTTACCTGGGCAGCATTGTATCAGCAACAGGTGGTCCTGACCAATACATCAAAGCCAGAATCGGGAAAGCGATATACGCCTTCATTACCCTGAGACCAGTCTGGAGGTCAACATCTCTGTCTGTCCGCAACAAGCTACGAATCTTTAACAGCAACGTTAAGTCTGTTCTCCTCTATGGCTCAGAGAACTGGAGAGTCACCAGCACCCTAACCAACAAGCTCCAAGTATTAGTCAACGGCTGCCTTCGCAACATCCTGAAGATCAGGTGGACAGACAAAATAAAGAATACCGATTTGTGGCAGCGGACAAACCAAGATCCCACCGACCAGCAGATTGCCAGGCGGAAATGGCGATGGATATGACACACCCTGCTGAAACCCCCACAGGACATCACCCGGCAAGCTTTGCAGTGGAATCCCCAAGGAAAGAGACGGGTCGGTCGCCCTAAGACCACCTGGAGACGATCCTGTGAGGAGGAAATGAAGAGCTGCAACCTGTCATGGGGTGAACTGAAAAAGGCTGCCCAGAACCGAGTGCGCTGGAGGACTGTTGCAGAGGCCCTTTGTTCCACTAGGAATCCATGGAACTAAGTAAGTAAGTTCCTACGATTAACACATGCATGCTCTCACAAAACAACAAAACCACAATCGTAACACTGCTTATCTGCTTATTATATTTTCTTTATTTACTTATAGGAGTATATGTGAGTACAATTTCAGTAATTGGGAGAAAAACTACACAAGAAGATGTAATCATGACGTGTGACGTGTGTGTCTCTGCTGCCATCTCATGAGAAGAAAATGACGATGACGACGACAACCACGACGACTATGATGATAATGATGATAATCATCATCAAGATATGACAAGGATCTGAACACACGATGATTTCGATGATGATATTATGATGATGATGATTTATTTATTATTTTGTAGACGGCGGTTATGGATATAGGTTAGCCCCTCATCGGCAATGGCTACGGCTTCGGCTACTATGGATAAGTTATCTCTCCTACTTGGGATTGACTTCCCTTCCCAACAGTGCCTGTGCTTGTGTAAAGCGTTTGTGTCAATAATAAAAATGGCTTCTGGTAAGAAAAAGGCTTGATCTCATTCTGTAATTTTCGTTATAGTTGTTGGAAATAATGTTTGTTTGTTTGTTTGTTTTTTCACTTCTTTGTTTGGTTGCTTTTTTGCTCGCTCGCTCACTCACTCACTCGTTCTTTCTACTGTTCTTTGTATGTTTTGTTAGTGTAATCCCCACGATCCATATGCAGTACAACGTGTACACATGGATGGGACACAACAGGTACTGGGCGGATGGAAATAGAGAGAGGCGAGAAAAAAATAAAAGAAGAGAGAGAGAGAGAATATATATATATATATATATATATATATATATATATATATATATATATATATATATATATATATATATATATATATATATATTATATATATATATATATATATATATATATATATATATATATATATATATATATATATGGAAAAATAAAACGCTGAATTCCTCAGTTGCAGTTGACAACACTTATCTTTTATTAATACTAATCACTGAAACGCCAACTAGAAATGTACTACATTAAACCAAAACCAATTATATAATCAATCAGTAAATAAATAAAGGATCTATTACCAAACAAAGTACCAAAGGGATAACTAAGTGAGGTTCAGGCTATCAACAGAAAAATTGAAAGTCGGTGTTCTGAGGTGGCAGAGCTAAGTTTTGGCTTCAGTGTATGTCAGTTTGGCCCAAGAAACCCTGAAGAAAATAAAATAAATGCTTCATCTACTGTTGACCTAATTTTACAATAATAAAACATAATTAATTACATTTCAATTTGCATCTTTAAAAAACAACATTACATAAAACTGCAATTTTAATACTAATATACTCACATCATGACAAACACACAACACTGACAACTAATAAACACATATTTTGTCGCATGACTGTCATGAACGGATACTTAGAACTATAGAATGTAATCAATGCTCACTCAGATCCTATGTATGTAATAGTCAGTTTATTACATACAATTTATTACATACTACACAATTATTGTAGTCATCTGCACTCCATGACTATCTTCCAATCGGGCGATATAATTTTATAACTTACACCAAATGTATGCGCTGGGAAATTTACAGAAATCCCCACCTCTAGTGTAAATGTCAACAATTACAAATTAATTGTTATTAAATAGCTTTAACAGTGTACACTGCCGGCTATTGGTGCTTTAACAACACACTTACATAGCAAGTCTCTCTATGTCCAATCTGTCATTATTACAGATCAAAACTTAAAATCGCAAATCGATCTTAGACCTCAATCGTGAGTTATATAGTTCAAAGTACCTTATTAATCATTCATAAAAACAACTACAGACACAAACAATTCCACATAAAAATACAATCCTAGAATCATAGGTCTAATTCCTAGGTTTATGTTTATACCGGAAGTTGCTTTCCCAAATGAGGAAACCCGTTTCGGCGATGACGTATACCACGTGAGAAAATCCTCATTATCATATTTGGCGCACGCCGCCTGCGTCCGCGTGGCCACAATATTAAAAAAACCGCTGCCTGACTCAGCAGCCATCGGGTCAGCCACGCTCTGGAATGCCGACCCGGACCGCATTCCAAGACTTCACACAAAGGAGTCTTGCGGCCGGCTGGTTACAAGCAACAATTATTATTTTCCACAGGGGAGCAAAGATTGAAAACCGGGCTTCCTCTACACATTACAAACTTTAACACATGGACCAAAACCATCTGCTTAAAAACTACATTGGTCACAAGTTATTTCCCAAACCCGCCAATAAATGCAAAAGTAAATGAAAAAAAAAAAGGTTTCTTCTTGCTCATCCAAGGGAAACTTTAACACATTCAGACAAAGTATAAAAGTATTTTAAACAACTACATTTTAGCTAAAAAGAACACAACAAAGCATGTTTAAAGTCAAATTACAGTTGTATTAACAAAAATCAATTAAATGCAACAGTTTTACTACCTAGTTTAAGATTTTAGCATGGCCAAGAACAACCACAACGGAGGAACGGAAAAGCACGACCGACTTGCAGACTAGCTTTTTGGAGGGTGGGGGACAAGGGTGCTAAAGCTGCAACTAGATACCAACTAAATTTCTTGGCTGACTGCAAAATTTACTGAGCGCATTTCTTCTATAATAACTGAAAATAAATGAAACCTGGAAAAATAATGTATGTGCACTCCAATCAAATTAACAATTACAATATACAGAGGGACTACATTTTGTGGGTGCAAAAATGTGGGAATTTCCCAGAAACTACAGGGTAGCGGTGGAAGGAGAAATTCAATACAGAATTATAAACAAAACATCTTTTTATTCTTAATATGCTTTACATTACTTGTTTCTTTAACTTTTTAATAAATAACAGACTAAACTTGTATTTATATTATTTGAGACTGGATCGATCTCTAAATTTCGAGTAAAAATAAAATGCCTAAAGGGAAATAATCAAATATTGAATTACCGAAACAATTGCAGCGGTTGCTACCCTTATGCTGCACATTCTAGTTATCTAAACCTTTACAAGTTTGGTAACAAAAAACTGTTAAAAACAGTGGCGGTTACATTAGTTTGTTTGTTTAATGTAACATTTCATCACAAACAAGGAATGTTTGAAGAATGATTTTTGGGTTTGAGGACTGATAACAAACAAACAGATAAACAAACGAACGAACACACAAACGTTTCAATGGGCCCACATCGAACACGTTGTTTTGAAGAACTTTGTTTACTGGGATCTTCTGGACCGGAAAGGTTAGCAGAAACACACGCACGCGCGCGCACACACACACACACACACACACACACACACACACACACACACACATACATACACATACATACACACACACACGCACGCAGACGCAGACACACACGCACAGACAAACGCACACACACAGGTACGCGCATAGACACATACACACACACACACACGCGCACATACACACACAAGGACACACACACACACCATCACACGCACACACACACCATCACACACACACACACACACACACACACACACAGAACCTAGAATTTAACACAAAAAAAAATCACACCCGTGCACACAGAGACACTAGCGTACGCACGCACATGCACAAACACACACACAAAACAACAATAAGAACATCGAGAAAATCCTTTATATGTCTGAAAGACCGTTATTTACAGCTTATAGCCGTAAGAGCCATAATAATAATAATAATAATAATAATAATAATAATAATAATAATAATAATAATAATAATAATAATAATAATAATAATAATAGTAGATTTGTTAAGCGCTTATTCTAAAAGTAGCTCTAAGCGCTGATACAATGAAAAGGCTAACAGCTAACAGGCTCACACACACACAGAACATACGCACACACACACACACACACACACACACACACACACACACACACACACACACACACACACGCACGCACACACACACACACACACACACACACACACACACACACACACACGCACATAGGTGACAGTGGTGATGAATCGTACACGGCTGGGGAAATGAACTAGTAAAAGGCAGCGTTGTAGAGATGGGTTTTGAGAAGTGATTTGAATGAGGAGAGCTTTTGACAGTTACAGACAGGGCGGGAGGCTGTTCCAAGTGGAGGGGGGGGGGGGGGGCCAAGATGGGAGAAAGCACGACCGCCATGACAGACCATCAGACAAATGATGCACTCTTATACCCAGGCGTCATCAATGCACGTCACACTGCAAACAAATAAGGAAGGAGCAGATGATTATACCAAATGGGAAAAACAAAAAAACCGACGTTATTCCTATTTATTGCCGGCACTCTCCTGCTGAAAATGAGCAGGCAGTGAGATTAAAGGTAGTGAGATTCTGCATACATACACTTTTTTTTTTTTTCTTTTTTTTGTAACGCGCTTAATTCATTCAGCCCGACGCACGTATTTCCCAAATTTGGAGGCGTCATCTAACGACTATGCACCTGTTGCAGGAGATAGCGACCATAATAATTCAAGGGTAGTGCCAGATTAGCTTGGCGCCGCGGACAGGCGCCAAGCTAATCTGGCACTACTCTTGAATTATCATGGTCGAGCAATCTCCTGCTGTTGTGCGTCAGGGTTGAATGGGTTAAAGCCAACTGCTCCTGGGAATTTAGCGCTATGTAAATGCTCTTTATTATTATAATTATATTATTATTATTATTATGTTGGTGTTGTTGTTGTTGTTATTATGGTTATTGTTGTTATTATTATTATTATTATTATTATTATTATTATTATTATTATTATTATTATTATTATTATTATTATTATTATTATTATTAGGCCTAATGAGAGTTTAATAAGTCTGAAGCAAGAAAACAAAGAATCTCGCCACACACTGTGTTGTGTCTCACACCATCCCCAGTAGCAAAACGTCTTCGGGCGCACGACGGCAGCAGTGGTTGGGCGCACAACCGTGCGCGGTCCCATTTTGGCCGTCGAAGACGTGAAGACGTTTGCTTACTGGGATGAGTCCATTTTTTAAAAACCTTTAGCTAAAATTCCACGTGCAGTGTCGCGGGTGACACACGTTCGCCGGAACATGTGTGTTCGAAGGCTGACAGGGTGAGACAGAGTGTCACAGGCTATCAAGAGCGTATATGTATAGCGTATTTTTCGATCGCCGTAAACCAAATTTTCAACTTGGGTGAATAATTTGGAAACGGTGAACAATCTCTGAATCTCTTTACGACAAAGGCAATTATCCTTTTATACTCGACTGAGTTTTCGTAACCAGTGTCTAACATAAGTCTGCTGCTCTTACCGGCTGTCGCGGTATGATCAGATCCAGTCGTGAGCTGAAATGACAGATGAGGGATCAAAACCAGAAATACTGTCCAGGATTGCGCAGACAACAACAGCACTGACAAGGTTGAAGACCATATGGAAGGACAGAAACATCACACTGCTTCAATTCAGACTGATGCGCTCCTTAGTCACCTTAGTTTCATATATGCCTCTGAGTCATGAACCCTCACAGCAGACCTTGAAAGGAGAATACAAGCCACTGAAATGAGATGTTTTCGAAGGCTGCTGGCATTTCATTGTGAAAAAAATGCAAACTGAAGTGGTATGGGCATGTCACACGTGCAGAAGGGCTTGCCAAAACAATCATGCAAGGCACTGTGCGAGGAAGACGAAGGAGAAGAAGACAAAGGAAAAGATGGGAGGACAATATCTCAGAGTGGACAGGACTGAAGCTGGGCGATACACTAAGATTGGCAGAGAACAGAGAGGAATGGAGGGATCTGGTTGTCAAGTCATCAGAGGTGCCCCAACGTTCGGCAAGACTACAGGATAGATAGATAGATAGATAGATAGATAGATAGATAGATAGATAGATAGATAGATAGATAGATAGATAGATAGATAGATAGATAGATAGATAGATAGATAGATAGATAGATAGATAGATAGACAGACATATAGATAGATAGATAGATAGATAGATAGATAGATAGATAGATAGATAGATAGATAGATAGATAGATAGATAGATAGATAGATAGATAGATAGATAGATAGATAGATAGATAGATAGATAGATAGATAGATAGATAGATAGATAGATAGATAGATAGATAGATAGATAGATAGATAGATAGATAGATAGATAGATAGATAGATAGATAGATAGATAGATAGATAGATAGATAGATAGATAGATTTCATCGCCTTTTTCATCTCATTTAGGTGCCAGCAGACACACACACGTCACGCGTTTTTACTTCATCCTTTTATAATAATAAATAATAATACATAGTTCTTGTATAGCGCTGTTCTCCAGGAAAACACTGGACTCACTGCGCATGCACAACAGCACACCCTTTCTCTCTCAGACACACACGCACAATTATGCACTACTTTAAACCACCCCCATCCCTTCCCCACACCTTACATTCACTTCCTCTGGGATCCGAATAGGTGGCAGTCAGTCAACAGTTAGCTAAATATGAGCTAAGTGTTAAATGCCCGACAAAAATGAAAAGTCTTTAAGTGAGCCTTGAACTGTGACAATGTGGGCAGATTCCGTATTTCCGTTGGCAGCGAGTTCCACACACTTGGGGCGAAAAAGGTGAAAGAACGCTCCCCGACAGTTTTCATGTTGAGCTTCGGGATTTTTAACAGCTTTTCACGGGAGGAACGGAGGGTGCGTGATGGCTGATAGGCAGACAGCTTGGCAGAGAGGTACGGCGGGAGAGATCCGTCAAAATGCCGATAGGCGAAAATTGCAATTTTGTACTGGCAACGTACATACTTATAAGCAGATACTCACAAACCAGATAGGTGAGGCTAGCGCTGGCAGAATTGTACAACAAACCAAGGGGAATTACTCAGCGCTGGACAACAGTTAGATCCCCTGCCCCCGCCTATCAGGCACCCAATCGCCAGCCCACAGAGAAATACGCAGGTATAGAATAAGACGATCATTTGCATCTTCTAATAAGATGCATCAGGTCTCTTATATAACCCATGTCTTTCTCCGGAACTTAGGAAGTAGGCAGGGGAAACATACATACACAAACACAAACATATAGTAATGCACCTTCGTGTTTGTGTATGTATGTTTCCCCTGCCTACTTCCTAAGTTCCGGAGAAAGACATGGGTTATATAAGAGACCTGATGCATCTTATTAGAAGATGCAAATGATCGTCTTATTCTATACCTGCGTATTTCTCTGTGGGCTGGCGATTGGGTGCCTGATAGGCGGGCGCAAGGGATCTAACTGTTGTCCAGCGCTGAGTAATTCCCCTTGGTTTGTTGTACATACTTATAAGCAAAATATGATGTATTGTTATTATATTATACCGAGCAATATATTGCTTGATATATTTTCGATAACCGACAGATGTGATTACTTGGCCCGAATAAAATGTCTTCCTCTTACGACCCATAAATTTTGATTCGGGTCTCGTAATCACATCTGCTGCCTGTTATCGGCACGATATCAAGCATCATGTTTCTCAATATAATATAATAACAATACATATTTTGCTTATAAGTATGGAAAAGGATGATGATAATGATTTATTTATTATTTTTCAGACGGCGGCTATGGGTACCCTGTCATTATTAATGGCTACCCCGTCATCGGCAAGGGATTCGGCTTTTGATATCTCCCCTGCTGGGGTGACTTCACTTCCCGTCAGTGCCCGTGCATGTGTAAAGCGTTTGTGGCAATAATAAAATGGTGTCTGGTTAAAAAAAAGGCTTGGTCTCATTTTTTTTTTTTCGTCGCATGTTGCACTTTTGTTTGTCTGTTTGTTTGTTTGTTTGTTTATTTGTTTGCTTATTTGTTTGTTTTGTGGCCCAATAGCCAACAGTAGTCTTCTGAGTTGGAAAAGTCAGCAAAAACTGTGTAACCGACTTATCTTTACACCCACAACGAACAGTAGTAAAACACACACACACACACACACACACACACACACACACACACACACACACACACACACACACACACACACACACACACACAGAGTGACATACACACTCCACACACCACGCACACCCTACACCACACACATAAACATGCACACACACACACACACACACACACACACACACACGCACAAGCACGCACGCACACACACATACACACACAAACACACACACACGCACACATTACACACACACACACACATGCGCACACATACACACAAACACACACATACACACGCGCACACCATGACACACACACACACATATACCCCCCCCCCCCTCCCCCGCCCCCCCACCCCCCTCAACCCTGACTTTTATATGTCTGCAAGACTGTTATTTACGGCTTAGAGCAGTGAGATCCAAAATGACCGACCAGCAGACAAATATTTTTTTTTATTTTTTATTTTACTTAGCGTTATTCATACCCGTCACATATGTTGATGAGCAAAAGAAATTCTACATTTTGGGGGGATCATCGGGAAACACTAAATATGCTTCCAAAACTGTTGCATTTCTTTTGCTCGTCACGATAGTACATGTATAAAGGGGTTGAAGGAGCAGGAGAAAAACCGGAATAAAATTGTCGACGACTGTGATTGAATCCTACTAAGGGAGGATATCGGAATATGTGATTTTACGAAGTTATTTCCCCTGCACCATAAAGGTAGTTCACGCTGCTATTCAACTTTATGTGCACATGTGCACGCGTCTTCATTTCTCTATACTCACTAAGTCTTATTGTATTCTGCATTCTGGTGTTTGTTGACTGCGTGGTTGCTGCCGAAATTTGGCAAAGGCGAATAAATCCGTGTGTTTGAAAAGTGAGAGTTTGATTGTATTATAGTGAAAATGTCGTTCAGGAAAAAAACAAAAACAAAAACAAACAAACAAACAACAACAACAAACAAACAACGGGCTTGCCCTTTTTCGCCGAATTATACACAGCTATTCAATGAGGTGAAAGTGAGTATGTGGGTGGATTGGCTCATTGCTTTCGTTCATTAGTTTCCTTATTTAAATTAGACTTGTTGATTTTAACCCCTTCCTTATCAGTACACTGACAGGTGCCACTGTTTGTACATACATTTATTTGTTTCTGAAATCTTGGTTCAGGCAACGACCAAAAGCCCAAAACGTCCAAGAAGTATGGACAGTAACTGGTCTCAGCAAGAGGCATAGATTCTCATAAGCCCCCGCAGTCGCGGGGGCTCATGAGGATCTATGTCTCTTACAGTTGGGTCGTGTTCACTTTTTTCTCGGCTCTCAAGGGGTTAAGAACCTGCGTCAATGTCCTCTACTGGAAGTAACAGACTTACAGATGAGGACCAGATGCTACTATTTATAAAGACCACGACGATGAAGACGAAGACAGGAAGATGATGATAAGGAGGAAGAGGAGAACTGATGATTGTTGATAGGAGAGTAATGATTTGTGATTAGAGATTAATTATTCGTGATTGGTAATTGATAATTAATGGTTGATTATTGTGGACTGCTCGTTGGGGATTTGTGGTTGAAAGTTGATGAGTGATGGTTGATGATTTCTAATTGTCTTTGATGGTTGATAATTTAATTATATATGATTCGTGATTAAAGATGGATGATTGATGGTTAATGATTGTGGGTTGATGATTGTTGATTGACGACTGCTTATTAATGATTCGTAATTTTTGTTTGATGATTGATGGTTGATGATTGGCAATTTGTCATTGATGATTGAGGATTCATGGTCGATGGTTGGTAGTTGATAATTGACGGTTGGTGGTGGATGATTGACAATTGGTTGTTGCTGCTTGATGCGTGACGATTGGTGATTGTTGATTGATGATTCGAGATTGGCGATTGAAGACTGATGCTGATGTTTGGTGATTTACGGTTGATGGTTAATGATTGATGATCGGTGACTGATGGTTGATGATTGGCGATTGACCATGATGACTGATGATTGGTAATTGATGTTCGATGTTTGGTAGTGGTTGTAATCGTGGTGGCAGTAATTGATGCGCAGAACGTTATTATTGATATTATTTTAGCCTGAAAAAAAAATGAGCGACAGGCTTGATCACATAATTGGACCATTTCACCTCAGCAAGTTTAACCACTTAACTGCCGGGGCATGGCAAACAACACCAAGCTGCAAGAGACATAAATCCTCATGAGCCCCCGCAGTCGCGGGGGCTCATGAGGATTTATGTCTCTTGTTAGTCCGGCCGGTGTTCTGTATGCATACGTTCGTCCCATTTGCATGTATTCTTCACGCGAATGTCGAGTCAGTATGCTATCGTTTCAGACGGGAAATTCTAGATCACTGTGTGCGAAGGGGTCACCCTCGACAAACTCACGATCTCCCACCATAACGAATGGCGTCCGACACGCTGTAGAGCCTCTACTGAGAACCGCGGCGTGTGACAGTACTATTATAATTTCTCTTTCCTGACGGGCAGTTGTTTGGACAATGCTTGACGTTGTCAGCATCTAATAACCACAAAATCCGCTTCATAATCTTCTCAAATCACATCTGCAATCCTCTTAGCGCGTGAGCACTGCGCTGTTTGTTTTGCCATGCCCACAATAGTATTGATTCACAACGTAGGAGAGACTGACGGCAGTCCATCTTCAAGAAAAGCATAGAGCCTCATGGGTTCCATCTGCAAGAGACATCGATTTTCTTAAGCCTCCGGCATATTCGGGGGGTCATGAGTATCTATGTTTTGTGCTGGCACCGGTGTGCAGTGGCCGGGAAGACTGTGTGTTGCGGTGTCGACAATATTATTGATGCTTATTGTGTTTTTGCTTTTTCTCAGCCCCGATCGTGATAAAATCAGTTTGCAGCAGGCACAGGTCATCATCAGCCCCGACATTTTGCAAAGGGGCTCGTGAAGACGTATGCCCCGTTGGCCTAATTTTTAATCTGTGCGTTGTCCGAGTCAGATCACGCCAGTGTGTGAACAGCCTCTGTTGGAAGTTTGTCCACTCATCATGCTAGACGATCCCGATCAGCAAGATGAATATCGTCTTGACTCTTATAACCCTGACTCACCATAACCCATAACTAGATATGGATCGACCTTGCTAGTTCAAGGGTGATGCCAGAATAGTTTGGCGCCTATGGGCGCCAAGCTATTCTGGCATCACCCTTGAACTATCATGGTCGATTTGCCTCCTGGATTGAAATGCAGTCTTCAGAAGACAACTCCAACATTTGGGGGTGTCGGCTTTACGGTACACAGGCTTGAAAGGTTTTGTTGAAACCGCAAGGGTTCAGAGAAGTCTTCCTATATATTACTCAGGAGCGGTTCCATTTACCTGTCCGCACCTCAGAGGGGAGAAGTTCTAATTTTGGGTTTAACTCATTCAACTCCGGATCAAAAAGGTGACTGTCAAATGCGCAAAATTAAAAAAAAAATACAAAGACAGAACCCATCTCCATCACGCACCCCCCTTCCCCCACCCCCCGCCCCCAACCCCCCCCCCCTCTACAAACCACAGCATCCCTTCCCGGCCTTCCCCTCATACGGAGAAAGTGCAATAATTCAGTGTAACAGCTTAATGTCCCGCTCTCGCGCCATCGATCGTGTGATTTGGCTTAAATACGTCACTTCATCATGACGTCAAGTAGTCGTTCAGCAAGCGAGTGACGTACATCCGACATGATGAGGCACAGCTCGAGCAAGGCTGAGCCGCTGTAATGGCCGTAGTCGAAATTGTTAGGGGATCAGCAGGATCCAGGTAGAATCACAGGGCCAGGAATCCTATACGAGTTAACCCTGACAGCGGCTCCTGCAAGCCGCTGTCATGGGGTCTCGTGAACCTGTGGTACAATTGGCGATTTGATCATTTTTTACGGGTCTGAGAGCAGTCTGGCTCCTGCTAACAATGGAATATGACTAGATGTGATCTGTTTCGAATGTTTGGATGTGAAGTGCAAAAAACAAACAAACAAACGAACCAAAACAACAACAAAAACTAACCCAGTCAACAAACCATCAAACAAACAAAAAAGATGAAGATTTCATCCCAAAGTCTACCGTATTGTTTGGAGCTCACGTGCGTTTTTCTTTTAGGAACATTCAGAGTTGTTCATATATTTAAGCTTATCCTTCTGATCCATTTCCCTTATCTCTAAGCCAACCTCTGAACAACACAAACGCCGGCGCACACAAATAAAGGCGGACACACAGTGCTTCCCGCCATTAGTACGCTCTGTGGGCTGGCGTAACGACAGGAATTCTGAAGAAAAGGAATAGCATGAGCAGCAAAATGACGTCACTATAAGCTTCATGTCATGTCATCGCTGGTCTCACGACGCCGTGTACACTGTGACAAATTTGATATTTCACGTCACTGATCCGAAAGGCACGCTCTTCCAGAGCTGACTGTTTTGTTCCGCACAGTCTCTTCCAGCGCTGACAGTTTGATGGGAGTAAATAGTGGCTCCTAAACTTGCAAAGATAAATTAATGATTGTTGAAAACGTTGAAGAGGTACGACGCTGGATTACGAACTTATTCAGTAGTGACCTCCCTTTCATCCCCTACCCCACCCCACCCCCTCCCCCCGCCTGATCCGAACGGGAACGAAACACACAAAGACAAAGGGCATAATGGCACACACAAACACAGACGGCAAACACACGGCGCTTCCTACCGGTTATACGTTCTGTAGGCTGGCGTAGCCACAGCCATTTTGGAGAATAAGGTGGAATGGTCTAGATCCACAAAGCCTCTTCTGTATAAACTTGCATGTATATTCCACCTTTCCCAAAATACGTTCGCAAATATCACACAAAAATAAATGAAGGAGAACATCGCGCCAGCTCATACACATGTAAAACACTGAAGTGATGGGGATTTGCGTCAATTAGGAAAGTATAAAACACTGACGCCTTTGGTACTTTTACGTCACCGTCCCTGTTTGATTCTTCTGATGAAATCAAAGAGTCTTACTTTTGACATTTTTTTCCCGCATTGAACTTTTATTTTCCAAAAGTTGAAGAGGTACAAAGCTGGCTAACAAACTCATCCAATGTCTTTCTACAAATTAGCCATATACAAAATTTCAAGTGCATATAATCAAAATTGCGGACTCTAAATCTGGGTCAGCCGACTTTCTATAAACGGTCTTTTATGTCTTGAATGAGACATCCAATTACAATATGCTCGGAGGCACTCTTAGCCACCCACTTACTAAAGTATTTTGCAAAGTTTCAAGTTTTTGCGTAAAGTAATATCGGAGATTCTGGTGTTTACATACATACGCACACACCCACATACGCACATACGGTGCTTTGCGCCAAATCGACGTTCAACAGCAAGGTTAGAGTGACTAGACGTGACGTCATCGAGCCGCGCCCGCCTGTGATGTCCTTTGCATACTACGGAAAGCGGCTCCGACAGCCCCGTCCTAAAGTCTACCGTATTTTCAATACGGTAGACAAAAAGGAGACAAACAAATAAAAACAACAACAAACAACCCAATAGAATAATAAGCAAATAAACAAACAATCATAGTCAGTACTAACTAACTAACTACCTAACTAACTAACTAACTAATCTTTAGAGACAAGCATAAAATAACGAATTGGTTTTGTTTGAGAGGAAGTTTCCATTGTATGATGCAAGGTGGTTGCAATTCTGCTCGTGTATTTCTGTTTGTTTTCATCCCTACGTCAAACGTCCAGTCACTTTAGCGTAAACCGTACCATGTGACATCACTACAAAAACCATTGCAGCGACTTATGGCGGATTTTATCCCCCTATATGTCCCGACATGACTTCGTTTTCGACTCTCGAGTACCCGCTTTGTTCGACAGAAAGAGAAAAACAAGCCAAACAACGAAGCTTCTTCGCATTGTTCGAAAGAGTACGCTTAAACAGAAACTCTAGAGTTGTTTTAAAGATAGCGGCATCCAGTTCTGAACAATATTTTCCGTCGAAACACGCGAGACTAAAAATGTAGCAGGCCTTCCCCGGATCAAAAATGGCGCACGATCGTCGTTTCAGTGCCGAATATTAAATTCTGAACTATTATTTTAGTGAACGACAATTGGAAAACACACACGCAATGTTAAATCGCATTACTGTGACAATATATAGACAGTGCGGCTCGAAAGGCCCTTTTCAAAAGTCAAACTGAAATTGACAAGCTGTCAGTACGAGCGGTCTTAGCGCGACCCCTTGCAACTGCAGGGGCTCAATCGGAGCATGTATTTAGGTCAACTATAGGAGATGCCACAGACGTTCTAAGTTTGATCAACTTTTCTACTTTTACGAACATCGCGGAGGAATGAAAACAAATACGGTCGGGAGGTCAAAGTAACCAGTGTACCCCTCAGTCCGAATGGTTACCTTGACCTCCCTCAGGTCTACAAGAATTCCTGTACCAAACCCCTGCTACCAATAACTTATATTGTATGTCAGTGTGACTCGTGACAAAGTCAAGTTATAGGACTCGTTCCATGCTGTTTTCTCTGCCTCTGTCTTTGAATGCTTTATTCTTCAGTTGATCAAAAAAATCTCAAACAAACACATAGAGAATTGAATTGAATTGAATAGAACTGAATTGAATTGAAACTTTATTTTCTAAGGATGAAGACAGTAGGCATGCAGGCCTTTTTACATGTCTGTCCTTAATAACATTTTAAATAAATATAACAGCAGAAAAGGTAACAAGACAAATAAATAAACTTAAAAGAAGAAATGATAATGATGATAATAATAATAATAATAATAATAATAATAATAATAATAATAATAATAATAATAATAATAATAATAATAATAATAATAAACAGAAATATTTCGCGCGAGCGCACAGAGAGAGAGAGAGAGAGAGAGAGAGAGAGAGAGAGAGAGAGAGAGAGAGAGAGAGAGAGAGAGAGAGAGAGAGAGAGAGAGAGAGAGAGAGATACACACACACACACACACACACACACACACACACACACACACAAAGACAGACAGACAGACAGACAGAGACAGAGAGACAGAGAGACAGAGACAGAGAGACACAGACAGGCACAGACACAGACACAGACAGACAGACAGAGAGCGCCAAAGCGATACATCTGTAGATATCTCAATTATTAACACCATCACTGCCAGACGTCATAAACTGTGTGTTTGAAATCATCGTAAATTCAACGTCAAACATTCCCATCAGTCAAAAAAAAAAAATGTGGCTTCAATATAGTTTCAGCAAGGAGTATAAATCTCCGTGAGCCCCCGCAAATGTGGGTACTCATCTAATCCTCTTGCAATTGAGTGATCTTCCATTCTTCTCGGCAGTCAAAGGATTAGCATACATTTAAATTGTTACAGCCTGCAGGAGCTGATGTTGATTTATTCATCAGCATGCATCAGTCACAGGCATGCATGAGTAGATGATTCAGTCTACATGGGTGTTGCTAATTCGGCCGAGAGGATGACAGATTGGGCGCTCAGTCAGCAATCCCGTCAGTCATGCAAAGGCCTGCAGGCCGACATCGGCCGCAGTGGGCCCGCGCACGGCTGTGCGCGGGCCCACTGCGGTCGACGTCGGCCCGAGGGTCTTTTGCTTACTAAAATGACACCACGGTTAACAAGTGCTGATCATCAAAATCTCTCCCCGCCCCCTTCCCCCTCCCTTGCTGTCATAGAGTGCAATCATCCAACTTTACAGTCTTATGATTGAGGCTTATGATTAGGTTCACATGAACCCCTGCAGTAGCCGATGGAAACCAGCTCTGTCTGTATCTCGGAATTTAGGGAGCAGTGTAGGGTTAATTAATCGTACGGCTGGAGTAGATACTTCTCGACAAGAGTGTAGCATCCATACATTACTGAGCAAAGTCCAGGCCTCGGTTTGTCATAAGCAGGGATTCTAAGTAGCCACAGTCACACTTTTTCTATGCAGTAAAGGGGTCAAGTCGTCTGTTCGGCGGGGTTAAAATTCTAAGAACTAAAGAACATCATCGAGCATCAACCCTCCTGAGTATGTCTTCATCGCTGGAAACAAACGCTCCATCGATCAATCTGTCGATCCATCCACTCATCTCGTCCTTCATCCACCAATAACAAATCTACTCGCACATTTTTTTAACTGAGTCGGATCATTGGCTCACTGGCAACATATGAAACGGAAGGAAAATGTTGCTATGAAGACAAGCTCCTCTCTCTGACCCAATTCCCATCTTTGTTTTATGACGCAGGTGGGAATAGAAGTCATAAGTTTAGTCTATGAGTATGATGACATCGTCCGCTTATTTCTCTCCATAGTGTAGAGGGGGCGTTTAGACGTGGGTTCTGCCGAGCCAAATCCGTGTGCAGTACTCCCTACCTTGGCTTGGTCTAATATTGACAGAGCTTTTGCTCGACGCTTGCTGAAAGGTCTTATATTCAGCTCCTTCTATGTGCGAGAGACACAGACTCTGCTAAGCCTCTGCAGCCGCAGAGTTCATAAAAAATACGTATATTTCTCTCCCAGATGGTGATATGCGTCTGTAGCAGAACTTGGGAATTGGCCCGTTCAGTGCCGAGAAGATGTGAATACCACCGAACTGCAAGAGGTATAGATCCTCATGAGCCCCCGCAACGCGGGGGCTCATGTGGATCTATGCCTCTTGCTGGCATGCTTTGAATCCATGTTTCTGGGGAAGCTAGGAGTTTGATTGTTGAATGTACGAAGACTGCAGAAACACTGTCTGCGTCAAGTGGCCCTGGACGGGGTAAGTCAGTGATTGCTGACGATCAGAACCATCATTACTAAAGAAGCCAATCCTCTTTGTCCTTATTGTTGGGCTCGCTAGCGCTGTTCACAATGGCCATCGTGTCGGCTTAGTTTGGCTGGCACCGAGACCACGCAAACAAGAAAGACATTGACAGAAGAAGAGTCATGGCTTTTCTGGTCACCTAAGTCAGTAATAGCGAGCACCACCTGTTCTGGCAAAGGCACGGATGCTCAAGAACGCTTGCGTTCGGGGCATGTGAAATACTACAGATGTTACTTTTTACGTCGAACGACATTAACCCATTCAGCCCCGACGCACTACAGCAGGAGATGGATCCTATCGGCGCCAAGCTAATCTGCCACTACCCTTGAATTATCTCGGTCGATCCATCACCTGCAACTAGTGAATATTCGTTAGGTGACGCCTGCAAAATTTGAAAAATGCGGCATTGGGGTTGAATGAGCTAAGCATCGAACGACAGTCTTGACGGATAACCAGCTTTCGGATAAGCAGTCACCACTCCAAACACCTCGAAGAGGCATAGACCCTCATGGGCCTGGAGAAGGGGGGGGGCGGTGTATTGGTGGGAGGAGGAGGGGGGTGGAGGGGGGATGCTATTATGGAGTATAGCGAAAACGACTTGCTTTCGTTTCCATTCCAATATCATTTAAGTATCGTTCGTGTGAACAGGATATAAATTTGAGACGTAGGCCCTAACACAGGTTGCCTCTGCCAGAGTTTCCTTGTTAAACGTGCCTAAAGTCACAAGTCTGCTTCATCTTCTGTCCTTTTGGTCATCTCGCGGGCGTGCCTGAGAGCCTGTATTGCACGAGCTCCCAAATTGACGTACTTGCACGTGCTTATATTTCTCTGCTCATGCTGCAAGTACGACGTGGTAGATCTGCGTCAGACTCGCTGGTTAAAATGTTACAGCGTTCTAGACTTGTTTTTGTTTCCATTCCCATATCATTTTATCATAAGCCTATTCTATAACTATAGTAGTAGATTTATGATTTTATTCAGTCTTAAGTCCATTACTGTAGTAGATATAGACTTGTGCTTCAATACATAGAGCTAAAGCATTAATTCTCATGTTTGCCTGCAACTGCAGTTGCAGCGGCACGGGAGAATGTATGCCTCTAACCAACGGATCTCGCGGAAACTCACGGGATTCGTTACGTCTTGCGGGACTAAAGTGATGCGGATAATGGATTTTTTTTTTTTTACACGGTCCGTTATTGTTGGGCTGGCAGTTTGACAGATGGAGCAGGATAACCATTATGCTGACAACAAGCAGAAGCACGCGACAATCAACAGAGTTACTTCGCCCGAGACGGCCAGAGGAGGTTGACACAGACAACCTCCGTGGCGTCCGTGTCAGTTGGTCATACACATATTATTATCGACTGTGCAGCTATTGAAATGGGGCTTGAAGGTCTGTTAATCTTCCTGGCCACACATTGCAACGATTGACTGAGAGGTGAAGAAATAGTTCGCAACTCCAACGGATAATTAACCCCGTCACTGCTAGTTAAAGCTGATTGTGTTCTTTGTTTGTTGTTTTGTTTTCTTTTTCGAGTGTTTGTTTGTTGTTGTTTCGTTGTGGTTTTGTTTGTTTGTTTGTTTGTTTGTTTGTTTGTTTGTTTGTTTGTTGTTGTTTTTATTTTTATTTATTTTTGGGGGGTGGGGGTGGGGGTGGGGGTGGTGTGTGTGTGGGGGGGGGGAGGGGGTGTTTCTTTTCTTTTTAATCATCGTAAGTTCAACGCCAAAGTACGTCTGCTGTGAATCGAACATGAACACAAACTCATTTCATTATGATGAAACCACTTTGCATCCATGATCCTTTGAAGGCTTGGGGTTTTCGGCCCTGAATTAACTCATTCTACCCCATAGCAAGATAATAGTTCAAGGGTGATGCCAGAATAGCTTGGCGCCTATGGGCGCCAAGCTATTCTGGCATCACCCTTGAACTATCATGGTCGATCTGTGTCCTGCACTGCAACGCAGTCTTCAGAGGACGATTTCAAAATTTGGGGATTTCGGTGTTGGGGTACAATGAGTTAAGCAAAGATTTCAGAACCAATCTGCGTCCACCGTTAGGGATGGGGTTAATTACTGCGGCCGGCTGTTGTACCATTACTGACGCTACGCAAGTGGTCTTTACCGACCACATCCCAATGCGCAAAAGGCCATCGAGCTGACGTCAGGCCAATGGCCTTTTGCGCATTGGGATACAGAACGGGTACAATCGATGGTTGGTTGGTTAATTCGGGTTTAACGTCCACAGCACCGAGGTGATCATGGACGGCCCTGACGGGCGGGTTATGGGGGACAGGGAAATCTATTGCCTGTGGAGTACGACCTGAACACTGATCAACTCAGGCGCACTCCAACTGTGCCACTTTGATTTACCAGGACCTTTCAACGGCCATACCACGTTGAATACACCGGTTCTCGTCTGATCACCGAAGTTAAGCAAGTCGGGCTCGGTTAGTACTTGGATGGGGGTACAATCGACCCATGATCAGTTCCATTTGTAATGGTCAGCGGGGCGTGCGCGCGCGCGCACACACACACACACACGCACGCACACATACACATCCACACACACACACACACACACACACACACACACACACACACACACACACACCAGTAACCATTCCCACCTCTAACACCCCCCACCCCTCCCCCTCCCCACACCCCCTTCCTACAGCTTAATCTCATTTAAATTCACCTGTCGTGTAAGCTGCGGTCATCTGCAAGAAGCAGAGGTCTTCATGTGCCCTCGCAGAGTGCGAGGGCACATAAAGATCTATGCTTCTGACTGTTCGATTGACGAGGATAACATCGCTCATTTCACCAGTCCTTTTTTTGTTTCCTCACCTGAGAATTTTGTCTCGCTTGACTGAGCACGTCACCTTTGGCTTTCCCTCTCACCTAGTACCTGTGTTGTGGTGTGATTAGTGAATAGTTAATCTCTCCTCAATCACACACCCAGGACCCCCTACCCCAACCTCCAGCCTCCTCACTACCCCCGCACCGCGGTGAAAGTGCAATAAATCACGCGCGGATGACTGTTACAATTGACAGCCCAAAGTGTCAGTCTCAAAAGCCTTGGCTGCCTCTCTTGTGTTCCGACACATTGGGGTGGGCCCACCCCGTCCGGTGTATGATAACAGTCCGCTAGCCGACTTCGGGTCGAGGGTTACCCAGTGCGCAAAGGTCCTCGGGCCGACGTCGGTCGCAGTTGGCCTGCGCACAGCAGGCTCTCGGGCAGAGTTCGGCCGCAGTTGGACCGCGCACGGCTGTGCGTGGGCCAACTGCAGCCTTCGTCTGCCCGAAGGCCTTTTGCCACTGGATCGGATTGGCGTGGAGCCATCCGGGTCTTTTGACGAGCAAGACGAGTGATGTGCAATGCCTCTTGCAGATGGATGAAATTATCCTATCATTATCCAGAGTAAGAGAACTTTCTACAGTGTTCTCGCGATTGACAAAGGGAGAGAAATCGAAGCTGAGAAGGGAGGTAACCGCAGAGGAGGTTAGTATTGTGCGTGGTAAATGAGACGCAAGATTGGACAAGCGGGACAACACAATAGTTAGTGGAAGGCTAGTTGATGACGAAGTGATTGCTGTGATGTTGGGGCGTACACACCTTGCTGTCAAGCGCTTTTCGTCTTGATACACTATAATTGCAAAAAATAAATTTGACGGTGATAGTTAAAGGGTGGTGCCAGAATAGCTTGGCACCTGAGGCGCCAAGCTATTCTGGCACCACCCTTTAACTATAATGATTGATTTATCTCCTAATTCGTAATGTAGCCTTCATAGGAAAATGAGCATTTTTGGTGTGTGTTAAATTTAGCCTCAGGATGTAATTGGCTGGTATCCTCTCCCCCACGCCCCTCCGCCACTCCACCTTTCTGTCCTCAATCCCTCCACTCCCTTCTCTCCCTCCCCCTAATCCTCCACGTCATCCCCTACCCTTTCCTCAACCTAATTATGATATTTTCTTTATCTTAACTTATTCAGCCCGATGCACGTATCATTTCCCAAATTTTGGAGGCGTCATCTAACGACTATGCACCTGTTGCAGGAGATGGGTCGACCACGATAATTCAAGGGTAGTGCCAGATTAGCTTGGCGCCTGTCGGCGCCAAGCTAATCTGGCACTACCCTTGAATCATAATGGTCGACCCATCTCCTGCTGTAGTGCGTCAGACCATACATCCATTCACTGCCAGTGGAAGCAGACTGTGTCTCAAACCTTGGTTTAGTTCAACGCCAATGAGCTCCAGGCGTCAAACGAACACGGATACAAAGTGGTGTCAGCAAGAGACATTGATCCTCATGAGCCCCCCGCAAATGAGGATCTATGTCTCTTGCAGTTGGGATTGTCTTCCTGTTTTTCTAGGCAGTTAATGGGTTATTCAAAACACACCGAAAGGTTTTTGTGTCTCGCTGGTAGCTTGGAGGATACTCATATCGACAAATGCTTTTTTTTTTTATTTTTAGGTATGACCCAGTGAGCAAAAATCCCATGGCAGACGTTTTGATTCCTACCACTTGCACAAAAGGTCATCGAGCCGACGTAGGCCGCTGACCGACATCGGCCCCGATGGCCATTGCCAGCTGGGTAGGGAGGGACCATTCATATCCACCAATTTAGCACTAGAAATAATACAGTGCTCATTTTTATTATAATCATTGACATTCCGGACCCACAGGGACAATTTTTACAAAGAGTCTTAGTGGGGCCTCCCGAGGAACTCCCCAATGCGCGCACAGGCCAACGGCGGTCGACATCGGCCCGATGGCCTTTTGCGCATTGGGTCTGACTCTTGGATATATATGTCTTTGCTGACTGAGCGCCACTCAGCAGTGCTTTGTTGTGCTTGACCACGGGGCAAGCCCTTACAGATGTATCAATATTCACTTCCATAAAGGGGGAAAACAGGTTAATAGCGTGGTGGGTTCCTGTACCCTTGCTCGCTTCCATAGAAAGTACAGGTGTTTTGACATTGAACCACTCTACCGGGAGACGGGGTAGGGGAGAAGAGGTAGACTCTATTCTTGTCTGAATTCCAGGCAAGCTTAAAAGGTAGGTAGGTGTACGGGTGTGTTTCGGCTGGGTGGCGGTGTGGGTAGTGGGTGGGGGTAGGGGGGGGGGGGCAGGGTATTTAGGGGAGTCTAGCGAGCATACTATTACGCTGCAGTGTCTAATCTAATTAAATTTCAAAATAATAGAATCAAAGTACTTCACTTTTACCTACGGTGATTTTTCACCACACGGCCTACAGCCGCAAGATCCAAAATCACAGACCAGTAAGTGAAGAGAGACCGGAAGTGAAAATGTCACGCGTAATAATTGCCTCCCTTGCAAACATATCTCAGGTCAGGTTACTCTAGTTCAAAAGACTTCAGAGTGTCAGCCCTTTGCATCTCCATGACGATGCGTGCAGCTGTCTTCCTGCTCACAACAAAACAAAAACATCACAGAACGATGGTTGGTTGGTTAGTTCGGGTTTAACGTCCACAGCACCGAGGTGATCATGGACGGCCCTGACGGGCGGGTTATGGGGGACAGGGAAATCTATTGCCTATGGAGTACGACCCGAACACTGATCAACTCAGGCGCACTCCAACTGTGCCACTTTGATTTACCTAACCCTAACCCTACCTGTCAACGGACATGCTATTAAACAAATCCGTTTTTCCCCCTGGATTGTGAGTCCAGCTACCGGGGCCGGGACGGGATTCGAACCCACGACCCGGCGATTCCCTTCGCTCTCCTGCTCCGACGTTTAACCGCCTGAGCTATTTCGGACTCTGTCACAGAACGAAAACCCGAAGATCCTTTCATACGAGGAAACAAGATCTATGTGAGCGAAGAGAACCGGCAAGAGAACACATCCGATTGAAATGAAGAGCTTGTGAGCGGCCAGGCCGACTGACACTTGCACAGGTCAGCCTCAGTATATCACGAGTACACGGGAACCGGCCATGAAACCAAACCTCGTTATCTGCAGATAGCGTTATTGTAGTGCTGAACATACACGGACTTGTGTACACTGGTGAGGAAAAGGTCCTCGGGTCGACGGTTAGCCTTACCGCGCACGTCCGTGCGCGGGCCAGCTACGGCTAAAGTTGGCCCGAAGACCTTTTTCTCACTTTTGTCACCTGGCAACCCACATGAGATCCAGAGAACTGCGCACGTTTTATCGATACTGCGGTCTAACTGGAGGGCGTCAAAAAACGCTAAATACTGAAGCTGACATGTATCAGAGGGAATACCAAATGGATTTTAACCCGTTCGACACACTACGTACACAAGAACAGGAAAAGACAAACAAACTACCAATTAGTAAGTAAGAAAAAAAGCACTGTCAGGGGGAGAGAATTGTGCATTATCGACCAATGATCATAGATCTAGTTTGGTCAAAGCACACCAAAAAGGATAGGAAAGAGGGGTGTGCTAATTTTAAGTGACCGAAAGCAATGAATATGGAAGCACTGAACAGATTATGGGTTGGCCACGCTAGGTGAAAGATGTTGCTAGAATAGCTTGGCGTAAATTGTACCACCATGGGCGATCGGTCTCCTGAATTGACTATGTAGTTTTCAGACTTCGAACCAGGACTCGACGTGTTACGTGCTACATTCAGCAGGATTCTACCAAACGAGTAACAGACACAGACTTAACTCATTCAGCCCCGTCACACCGCACCAAGATATGGACTGCCCATGATAGTTCAAGGGTGGTGCCAGGATAGCTTGGCGCCTACAGGCGCCAAGCTATTCTGGCACCACCCCTGAACTATCATAGTAGATCTGTCTCCTGATTTGTAATGCAGTCCTCAGAGGTCAGCTCCAGAATGTGGGTATTTCGTACCTGGGACACAATACCTTAACTGACTTAGATCTATATGTTGCCCTGCTATAATGGACGATTTTCGTAAATCAAAGGTATAGGTTAAAAACAACAACAACCAAAAAAAAAAAAAAAAAAAAACCTGCGTTTATATGTCCGTGCTTTTTAACCCTTCACTGCCAGAGAAAAAAAGTGAACACGATCCACCTGCAAGAGACATAGATCCTCATGGGTCCTCGCGACTGCTGGGGCTCAAGAGGATCCATGTCTCTTGCTGACAACAAGTTGTATCCGGACGGTTTGGGCTTTTGGTCTTTAAAATGAACACAGATTTCAGTAACAGCAATGAACTTTCAGCGGCAGGGAAGAGGGTTAACGGCGAAACGCGTGCAATTTTGCCTTCCTTCTGATTTCCAAACTACGCCAATTGCTAGGCATACTCAGAAAGAACGAAAAAAAAAAAAAAAAATGGCTACAATCTCACAGGATACATCCGGGTAGGGGAAAGCTCTTGATGGGGTGTCAGATAGCCGTCACAGTCGGGTTGCGTCGCTCGTGCCACGCGCGTGAGTGGGAGGAGGGGGTGGGTGTCAGTTTCAGCCTGCCCCTGTCACTCAAACCGGTCGTCAGGCGACCGAATTTAGCGCTAAGCGACGGTCTAAATGAGGGACTAATTGCTGTTTGCTTTAGCTACTTTTCACTGACGACGGGTTTTTGTCGAAAGCCTCTGCCTACCCCTTCCGTCTGCAAGAAGCATAGATTCTCTTGAGCCCCTGCGAACGGCGCAGGGGCTCATGAGAATCTAGGCCTCTTGCTCGTCGAGATCCAACGGCAATTGCCTTCACATGCGGCGGAGGGTGGGGGGAGAGGGGGGGTAGGCAGCGTTATACTGGAACGACGACAATTAAACCTTTGTCATTTATCCCTCATTCCTAAAACAGATGTAAATGGCAAGTAGATATATCCCAAAGATTCTCATCACCCTACGTGTTTCCAGGGCCTCATGAGAATCTATGTCTCAGACTCATATACGGAAAGGGTTGTTGTTTGATGAGGTACTGGTTTTTGTGAATGGAAAAGTTTGTGCGCGGTAAGCTACGGTGTGCGTTACTCTGCGGCTTCCTGTCCAAATGCACACTCAAAAAAGCTGAGCCTTTAAAAGACTCTGAATTAGGAAGACTCCATACAGCAGAAACTGTTCTTGTAGAGCGAGTCTCATCATCATTAACCCCTCGACTGCCGATAAAAAGTGAAAGCGATCCAACTGCAAGAGACATAGATCATCATGAGCCCCGCAGTCGCGGGGGCTCATGAGGATCTATGCCTCTTGTTGAGACTAGTTTGTATCCATTTCCTTAGACGGTTGTGGCTGTTGGTCGTTGAATGAACAAAGATTTCAGAAATTTCAGAATGTACGCAGTCGCTGTCGACGGTCACGTAAATAGAGGTCTTTAATGACAGGTGACACTCTTTCGAGACTTCTCTTTAGAGAACACCTGTCTTCAAAGACGACTATTTTGTTGCCAAACAAAAGTGGCTGCTCAAAGAGGTTCTGCTGTATTTCACGGGAGTCTTTTTTATGATCAATAACGCTTATAAAACGTTTGCCCCTACGACGTTCCTCTGATCAGATTTTCTGCAGACGTCAACACAAGGCAAAGTGTTAGGGTTTAGAGATAACTAATACCAACTTTAACTGGAAAACTGGGGCTTTGGTATCAGTTTCAGCCAACTTAATAAAATTTCAAATACAAAAAAAATATTTCCAAATACCGTGTAGCTCGCTTGAGCTTGCCCTTAGCACCACGTGAATGTTCTGTGTTTACGTACAGTGTGTGAGTGAATGCGTGTGATTCACGTGAGCGTGCTTGTTGGGTTCAGTTCGCGGCTACATTCTGCGCATTGAGTTATATTATAAATATGAGAAATGCGCCATATAAATGCTATGCACTATTATTATTCATTATTATTTATCGTCTTCGTTGTCCAGGTGAGTCAACTGGAAACGCCCATAAGTGTCGGCAGACAGCGACAGAAATGTTTGCTTCATAATCAGCATCAAATCTCATTAGGTCGCACATTTGATTGAATCATTGAATGAGAGGGTGTTTAAACTGTCTCAGTGAGATAAGTATGTCAGTGTGTGCTTTCAAACAAGACCATTTATGTGTGTTTGGCTGCTTTGATTTTGTCCCCTTGATTGTTCTTCAGTTGACCAGTTGACACAAAGGAAAACAGAGAGAGAGAGAGAGAGAGAGAGAGAGAGAGAGAGAGAGAGAGAGAGAGAGAGAGAGAGAGAGAGAGAGACAGACAGACAGACAGACAGACAGACAGACAGACAGACAGACAGACAGACAGACAGAGACTCAGAGACAGACAGACAGAAAGACAAAGAGAGACACACAAACACAGACACAGGCAGACAGAAGCAGAGAGATTCAATGATTCAATGATTCAATGAAGCTTTATTTATCAACGGTTGAGGCATTGACATCGTCACAGACATAGCCATTTTAGAGAGAGAGAGAGAGAGAGAGAGAGAGAGAGAGAGAGAGAGAGAGAGAGAGAGAGAGAGAGAGAGAGAGAGAGAGAGACAGACAGACAGACAGAGAGACAGAGAGAGACAGAGACAGAGAGACAGAGACAGAGAGAGACACAGAGAGAGAGAGAGAGAGAGAGAGAGAGAGAGAGAGAGAGAGAGAGAGAGAGAGAGAGAGAGAGAGAGAGAGAGAGAGCAGCCATGCCAGGACTGAAAAGGCCGCGAGATATAGTTGCTTCCCTTTGACCACTATCACGGAAAGTAGTGTTTCCGTTCGACTTGGCCTTTTAAACAACCCGGCCGAGCTTTCACTACACAACAAACCATTCATACATCAACACTTGTAGACGCACTTTATTTACAGCTATTGCGCAGCTCTTTCGTCCTCTCAGAAGCCCATACCTACAGCAAGAGGCATAGATTCTCATGAGCCCCTGCGAACGCAGGGACTAATGAGAATCTATGCCTCTTGCAGGCGATTCTCAATCTCAGCTATACTGAGGACCCATTACATTTATTCCACATGAAAGATGATCTGATGGCGACCGGCGGGAGGGTTTGCCGGGTAGATTCGGACCCTTCCAATAGGAATACATGACATGCGCGCCGGTTGCATGCAGTTTTTGATTGACAGCTGGGAAATTGAGTCGGTGCACGAAAGTGCCCATGGTATTCGAGTGCACGACAGTGCGCATAATGCACAGCCTGGGTCGTTTGTAAAACTTGGGGCGCTGCATTTGATGTTCGATAACAAGAGAAAGTCGAACATGATTGTGATCGCGTGTCGTTATTTACCTTTCGTGTAGAGAACAGTGACTACAAAAATAAACACGTTACTTGCCTGTACCTTTGAAGTGCTTTGCTTTAGTTTACACAGACGCCGAAAGCTATGCGAAGCATGGCCATTGTTGATTGCCAAAGACGGCATACAAATCAGACTACTGGCAGGTCAAACCCGCGATAGGATCATACCTCCTTCGCTGCCAGGAATCGCGAATTTCGTGTCCGACACGCCACTGCGCACTGACCGACTGACATTCGCGTGAAGAACACAGATATAAATAAGAAAAAAATAGGCATAAGGAACATAGGAGTAACAAGAGACATAAACCCTCATGAGCCCCCCCGACTGCGGGGGTCATGAGGGTTTATGTCTCTTTCATCTGGGTAGCGTTCGCCTTGTCCCGGCAATAATGACAATATTACTTTTCATGTATTCATTCCTTGGTTTATCTATCAATGTATTCATATAGACTCTTTATCTACCCGTACTTAGGTATTTAACCCACTCAGCCCTGACGCACTACAGCAGGAGATGGGTCGGCCATGATAATTCAAGGGTAGTGCCAGATTAGCTTGGCGCCTGTCGGCGCCAAGCTAATCTGGCACTACCCTTGAATTATGAAGGTCGATCCATCTCCTGCAACTGGTGCATATCCGTTAGATGACGCCTCCAAAATTTGGGAAATACGGCCGTCGGGCTGAATGAGTTAAGTATTCACCTGCATGCAAGTAAACTCCAGATACACCAAATCGCCAGAGGACCCAGGTTTTCTCGTTGTTATATCCGACGTTTGTTATAAGCGAAGTAATTTACATACAAAGAGTGTTGTCGCGCGGGGTCTCTGAAAAAGACTTGCTAAATCCGATTTTTGTTATGTCCCGAGGAGCTGGGGAGCTCAGTTGGTAGAGCGTTCGACTCTCGTCCGAAAGGTCGTGGTTTTGAACCCAGCTGCGGTCAAAATGTGTACAGGCCTCTTTTCGGTGCCCCGTCTTTGAAATCACCTTTGTGGTGGACAAAAGACGTTTTAAGCCCTAAACGTTTAATTTTGTTGTGTGTGTATAACGCACCTTCTTACAAGGGAAGTATAACGTATAATTTATTTCTTAACGTTCCCTGACAAACAAGCAAATAAATAATAATAATAATAATAATTATAATAATAATAATAATAATAATGACTACTTATACTTCTCATAAATAAGTTCTAAACTTCTGCAAACACACACACACACACACACACACACACACACACACACACACACACACACACACACACACACACACACACACACGCACGCACGCACGCACACACACACACACACACACACACATACACACACACACACATACACACACACACGCACATACACCGGTACATAATCATGAAGAACTGAGCTACAATATCGCTTCCTATCCTCCACCATTTCATGTCAAAACAAATCGTTAATATATACCGTGCACGAATAGAAATACAAGCAGGCTCAGTCACGCGCTTGTAAACACAATCATAACCTCCAAAGCTTGCCTTCAATAAATCACAGAGACACAAAAAAAAGGATAGAAGCAACATGTGTCGACATATATATCTTGTTCGTCCGTTTATCATGCTCGTACGAGACTTTGACAGTGCAATATATATTTCTAGGGTCATATCTTATTAACCTTGAGATACGGACCCTTTATGATTCACGAAAAGGCAAATTTGTGTACTGCTGATAAGAAAATTAATACTGATTTTGACTGAAGTGTGACTCAGTTTATGAGTGTTAGGAATCGTGTAGGACTGTTTCGAAATGGAAATAAATCTTTTTCAACCCGATACACAATGGCTTAAAATAAATTTGACTATGATAGTTCAAAGGTGGTGACAGAATAGCTTGGCGCCTGAGGCGCCAAGCTATTCTGGCACCACTCTTGAACTTAAATGGTGGATTTATCTCCTTATCTGTAATACAGCCTTCATGAGAAAATAAACATTTTTTTTTTAATTTAACCTCAGGATGTAATGGGTTAACTTGACGACACAACCCCCCCCCCCCCCCCCAACCAATTTTTTTTTTTTTTTTTTTTTTTTAATCCGTTAGACTGCTACAGTCATAACTCAATGTCAGTACTCCCCTTTCAGATTTACGAAGCGAACAATTTGTAAACACCCCCGGGTGAAGCACACGAATTATGGGGACAGAAGGTGGAGGCAGAAGTGGAGGTTCCACGGCCAAACCCATTTTTCTTTGCAAGAGGCATAGATTCTCACGAGCCTCAGCGGCCGTAGGTGCTCATGAGAATCTATGCCTCTTGCTGGCAGTGTTTTAGGCCACTATTTAAGGCTCAGATTGATGGATTTCAGCAAGCCAGCTCTTTTACCGGCGTTCCCAAGTCTCGCTCCGTGAAATAGATTGTCGATCTCCAACACGCCCATTCGAAAAGGTGTAGCTTCTAAGGGTGGGGGTACTGGTGAATGGGGGGGGGGGGGCGAGGTGGAGGATAGGGGTGGGGTGTGTGTGTGTGTGTGTGTGTGTGGGGGGGGGGGGGGTTGGAGTGAAAGAAGTGTCTGTAGGCGAGATGGTGAACATCAGTGGTACACTTTGTACCAGGTAAAGCGATGTTACCATGCAGCTTTTGGTTTTCCCGTCCCCAGTTTGTTCGTTTGTTTAGAGACTTTGACATTAACCCTTTGGCTGCCGACAGCCGATTTTTTTTTTTTAACGCATTGATTTCTGTCCCGAAGCTTTCTGCAGCTGAAATCGTCGGGACAAAAATCGCTACCTACATCTAAAGGGTTAAAATTACGCTACTGGTTACAACCATCCTCTCTGTTCGCTAGCCCCCCACCCCCACCCCCCACCCCCACCCCCGACCCCCGCCTCGATCAGCTACACACTAGGTGCTCGATGAAGGTGGCCAATGTGATTAATTTTGATCAATACGGTTGAGCTGATTGGTTTATCCTATTGTTATTGTTGATGGTTGAATTGTGTTTTCAAATTTTGTTTATTCATTCATTTACTTTATTATTTATCGTCAAGCTTCTTTTGACTGGTGTATTTTGTCAGTTTGTGTTTTCCATTGTCTTTGTTTGGTATTTTGCAAAAATAACAACTGATATACCTACAGCCAAAGGGTTACAATTACCATACTGGTTACAACCACCACCCCCACCCCCCATTTTAGTCCCCAGTTTGTTTGTTTGTTTAGAGACTTTAACATTAACCCATTCAGCCCTGACGCTCTGCAGCTGGAGATGGGTCGACCATGATACTTCAAGGGTAGTGCCAGATTAGCTTGGCGCCTGTCGGCGCCAAGCTAATCTGGCATTGACCTTGTATTCTCATGGTCGGTCCATCTCCGGCAACTGGTGCATAGTCATTAAATGACGCCTCCAAAATTTGGAAAATACGTGCGCCGAGCTGAATGGGTTAACCCTTTGGCTGTCGACAGCGGGGTTTTTTATGCAATTTTTTCTTTCCCTGTGCATTCTGCATCCTCGCGCTGGGACCATATGGCGTTGAGGCGCGTACCCTGGGTGGTGGATAGGGGGTCCCTCGTGAGAGGGGTGCACCGAAGGAAATAAGGTGCCGTGAACCAACATGGTCTAAGGGAAGGTGACCCCGACAGAAAACCCCTGGTCCTCCTAGTAAGGGGGTTGGGCGTGGGGGTAGCTTCCCCACCCTGCAAAAAAGGAAATAGCTACAAAAACGCCGACGAAAAGACTAACAGTAATTCCATTCCTGGAGGAGGAAGGTTCTTCTACCAGAAGACTTATGACGTCCTGTGGTGAAAGCCGGAAGTCTTCGGAAGCCACAGGACCGAGCCGCCTCTCTCTATCCAGGGATACAACCATGGGCACATGGAACGTCAAGACCATGTACCAGAGCGGCAAGGCCGCCCAGATAGCAGCGGAAATGCAAAAGTACAACCTTTCCCTGCTAGGTATCAGTGAAGCCAGATGGACGCAGTCTGGCCAGAAAAGGCTGTTAAGTGGGGAGATGATTCTGTATTCAGGTCATGAAGAGGAGAATGCCCCTCATACAGAAGGTGTAGCATTCATGCTGTCACCAGTGGCACAGAGCGCGCTGATGGGCTGGGAACCTCCTGGGCCAAGAATTATCACAGCAGCATTTAGAACCAAGAAAAAGCTCAAGCTGAACGTCATCCAGTGTTATGCGCCCACTAATGACAGTGACGAGGAAGAGAAACAAGAGTTCTACGACCGACTCCAGAGTACCTTGGACAAATGTGCGGAGCGAGACATCACCATCGTCATGGGCGATTTTAATGCCAAAATAGGGGAGGACAACACTGGATACGAAGAGGTGGTGGGGAGACAGGGACTAGGCTCGGAGATGAGTGAGAACGGGGAGAGGTTTGTAGACTTTTGTGCTCTAAACCGACTTGTCATTGGAGGCAGCATCTTCCCACACAGAAGAATACACAAAGCAACTTGGGTCTCACCTGACCATACAACAGAGAACCAAATAGACCATATCTGCATTAGCAAGAAATTTAGAAGATCCCTTCAAGATGTTCGAGTGAGGAGGGGAGCAGATGTCGCCTCCGACCACCATCTGCTTACCTTAAGAATGAAGCTCAAGCTAAAGTAAAGCCGCACAGAGACAACAAGAAGACAGCGCTATAATGTAGGCCTCCTGAGAGAAACTGGAGTTAGAGAAGAGTTCAAACTGGTGCTGTCCAACCGGTTTCAAGCGCTACAGGAGCTAGTAAATGAAGAGGAGGCGGTCACCACAGAGCAGCAGTGGAAGGCAGTTAGAGAGGTGCTGAACTCAACCTGCAAAGACACTGTAGGGTTCAGGAAACACCATCACAAGGACTGGCTGTCGGCACAGACCTTGAAGAAGATAGAAGTGAGGAAGCAGAAGAAGGCAGCTGTCAACAACAGTCGCACAAGAGCAGCCAAAGTAAGGGCACAGGGGGAATACTCGGAAGCCAACCGCGAGGTGAAGAGTAGTATCAGGGCCTACACAGACAGCCTGGCAGCAGAGGCAGAAAAGGCAGCAGGCAGCGGCAACATGAAACAGCTCTACGACATTACCAGAAGATTGTCAGGCAAGTATGGCCGTACAGAAAGACCAGTAAAAGACAAAGAAGGCAAGCCTATTGCAGACAGAGCAGACCAACTCGACAGATGGGCCGAGTATTTTGAAGAGTTACTGAACAGACCTAGCCCACCCGACCCCCCAGACATCCAGCCGGCAGAGACCGACCTACCCATCAGCTGTGACAGAGCCAGCCGGGAAGAGATCAGAAGAGCAGTGGCATTCTTGAAAAACGGTAAAGCAGCAGGCCCAGATGGCATCCCAGCGGAGTCTCTGAAAGCAGACCTAGAGACAACAGTGGATATGCTGTACCCACTGTTTGGAAAGATCTGGGAAGAGGAGGTGATGCCGGCTGACTGGAAGGAGGGGTACCTAATCAAGCTTCCCAAGAAAGGCGACCTCAGCAAGTGTTCCAACTACAGAGGAATCACCTTGCTGTCAGTACCAGGAAAGGTCTTCAACGGGATCATCCTGGAGAGAATGAAGAGCTCCGTTGACCCCCAGCTGAGAGACCAGCAAGCAGGATTCAGGAAGAACCGATCATGTATAGACCAGATCGCCACTCTCCGCATCATCGTGGAAAAGTCTCTGGAGTGGAGCTCCCCGCTGTACGTCAACTTTGTGGATTATGAGAAAGCATTTGACAGTGTGGACCGAGAGACTCTGTGGAATCTCCTACGACACTACGGTGTACCCACAAAGCTCGTCCGCCTGATCTTGAGCAGCTACGATGGCATGACATGTCGCGTGATCCACGAAGGGCAGTTCACCAGGGAGCTCCAGGTCAGAACCGGTGTCAGGCAGGGGTGTCTGCTGTCTCCGTTCCTCTTCCTACTGGCCATAGACTGGGTCATGAAGATGACCACAGAGCACAGACGAAGTGGAATACAGTGGACACTGTGGACACAGCTTGACGACCTCGATTTTGCAGACGACTTGGCATTACTGTCCCACACTCATCAACAAATGCAGGACAAGACCACGAGGCTTGCTGACATCTCGTCCCAAGTGGGCCTCACCATTCACAAACAGAAAACAAAGACAATGAGGCTGAACGCAACCAGGGAAGAACCAGTCTTGCTTGCTGGCATCCCGTTGGAGGAGGTGGAGTCCTTCACCTATCTCGGAAGCATCATAGACAACAAAGGCGGCACTGGTGCAGATGTCAGAGCACGAATCGGTAAAGCCAGAACAACCTTTCTGCAGTTGAAAAAAGTGTGGAGCTCCAGAGAGCTGTCACAACACACCAAAGTCCGGATTTTCAACTCCAATGTAAAAGCAGTTCTCTTATATGGAGCAGAGACTTGGAGATTGACAAAAACCACAGTCAACAGAGTACAGACCTTCATGAACAGTTGCCTTAGAAGAATTTTGAAAATCCACTGGCCAGAGAAGATCAGCAACGTCAGACTCTGGGAGAGAACAGAGCAGATAACAGCAGAGAATGAAATTGGCCGAAGAAGATGGGGATGGATCGGTCACAGTCTGAGAAAGCCAGCTTCCAGTATCACTAGGCAGGCATTGTCATGGAACCCCCAGGGAAAGAGGAAAAGAGGTAGGCCGAGAAACTCCTGGCGTCGAGACCTCCAAGCAGACATCAAGAGACTGGGAACCACCTGGAGTAGAATCGAAGGAGAAGCACAGGACAGGAGTTGCTGGAGGTCTCTCGTCGACGGCCTAAACCCGGGTAGGGGTGACAGGCGTAAGTAAGTAAGTAAGTGCATTCTGCAGCTGAAATCATCGGGACAAAAGTACAACCAAAGGGTTAAAATTACCCTACTGGTTACAATCATCCTCTCTGTCCCCCCCACCCATCCCCGCCCCACCCCACCCACCCCGCCTCGATCAGCTACACACAGGAGATCGATTTAGGTGGCCAATGTGATTAATTTAGATCAACTGACAACATCAACATCAACAATAACACAACAAAGATGAACGCACAACAACATAAACCTTTGCGCAACTGAAAACAAGCAGGGTCGCTATTGATTAGTCACACAGTCAGTATCACTTCATTTTGGGCCAAACACCAATCTCCACCCTCCCCCCCCCCCAACCCTAACCCCCCCCCCCCCCAAACACACCCACTCCCTCTGCCCGCCCCCGCCACCCCTTATCCCATCCCCGTCACTTCCGCCTGACCGCTGCTCTCATAAGGGAGCTAAATTGAGTTCAGCCACCGATCAGGTGTGCCTTGTGTCTTGGATCAGACGTAGATCTTCTCATACGACTCTCCATCTGTGAGAAAAATAGCTATCGACAAACATGGCCGATCCCTGCTGTATACACCAGCAAAAGGAAATATTATATTTTCTTCATACGAAGAATAACCGCAACTGGCTTGTAGCCGCGGCAGCTCAGTTGCAGCCAAAGCAGGTGAGGTGGGTCTGACCTCGGCTTACCCAACACACTCAAGCCGGTCTAGATTCTCATGCGCCCCTTCCTATGCAGGGGCTCACAAGAATCTACGCCTCTTGCAGCTGGCAGTGTTTCTTTAACCCCTTAACTGCCGAGGAGAATTGAACGAGCTCCTGGCATAGATCGCGGGGGCTCATGAGGATCTATGCCAGTCTTGCTGAGACCAATTTGTATCTATGTTTCTTGAATGGCTGTCAGTGGCTTTGATCGTTGAATGAACCAAGACTTGCCTTCTTTCAGAAACAAAATATGCGTCTCAGTGGCAGGGGAGGGGTTACAGGACTGTTTCATAGTTAGCGGTGGGTTAAATTATCGTATTAACTTCTCACCAGGGGTCGTTCGAATCAGCGCCGCCCGACAAAGACGTCACGTGACTTATGAAAAGGGGGAGTAATCGCTTTTAGCAGAACAGGACGGATCTATTGCCTCCCCTGACACCTAGAAGCCGCTCCCTGCCGCGAGGGACGACGGGATAGGCCTGTGAGAATGATAACAGTTTTATTGGATGAGAAAAGATGAGAGAAAGTCGCCTTTTAGCGGTAACCTCCTGATAACATTATCGGCCTCAGTTTGTCAGTGGACAATTCTTTCAGAAAGGCCAGCTGCGGTCCTGTACTTACCCCCAGTAGCAAAACACGGCTTTATTCGGCGGCTTTGGCCCCGGCCACGACGACCGCAGTGGGTCCAAGGACCTTTGCTTGCCGCTTGCGGAAATGTCATTTACGCCCGGCCATGGTCAAAACCCGTTCTAGTATGGCGGATATGCTTGACAGAAAATGTCCAGAAAAATTGGGGTAAAAACACATATCTTCAATGAATGTATAGAAAAAGATGTAGATATTAAATTTAAGTTAGATATACACGTAAAACCGCCTGCCCTTTGCCCCACCCCATATATTCGGTCGAAATCCTCCGGCTGTTAGAATACTGTAGTGGCAATATTTTATTTCAGCACCACTGCATATCGTGCAATAAACATAATAATAAAAATACTATAATAATAATAATAATGTTGATGATGATAATTATTATTATTAAATATAATAATAATAATAATAATAATAATAATAATAATAATAATAATAATAATAATAATAATAATAATAATAATAATAATAATAATAATAATAATAATGATAAGAATAATAATAATAATAATAACAACAAAGACATCAAAGACAACAAAGACAACAATAACAATTATTATTATTATGGATGTTATCATTATCATTATAATTATTAAGCGCTTTTTATAATTTGTCTCGGTGAACGATTCACAAAATAATAATAATAATAATAATAATAATAATAATAATTAATATTATTATTATTATTATTATTATTATTATTATTATTATTATTATTAAGTGTTTCTTATACATTGTCTCTGTGTACGCTTCGGCAAAGATGACAATATATTGCAGTATAAATTTTGGCTCTGTGCGCGCGTGGGTGTGTGTGTATAAAAGGGGGAGTGGGGGAGGGGAAGGGCGGGGGGGGGGGGGGAGGACAAAAATGCTCGTTTTATGATATCAAAGTACAGGAACACCAATGGAAAATAGCTTACGCTAGAATACAGGAGCTCAAAACGAAAACATCATCAATTTTATCATCTCCTGATGATAACCGGAAGCACTAATCACCTTTCCTACAGGAGAGGATATTCTGGATCCCGAGTCCACAAGACTGTGAAATGGCCTGGCAGCCATTTTTTCGGAGCATATTTTTGCATCTTTTATGTAGAAGCCACGATGCCTCTAAGACCAGAACGGTCTGATTGTTCATGCTTGTTGAGAGTAGTTTACCATTGTCCATTTTATCGTTTACCCATTCAGCCCTCACGCACTACAGCAGGACATGGGTCGACCATGACATTTCAAGGGTAGTGCCAGATTAGCTTGGCGCCAACAGCCGCCAAGCTAATCTGGCACTGCCCTTGAATTATCATGGTCGATCCATCTCCTGCAACAGGTGCATAGTCGTTTGATGACGCCTCCACAACTTGGGAAAAACGTGCGTCGGGCAGAATGAGTTAAATAAATGATAATGTAGTTTGAGGTAATATTAAAAAAAAAAAAAGCTTTGAGCCTACGAGACAGATTTTCTCCCGTTCCAGAGTTATGTTCAGTAAAATGATTTGGCGAACCAGAATGCAGGACTAACTGACCATCCTCCTCATCCATGCTCCGTCATTCCTACACTATCGACGATGTCTGCACAGCACCTGAGCCCTGGGAGAGGCTGCTCCTATCTATAACTGCATTTTTCTTCCAGTGTCATGTCATGTCAAGCCGCCCTTTCTCGTCCTTTTAGATTTGTGACTTGACTCTGTGTGAACAGAAAACACTCTAAAATCGAAACTCACACCCCCCACCCCCTTCTCAGCGACTAAACTATACAATATAACAACAGGTTTGGCAAGAGAAAAATATCCTTCTGGGCCCTCGCAACTGCAGGCTACATGAGGATCTGTGCTTCTTGCACATGAGGGTCTTTCAAACAGGAGGGCATCCTTACAAGTGTCCATGCTGTTAAAAGTTCAGCGAGCCGTGAAGGCATTTCAAGCGTGAAAACACGTTCCGTGCGTGTGAACAGCGGTCAGATTCATGTGACCGTGAAAAGTCATGTGACAAAAACTTACCCGGTGCAAGAGGCATAGATCGTCATGAGTCCCCGAAATGTGACAAAAGCTGTCATGTGCAAGAGGCATAGATCCTCATGGGTCCCCGCATTGCGGGGACCCATGAGGATCTATGCCTCTTGCTGACGAAGGAATATTTACGCAGATGTCAGTGATTCTGTTTATGATAATATAACGTGATTTGCAAACGTCGAGCACATCTTCAATAGGCATTATCGAAACCATTCTTAATCCAAGATCACCATGGATCCCATTAGCCTGCAAGTACACGTGATGGTTCGTGTCTCGTGATGGCCTTATTGGTATCCGTGTTCCTCCGGAAAGCTAGGGCTATGGGGGCTCAGCATAAATTTGCGTGGTCATTTACAATCCTTGCTCAGCTTGGTAGAGGAGGACCTGAAAGCCATCCATTATCCCTGTGACCCCCTTTCGCCTCACAACTCACACAAACAAGCAAGCAAACAATCAGTCAACAAAGCATGCTCAGTAGCATGCAAGGCAAGCAACGAAGCAACCAGCTATTTAGCCAACCAACAATAACCTGCTCATGAAAGAAAATGAACCCATCTTGTGGAAGGAAATATTGTTTATTCTCTAAACATCTTGCTGTAAGCTGGGTTTCGGGGACCGAGTTGTCACGGTTGTAATGATGCTGTTTTATGTAAACTTCATGAATAGCCCGCTCCGGTCTCACTGTTTGCTTAGGTCCATTCCAAGCTAACCATACTCAGCTTCAAAAGTCATGAAGAACAGGGATGTAGATGTGACTAGCAAAGGGGCACAGGTCCTCATGAGACCCCGCAATTGCGGAGTCTCAGTGATGAGGACCTATGCCACTTTGCTAATCACTGTGTGTGACATCTACATCAGTGTATTTCAGTGTAGAAGAGTTGAAGAACATCAATGCTCCTTGTAGCCGGTCTTCCGTCATTTCACTCCAAGCAGAAATTTTATCACCAGAATGCCCTCGTTTGTAAATCAAGGCTTTCAGAGTCTGTGTGAGAATTTCACATATCAGTTTTTGATTAGTTGACCTTGCGGACCTTTCTTCAAGGTCGCCATACGTCTTGTCGTCTGCTTCCGGCGCCAGAAACTCCAATCGGCGATGAGGCGGATGATTCTGTCATGGGAACTATTTTTATGAGGGATAGGAGGGAAGTTAGCCGAAATGCTCCGGCCCACCCGCGAAACTAACGAGTAAAAGATTATACGAGGATGTAACGAGGCTGACCTGTGTCAGCAGGAGGCATAGATTCTTATGAGCCCTTGCTGCTGTTAGGACTCGTGCAAATCTACGTCCCTTGCAGACGGCAGGATCTAACTGAATTCTTGTTATGTCAGCACATTTGTTTATAAGACGAAAACGGAAGGCTCACAAAAAAACACGTGTTTTATTACAATACCTCCTTCTGTACAGACACGCTCTAACTGTAATACTTTTACGGACAACAAATGGCACTATATTAAGAGTTGCTGAAGAGATGCAAAGGTAAAGATGCACTATCCCTCAACACTTTTGGCGAGTCGATCTTTCTTCTGTAGATAGCATCTGAAGGTATGAGAGATGAAACAATATCAAATTGGTGAAAATATCAAATCCTGAAAGCAAATACAAGCAGTTGCAATGGCAGTGGGCATACCGTGTTTTGGTGATACATGAACTACACATGCATATAATGTCGTTGTTTCACTCACTCGATTCCGACACACCACAGCAAAACATGGATCGAGCATGATAGTTCAAGGGTGGTGTCAGAAAAGTTTGGCGCCCATGGGCGCCAAGCTCTTCTGGCACCACCCTTGAACTATCATGCTCGATTTGTCTCTAGAATTGGAATACAGTCCTTCAGAGGACAACTTCAAATTTAGGGATTTCGGTAGTGGGATAGAATGTGTTCATGCTGTTGACTAATCTTCGCTTACACAAACACTGGACAGCGTCACACAAGCGCACAAACACAACTGACCAACTCATAAATCATTATCTCATGATCTGTCTACGCGGCTGTTCAGTGCAAAGCTCGGCAGAAGTGAAAACATTCTCAATACGGCGTCAAAGGAGTACATATCCAAAGCAACGAAGCAAGAGGCGTAGGTCTTCAACAGACCCCGCAAGAAGCGGGGGCCCATGAAGATTTACGCCTCTTGCAGAAGGAAGGTTTATCCCTTGGAGTGGTGTACTCGCTAATGAATAGCATGGCACCCACAAAGTCGACCAACTAGAACAGCAAACACGGAGTTCACGCCTGCAGTCATCATACCAACTGACCATCATGGTAAAGTGATTAACACGGCGTGGGGTTGTCATCGGATATCCTTCAGTGCCAGAGTCAACTGGAACAGGCCTGTAGCATATAGAGCTGAGCCTGTCTTTAGGGCGAGCACCCTTTTTTGAGAGATCACCTGTCATTAACCTGTTCACCGCCGAGAAAAAAATATGAACATGATCCAACGACAAGAGACATAGATCTTCATGGATGATCTATGTCTCTTGCTGAGACCAGATTGTATCCATATTTCTTGGACGATGTTGGCGTTTGGTCGTTGAATGAACCAAGATTCTAGAAACAAAAATGTACCTACAGTGTACGTACAGTGGCAGGGAAGGGGTTAAACCTACCAAGTAAGTAGCTTTAACGGCTACGTCAGGCCATTCCACTTATAACGGATTAGTTAATCCTAGCACACACTATTTAATGCTAGGACTAAATAATTTACCCTAGAACAAATTCGTTTTAATCATCTATCTATCTATCTATCTATATCCCGTAGTCTTGCCGACCGTTGGGGCACCACTGATGACTTGGCAACCAGCTCCCTCCATTCCTCTCTGTTCTCTGCTATTCTCAGCGTATCGCCCAGCTTCAGTCCTGTCCACTCTGAGATATTGTCCTCCCATCTTTTCCTCTGTCTTCCTCTCCTTCGTCCTCCTTGCACAGTGCCTTGCAGGATTGTTTTGGCAAGCCCTGCTGAGCGCGTGACATGCCCATACCACTTCAGTTTGCGTTTTCTCACAATGGCTAATAAGTCTTCATAGGCGATGGCTTGCCTGATTCTGCTTCCCACTTCCTCGTTTGTGACGTGATCTCTGTATGAGATGCCAAGCAGCCTTCGAAAACATCTCATTTCAGTGGCTTGTATCCTCCTTTCAAGGTCAGCTGTGAGGGTCCATGACTCGCAGGCATACAAGAACACTGAGATGACTAAGGAGCGCATCAGTCTGATCTTGGAGCAGAGTGTGATGTTTCTGTCCTTCCATATGGTCTTCAATCTTGTTTTAATCATAGGGAGAAATAATTATTCCTAGGACTAATGCCAACCGGTCAGGTAGCAGGAATTGTGATGGCTGGGAAATAAGTTCATTTCAGTATTGGACAGTTTCGCCCATGGCATCATGGCTGACTGGTTGGAATTAGTATTTTGTCATAGGATTAGATCGAATTTGTCCTAGGAATAAAGCGAATGTGTCCTATGAATAAAGCGAAAATGTCCTAGGAGTGAAGCGAATTTGTCCTATGAGTGAAGCGAGTCATTTCCTAGGAATAATTCGAATTTGTGCCAGCATTCAATATTTTGTCCTATGATGAATTAATCGGTTATAAGTGGAACTGCTTGCCATACACATAAGACTATACGCCTCTTGCAGGTGAAGCGAGCTCAAAGAATCCACGATATGTTTAAAGTCCGTGCAATGTTTGACCTACTTCTGTTTGACCTCCTACTGATTTAGGGATAACCTCTATTAGGGATAACCTCTATTAATGGCTGAAATTGGTATAATTTAGTTATACGTGTATTTTTATTTATTTATTTATTTATTTTTTTATTTTTATTTTTTTTTTTTTTTTTGGGGGGGTGGGGGGGGGGGGGGGGGGGGGGGGGTGGGGGGTCTACATGTGTACGAAGTCACGTCTTTGTAAAAACAAAAACTCAGGTGAAAGGGGGGGGGGTGGTGGGTGGTGGGTGGGGGGTGGGGGTTGGGGGGGGGGGGGAAATTTCAGTGCTCGCTACTCCCTACTCCCTAGCAAAACCTCTATCAAATTTTCTCTTCAAGTCTCCAGACAAGCCTGCAGTGTTATCGCAGATAGCAACCCTCCATCTTTTGATGACAACAAGAAGATGGCGTTGTGCAAGATCGCGTGCTTGTGCAAACAGTACTTTTTGCCCGAGAACCAGTGTTTCTCTCTTGAAGACGCTTCGAAACAGATGTACACGCAGTCTGTCTGGCAATCTCTCTGACTTACACTGGGCATATATATCACTACTCATAATGCCTTTTTTAAGACTGTCTGGTCTCAAGACAATAGACCCCTGTCTCCAGTGAATCTATTTCAAAGTTCGTCATACCGAGAATGTTGTTGAGATCTAAGCACTCCTTTTTGGCAAAAACATTCTTAACAAGTTAGACGGTTCTCCCCAAGAGGTATAGATCTTCATGAGCCCCCGCGAATGCGGCGGCTCATGTAGATCTATGCCTCTTGCTGCGTCACCCATGTCGTCTGTGTTCCTTTCATGGAGGAGGCTATTGGATTGCGGACTGCAGTGAAAGAAGCAATGATGCGTTTTGTGAGTGTCCAACAGTGTTTTTCAACCCAGGGAGAGTGTCAGAACACGGGCACACAGACAATAGACAGTGACGAATGAGAACAGTTGCGCCAAACAGAAAGCTGATATCACCGACATAAAATCAATGCTCATCCAACCACAGAAAAGGGGCAGAACAAAAGAAGAAAGAAAATAGGACGGAACAGGAAGGAGAGAGAGAGAGAGAGAGAGAGAGAGAGAGAGAGAGAGAGAGAGAGAGAGAGAGAGAGAGAGAGAGAGAGAGAGAGAGAGAGAGAGAGAGAGAGAGAGAGAGACAGACAGACAGACAGAGACAGACAGACAGACAGACAGACAGACAGACAGAGACAGAGACAGAGTAAGAGACAGAGAGGATGGGAAAGTTTCATCATCGCTACAGTCAAATCCAAGTTAGTTTTCAAATGAACATGAAAAAGATTGTTACAAGTTATTTTTCCAATTGTTATTAAAATTGTTACCTTTTCATTTGGCGACAGGTTTCTTCTGTTTCAGTTTGTCTTTTTGGAACAGACAAGCATACAGTAATGTACTCCTTTTTAATTGTACTGAAACTCATAAAAGGGAGAACAAAACACAGCTATTTTGAAGTCAGAAATTAGTAAATAAACACACACACACACACACACACACACACACACACACACACACACACACACACACAGAGTGAGAGATAGAGATTTGCATCTCCATTGTAAATCTCCACATCACAAGATAACAAAAGTCTCTTTTGGTCTTGGAAGCTTCATACATAGAAGCTTTTGTATTTGTGAGAAAAAGACTTTTTTGCACTTTCATGCCGATACTGCTGGAAGTGTCAAAATTAAAGAGTTGTAGTCTCAAATTTCAACTCAGTCTTGACAAAGGCCAAAGTGAAAATGCTGCACACTTTAACCGCAAAACTGGTGTAGTTAATGAGGCTAGTCATGAAACTCAAATACAATGCACTGAAACAAACAGGTCTTCTGTTGATTTATGTTCTTATCGTAATGTATGTCAACATTTGTGGGGAGTGTTTTTGTGCTTTAAACTTGAAAAACGAACACAGTTTCTTTGTTTGCATCAAGTATAACAATTTCACTGTCAGCCGGCTTCTTAAAAACAAATGTTTGTCTGAGCTTGGTAATAAAATTAAAACACGCACCCAAAAAAGTGAACATGATCCAGCTGCAAGAGACATAGATCCTTATGAGCCCCCGCGACTGCGGGGGCTCATGAGGATCTATGCCTCATGTTGAGATCAATTTGTATCCATGTTTCTTGCAAATTGATGGATTGCGGTCGCTGAATGAACTAAAATGTACGTACAATGTACGTATAGAGGCAGGGACTGGGTTAAAACTCCTTAAAAAAACCACAAAAAGTCAGCCTTGTGGAATGATCTATGTTCTTACTGCATGTTAACATTTGTTAGTCTGTTACTCGGCTTCCTGCTTGAAGCACACGCGCAAGTGTTTTGTTTGCGTGTGGCACAAATCGTGCGCTGGATCTGTGATTGTAAACCGTACGGTTAAAAGCCGTAAGGTCTAAAATCACAGACCCAGCGCACTTGTTGGGATAATGAGTGTGTCTGCACCTATTTTGCTTTACAACTTTATTTTTCCTGCACTAATACACTTTCTAACAGTTGCGTTCTTTCTGCACGATGCTTAGACTGATGTGCGTTCCAAAGCCAGACCGCCCGCCGCAAGATGTAACACATTCTAGTATTTGATTTCTAGATTCATGAGAACCTATGTCCTCGGCATTGCTTGCTGGCGGTAAACGGTCCCATTTATATCTTCGGGTGGCGGTAGTCAGTTCTGGTTTTTAAATTTTTCACTGTCGAGAAAAAAACTTTTCAAAGACGATCCGACGTGCAAGAGACATAGATTCTCATGCGCCCCCCGCAGTTTTCTTTTTTTGGGGGGGAGCTCACGAGGATCTATGCCTCTTACTGACGCCTGTTTAAATCCTGTGTTCCTTGGGCAGCTGGGGCTCCTTGTCCTTTGTAAGTTAACCATGATTTTAGAAACATCGGTCTCAGTACGTCCACCAGAATTGAAGGGGTGTGGGTTCAAATTTCTCTTGAAGATTACAAGTGCAGCACTTGTGGGCAGTAAATTTCAATTTTCATCTCGTAAACAGTGGCATGCCATCTGCAAGAGGCATAGATTCTCATGAGGCCCCTGCATTCGCAGGGGCTCATGAGAATCCATGCCTCTTGTTAATCAAGATCTCTTTCTGTGCATTCTCAGACTGCGGCTGTTGCCCGGGTTTAAACCAGCGACTGCATTTAGGGTTGAAAGAAAATGCAATTTTCGGTAAGTTCACGTTGAAAAATTGTTTCCCATCACGCATGCGTGGTAGTCAATGAGGCGTGAAAAGGGAAAGCGGTGAATATCAGTGCCCGGAACCAAAACGTTTATGTAGACGGTGTGATAGAAAGACAAGCTGCGAACACGTTTTTTTGGTTTTTTTTTTTTCTACTTTGTTTCAGTTCAAACACAGAACCGCTTCTCTCTCTCTCTCTCTCTCTCTCTCTCTCTCTCTCTCTCTCTCTCTCTCTCTCTCTCTCTCTCTCTCTCTCTCTCTCTCTCTCTCTCTTTCACTCTCTCTCTCCGTCTGTCTGTCTGTCTGTCTGTCTGTCTGTCTGTCTGTCTGTCTGTCTGTCTGTCTCTCTCTCTCTCTCTCTCTCTCTCTCTCTCTCTCTCTCTCTCTCTCTCTCTCTCTCTCTCTCTGTGTCTGTCTCTGTCTCTCTGTCTCTCTGTCTGTCTCTCTGTCTGTCTCTGTCTGTCTCTGTCGGCTCTGTCTGTCTGTCTGTCTGTCTGTCTGTCTGTCTGTCTCTGTCTCTCTGTCTCTGTCTCTGTCTCTCTCTCTCTCTCTCTCTCTCTCTCTCTCTGTCTCTCTCTGTCTCTCTCTCTCTCTCTCTCTCTCTCTCTCTCTCTCTCTCTCTCTCTCTCTCTCTCTCTCTCTGTCTCTCTGTCTGTCTGTCTGTCTGTCTCTGTCTCTGTCTCTCTCTCTGTCTCTCTGTCTCTCTGTCTCTCTCTCTCTCTCTCTCTCTCTCTCTCTCTCTCTCTCTCTCTCTCTCTCTCTCTCTCTCTCTCTCTCTCTCTCTCTCTCTCTCTCTGCTGTGCACGTTGGTTATGTTAAGTTTCAAGAACACTGGGTCGACGCCCGCGGCACCGCGAGTGACTGTTCACAATATTGGTGTCCTTCGTACACTCATTAGTCAGCCCCGACACACCGCAGCAAGACATGGATCGAGCATGATAGTTCAAGGGTGGTGCCAGGATAGCTTGACACCCATAGGCGCCAAGCTATTCTTATTCAGTCCCTCGGCGTCTACCCAGCCTAGGCCAAAGTGACATATACTGGTCACTAATAGGAAAGTATATTAAATTTTCAGCTTGAATTACTAAAAAGTCCTCAGAATCGGTATAATCATGGGTATATCAGTGATTAGCAATCTCACTGATCTACAATTTTACGACATTGGTGTGACATATAGTGCTTACAAAAAGTAAAGGACGTGTCTTGTAGCTTGAATTATTAAAATGTGCCAAAATGTTTAAACTTTACTCAGACCAAAATCTTGTGACTGCAGTTTGCAGATGTAAGCTGTTTCCCGACATTTTAGTAATTCCACCTAACATTATGACGTCCCTTACTTTTTGTGAGCACTTTATGTTAGACCAATGTCACGTTGTGCAATTGTAGGCCAATGGGATGGCTAATCATTGATATAACCGTTATTATACCCATCCTGAGAGCTTTTAGTAATTCAAGCTGAAAAGTTAACTCATTCTACCCCAGACACACCAAAGCAAGATATGGATCGACCATGATAGTTCAAGGGTGATGCCAGTATAGCTTGGCGCCTATGGGCGCCAAGCTATTCTGGCATCACCCTTGAACTATCATGGTCGATCTGTGTCCTGCACTGCAAAGCAGTCTTCAGAGGACAAGGGCAAAATTTGGGGATTTCGGTGTTGGGGTACAATGAGTTAATGTACCTTACTATTTTTTTTAGCATTACTCGTATATGTCACTCTGGCCGAGGTTGGGTCGATGACGAGGTTGGGGCCCAACAATTCTGGCAACACCCTAGAACTACCATGCTCGATCTGTCTCTATAATTGTAATCTAGTCCTTCAGAGGGCAACTTCAAAATGTTGGAACTTCGGTCCTGGGGTGGAATGTGTTATGTTCGCTTAGAAAAGGACCCCTGCTGATATCGCATTGAACATTTCATGTATTCAAAGGTAAAATATTTCTGTTTTCTTCAATTTAAGAAATACGAATTCTTCCCTCGCTGCTACCAACGATACTATTTAGGGGAGAGAGAGAGAGAGAGAGAAAAAAAAAAAAAAAAAGCAACAACAAACAAACGCGTAGTTAGGCGACTTTTGTGGAAACCGGCGTTGTACGCAGCATTCAGTGAGTTCAAAGACAGTCAGTTTAATTACTCCACTCTCACTTCGTTGTCGGAAACCAAATGCAATACCCAAATGCAAGAGGTATAGATCCACATGAGCCCCTGCAGTTGGGGCTTTTGGTCGTTCATTGAACACATAATTATTTCAGAAACATATAATAATATAAATCCGGGCCGAAGGGGTTAAAACAAGCCCATCTTTTGCTTTGTGACCTTTCATTGTATTCTCAGCACTAATTTACATCTCTCCTTCCCCCTGTAGGCCAGATCGCATGGAGGTTTCAAGAATTTTGATCATTACAATGAACAAGTCAAAAGACAAACAATTTCCACTTCCTCAAAAACATCCTGTAAACCTTGATCGCTCCCTGGTGGCCTAAAACAAACAGCAGACTATTGGCACGAGCACAGCGCCTGAGCATTTTTGGCCAATCGCAAGCACTGTACTAAAAAGACGCCGCCTCCCGTCCACTGAATTAGCCGCAAAGATAGAAGAAAACTGAGCCGATCTCTCGGCTACCACAAGAGGAATAGATTCTCATAAGCCCCTTCGGCTGCAGGGGCTCATGAGGAACTATGTCTTTTGCATCCGGAAGGTTGGAGTATGTATTTCTGTACGCTAGATGTCAGTAATCATACGACAACTGACTCACGTATTCCATTACAAATTAAGCAAGTAAGTACTTTGGCAGAAGCGTGCGGGGTCTCATAATGAGTAACACTGGTTGTTTCTTCGCCCTTTAAAGCTCTAGTGGTAAGCAAGAAAGCCTACGTTTAGTTAGTTCATTGTCTAATACATATTTCCCCATGAAGTCCATGTCCCAACGATCGATATTGTTCAAGTGCCGTCGTCCGACAGAAGCGCCCCGAAACACTCTGTCTCTCTCTCTGTCTCTCTCTGTCTCTCTCTGTCTCTCTCTCTCTCTCTCTCTCTCTCTCTCTCTCTCTCTCTCTCTCTCTCTCTCTCTCTCTCTCTCTCTCTCTCTAATATATATATATTCAAACACACATACACACACACACACACACACACACACACACACACTGACACACACACACACATAAACACACACACACATACACACACACACACACACACACACACACACACACACACACATACACAATTGCAGCAGGTTTTGGACCGCAAAGTTGACTTTAAGCTTAACCTCGATTATTTACGACGGTTCTGAAAGTTTTTATTTACAAAAGTTTATATGTCATAACAAAGGCTCTACCACGGTTTATTCAAACGGTCTCTTATAAACGGTCTAAAAGCGGTGAGGCTCGAAATTAATTTTACGTACTGATTCAGCTTCATTTAAATCTTACTAACCGTCACAACGCTTCCACCCTCGCACCGCACCCCCCCCCCCCCCCTCTTCCCCCTCCTCACACACACACCTTTCCTCCCATCCCATCATCTTCTCCATTAATTCCCTCTCCGGCCCCCATCCCCTAAATCTAGTGCGTGCATCGCGCGTGCTGTGAAATCAAGCGGCGAAACAGGTGTAGAGACTTGTCACTGTCAACTGCATGGACTAATTAGTGTTTGGGCCCTCACTTCCGCTCTGTGCATGGTTTGCCGAGTCTAAGTAGTGTTTTCTCAAAGACATGGCTCACTTATCTGGTGTTTCACCTAATTTCTGCCGTCTGCAACATGCGTAGATTCTCATGAGCCCCTACTGTCGCAGGGGCTCATGAGAATCTATGCCTCTTTGGCAGGCAAGGTTTGACATAACTTATTTCCTTGTTTCTCAGTGTTATTATTGATGGAAAACTAACTACGTCAATGTTTGTTTGTATCTCACCTAGACTGCCATTTACTTACTGTGCACGTACAAAACTGACTTAGAAATACATGTGGCTGACAAATGCGTGAACTGCCACGTGCTTCTGTATATTGTAAACGTTTTTGAGGGTATGTGCTCCTTCGAGTGAGCTCTCTGAAACAATGTTGTATTTTCACTTCGTAGTTTGCTGCGTTATCCCCCGCCCACTCCCGGCACCCCACCCCATCAGACTCCTACCCATTCTTGTTCACTACCTCCCTGGTCCTCCAATTATCTTTCGTATAATATTTACATAACTATTTTAGTCATTATTTGGCCGATCCGAGTCACATCTTGATGATAAACAACACAGTGGCATTGCTGCGATTGCTTTCATTGCTAACAACTGATTTCACAAGTTTTACAAAGATTTGAAAACAGTTTCAGCGGTTCTTTGACTGTGTGACACGGTAATTTCAAAATCAATTTGAACAGAGCAACGAACAAACCAACGAACGGACGAACGAACGAACGAACAAACGAACGAACAAACAAACGAACGAACGAACGAACGAAAGAACAAACAAACAAACAAACAAACACACAATCTATTACTTGAGATAAGTAACTTACAACATTGCTTGAAAGCACTTTTGGTTCGCTGTGATCTAAGCAGTCTTACATGCCAATGACGCTTGGTAGATGATGCATACTAATGAGCTGAAGAAATGCGACATTTTTTGGAATCACCGGAAACACTGAAGTGTTTCCGATGATTCCAAAAAATGTCACATTTCTTTTTTGCTCATCAGTATACTTACTAACGTGGGCTGCTAAACAAGTAGCAATCTGTTCACGTTCACAGATTCCTTTAGGCAACCCTTTTAACGTATTGACTTTGGTTATGTAGTTTTGAAAAAACAACAACAAACAAACTTGGAAATCGCCGATACCTGTGCCAGTAAAAATCGTTTTGGCCAAGGCCTTCCATCATAAGATCATCGATGTCGGCAGCTGGCTATATACAATTCTAGTTTCGATCATCATTATTGTCAGTTTGCATGAACGGGTATTGAATAGATCACCATCATCATTGACCAACCACCCGTTCGCACCAAATCGTTCTACTTCCGGTTTCCGCCATTATTTCCCATCTGACCCTGCGTTTCCGGCGACGGCGAACGCAGTCGGACGGATTAAGTTCACCCGGATGACTATATTTCCATCGAAGAAAAAAAAATGATGTAAATATAGATCTGAATCATAAAAGCAAGAGGCATGGATACTCATGAGCCCCTGCGAATGCATGAGCTCATGAAGATCTATGCCTCTTGCAGATGGAACCAAGGACTGGAAGCTGGAAGGCCTTAGAAAAGGATGTTGGCAGACGGTGTCTCCAGGCAGTCTTCAAGGCAGGAAGTGGGCATGGAATCGCATGGCACCGTACCGTAGTCACACGAAGATTTGCCACGCAACCCGAGCATACATCATTAATAATGAGTACAGGCTGAATAGATCTGGGTTCGGTGTTAGTGTGTCGCCTTATCGCGGTTTCAGTCCAGGGCATGAATTCATGAGACGGAAACAGCATCCAGCAGTCCAACTTTATAGCGAGTTCTCAATGTTAGCCTTTTTTTTTTTTTTTTATCAGCGCGTATAAAAATGTTTTCTTTCTGTGATCTTAGTCTTTAATGCTCTAGGCCAGGAGGCTTGAAATTAGAGACCAGCACGCTTATTATTGATGTTAACCGTCTGGCTTTCGGTAGCGTTTTTTGTCGCGATGATTCCTTTCGGAATCATAGCGACAATAACTGCTACCGACAGTCAAAGTTTAAAGCGATCTACTCCAGGCGGCAAAGATTAATAATTCGCAATCTCTCCTTTATAAATTTTTTTTTCGCTTGTCTTAAAATAATGCTGAACAAATAGGGCCAAATTAACTCATTCTACCCCAACACCGAAATCCCCAAATGTTGCCGTTGTCCTCTGAAGATTGCATTGCAGTGCAGGACACAGATCGACCATGATAGTTCAAGGGCGATGCCAGAATAGCTTGGCGCCCATAGGCGCCAAGCTATTCTGGCATCACCCTTGAACTATCATGGTCGATCCTTATCTTGCTGTGGTGGGTCTGGGGTAGAAGGAGTTAAATTATGTAGTTTGAATGTCGTAAAATGGCGGAAACACTTTTCTCATCTTCTTTTCCTGTGTACAAGGGAGTTACTGCCGCTACCTTCATAAGGCAGTGGATAACCTCTGGTACGTGTGTCTATTCACATGCCTTGTGAAAAGAAGGGTAGAGAGAGCTAAACTGAGGCAAGACAACATTGATAACCCGTTGTATCGGCAAATTTTAGCAGCACAACGCATCGCCTGTCATGGAGCAAATCGCTTTAACCCCTTTGTACGTCTGAAATCTGTGTAAAGTTTGATTCAACTCGAAAGAGCCCCAGCAGTCCCATGAACAATAGATACAACTGAAATTGGGGGGGGGGCGGGGGGCGGGGGGGCGGGGGGGGGGCGGGGGGGGGGAGGGGGAGAGGGCGGGGGAAGGGGCGGGGAGGGGGACGGGGGGGGGGGAGACGGGGGGACGGGGGGGGGGGGGCGGTGTGTGGGTGTGCGTGTGGGGGGGGGGGGGAGGGTTGGGAGGGAGGGCGGTGGGTAAATGGTATACAGAAGAGTGGAATATGGTTTTGAATACCAGATATTGTTGTAGTTCTAAATTAAAATCTCACTGGAGATCTAATCAACACGGTAATTCACTTATTTAAGATAGCTTACAACCCTTTCAAAATACGTTTCGCCCAAACTAAAGGGGGCGAACGAAACTAGCACTATTTTTGTAATTATAGATAAAATGCAAAGCAATAATAAAACAAAACAACAACAAAAATTGACAGAAACCAGTGTTTCTATATACACAATCTGGTTGTCAGCCTCGGTTCTCTTTTTAAAACACTTTTCACAACAATACAAGAGAGAGAGAGAGAGAGAGAGAGAGAGAGAGAGAGAGAGAGAGAGAGAGAGAGAGAGAGAGAGAGAGAGAGAGAGAGAGAGAGAGAGAGAGAGCAATGATAACTAGCACTATTTTTGAAATCATAGACAAAGTGTAACCAAAAAAGACAACAACAAAGAGAGAGAGAAGAAAAAAACACAAACAAACAGTCTTTCTATATACTCAAACTGGTTGCCTGTCTCGATTCGCTCGCGCTGAAAGCGGAAGCTAATCGAGGCAGACAACCAGTTTTCGAGGCAGACAACTAGGTTTGACACCGACTTTGCTTCCTTTGCTTCGCGCACACGCGCGTTCCGCCCTCACGTTTCAACGTACCGTGAAATCTCGTGCGGCGTAATCTCGCGAGAGACATTTATAGCCGTTTGCAAACTGCCGTGAAATTTGTTGATAAAGTCATAGGGAACGGGGCTCCGCTTTCAAGACAGTTTATTTCTTTCGCCACAGAAAATTGCCTGAAATAATAACCCGCGGTGGTTTTTTTGTTTTGTTTTGTTTTGTTTTTTTACCTTCCGCGCGCACATCATAAAAACTAATGTGGCACAGCTAGCGCACGGTGACTCAATTGCGAAACGGAAAACCTTTTCGAATTTTTTGAAGCTTATCATTTTCACTCTCACCCTCCCACTCTCCTCCTCCTTTTTTTATTTGGGTGGGAATGGGGGTTAGGGGGTGGAGGGAAGGGAGTATGAGGGACTGTGAGCAGACAGGGATGGAAAACATTATTTTTGCTAATATGGTAGAATCATTAACTCATTCTACCCCAACACCGAAATCCTTCACTTTTGCCGTTGTCCTCTGAAGACTGCATTTCAGTGCAGGACACAGATCGACCATGATAGTTCAAGGGGGATGCCAGAATAGCTTGGCGCCCATAGGCGCCAAGCTATTCTGGCATCACCCTTGAACTATCATGGTCGATCCTTATCTTGCTGTGGTGTGTCTGGGGGAGAATGGGTTAACCCCTTCGCTGTTTGCATTTTTTCCCGGCGGTAAAGTAGTCGAAGAAAATCTAAGTTCCGAGATCGGTTCCAGATGTCAGGCTGAGGCTGATACGGAGCTGAGATTTTATTTAATCCCTTCACTGTCAGTCAACGCCAAAAAAAAAAAAATCGAGCCCCAGCCACCCCAGAAGAAACACGGATTCAAAGTAGTGTCAGCAAGAGACATAGATCCTTATAAGACCCCGCAGTTGCCGTGGCGCATGAGGATCTATGTCTCTTGCATTTTGATAAGGGTCACCTTTTCTCGACAGTCAAGGGGTTAAGACGGAACAGACGATACGTGACCGTACATGTACGTGCAGCTGCTCTGTTCTCTAGTCCAACAAACAGACCGCAGTCAGTAGTACAGTACAGCGGTATAGAGCCATCCGAGAATAGTTCCTCAATCTGACGGACACAACTGACGTCCGTCGGAGTACATAAATGAGGCTAATAATTTGATAATCTTGACAATTTATAGTAATAATAACAGTATAGCAGTAGTAATAATTGTAACACTAATAATAATTAATAGTAATAAAATTAGTGATAATGATAATGACGATGTTGACAATAATAAGTATAATCGTCATTATCATCATCATTATAATAGTAATAATAACAACAACAATGCAAATAAAAACAAAATAACAAATAATAATAATAATAATGTCAATTTCTATAGTGCCTAAACACATTAGGTGCGGTAGGCGCGTTACGTATTACACTAATACAAGACAAAGACATTTACAGAAGCCGCACACACTTTGCAACACCGGCGCAAATTGTCATAAGCCGCTGTGAAAGCAAGGGCTTATAAGAATCTGTGCCTCTTGCAGTTGGGATGGTAACAGTACAATGCAAAATTCTCATGAGCCCCTGCACGTGTATCTGAGGTGTCATGATACTCTGTGTCTCTTGCTGCCACCCATCTCATCTGCGTGAGGCGTAGACTTATGCAGGGGCGCATGGAAGTTTATATCGCTTGCAGGATTGAGTTACGCGGAGCCACTGTGTAAACTCGTTCCCCTGTTGTGAGGGTGTGTAAAAGGCGGTTGCCTCCCTTTGATCGTTAAGCAGCGTCCCTGTTTGATAGTGACAAGGTAGCGACTGCCTTTGTGGTTATGGTGGTCAGGTTAACGGTCAGCGTGTCAATTACATGACAGTTAAATGTAACGGATTCATTGCCATATAGTTTTATAGGTGTTCACAAGGCAGTTGCGTCACAGAAATATGCTGCGGTGAAATGGTATGACGTAAACGCGGCACATAGTTGTGGTGACTCAAAGCGGCACAGATTGTGCGTCGTTGAATTTTCAAGTTATGAAGCACAAGATGCAAATAAGCACGGATCTAATTAACCCATATCATACTGAGGCTAAAAGCTTCAAATCTGTACACTGCCATATGCAAGCTACATTATAGTACTTACAGAGAAGGATATAGACCAATGGTTTTAGTTCAAGGGTGGTGCCAGAATAGCTTGGCGTCTAGAGACTATTTTAGTCAAACTTATTTCACACACTGTACTGGTGTATTCCGAATGATAAGGGTTCAATGCCAGTGACCGAGGATTCTGAATTTTCAACGCCTAAGATCCCCAACCGGCCAAGGAGCATGGACACAAACAGACACAGTGATGTTAGCAAGAGGCATAGATCCTCATGAGCCCCCGCAGTTGCGGGGGCTCATGAGAGGTCGTTCCACAGACGCAACATCTAACGTATTCCGAATTATGACGTGTGCTGTTCTGCGATTTTGAATCTTACAGCTGTCACCCTTCAATGCCGTGAAACTGCCGTGAGGCTGAATTAAATTATACTCATGAACTTAAATTTTATGCGGTAAACAAGCTAATAATTTATTGATCGTTGCTCAAGGTCGTTCATTGTGATACAATTTTCAGGTCTTGTAGTTCGCTCCATTTTGCTACGGCCACTGAACCGCAAGTGATGAAATTACTAAATCATCGAATTGTTTTCTGGTTTGTTGTTGTTGTTTGTTTGTTTGATTGTTTTGGTTTTGGTTTTGGTTGAAGAATACATAATTATACCATTTCAGATAATAAATGAATCATGATAGTTCAAGGGTAGTGACAGCGGAATATCTTGGCGCCCACATGCTCCATGCTATTTAATCATTGGAATCATAACTGTCCATCATAGTCCCCGATCACCTTAGAGCCGGGGGACTTAAACCGGAAAGCGTAACGTAACTCAACAGTCTATCGGTCTCCTTCTGCAGGGTATTAGAGAGGGTGTCCATGTCTACCAACACAAAGATATTTTCTGCATAGCACCTTTTGAGGGGGCTCGCATCCAAATAGATTAACCCCTTTACTGCCGACAAAGAGTGAACCCATATATAAATGCAAGAAACATAGATCCTCATGGGCCCCCGCAGTTGCGGGGGCCCATGAGGATCTATGCCTCTTCCTGACACCGCTTTGTTTCCATATTCCTCTTGGGCGTTGAATTAAAGATTTCAGGCCACAGTCTGCGTCCCGGCCCCGGCAGTGAGAATGTTAAACAGTGGGAACTATACATGTTCCAGAGATTTTGAAAGAAAGTATCTCTGGTACTGCCTTCATTAACCAAAGTCGATTTTCGAATTCTTTTCGCGGATGCCGTTCTCTCCAGGCACACAGCAAGACACCAACACGCCCCTGAGGTGACAGACTGGCCACGTGTGGCAATTCTCTGCCCCTTTGACGGGAGAGTTAACCGGCCCTTTCAAGCCACGCTCCGCCGCCCGCGGCCATGTCGTTAGAGAAAAGGCGAGAAATTACAGTCCTTGCCATTGGCTAGTCCCGTTACTTCCGGTCGGGCGTTTTCAGCCAGCGATAACTGCTGGTCAACACAATAGTGCCACGAGGCACCGTTCACATCACACGGCAAAATGATCGGGCAATATGGGTGGTCAGTTCAGTCAGCTTTTGGTAGACAGCTCCTGTAACTTCCGCAAGAGGCGTGGATTCTCATGAGCCTCTGCAGGATGCAGTGGCTCATGAGAATCTATGTCTCTTGCTCGGGTAGAATATCAGTGTTCCTATGAATTGATCATTTTGCTGATAACGGAACACCAAAGAAACACGCGTTTTTGGTATGGCACAAATAATACTGCTTGTCCTTGATATCCCACGGTCAGTTTCTCTCTTTGGTGGTAATTTTGTTTTCGAGATTTAATTACTTGTCAGTCCTTCCCTTGGTCTGTTAGTAAGATTCGTGCTACGCAGGCACTGACATAAAGCCGCATATTCGAATACAGTACATCTCGAATTAGTTAAATGTACGAATCGACGAAGATTTTCACAAGGCCGGGGCTATTCTGGCGCCATCTTTAGTTTAAGCCCTTCCCTGTACGTACATTTTTCTTTCTGAAATCTGTGTTCGTTCAACCGGACCAAAAGACAACACCATCCAAGAAACATGAATGCAAATTGGTCATAGCAAGAGGCATAGATCCTCATGAACCCCCGCAGTCGCCGGGGGCTTATGAGGATTTATGTCTCTTGCAGTTGGATCGTGTTCACGTTTCGTCGGCCGTGAAGGGGTTAAACTATCATGGTCAACCTGCAAGTCCCCTGGACTCTTATGTATAGTTTCAGCTTTCCGAACTTCGACCATAGGGTTCAGCGTATTAAACTTTCGACCTTCAAAGTTTTACTTATGAACTATTCTGTCATTTGGACAAACAGTTACAACTGGCTTTCACTGTTATAGAGATTTGGATTAGAAAATAAGGTAAGAAATAGTAGCGAAAAAACAGGGTTTTTGTTTGTTAGTTTTGTTTTGTTTGTTTTTTTTTGTGGTTTTTTTGTTTGTTTGTTTGTTTGTTTGTTTGTTTGTTTGTTTGTTTGTTTGTTTGTTTGTTTGTTTGGTTGTTTGTTTTGGGGTTGTTTTTTTTTGGGGGGGAGGGCTGGTGGGCGGGGGGGGGGGGGGGGGGTTCGGGGTGGGGGGGAGAACTAGGCCTACGCGTCCTAGACCAATGAAGTAGTTGGAGTGGTTTATCAGTAACTCAGTCCACTTACTAAAAAAAAAACTTTGCTTTCCCGGGGAAGAAGGCCCTGTGCGTTTAAGCCTGAGGTATTCAAGCCCTTGATCGGGGGGACAATTTGGTCATTACGACTGACAGTTATAGCAGTGATAATTATGATAGCACCGGGTAGTGTGTGTATGGGTGTGTGTCAACTGTGTGTGTGTGTGTGTGTGTGTGTGTGTGTGTGTGTGTGTGTGTGTGTGTGTGTGTGTGTGTGTGTGGATGGGTGGAAGTGTACACTAAGCACGCAGGTCCTTATCGCACAATTTCCGGGGTGATGCGTCCTTTGTTTCGCATGATTTGTATCACTGCGTTCACGGTTAACCCCATGGCTGCCAGAACACAACAGTTAGGCATATGCTCAAATGCAAGAGGCATAGATCCTCATGTGCCCCCGCATTTGCGGGGGCTCATGAGGATCCATGCCTCTTGCTGACTCTTCTTTGTATCTATGTTCTTTCTTTGGACCGACGAAGTTCTTTGGCCTGGAATTAACGTTTTCCCTGCCACTGTACGTACATTTTTGTTCTGAAATCTTTTTCATTCAACGAACGAAAGCGAAACCCGCTCAAGACTGAAACATGGATAACAATTGGTCTCAGCAAGAGCCATAGATCTTCATGAGCCCCCGCAGTCGCTGTAGCTGGATGGTGTTCTCTTTTTTCTCGGAAGTGAAAGGGTTAAGAGAGATTTCAGAATACAATCTGCCACCAGTGACATGCTGCATGGCCCGCCGAAGGTAATGACGATTGTGTGCTGTTCACATAGTTTACTTGTGTAGGCCTAATGGCGGGCCAAGTGCCGAATCAAGTCAATTAATGCAAACATTGAGGTATCACGGTTAGTGTGACCCAGCCACCTCGAGTTATTATTAGCAAATTATTCCAGCGGCTGTCCACTAAAATGTTAGACCTGTATTCCACGACTCCAAAAAGTAACTGTGGAATGACTGAAAGAGTCAAACGAGAGAAACTAACTTAATCCACATTAATCCTGGTTTGCATACATGTCATACATGCATATCTGACATTAAAACAAAAACTATCATCATAACTACATTACTTCGCTGGGTATCTGACAGCAAGGCTTATTGTGTAATATGGATATGCTAATATGCCAAGTTGGAGACTGTGTGATTTTCGTAACATTACACACGAGTTTTCAACCATTCAACCCAGTATTAACTCTTTCACTGTCGGGAATAACGGAACACGCTCCAAATGCAAGAGACATAGATCTTCATGAGCCGCCCGCAATCGCGGGGGCTCATGAGGATTTATGTCTCTTACTAAAACACATTTGCATCTATTATCCTTGCACCTTTTTTGACCTTTTGGTCACTGAGTAAACAAAGATTTCAAAAATACAATATACATTCAGTGGCAGAGGGGAAGGGGTCAGACCTTTTTTATACTGACTTATTTTCAGTTAATCTTGCATAACCCTAAAGTGATTGATGACCGATTTTGTCCAAACGAATGTTTTCTCAGTTGCGCGTGTCAGTGCTAGTGCGTCAATGCAAAGATTTTCTGTTTTGAAAACAGTCCTGTACCCATCCTTTCCGTTATCTGCAAGAGGCATAGGGGCTCATGCGCCAAATCTATGCCTCTTGGTAACAAAATCAGCGTCATATAATCCCCTAAAATGCGGATGTGATTTTGGGGTTAGAGCAGACAGAAACTGCATTCACATTCTCATTCCGCGCTTGGATTTCGCTAAAAACCTGGTAATTCTATTTTCATATGGATTCGATTTCAATACAGCGGTAAAAGTCCAGAATACTCCTCCCCCCCCCCTTCCCCATCCCCTCATCCGCACCCAATCCCTCCATTGCCTGTCGTGTCAAAGGGAATCTAATTGGACGCTCTCTTGTCTCTCGTATTACAAGGTGCTCTATCCCTCGCACGAGCAGTTCGTAGATTTTCCACATTCAGCGCCAGTTTAGGGAGACTAGTTGTGACCCCGGCCATCCCTGCATTTTTGTACGTACATTTTTGTTTCTGAAATTTGTGTTGATTCAACGACCGAAAGCCAAAACAGTCCAAGTAACGTGGATAAAAATTGATCTCAGCAAGAGGCATAGATCTTCATGAGCCCCCGCTGTCGCGGGGGCTCATGAGGATCTATGCCTCTTGCAGTTGGATTGTGTTCACTTTTTCTCGCGGCAGTGAAGGAGTTAGCGTGATAGTTAAAGACAAGTGCCTGATCAGACTTGCGCTTTTCAAATGGGTTTACAGTGACAGGCCCAGGGCGGTACTACTTGCTAGATTGAATAAAGCGCGAACGCTGAACTATCACGTGCTGTCCATCATCGGTAATATTACCTTTTATCTTTTTATCATGTTGTTCGTTCGTTCGTTTGTCCGTCCATCTGTTCGTTCGTTTGACGGTTTGTTTGTTCGTTCGTTCTTTCGTTCTCTTGTTCGTGCGTTCGTTTCATTGTTAGTTCGTTTCATAATTCGCAGGTTCGTTCGTTCACTTCTTAGTTTGCTCGTTCGTTCGTTCGTTTTTTTGTTATTATTGTTGTTGTTGTTATTGTTGTTTTTGTTTTTTGTATTAACAATCGATCAAAATAAAAACAAACTAGAATGTGTTCTGGTCACAGATTTTGGACTTCTAGATCTGTTCTATCCGGTACACAAAAGCCATCGGGCCGTAGTGGTCCGAGCATGATACAATCACAGACCAGCGCGCATTTTGATGTGGGAGTGAAAAACTGGAAATAAAGACATTTCTCTAAACTCATACGCTGAAATCTCAGGGTAAGCTAGACCTGCCCAAAGACGGACTCAGACGTACAAATTTTGTTGGTTAATGTCATCCAGATTCGTGATTCTTGATGAGGCTTCTCCCCGCCCCGGCCCTTTCTGGGTGATCAGATGAGGGTCTACATTCCTCGCCAGGTGGAAGCAAGTTTTCCTGAGACCTGTACCGCGCGCAGTAAAGATGTTTTCTCTCTGTAGACTTCTTGTGATGGTTTGATGGTTTAACCCATTTCATCCTGTGCCTGGATTTTAACAACTTTGCCTATTGCCTCACGACGGCTACATTACTACAGATCAGGAGCCATTTGAGCAGTTCAAGGGTGGTGCCAGAATAGCTTGGCGCCTCAGGCGCCAAGCTATTATGGCACCACCCTTGAACTACCATTAAAATTTATGTCAAGCAATGGGTGTATCAGAGTGGAAAGGGTTAAGATGCGCTTGCTTAGGACAGGTGCGCCGTGATGGCTTTCTCTCGTTTTCTTTCCTTCTCAATCAGCCTGATGAGCGCTCCTGATTCAGTTTTTTCCTTTCCCCCTTAGTTGCCATTAACCACTGACTACATTTTACCGACTCCGTGATTCAGCCGCAGGGTCGGACCAAACGCCATTTCAGTCCTTCACAGGCTGGCAAATGCTTTGAGAAATGCTTTTTTAGCAATGTGTTTATCAGTGTGGAATGTTTACATTTGATGCAAGCCAGCTTCAGTATAACGAGTTCCAGTGATACACCGCAGCATCGGATGCAGGGCGCGCACTGCGGTTCGCGGCCGCGAGGCTGCCCTGTGAACAAAAGGTCCTAGGGCCGACGTCAGCCTGAGCTGGCCCGCGCACGACCTAGTGTACTATGTGTATTTTTTTTTTTTTTTTTTCCTCTTCACAAATCTATGTGAATTCAGCTCTACAGCAACGATCGCAAATAACGCGGCCAGTCTCATTACTTTACAGTTTAGGTTGTGTCATCCTTGTTTAAATGTACCTTTACGTTGATGTGATAGGCATCGTTTTTAACGAACTTGACATAGTGAGTTAGGTCGATCTGAAAAAAAAAAAAGCGGCGCCTGCCAGTTTTCATAAAAGTACGTAGAAAGTAACATGACAGACATTTGTGTCGATGCGTCATGACCACTTTACCCCTCATTTCTCCGCGATGGCTTGGCTGGTTAGACGCGCATGCCTCCGAAGACTGGGAGGATGGGCTATAAAATTTTTTTTAAAAAAAGACTGAGAAAGACGTTGGGGCCGTTTTCTTTTGATGGCAACTATTGTTATTAACAATTGTCAGTGTATGGCTGTGGTGATGGGGAAGGTGGTATGAATGGAGGAGAGGCCGCAAAATTGTTTAGTCCATTCAACTGATCTAGAAACACGGCCGCAGTAGAAGAAGGATCAACCATAAAAATTCAAGACTGGCGCCTCTAATCAAACATGATAATTCAACGGTAGTGCCTCTAGGCGCCAATCTATTCTGGCACCACCCTTGAATTATCATGGTTAACCCTTCTCCTATTGCAATGTGTCCTGGCTCAGTGAAAGGTCCAGATACGTTCTCTACATGTACTACCGCTCTCCCCCTGAACTAGTGATTCCAATCCAACATTGCAAAGTCCTGTTGATGCTAACCTCATTTACAGATTTTTACTGCTGCATTCGTCAAAGGGTTTAACCTCTGACTGACGTGCACTTCAGTTTGAACTGAGATGTCAAATGTGAACGATGTTTATAAACAAGAGGCATAGCTTCTCGCGGCGAACCCTTGCAAATGTGGGAGCGCATGAGAATCTATAGCTCAGTCTTCCACATGGAACATAGAACTGAGGTTGGACCTGATCAGGTACTGTGTTGAGCTTTTCCGGTTAGGAACTGAGAAAAAATTCAGTCAGTCTAAGCTTCTGTGACTGATGCAAAGTGCCGGTAAATATTCAGTTGCCAGCAAAGAGGCATATGGGCTCATGAGAATCTATGTCTCCTGAAGCCGATAAAAGTGGATGAACCATCGGATAGCATAATCCTGCAGTGATATTTACTGCTTTGGACCCAAATAACCCAGTGAACGAACCATGCCGGTGCGGTTACCCCACTGCCGTAACAAACTTTGACATGGCGCTCTTCGCTGCGATTCGTCGCATACCCGATAGCATTATTCGTCTGAGCGCATTGCGACTAATTTCGTTAAGCAGGGATCAAACTTTGGCATTCGCGTGCCACTCGGTGAGGTCAGTTCATGGAGAGATGCGTTCCATCTACAAGAGGCATAGATCCTCATAAGCCCCCGCAGTCGCGGGAGCTCATGAGGATGTATGCCTCACGATGGTATTATTTACATCTGTGTTTTTTTCAGGAGGGTGATGTGATTGGGTGATCTGTCTATTGGCTACTAAGTAGACAAGACAGGGCCTTTTCAGTCTCTCAGAACTGGACAGTATCAGATACTCTATTTTAGAGAAAGGGACATATTGGGTATTTAGTAGCTTTGGCTGAATCTAGGAGTTTGAGTGATGAATTACGTTTATGTCAAGTTAGTAGTAATAGTAGTAGTAGTAGTACCATTATTACTATATGATTACTTTTCATCATTATCAGTAGTTTTAGTGGATTTTTTAAATATTTTTTTTAGTGGTATTGCTTCATAGCTATCGGTAGGCATGACAATATGTACTTGAACAAAATTACTATTTGTATCTGGATTTCAATCGCTGATAGCGATTTCAGTGCCAAAGCAATGCGGATCGTTCACCCTACTCAGTGATCTTAGCACACCTCCTCGCCACATGGAGCGAACATAACATGCTAGAGTAGGCGGGGCTGAGCCGAGCCGCGCGAATCTGTCAATCAAACTACGGTAGGCGTGGCTTCCGCAGCACGGCCGAAACAAATCGATAAGGTGCTTGTACATTGGCCCAGCGCTGCCCCGCGAAGAAAGACAGGCGTTTCACGCCTCAACAGTGTTTGTAGTGGCGAGTAGTTGCCAGAGCTTTTCATCTACAAGCAGCATAGATTCTCATGCGCCTTTCCAAAGCAGGGGTTCATGAGAATCTGTGCCGCTTGTGGTAGGTTTTCATCGCAACTGCACCTTTAGAAAGGGGCCTTTTCGGGGTGTGAAGCTGAATTGTGACGGAAACCGGCGATTGGCAAGTTGGTCTGTCTTTACACACACAGCGCGCGCCCCCCCTCCACACACACGCACCTCTCTCTCTCTCTCTCACTCACGCACACAGTCAGTACTGACATGACAAGTGCAGCGTTTGCCTTCAGGACGATTCAATATTTATGAGAGCGGCGTAGGAAATATGAAAACATTGGCCCGATATTGCCGGCTGCCCTGATCGAGCCATTCCTCAAACACGAGGCTTGACAACTAGAACAACTCATAGTACCACCGACCGCTCGGGGAAGCCTCGTGCTGCGAAGCACGGCGTAGGACCTGAAAACTTCTCACCATCGAGAGAGATTCCAGACTTGGGATTCCAGATTCCTGGCACAGCTGAAGACTTCCCGAGCGCGCATTTGTGAAGAAATAAGGCGTGTGTGCGTGACTGTAAGAACTTTGCTGACCTGTTGTGGCCGCCTCCTGCTATTGTAGTATCAGTAGTTGTTGGGACGAAAAGAGTGTGCAGATTACAAACGTTTACGGGCTCTGCGGTCACATTGCTCCGGTGACATTAGTCGGTTTTGACAGCTGAGCGTGACAACGTAACTCAGGTGTTTTTTGTTTTTTGTTTTGTTTTTCTCATCGTTTCATGGCGTCATGTGTGTGGTTTAGCATGCGAGCGGAGCGCATTTAAGAGTAATGCGTTTTCAAAAATGAACTTTTAGTGAAATTTCCTTTGAAAAAATTCTCTGCGCGATACAGCTTTTGGTTGAAGCTCAGATTAAAAATAAAAGTGATATTGACACTGCGACTTGGTAGAAGGCCAAATTTTCGGTTCGCGTGGGCCACTTGTTGACTCACTCCATGTCAGCTATCCTGCAGGGATCATCCTACTCGTGCGCTATCCTGTCCTAATCCTGCTGCCCATCCAGTTCACCTGTATAGGTCATTATGTCGGCCTACGCTACCCACCTGTTCCCCGCCCCTGCCACACCGCTGTCACAGACTCAGGTAAGTGTCACTCCATGTCATTCATATGACTCACAAACTGTGTTACATGCGCTATTAGTGTATATGTGTGCTGGTCTGTGATTTTGGACCTTACGGCTTCCGCCGTAAGGTCCAAAATTGCGACCAGCACACATTTATGTAGTTGACAGTGGTGTCAGCTTTTGTTTCTCAGAAAACACAAGCGTATATACGGGTGCTGAGTGCACCTCTAACTTTAATGTTGCATTTTGTGTTGATTAAATATTTGTGTTGTTGTGTACTGTTGGTGCTGTCACTAATTGTTAAATTAACTTGAAAATGACAAGGTGTTTGCATTTCTTAAAAAAACAAACAAACAAACAAACAAACAATATCACCCGAATTTTAACATCGCTAGCAAATCCTCAGTGTATTAATGACTCTCTCTCTCTCTCTCTCTCTCTCTCTCTCTCTCTCTCTCTCTCTCTCTCTCTCTCTCTCTCTCTCTCTCTCTCTCTCTCTCAGCGTGTTAGTGTGTTTGACTGACTCCCATTGCTATGAAACATTTTTATAAACAAAAATCATGCACGATACACAAGTACAAAGTGCGGCAGCTTTTATCGAGCATATGTGTCGCGTTCGTTATTTGCTATAAATTATTAACCCTTTGGCTGTATGTAGCGGGTTTTGTTGCGATGATCCCTGCCGGAATCATCGCGACAATAACCGCTACCGACAACCAAAGGGTTAATACACCGTATGTTTTATGCAACTAAAATACTAAGCATTGACTTTCCATTATACAAGAATTTGGTGTATTCACATGCACTTGACTTTAATGAAAACATCCGGGAAATTCTATTTACACTATATATTACATTTTGTATAACTCGGCGTATCACACGACCGGAATTAGACATGAAAAATGAAACATTTATTAAACATAAATATTATTTCACGTTAATATAATCACTCTCAGTATCAAACATGCAAACAAACAAACAAAAGGTTTAACTCAGTAACCAACTGAACTGACTCTGTCTCAGACATAGATAAATACAAATTACCAAATAGCAAGTAACCAAATTATCAAAGTAAAAACGTTTCTCTACAACCATTAAAATACAAATAAAATCGATTGACAATACTGTTTCAGCATGATAAAATGATAAATGAATTGACAGATAAATACATGTAAGAATATATAGTATATAAATAAATTTTAAAATAAATAAATAAATAAATAAACGGTAACAATACTTATAGGTCATGAAATTAATAAATTTATAATAATTAATAATTAAGCGAAACAAAATGACTACATAAATAGACCGTGAGCACATATTAACATAGAATTGTGTACATAAAGAAGGATGCAAACAAAAAAAAAAGCATAGCCTACTAGGCCTACTGAACAGATATTCAAACAAACACATACAGACGCCAACAACATATTATTTAAAAGAAATGAAAAAGAACTACTCGGTGAATGCGGTTTGTCATATAGGTTTATATTAGGTTTCATAACATTAACACATTTGAGACATGCTCCATTCGGATACGATACTTTACGACGCGTATCCGACTGCAGCACGCCGCGAATGCGTCTATTTATGTGAAGTGCCTGAATACAGTTTCGTCGGCCTGGACGCAGGAAAAATGAGTGGCACTGTTACAACACAGTAAAAGACAACCCGCTGCAAGAGGCAAAGATCCACATGAGCCCCCGCGAATGCGGGGGCTCATGACGATCTGTGCCACTTGCTGGTGCTTTGACATCTGCATTCCCTGAGCGACGAAGTAAGAGACGTTTGCATTCCGTACTCAAGACTTTTTTTTTCTCCAGGAAGAAAGTAAAAAAAAAAAAGGGGGGAAGAGAAAAATGCGGCCGGAACTCCGCCAGTACTGAGCAAGTCGTCTTCGGGCCCTCGACGGCCGCAGTGGGCCCGCGCACAGTTGTGCGTGGGCCCACTGCGGCAGGCGTGGGCCCGAGGAAATTTGCTTGCTGCGTCTCAGCTTTCAAAGCTGAAAACAAGCTTTGATGGATGGAAGGGCTGGGCGGGGGGGGGGGGGGGGGGGGGGAGGCGGGGGGAGGGGAGAGGAAGGCGGGGGGAGAGAGGGGGGGGGGAGGGTAGGGGGAAGGGGATGGAGGCTTGTAACTTTACTCTGGAACCTACTTTGAGTCAGTACCACTACGAATGACTCAGCGTAACAAATTTATTCACTGAATGAAAGGCTTAAAATTTGACTAGCGCTGTAAACGCGGCCACTTTCTGTTGACAAGAGATGTGTATACACCATGAGCCCCAGCCACTGTAAGGTCCCACCAGGATGTAATACTCCAGCAGATGGAAGGCTTTATGTCTGAACGACTGAGAACAGTAGGTGTCTACACCATTTCCTGCTCGTGAAGCGCGCGAAAATTACTCGTGCAAGATAGCTTGTTTAAATCAGGAAAGCATAAACTGTTTATGAAAGGATTAATTAAGTGGAACATAAACTAACACACCACGGTGGTAGGTAGGCCTATCACGCGTAAAATTGTGTCAAGTTTAGGGTGTTGGTACACATACGCATACCTATTGACAACAGGGGTAGGGAAGATACTGTACTTTCTGCTACGCGTTTTTTTTTTTTTCTTTCAAAAACGCGTAACAGAAAGTACAGTATCTTACATCCCCTTGTTTTTAATATGTGTTTATGTATGTACAAAACTTAGTGACTGAACCTGACTTATATTTTAATATAAGTCAGGTTCAGTCACTAAGGCTATCTGTATTTACATGTTAATAACACATTAGAACTATATATTTAAAAAAAACTAGGCGTACAGCCTAATTGAGACTTTAAAACTTAGCATGACATTGCTTTCCTGTAAATCTGTACTACGTAATTGTATGCACTGTAACAAAATTGACGAATACTCTGCTAAAATAATCACGAAGAACAACAGATGTCAACAAATAAAACAAACAAACAAGCAAACAAAAAACGCACACACACACAAACACACAAACAAACACGCCTAATGACAAATTAAAGACAACAAGCAAGCAGATGAGCAAGCAAACAAAAACACAAAAAAAAAAAAAAAAAAAAAAAAAAAAAAACAAGCAAGCATGCAGAAATTAATTACGTAGCAGCTAAAAATAATTAGCCTACATTTTCATCCACGCAAGTTATAAATCTGTTAACCTTTGCCTGTGAATAAACATTTCAACTGAGTATTACTAATATTAATGGCAACAAACAAACAAACAAACAATGTATTAGAGAAATAACCAGCAATTAATCTGCTAATATGCTATTGAACATCTACACTAGGATTTTGTTTTTTTATTAACTACAAATCAAGTTTTGACTTTTTGTTATTGAGTACTATTGAATAGATATCTTAGCATTAATAGATTATCAGGCCAGACCATCCAAAACTCACATGGTTTAGTGATGTGCGCTGAGCGCTATGCATGACAGAAATTATTTTATTTAAGAAAGAAAAAAGGCCACCCACCGCAATATTTGGGTAGCAAATGGCTGCCGGCTGCGCGCGCTGACACTTGGCTTTGAAACTGACAACCTGTCTTTCACCCGTATCAGTCACAGACACACACCCCTTTTCCTTCCTTCGCGAGAGGAAGATCCCCGAATGTTAAGCGATGACCTACGCTAGCAAGAGGCATAGATTACCTGATGTAGGGACGGATGCAGGGGCGCATGAGAATCTATGCCTCTGGCAAACGGATGAGAATGCAGCGCCGCGCGTCGGGTCGCGGCTGTTTATCAACGCGGCGGATATAAGAGTAGATAACTTCCATACCAGACAAGTGTCTCTTTCTCTAGCCGAGGGTTTTAACACACACACACACGTTTGTAGCCATTTAGCGGCTGAAAGCAAAAAGGGCGACTGCGCTGGTCTGTGATTTTAGACCATACGGCTCTTGGCCGTAAGGTTAAAAATCACTGGGTGGCAGACCATGGCACTCTCACTGTTACAAAATTTTTGTTTGCCGCGTAGGAGTTGTCAAATTACTGATTCTCACGATCTGTATTGCATTGTATTGAAAAAAATACAGTAGTTTCAATTGAATAGCATGAGAGAAAATATGTCAGGTGGAAAAGCTAGAAGATGTATGTTTGTTTGTTTATTTTGTATTCTTTTGTTTGTTTGTCTGTCTGTCTGTTGGTTTGTTTGGTTGGTTGGTTGGTTGGTTGGTTGGTTGGTTGGTTGGTTGGTTGGTTGGTTGGTTGGTTGGTTGGTTGGTTGGTTGGTTGGATGCTTTGTTGCTTTGTTGGTTGGTTTGGTTCCTTGGCTGCTTAGCAGTTCACAACTTGAAATCCATCCACCCCGAATTCACACACACGAACACACACTGATTTGGACCATCCCTACACTAGAAGACACGCTGTTACAAGGGACTGTAATTCTGTTTCTTCTTTAACCTTTGTTTGTCGGTAGCAGTTTTTGTCGAGATGATTCCTGCAGGAATCATTGCGACGGAAATGGATACCGACAGCCACAGGGCTCAATGTTTATGACAACACTATGTGAGCCGTTCTGTTTTTGTGGACCTTACAGCGGTCCAAACTCGCACCCGCGCAGCACACGAATTATAATAGTCGTTTTGGGGAAATTAAAAGTAGGTCGAAACACGTGCCATGTTGCCTATTTCTGATTTCAAGAAAATGGTGTACTATATTTCAGGTATCATCCAACCCCTCCACCCCAACGCCCAACAGTCGTGGTTGCTGTGAGAATGGCCGACCTGTGCTGACCGACCCTGCCACGGGACAATCCCTGTGCTCCTGCCAGTATTCATCCGCCCTCCTGGGGTACTCCGCCCGGCTCCCGGGCCTCTCGTCCTCCCTCTTCGCCCACGGGACCTACTCGGCCCCGGGCTCTACAGCGCCAGGGTACGGCGTGTCGCTCGGCAGTGATGGATCAGCCTTTTACCCGCCACTGGTGAGTGAAAGAAAATGCTTGACCCAATGATTGATTGATTGATCGATCGATTGATAGGTCAATCGATCATTCATTCATTCATTCATTCATTCATTGACTTTTGATCGATACAACTGTACTTTGACTGACCGATCAGTCCCGGCCTTCTGTAGCAAATCTATCATATCGTCGATGGATGGATGGATGGATGGATGGATGGATGGATGGATGGATGGATGGATGGATGGATGGATGGATGGTACTTCTATTCGCATTTCATTTTAGCTGGTCATTTACAGTATGTGTTAGTGTGGGTGTGGTTGTGTCTTTGTGGAAGAGGTTGGAGGGTGTGGTGCTGGTACGGGGGGCGCGGGGTGGGTGGGGTGGGGGGGGGGGGTAGAGGGCTGAGTTTTACCGTCAGTTTATTGAAACATTTTATTGTCCCTGTAAGCTGAGTGTTCTAACCCGCTTATCATGTGATCCTAAATCGACTACAAGCTACAAACGCGGATAGTCAAATCACAAAGCCGCCTAAAGAATGTCACAGTCTCCCACTATCCAGCCACTACAATATTAACGTCCGAACGAAACTATTCAATCATCTCCCATACATGCGCAAGAGGCATAGATTGTCGTGAGCCCATGCAGCCGCATGGGCTCAACAGAATCTAAGCCTCTTGCTTATGAGAATCTACGTTTCCGTGTTTCTCAAGTTGGGACATTATTTTGGGGAAAACGCACGGCTGAATGGAGATAATAATATACTCCAAAAATCATCGCAGCGCACATAATCACAAAATTAAAAAGTCCTGAATGAGAGGGTCGGCTTGTAGACAGTCGTAAACTTTCAGTCCCTTGTGGGGGCCCCTCTTTCAACTTTTATCTCCGCCGCACTGTTTATGCAGCGTTTCGTTTCGCCGAGGCGCCGTTCCCAACATTGTAATAGCTGTAATAATCTATGAAAACTCGAATCGGCGCGCGGGCGGCGGCTCTATTTCACGCAGTGCTCGAGCCATTGTCTGTAGCGAGTCGGGAGTGTGCCTTTTTCGTGTTCACTGCCAGCGATGGGAGATGGATGGGCCGTTTTGCAGCTCAGGTGTAGTGGAATATTTGTCTGCCTGCTGGATAGAAGGCGTCGGCCAACGGAAGATGTATCATTATAATCAACACAAGGTATCCACGCCATTGGCCATGAAACGAACTATTAATTAATCAGTATAGTCGCCGTATAATCAAACTGAGGTAGCGCGTTGTTATCGGCTTGGACAGAAACCTAGAGGACTTCAGCTGCCACGGTCGATCCAGATGCATTTACAGCAACTTATAAATTTAACCTGTTTCGTGCCGCGAAATTATGAACATCACCCAAATGCATCCGAATCTATGCCTCTTGCTGACACAACTCTGAATCCATGTTCCTGGTACAACTGAGGTTTTGTTGTTGTTGTTGTCGAAGATTAAAGAAAGACAGTCTGTGTGTCAACTGCCACTGGATGGGTTAAAACGATCTTATCAAATATACTGAAGCTGACCAATCATCCACGTTGAAAAAATTTGACTCCAGAATTGAAAGGGCTGTAGCAGGTAGACAGAGGTTTCCAGCTACCTTAATCCGGACGATCCCTTCCACCTAGAGTCCAATCTCTACTCGCAAGAGACATAAATTTTCATGAACCCCTGCGTTCGCAGGGGTTTATGAGAATCTTTGCCTCTTGCAGATGTGACGGGAAAAGGATGGTGACAAGGGCTTACCGCGTGGCCCACTTCAAAGCGGACCCCCTGCTGTGTGGGATGGGGGTAGGCTTGACAGAAACCCATGCGACGAGCGCGCTGAGGTGGGGGCGACAGACAGATAACGGACGCGATCTGTCACGATTTACGTTAGAAGCCAGCCTGGAAGAGGCGACCACAAGTTCATTGCCAGTCACTCTTTCATTGAAGCGAGAAGAAGTGTTGATTTATAATCTACCTGCTTGAAAAATAAAATAAAATAAATGAAATAAGAGTTTTGTCTCTATCTTTTTGGGGACTGCGAAGTGGATACCTTAAGATTATTATTATTGTTTTCTTCTTAATGCAACGTTATTACGAAGCTGTTGCAAATAACTGAACAATAGCAGAGGCCGGGACGGTTGGTGGGAGGGGGTGCGGGGGGGGGGGGGGGGGGGTGGGGGGTGGAGGGGGGTGCGTGGGGCAACTGGAAGTGGTACATATATTTTGTTTTTGTTGTGGTAATATTGTATACTACTTCCATTTTATAAGCATTTTATTAGCTGATTATTTATCTGTCACTTACCCTTTTACTGTCGGGCAAAAGCGAACGCGATCCAGCTGCAAATGTCATAAATCCTCATGGGTCCCCGCGACTATGTCACTTGCAAAGTTCAAATATGTATCCATATTTCTTGGGAGGTTTTGGCTTTTGGTTATTGATTGAACAAAGACTTCAGAAATAAATTGTACGTAGAAATGGCAAGGAAGGAGTTAAACATGGAGAAACAAGCTGATGTCACTATAATAACTGTAATAATACCATACTATAATAATACCATCAGTCGTGACAAAAAAAAAAAAAAAAAGGGGGGGAGGGGGGGAAACAACCTGTGCGGTGAATCTGAATTTACAATTGTATTTATGCGCTCTCACTGGGAGTCCTTATTACGTCCTGAATCTTCATACCCAGCATGCCGTGCGGGACACGACGCCAAGCGACTTCCGCCCTCAGCCTATCTTCCCTTGAATTGCTTTTAATGGCCGATCGTTTGTCCCGAGTATGTTCAGTCTCGCACCGTTGGAGCCCCAACTTGGAGACGCTCACACAGGGCTAGGACAGTCGTTTGACAGCGTGTGAACTTAGTTGTGGTGTAGATCAAAGGTGATAGATTTTCATACCACTGCGGGTTTCAATGCATGAGGGGTATGTGACCGTGTAATCTAGACACTGGCATTTTTTTTAATAACAGAACGGATGTCAACCCAGTCATTTTTTGTTTTGTTTTGGTCAGTCTCTGCCAGTACACTAAAGGAATCAGTCTTAAACTCATTCACAGCATCATAATTATATGCTAATGTGTCGTATAGAGTTGCCGGAGGCCTTGAATGAGTTTATCTAACTTTTTCGAAACGCTCAGGGTGATAAGGAAAATCGAGAGGTACACAATATCGTGGCGTACAAGTATGTTATGAACAAACATACAGAATACAATGTAAATAAATAAAATAAATAAATAAAGTGGTGGTGGTTGAAACACGAGTAATTTAACCCCTTTACTGCTACTGACGATACCGTTCGGTCCAAAAGACGCGTGACAACGCGTCTTTTCCGCGGAACGGTATCGTCAGTAGCAGTAAAGTGATTTTTAAAAAATAAAAATAAAAAAAATAAAATAGCGTAGACTTGAACCGTAGCAAAGGCTTTGTTTTGCCTCGGCCTCTGTGTCTTTTCTCTTCGTGTGAACACGTCGGTAAAAGAGCCATCTTTCATCCGTCATATTTTCTTTTCTCTTCTCCTTATTTCCCCCAAGATTTATGAGTGTGTTTGACATTTTCAGCAGCCTCTCATCAGCAGCCTATCCATTTTCTTTCTTACTGGGTTTCTTTTTCTTTCTTTCTTTCTTTTTTTTTTTTTTTTGGTTGTGTTATTGGGGGGTGGGGGTGGGGGACAGGGGGTGGGGTGGGGGTGGGGGAGAGGGGGGGGGGGAGGTACTCCGAAAAATAAACCCTGAAAATCCTCCTGAAAGAGAGGCATGCAAAATTTGCATTGCTGGCGTTCTTTTCTTATCATTAGGCATACGCTGCGAACACACGTCGTCGGCTTCTGTGATGATGGGAATTCTTTCCGAATGCCTCTGTAAAACAGGGAAAATTCCCGCCGTCTCTCTCTCTCTCTCTCTCCTCTCTCTCTCTCTCTCTCTCTCTCTCTCTCTCTCTCTCTCTCTCTCTCTCTCTCTCTCTCTCTCTCTCTCTCTCTCTCTCTCTCTCTCTCTCTCTCTCTCATTGCTTGTGAAGTTGTTTAGTTGCTTACTCTTTAACATTGTTTCAGCAAAAGCATGTACAGTGTGTTTGCCATTTATGTCGTAGTAGATGTAGCAACGACAAGTTTGAAAACTGGACCTGTAACCATTAACTTTTACCGTTAAAAAGCTTCGTTGTTCCTCCCTCCCTCCCTCCCGGGGACCCTCTCTCTCTCTCTCTCTCTCTCTCTCTCTCTCTCTCTCTCTCTCTCTCTCTCTCTGCCTGTCTGTCTAAGGCTGTCTGTCTGTCTGTCTGTCTGTCTGTCTCTGTCTGTCTGTCTCTGTCTGTCTGTCTCTGTCTGTCTCTGTCTGTCTCTCTCTGTGTGTCTCTGTCTGTCTGTCTGTCTGTCTCTGTCTGTCTGTATGTCTCTGTCTGTCTGTCTGTCTGTCTGTCTCTGTCTGTCTGTATGTCTCTGTCTGTCTGTCTCTGTCTGTCTGTCTGTCTGTCTCTCTGTCTCTCTCTCTTTGCTTTTTTCTTTCTTGTCCACACCCGTCACTCAAAATCTAGGCCGTTCCTTCGACAATTTAGCTGTTCATTGGCATTCTGAATTATCACACACAATTGTGATCTGTCTCATTTTGCTCTGAAAGAGACCGAAGTTCATGATCGACGATACTATTTCAAGGACGGTGCCAGAATAGCTTGGCGCCTGTAGGCGCCGAGCTATTCTGGCACCGCCCTTGAAACATAATCGTCGTTTTAGCCCCTGAACGGTAATGCGTGTATATTGTTTAGAGGACAACTGACAAAGAAAATAAGAAGATTTGAAGTTTGAAATCGTGAATGCTCACCCACTGACATGTTTGAGGATGTGAGCGTGTCTGATTTTCCGAACAAGAAGCACATTATTTTATAAGCACCTGCAACCAAGAGAGGCATGAAAATCTATGCCTTTTACAGGGACTTGCTAACCAATACGTGAGTTAGGTTGGCAGAATTAGAGTCAGTCCGTCTTTTCACCCTGTTTCAGTTGACACAAGGAATCGCTTCGGTTAAAATTTCAACAAACGGTAGCTAATTGTTCAAATGTCGGAAAATGTTTTGCCAATCGTTCCCCCTTTTCCTGGCTTCGCTTCGCGCGATGTTGCGCGTGGTTTGTTTACAACAATAATACTACTTGTCCGAAAGCAAAATAGTTGTTAGATGACTGATTTCCGGGCCTCGCACTTTGGCAGGTGGTTGTTAGTGTGAGTTTAACCTCATGGCTGCTACTGACGATGCTGATCGGCGGAAAAGACGCGCAAGTACGCGTCTTTTCTGTCGATCAGTATCGTCAGGAGAAATTTAAGGGGCTTATGAGTGTTTCGAGCGCTTAGAAAATGATGTCAGTGTTATGCGTGACTTTTGTCTATCCCTCTTTTTTTTTTTTTTTTATTTTTTTTTTTTTTTGGGGGGGGGGAGGGGGGGGGCGGGGGGGGGGGGAGGGGAGGGGGTTGGGCGGGGCGTACTTCCTCCGCAATGTATGTTTGAGCCGTACCTCCCTCAAGCCCAGAGGTCACTTGATTCAGTAAAGCAGTAATGAGGTGCAGAGATGAAAAAGAAAGTGCTTAGACAATAGGGTTCAAATGAAAATTGTTCACTGAGTACGTCATTTGGTGTAGCCCGGAATGCGAGGCTCACTACTGAATCTATCCGGCTCCCACCAGATAACGTACCAGGTGAACGATGTTCCAGGCTCATGAGGATCTATGCCTCTTGCAGTTGTATCGCGTTCACTTTTGTTCTCGTCAGTGAAAGGATTAATTTCAGGTCATTTAATTATTATCATTACGTATTGCCATTTCATTATTATTATTATTATTATTATTATTATTATTATTTTGTTGTTGTTGTTAGCATAATCATCATCATCATTTTAACTCATGCGAGACGTACGACATCCGGATACGCGGCTGAAGCCGCGTATCCGGATGCCGTTCGTCTCGCTTGAGTTAATCATTATTGTTATAATCATTATCATTTACTCGCAGGGTGCCAATGGTAGCAACCTCCGAGACACCACTGATGCTTGGCGTTCCGCATTGACACAGAGCTCGTTGTACGACACATCGGCCATGGGCTTCTACCCTTACGGCGGGTAGGTCACACCACAGGGTCATAGTTTGCCAGGAACTCGAGAATCTTAAAGTTCCCCCTCCGATCCTATCTTAGTATTTTCTTATTTATTTAATTTTAATGAAAAGAATGTTGTATGTAGAAATAGTCACAGCGGTATCTCGTGCCAGTCTTGTGACAACAATTTAAGTCTCTGTCGGCCAGTATTAATTAAAAATGTGAACATGGAGTAAATACTTTTTCTCTTGTAAGAAAATCTTCTGTCGGAAATCTTATTCGACTTAAAAAAAGAAATGTGCCTATCGTTTTGCGATGCATTAGTCTGAAATCTCATGAACAACCGCCAGTGGAATATGATTTTCATAAATAATGGTCAGAATTGTGACTATGTGAATGTTCATATACATGTCTTGCCATAACGAAAAAAATGTAGTAAGTAGAGAAAGAAATGTAGTATAAATATTCATAGATGTATAGTTAGTTAACTGATTGGTTGCTATGGTTTAACGCCGAGCTGGCGACTGAGGCGGCACAGCAGTTTCCATATACATATGGGGTTTTTTTGGGTTTTTTTTTTTGGTCTGTTTGTTTGTTTTGTTTTTTGTTTTTGGACTGTAATCATGTGATACAAATAAAACGCAAAATATTTCGATAAGGAGAAAGAAACGAAACGGTTGAGCAGCGGTAAATAAAATGCAGGATGAATGATAAAATAATTAATCGATCAAGTAATCTATAATATATATTATATATATATATATATAAAATAACAACAGTCTCAACGCAAACGTGTACTCTGGTTATTTAAATCGTAATTATTTTACCTCTTTACTCTTGTAGTTTATCTATATCCCAGTAAGCAAAGATCCTCGGACCCACGACGGCCGCAGTGGGGCCGCGCACGGATGTGCGCGGGCCCACTGCGGCCGTCGTGGGCCCAAACATGTTTTGCTACTGGGGATTCCACGTAACGCTTGTCCTCACTGTGACCATGCTGATTTGTTTTCTTTTTATCGAAGCTATGGAGGTCTGGACCTCAACGCCAGAAGGAAGAACGCCACACGGGAGAGCACCAACACCCTGAAAGCCTGGCTCCACGAGCACATCAAGAACCCGTACCCGACGAAAGGCGAGAAGATCATGCTGGCCATCATCACCAAGATGACGCTGACCCAGGTCTCCACCTGGTTCGCCAACGCCAGACGCCGCCTCAAGAAGGAGAACAAGATGACGTGGTCGCCCAGAAACCGCAGCGAGGACGACGATGATGATGACGACGATGACGAGAAGGGCGACGAGAACGAGAAAGAAAAAAGTAAGTGTTAGATGAGGAGTTGTCGTTAACCCATTAAGCTCTGAGGACTAAATTATCAGACGTTGGAGATATCCTCTGAGGTCTACGTCACAGTTCTGGGGACAGATCGATCATGATGTTTCAAGGGTAGTGTCGGGACTATCATGTTCGATCCACATCCTACCGTATCGTGTCAGAGCTTCATAGGTTAAACAATTTTTATTGCCGTGTTGTCTCAGTGTTGATTGAAATTCAGCCAAACTATCTGTACACATTTTTTAAAAATGTGTCAGTGTGGTTAATTTTAACTAGATATTGCTTGTAATCAATAATGTTAGTTGATAATAAATCTACTTAAGCGTAAGTTTCCCTAAAATTAGTAAATATTAAAACCTGCAGGCATAACCACTTTTGAGAAAATTGAATGCAAGCCGTAGCACCACCTAACGTGAACTTTTCATTGGTCATTTTGCGACCCCGACTTGTACGAAAATGAGAGAACACTAGTCTTAGATCAGAAGAACAAAGGTTTGGCTGAGTCTGTCCAGCAGTCAAGATAGCTACGCACTTCTGCAGTGTTCCTTTAGTCTCTAAGATGAAAGTCCGCTAGCCTGTCTTGATCAGCGCGCGCGGCTGATAGGAAAGCGACGCGCGTGCGATAAGCGCGTTCGATTGGTCCGATTGCGCTCTTGTATGTACCTCCCTCAGCAGACCTCTGCATCCTGTCAAACCGGCCACGTGCCCAAAGCGCGCGCGCAATCACCCGTGACGTAAGCATAATGACGCTGATAAATCAAACCCGCGCAAGGCCTGAAAGGCTAATCTGAGGAAGTTTTACAAATTCCTGTCAGAATCCGCCAGTGGGAAATGGGGTGAATCGGTTCAAGCATGCGTAGGTGTTGAACTCCTTTCTTCTGCAAGAGGCATAGATCATCATGTGCCCCCGCAATTGCGGGGGCTCATGAGGATCTATACCTCTTGCTCGTTCAATTTATATCTATGTTCGTAACACAAGAGAGGTCTAGCGGTCATTCTGACACGGCGCACTTGTTTTTCGGCGTTTGTCGACATGCATGGTTAGGCTTACCTGACATTTCGCTGTGATGGCTGAGTGTGTGTGTTGATACAAATCACAGAAAGGAAATGAAAAATAAATCGGCGTAAAGTTTTCTAGTGTGTTCAGTGTATTTTGGCTTTGTTCGTGGATTTTATTTCCTGTATTGCAAAGTGTCACGCCGGCCTTAGTAATTTTTCATGGTGGCATTGGATACTGACATTTACAACTCATAATTATATTTTAATACCGAGATCAGTCCCTCTGTCATACATTGTTCTCTTTGTTGTAAATGTAGTTCTTTAATTTTTCTAATTTTACATTGGCAGTTTTAGTTTCATCAAGTTTTTCTATGTTGTTCCAGGATGCACTTTTTGTAAAACCGCCAACAGCAAACAATCTTATACAGCTGTGTGCATGTCTTTTTAGTTTGGGAAATGAAAATCTAGCTTACACTTTATCTTAATTTGTTCTCAGCTCTTCCATCGCAAATATATTTTTAGATTGAACTTCCTGTTTTTTGTTGTTGTTGGGGTTTTTTTTTTTTTTTTTTTGGCTGAAAAGGGGGACGGTTTTTTTTTTGATGACACTTGGAAGAACATCTTAGTAATTAGTTGATGAAGTAAATGAAGCAGACTGCACTTGCCATAGGAGCCAGTTTTGTTATTTATTTCCAAGCGGCATAGATCCTTATCAGCCCTCTCAATTGCGGGGGCTGATAAGGATCTATACCTCTTGTTCGTCCAGTTTATATCTATGCCCAACAGCCGGCGTTACGTGTGCGCACTCACTCCTCTATGTTTACGTCATATCGCTTCCACGTTCTGCCCGTACCGACGTGAAGGTTGTATACTGATACTGATAGTAATACCGGCCGTACACTCTGACAGTGCCAAGCGGTCCTTACCCCCTTCCCTGCCACTGCACATACATAATTATTTGTTCCTGAAATCGTTGTTCATTGGACGACCAAAAGCCAAAACCGTCAAAGACACCAGGATACAAATTTGTCCGAGCAAAAGGCATAGATCCTCATGAGCCCCCGCGGTCGCGGGGGCTCATGAGGATCTATGTCTTTTGCAGTTGGATCGTTCTCACTTTTTCGCGGCAGTCAAGGGGTTAATGCAATTATCAAGACCCTCCTGTGCAAACAATACCATCCCTTTTGATAACTGTTTTGATAGCCATAGACTTTAACCCTTTCACCACTGAGGAAAAAACTGACCACTTTCCAACTACAAAGCCCATAGATCCTCATGGGCAAGATGCGGAGAGTTGGGGCGAGGAGGGGGGGGGGGGGTGTTCCTTAAGCTATATGCCTCTTGCTGACGCAGCATTGCATCCATGTTCTTTTGTTCGACTGGAGCTCTTGAAGACTTATGCCTCTTGTAAAGTGATTTAAGTGATCCTATTTGATTTGATCGGCCTGAAGGCTACACACACTGAAGTAGAATAATCAGAACAAGATAAAGAACCGTATCATGGACATCGGGGATAAAGAGACGAAGACACCATGTAACGAGGCCTGTCCCCCCTCCGGGGAAAATGCGGGAACGGGCTCTCCCCCCGAGCTGCAAAGAAGGGTCTTTGAAGGCATTATCAACTGAAATGAACCAGAGAATCTCTTGGGACTTAGTCGTGAACTCCGATCACCTCCTTGATTTAATGTGGGGAACTGATTTAATTTAGTTACAGCAACAGGTATAGATTAGAATGAGGTCCTCCTGTTTAGACGGGCTCATGAGGATCTCTTCTTGTTGGAGATAGAAAGAGTTCACGAATAGGAAGGGATTTCTTTAGAACTTTGACCATAGCAAAGCGTACACTAAACTCACTGTGATCCTTTCCGAGTGGAGTAACACAGGTGCATAACAGTCCCGCAAGAGGTCTACATCCCCATGAGCCTCCGCTTGCTGCTGTGGCATAAGAGGATCTGTGCCTCTCGAAGACAAACTGTGCGAGCTGAAAGAGCGCGGAAAAGATGATGAGTTTGCGATTGTCCAAGAGAGAGAGAGACCCACCCAGAAGTCCCTCTTCCATTCATTGTTGTCCAAATACAAGAGACATAGATTCTCATGATCCCCTGCATCTGCAGGAGATCATGAGAATCTATGCCTCTTGCAAAATCGTGCTTGACTTTAACTTGCTTCTTGTTCATCGAGATTGGCTCCAGCTTGTTCCTCACGTTGAGGTTGTTATTTTGGGTTTAGCTTCTGACCCTCCTGACACAAAGCGGAGGGTCGGCTTTTCACGCCTCGTTAGCAAACTTGGTAAACGAACGAGGACCGTCAAAGGATAACTCTTTCGAGACGAGAGAGTTAACTCTTTCGAGACGTGCCGCGTCCGGTTTCGCGGCGTAAAGCCGCGAATCCGGATGCGGCACGTCTCGAAAGAGTTAATCTTTTGCCGTGCTGGCTCTCGTCGTCTTTTTTGTCAAGTTCCACCCTTTACACTATCTTCTGGACACAAGCCTTGCGCGATGGTTTGATCCAGAGCCAGAACCAGTTCTTTCTGTCGTCAGTGAAGAGTTATGTTCGACACGAAATGCACTGTTAAGTCATTCAGCCCCGACATAACCACAGCAAGTCATGGATCGAGCATGATAGTTCAAGAGTGGTGCCACCCTTGAACTATCATGCTCGATCTGTCTCTAGCATTGTAATACAGCCCTTCAGAGGGCAATTTCAAAATTTGGGGATTTCGGTCCTGGGGTAGAATGTTTTGATATGGAATTGTCTTTTCCACTCCCTGGCCGGAGGTTTGGGACATTTAGAATTCAGGACCATCGTTCACTTATCTTTTTTTTTTTCTTCTACGGGGATGAGGGGTGGTTGATTCTGTTTTGTGGGTGAACTTTCTATTCTCGCACCAGCTAATATTGTATTAGGATTTCTTCAGAATTTGTTTCCTCGGCCTCAGTCTTCAAGTCTTTGATGACAATGTGCTGACTGTAGAGTGTAGTGAATACTAATCCCATATCACAAGCAGGGCAAAGCCGCTCTCTCTCTCTCTCTCTCTCTCTCTCTCTCTCTCTCTCTCTCTCTCTCTCTCTCTCTCTCTCTCTCTCTCTCTCTCTCTCTCTCTCTCTTCCACCCCCCACCCCCACAACCGCCTTTTCACTAGGACCTGTATCAGTCACGCGAAAGAATGTGCTACCGATTCATTTTGCTGTCTTGACCTCGTGGCGTTAGCATACTGAAAGCAGAAGTATTTTCTTGAGACGTGTGAATGCCTGTAACAAGGCAGAGGGCACAAAAGGCGGACTCATTTTGTCACCCAGTGATCGTGTGACCTTTTGTATAGCAGCTTTTGATCTCCTAAATTTTCCAACGTCACAAGGCGCTTTGTCGGGACGTTTTAACCCCTTGCCAGCTACTGACGATACCGTTCTGCGGAAACGACGCGTCTTTTTCGTCCTGTAGTATCGCCAGTAGCAATCTAGGGGTTAAAAAAAAGTACACATGCAACATGTGCTAATATTTGTGCTGTGCCTTCCGTCACAGTTTTTTTTTTTTTTTTTAAATCAGTTCACATACACTCGTATGAGCAAAGGACACACGATCAACACTGACTGACAAGCGAAAGAAATGCGACATCGGAAACATTAACGTGTTTTCGATGATTCAAATGACGTCGCATTCCTTTCGCTCGTTGGTATATAACACGTACCTTTGTTCTGACATTGTACAATGTATGTTTTGGTTGATTGTATTGATCATTATTATATTTCGTTTATTGATTTAGTGTGTTTGTTTGTTGCAGGTGCCAAAGGACGCGACGAAGACATTGACGTGGAGAACTCACAGGGGATGGAGCGCAAGCCGGGCACCAAGTCTCTCAGCAACACGGCGGCAGCAGAGTCCGACTGCGTCTCTCCAACGCCCAGTATCGGAGAGGACTCACGCAGTCGGTTGTCTCCCCCTCAGTCACGTGACTCGGACTCTAGCTTTCACCTGGAGGGTCACACGCCGTCCGACTTTGACAGCGAGCAGCAGAAGCCCAAGATCTGGTCTGTGACCGACTTTCTACATCCGGGCACCAAGAACGGCGCTCACGTGACCAGCAGCTGTAAGGAGACGGGCATGAAAATGGACGTGATGCGGTGTGTGCCCACGTCCGCCGAATCCGCCGTTGATCTCACCGGAAGGACTGTCGCTAACCAGGTGTCCGCCGCTGCGCACGCGCACGCGGCTGCGCTTTCAGCTCGTGGAGCTGGCTTCCTTCCGCCCATGACGTCACTTTCTCACGCGCAGCAGCTCAGTTCGTATCAGTCCGCGCTGGCCAGCTACGCGGCTCACCAATCGTACAACCCGGCGTACGCCTTCGCGTCGGCCGAGATGAACAAACTAGTGATGCGGCCCACAGCCACCCGTTTTAGTCCGTACGCCAGCAGTCGACAGCCCGGCGTGGATCCCCAGTTCCCGCCGGCCAGAGACTTCAGTATTGTGCGAGAGGGCGAATGATTACGTATCGGAGAATCTAGACTTTTAATTCGCTGAACTATCACTTTATCAGACGCGTGCGTTTTGCCTGGTGACTTCCTCAGTCGGAAGCGAGAACAGAGACGTGAGGCAGATGGTGGTGACCCCACCAGCAAGAGGAACGACTCATTTCATGGTCACAGGAGACACTGTGTTGTCATGAGCCCCTGGGGGCTCATGACAACACAATGTCTCCTGCACCATGAAATGAGTCCACTGCGTCTGCATGGGCTCGTGAGAACCCAATGCCTCTCCTGCGCTAAAAAAAAAAAAAATGGTTACCTGTTTCCGCAGACGTTCGTAAAGATATAATGTTTCACCTGCAATGAATGAACTACCATTGCTTGTAGCCTGAGCTTATGAGGGCATGATGAATCTTGCCCAAAAAATGGGTTACCAGTGCACAAGGGGTTTATAAGACATCCCGAATCTTGCACATGAAATGGGCTACCTGCGTCTTCAGGAGCTCAAAAAGACATCACGACTTTTGCGCAAGCAACGGGCTACCAGCTGTTCGCAAGGGCTCCCAGTGTCTCTTGCACACGGGAAGGGTAAATGGCGTGTTCTGGGGCTCATGACAGCCTAATATCTCCTGCAAATAGAATGGTCTCGCTGAGGATCAGTTCAACGGCTTGACAATACAGCTCCTGGCGAACTCTCACGACCCGAGCCCTGAATATGGACTTGCAAACCCTTTAGGTGTCGGTGGCGCTTTAGGTGTAAGGTGGCGCTTTTTGTGGTTCTTGATAATCCTTTGACTGTCGGTCGCACTTTTTGTGGAGTTGATTCCTGCAGGAATCACCTCCACAAAAATTGCGACGGACAGTCAAAGGGTTAGGATGTATACCTTTGTCTAGGATGTCTAAAGATGGGCAGGAACCCCAACCCAAGCGACTTGCGACGTCTTCGACACAGTGACAAATATGACGCTGAGCGTGACAGTCAGCCGTTGCAATGTACGTCACGTTCACATGAAAGCTGTGCTCACACACAGAAACTGAAATATACATTTTGACCTTTTCGTCTGACTCACCAGATATTTATTTAATCGAAGGACAGAATCTCATTTTGCTGATGGCTGTATATGTATAACCACCTAAGTCAAAAACTGAGATTAACCCATTCAGCCCTGACGCACTACAGCAGGAGATGGACCGACCATGATATTTCAAGGGTAGTGCCAGATTAGCTTGGCGCCTGTCAGCGCCAAGCTAATCTGGCACTACCCTTTGTATTTTCATGGTCGATCCATCTCCTGCAACAGGCGCATAGTCGTTAGATGACGCCTCCTAAATTTAGGAAAAACGTGCGTCGGGCTGAATGAGTTAAAATGTTGTGTTTTAGCCTCTTCAATGCTGAAAAACAACAACAACCAAATGCAAGATGTATTGATCATCATGTGCCCCCGTAAATGCGGGCGCTTATGAAGATCTGTGCCTCCTGCTGACACCTTTCGTGTCAAAGTGTCTCAGTTTAAATATGCACCAAGTGGGAGAAATGTAGATATTAAAATTCGCTTGAACTTCGGAAACTAGTTTCCACTTTCTGATTACACTCCGTATTCATACCCAGTGATGACGTTTTACAAATTTGGGAGATGTCTATAGATAATAATCGCGTAGAAGCTGTGGGAGATAGACCGACCATGATATTTCAAAGACAGGGAGCGTCTAGAGCTATTCTGGTACCACGCTTGAACAATCATGTTCTACCCCTGTCTTGCTTTAATATGTCAGGGCTGAGTGACCTAAAATAAAACCCAACAACAACAGCGGTTCTTGATTATTAACGTATTAACATTTTTTTTTTTCATGACGTGCTGCATCCGTTTAGGCGGCATAACTGACGCCGCCTATGCGAATGCGGCACGTCTCGAATGTGTTAACCCTTTGGCTGTCAGTAGCAATTTTTGTCGCGATGATTCCTGCATAAATCTTCTCGTCAACAACCGCTACCAACAGCCAAAGAGTTAAGCTGAGACTTTTTTTTTTTGAAGTGAAATATGATCTGAAACAAAATATTGTCATATGTTTATCACATTGGGTCACTTTCTCGTACAGTGAAGTATTCCTCTTTACACGACATGCTGCGGTGGCGATATGGGATTTTACGAGGTGTATCAATGAACAGGATTAATTTTTCTTCAATGTTAAACTTGTCTTATAGTAATAAAAAAGAATTAAATACTGAGGGTTGACACACATCACAAACACGCATATTCCCACCACTCTGTCATTTACAGTCGACAGTCGTGAAAGTTTGGTCTGTTTTCAAACTATTTTCACAGATATAAATGAAGACAGCAAGAGGCATGGATCCTCATGAGCCCATTGCATGCAGGGGGGGCTTATGGGGATCTATGCCTCTTGCAATGAGTGGTGTTTTTCAGATGTACAACACTTGTCCCCAATTTTCTGCATGTATTCTTTAACAAACGCTCATTTCTTTGTACAGTAATTTTTATGATCTCAAATTTCATTTATAAAGCAAACTTTGTATGATTGTTTTGTGAATATTGCTTGTCTCTTTATTTGTGTTCTTTGTTATTTGTATTTAACCCATTTATCCCTGACGCACTGCAGAAGGAAATGGTTCGACCATGACTGACAATTCTCTGAAGGGCAGTGCCAGATTAGCTTGGCGCCGACAGGCACCAAGCTATTCTGGAACTGCCCTTGAATTATCATGGTCGATCCATCTCATGCAACTGGTGCACAGTCATTAGATGACAACTCTAAAATTTGGGAAATACGGCCGTCAGGCTAAATGAGTTAATGTGTTTTGCGTCACAACTGTACTTTAAAATAATTATCATTATATTACTTTCAACGTATGGATAAGAAAATCCATTAGAATTTCACAAACAAATAATGATGATGAAAATTTGACGTACTTGTTAAATGTTTGTTTATGTTTGAATGGACGGACAGATGTATTCAGGTGAAATCTGCAAGTGAATACAAAAGACATAAAGTTGATTGTTGTGAAAAACAAGAATTTCATTTTATTACAATGAAATTATCGCTTTTCACACAAATGAACTTATTGCCTTTTGCACAAATCTTCTGATCTACACATAGTTGTAATGACACACGATTAAATTGCCTGAAACATGTACTTTGTGTTTTGTTTGGTATTGCTACTTTGGGAACGGATGTAATGAATGACTTGATAGTGTGTGTGTATGTGTGTGCGTGTCAGTGTGTGTGTGTGCGTGTGTGTGTGTGTGTGTGTGTGTGAATCCTTGAATATTTGTGTGTGTGTGTGTGTGTGTGTGTGTGCGCGCGCGTGCGTGCATGTGTGTGTTGGTAGGCTGTCACTTCCTTCATTTGGAAACACATTAGACGACATTTGATGTAGAAAATGACTCGATACAGTTCCGTTAATAATTAGCTGAAGTGAAGAAAGAAAGGAAAGGTTATTTAGCCGTTTGACCTTTTAACCTTGTACCCCGAAGCTGCTGACCCGACATGACCTCGAGTATCTGTTTCACTTTCAAAGGCAATTGTTAATATAATCTTAAACCCATTACATCCTGAGGTTGAATGTTTTACAATTTGGTTATTTTCCTATGATGGCCACGTTACAGATTAGGAGATAGATCAATCATTTTAGTTCAGTCTATTCTGGCACCACCACCCTTAAACCATCACAGCAAATTTATCGTTTATAGTGTATCAGTATGAAAAGGGGTATCAGTGAAAGCGTTAGTCGGGTCAAGAATATGTAAATGCACATTATTTTATTTACAAATCGGCAGGTACAACATTCGCGTGATTTGCTCCGCATATCCCAGCACTACTTCCAAGACTATGCTCCAGCACATAAAGTCATGCCACTACTCTTGAGTTATCATGGTCAATCCATCTCCGTCAGCTAGCAGTGAAATAGAAAGAGGCACAGTCGGTCGCAGACGACCGCAAGTGGAAGACATTTTCTCTGAGACTTCAGGAGACTGGACTCAGCAGGACAGAAGCGCACTGTGCAAGTTTCAAATCACGTTCCGTCCGTATGAGGCATAGATTCTCACGAGCACCCGCACCCTGCAAGGTGCGGGCGCTCATGAGGATATATGCCTCCTGATGACCATTACCATACCAGTGCCGATCCTCAGAGTGAGGGGGTCGTTAGAGACTGAGTATAATGCTAAACATGCCTGACATGTAAACACTCAATCTGCCAGGAAAACACGGCTACCATGGCACGAAAACATCAAAATAAAATGTAACTGCAAAGGATGTGGGGGGTTCAGATGCATGGATGTCGTCTCATAATAAATAACTAAAATGTGTGTCCATGCGAGGATAGTGAATTTGTACGCAAAGTTGGTCGTTGTCCTTTGACAACTGCACGCCATCGTAGGGAGACAGATCGACCATGATAGTTCATTGGTGATGGCTAACCAAAAGAGCTAAAGCGCCTGTCTCCAACCAGCTGCAGGAAACAAATAACTGGTGCCTCTTGCATGCCAGATTTATATCTCTGTTCCTTGGGAACTTAAGGATATCTGACTTTGAATTCACCATGGTTTCACAATCTTAACTCATCCAGCGCCGACACACCACAGCAGGATATGGATCGATCATGATAGTTCAAGGGTGCTCCGGAATAACTTGGCGCCCATTGCGCCAAGCTATTCTGACTCCACCCTTGAACTGTCATGGTCAGTCTGTCTTCTGGCTATAATACAGATCTTCAGAGGACACTCCCAATCTGTAGGGACTTCGACCTTGGGGTAGTATGGGTTAATCAGCGTCCGCCAGCAGTGAATGGGTCAACCGGCCCATTGCCCACACAGACCACAGTCCAATAATGCAGCAAGAGCCGTAACCCCATGCAGCGAGGCACCTGATTCTCTCACGCGCATTGCGTTTCAACTCCACAGATTAAGCACCCTTTACCTCCGTCTGACTGTTGTAGAACAGTTAGTTAGTTATTTGGGTTTAATGCCGAGCAGGCGACCAAGGCCATCTCACTTAGGGAAGGGTAAAAATCTGGCCAGCCAAACTAAAAGAAAGGTCTTAAGACATGATCTTTTTAAAAAAAAATCAAGCAAAATTATCGTACAAGTCTGCAGACTCTTGAAAAATTTCAGAACAGTAGAATTGGTCTACACATACTTAATCTTGCTGAAAATGTTGTAAAACAGACGAACATGGTATCATGAGGATGCATAGATCTTCCTGAGCCCTTTAACTTGGTGGCGATTGATAGAATTATGTGTGCCTGGAAGGTGCTTCAACTGAATTGTCTGCATCAACCCATTACTGGCCTGCTGAGGATGAGTTATTTTACAGATTGCTTATTGTCCTATGAAGGCTACATTACAGATTAGATCAACCATTTTAGTTCAAGCTCTGGCACCACGCTTAAACAAGAATTCTGGCACCACCCTTAAACTGTCATAGTCAAATTAATTTCAAGCACCATGATACTTCATCAGAGTGAAAAGGGTTAATTAATTTAGCTCAGTCCTGCCCTCTCTTGCAGACCACAGTGTGATGGCCTGTGATTTTGGACCTTGCACAGACCGACACTCTCTCTCCATACTGGTCTGTGTTATACTAAGGTACTTAGGCATGTGACCCCAGGGGGTCGCCACAGACACTCGCTAGCTCAGCGGAATCACGCCACCACTTTAGCAAGTTTATAATGGTGTGGAGACTGAGACGGTGTAGTGACTCGCTGGTGATAGGTGTATGAGAACCATCGCTCAGTTAACGCCTATCGGCCTCTTAGCATGAGGAACACAGGTGTAAATAAGATCATCAAGCGACAGAGATCCTCATGAAAGCCCTGCCGCATTCCACGGGTCTCATGAGACTCTCTGCCCCTTGCAATGAGTGGAGTCTAATCAGTGATAAACCATCGTGTTGGCCTCTTAGCTTGAAGGACAATGACACGCTAGACTGAGACGCAGATTCTAGTATGAGCACCCCCCCCCCCCCCCCCCCCTTTGCATGTATGCACCGCAGTAGCAAAACGTCGTGGGCCCGAGGATGGCCATTGCTTAATGAAGGCAGAAGGTTCACTAGTGTCTGCTCCTACTGCAACGGGTGGTGTTCTCTATAGACATGAAGAGTCGAGTTGATGTGAGAAGGCACTGAGAGCGAGTAGCAAATTAATGTGAGAAACCACAGACCGCAAGAAGTGAGCACCTGTTGTATGAGGAATGTATTATTATTTGAAACCTTTTCTCATTCGTCGCTTTTTAGTTCGTTCATTCGTTCGTTCGTTTGTTCGTTTTTTCATTCGTCCGTCCGTCCGTCCATCCATCCATCCATCCATCCATCCATCCATTCATCCATCCATCCATCCATCCACTCATTCCTTGCTCGGCATTAAATCCAAATAATTCATTCATTCATTCATTCATTGGCATTCATTCATCGAAGGAATAGCAAGCTGCGACAAAAATGCGTTTATCTACCACGTTCAATCCGCCCACAAGAAACATAGCTTTATTTACACAAACCCTTGCAGAACTTCACGAAAATCTATGAACGTGGATGCCAAACAAGAGCCGGCCTCGGAAAATACTCAAAGCGAGGGTGCTATTCTGGGTTGCTTACGACTGTAAAAGTTAGATCATCACAAGGCTCGTACAGTGACTTATTTCCCTTTGCTTTGTGTTAACCCTGTCCCACGGGAGACGTAATACTGAGGTGGACAATGTCCCAGTGTCCGTACGGTCGGCTCATCTGTCATAAACTTGCTGACCAAGAGTGACTCTTGTCACAAACACCGTTGGTTGTCCGCACTGAGGTTGTCCGCTCAGCAAGGGGAGGGTGAGGGGGGGGGGGGGGGGGCTATAAAGTAGTTTGTGGTCAGTCACAGCTTCATTCAACCCCTTCAGTCACTGCCGAAAAATAGTGAACGCGATCTATCTGCAAGAGGTATAGATCCGCATAAGCCCCCGCGGCATCGAGGGCTCATGAGGATCTATGCGTCTTCCCGAGACCACTTTGTGTCCACGTTCTTTGGACAGTTGTGGCTTTTGGTCGTTCAGTGAACACAGATTTCAGAAACAAAGTGTACGTTCGTTGTCAGGAAAACAGAAAACAGTTTTGATTAGCTAGCAGTCTGAAATATTGATCGACTGAGAAGGCTGATGGGTGGTGCCAGAATTGTTTGGCCGCGGCTCTGGACGGCAACTGAAGCTATTAGGGCAGTCCCCGGCCCTTTTATTCATAAATCATAGGCGGCATAATATTGTGGGTTTTTCCAAGGGCAATTACGCATACCTGATGCATTACATGAGATATAATTAGTTGTAAGGCGGAATGCTTCTCCGCCCAAAGATAAGGTATACTGACGTACATTGACGTAAAGGCCTTTTTATTGAGTGCGGGGTCTGTGAACATTATTCCTTATTCCCCCCACCCCCCACCCCTCTTTTCCCAATCCCGCCCCCCCCCCCTCCACCCTCTAACACATCCGGCTCCCCCTCCCCGCCCCATGCCTCTTCTGCGGAAGTTCCTCTTCTTTTTTCCCCCTCGTTAACCCATTTAGCCCCGAGTTTCTACAGCAGGAGATTGATTGACCATGATAATTTAAGGGTAGTGCCAGATTAGCTTGGCGCCTGAAGGCGCCAAGCTAATCTGGAACTACCCTTGAATTATTATGGTCAGTCCATCTCCTGCAACTGATACATAGTCATTCGGCAACACCTCCATAATTTGAGAAACGGGTCCTTGGGGCTAAAAGGGTTAATTCCCCCGTGCATCTTCCTCAGTCATCTGACGCAGAAGGGCTAACCCTTTGAGTGTCGGTAGCGGTGTTTGTCGCGATGATTCCTCTAAGAATCATCTCGACAAAAGCCGCTACCGACACGCAAAGGTTTAATGAGGGACACATGAGTTAAAGGTAATCTCTTTCTTTGTCAGTGGTACTAAAACCCCTCTTCTGCTATCCCCAAACCCCCTCTAAAATAAATAAATAAATAAATAAATAATAAATAAATAAATAAATAAATAAATAAATAATAAGGAAAACAGGAAACAGAGGTTGAAAACCCTTTAAATTAGATACATGGAACACGACGTTTCGGATCAAAGATTCTTCTTCTGGATGATATGGAAACAATGTAGATAATAATAATAATAATAATAATAATAATAATAATAATAATAATAATAATAATAATAATAATAATAAATAAATAAATAAATAAATGAAAAATAAATAAAAATAAAAAGTCTTTCGTAAACAATACATATGGTTTCGTTACCTCCTTGAGATGTTTGGAGTGTTGTCTATGCTTGTGGGGGAAGCTGATTACCCGCAGTGACTTCGCTCTCGTTAGCTGATGGTAGTCTTTCGTTGCAGGAGAAACCTCGCTATTGTCAGTTAGTTAGTTAGTTCGGGGTTTAACGTCCACGGCACCAGAGTCATAATGGACGGCCATATCGGGCGGGTTATGAAAAACAGTGACAGCTATTACCTATGGAGTACGACCTGAACACTAATCAATTCGGCCGCACTGCACCTGTGCCACTTTGATTTACCACGTCCTTTTTTTTAACCCATTCTACCCCAACACCGAAATCCTTAAATTTTGCCTTTGTCCTCTGAAGACTGCATTGCAGTGCAGGACACAGATCGACCATGATAGTTCAAGGGTGATGCCAGAATAGCTTGGCGCCCATAGGCGCCAAGCTATTCTGGCATCACCCTTGAACTATCATGGTCGATCCTTATCTTCCTGTGGTGTGTCTGGGGTAGAAGGAGTTAACGGACATGCTATCTGAACAAGCCCGTGTTTTGCCTGGGCAGTATTGTCAGGACAGTGCCGAACGGAGACAATTCAAGCTAATCAAGCAGTCAGGCACCGTGCTCGGATTGATTTGACAAAACTGCCGTCTCCCGCAGTTAGCCCTGGAAGTGAAAAAAAATCCACGAATATAAATAATATAAAAAAAAATATAAAAGATATTCTGTGTGTTGGTATTTCAAGAAGGCTTAACACATTCTGTTCCAGGCGGGACCGAAATCCGCAAAATTTGAAGTTGCCCCCTGAAGACTGACTGTATTGCACTTCGGGAAACAGATCGAGCGTGACAGTGCTATATTGGCACAACCCTAGAACTATCACGCTCGATCCATGTCATGCCGTGGCTTGTCAGAGTTGAATGAGTTAAACAGAAATAGAACTGGGCTCAGTATCGGGGCTTTGATCTTGCCAGAAGCATTGGAACAAGCGCCGTGAAATCAAAGGGTTGGAAAGTCAATGAAAAAAATATTGTACAGAGGAGAATCAATAGGCCACACCTCCTTCTATTCACATTTGTTTACATGGCCCTGCTAATCGCCCTATGAAGATATTAGTTTCATCTGCAAGAGGCATAGATTCTCATAAGCCCCAGAGGCTCGTGAGAATCTATGCCTCTTGCAAGCACAAAATCGGTTCTTTTGTAATTACATGCTAAGAGTAAGGAAGATGTTTGGTTTATTGAAGTGAGCGCACGTAGTTGTGCTATGACCAGCTAAACCAAGCTCACCTCTCCAGATGGCCAATAAAAACACGTAGTTTCTTACTCTAAACTCCGAAGTAGTCCGAAATAGCTGAGGCGGTTAAGCGTCGGAGCAAGAGAGCGAAGGGAATCGCCGGGTCGTGGGTTCGAGTTTCCGTCCTGGCCCCGGTAGCTGGACTCGCAATCCAGGGGAAAAAGACGGGCTTGTTCCATAGAATGTCAGTTGAAAGGTCCTGGTAAATCAAAGTGGCACAGTTGCAGTGCGCCAGAATTGATCAGTGTTCAGGTCGTACTCAATAGACATCCCTGTCCCCCATAACCCGCCCGTCAGGGCCGTCCATTAACACTTCGGTGCCGTGGACGTTTAACCCAGAACTAACTAACTCTAAACTCTGGAATGGTTGGATATTTCTTGTCCGTCAGGGCTCAAGGAAGGTGATGTGGCAAATGTCAACAATTAGTAATAAATATTGTGAATATTGATCAGAAATCAAACGCTTGGTTTATTTTCGTTGTTATTTTACTTTTTTTCATTGTTGTTAGAAGGGACATTATTTTTACACCTTTATACACCCAGTCACATGCTGTTTCGCACTCTACCCCTCCCCCCCCCCCCCCACACACACACATAACTTGTTACTGACTAAAACTCAAATAATCTTGACTTGCATTTTGGTCATTCCAGTCCCCCTCCCCCTCCATACCCTCTCCTGCTCCTCCCCACACTCCCACCAGCCCCCATCCAACCCCTACCCACTCTACCCCCCCCCCCCACACACCCCTTCATAAAAAAGAAAAGAAAATCACTTTCTTTTATAGTGCCAACTGCCGCAATGTGAGCCGCAGTTTCGCCAAGTCCGACTTGTCCGTGGTGCCTATGATTCGATTCAGTGGGCGGGCGGTGTATAAGAATCATTTCACTTCCAAAACCAGATGACTCGCATGTGGTCACGAGGAGTCACACAGCACGCGGCACATGCGAGTCATTTGACTTTAAAAGTTAAAGTGATTTTGATACACCTCCCACCCCCTCACCCCTCCAATCCACTACCAGAGGTACCCCGAATACAATGGTTCACGCTGCACACTGGATTAGCTAGGCGCGGACTTTTTGATGTCAATACCAGCTATAGAGAGCCATCATCTAATGCGATCAAGAGGTGGCCACTTGAAAGCAAGAATTGAACTCGGTAATGGACACAAAACAAGGGGGTCGGGGGGGTCAACTTATTCAGGCAGCCAAACTAATACGCAAGCCCCTCGTCAAATCCCCTCCATCTGCAAGAAGCATAGAGTCAAATGCGCCTCCTCCGCTGCAGTGTTGTAGTACAGTTATACTCATAAAGAGAAATGAAAAAGGAAAAAAAAAAATGAGAGTCTAAGTGATGGTTATTTTTGCGGGCAAGATGCATAAATTCTCGTGAGCCCCTGTGGACGCAGGGGCTCACGAGAATCTATGCCCCTTGCAAATGAATTTTTTTTACCATCAGAAGCAATGCTTTTATTTTGTGTTCGGGTATACAGGACAGCATGACCAAAATGAACTGTGGGTTCTCCCAGCGGTCTGTTTGTAGGCACTGTTCATTTCACGGGCTTTCATCCCCTGCCGATTATGAATGAACTGCAAGGGCGTTCTTCGGCGCTGAGTTGCACGACTACTCATTGGGGGCTTTAGAGTTCCAACTTAGCAAAGAATTCATTGGTGTCACGATAAAAGAAAATTCAGTTCTAAAAACCAGGGCGGGTTGGTCAAAAATAGACCTCAAAATCGAAAACTGATGGGAGTTAAGGTAAACCCTTCACAGCCACTGTGCTTGCATTTTTGTTCCTGAAATCTTGGTTCATTCATTGACCAAAAGCCAACACCGTCCAAGAAACATAGATACACTTTGGTCTCAGCAAGGGGCATAGATCCTCATAAGCCCCCGCAGTCGCAGGGGCTCATGCGGATCTATGTCTCTTGCAGTTGGATCGTGTTCACTTTTTTTTTCGGCAGAAGACGGGTTAATTACATAATTTATTGTTTTTCTCCTTTTTTTAACGGGAACACGGTGACACAACTGACAAAGAAGAAAACAAGAAAGAGAAGCCGGAAGGATGAAACATTGCCATCTCCAAAGTGCTCAGGAAGAAAAAAAGTATCCGGTCAGAAAAAAAATGTCACTCCTGAGCCACAAAGGAACTGATCATAATTTGAAAACCGCACCCCCTTCCTTTGTCCCCAATCCGTTTCACCTCCCCAAACTTTCGCATAAAATAAAATAAAATAAAATAAAATAAAATAAAATAAAATAAAATAAAATAAAATAAAATAAAATAGAAAGTGTAAGGAAAGACAAGAAAAGGCAGAAAAGAAATGAAATGAAATACAATAAAATAATATGATGGAAGAAAAGAAAAGAGAAGAAAAGAAAAGAAAAGAAAGGAAAAGAAAAGAAATCATTTGGGAGGTACCTATGTCAATTAAATTCACATCAAACACTCACATCCGGCGTTTAGTATGTCGTGCAACTGGGCTAGGAGAATCGATGAGTCAAAACCGAGAGATGTTTTCCGGGTACATGAGCTAAACAATTTCACGCTGGAACCCCGCGAACTCGGAGGATCGTACAATCTGCTGTAGATTCATTAATATATTTGGTTGACGATTGAAGCTTCATCTATTCATCAATCCAGGCTTCGCGTATGTCAATCCGTTTTATCTGCAAGAGGCATAGATTTTCATGTGCCTCTGCAGGTGCAAGGATTCATGAAAATATATGCCTCTTGTTTGACATAGATCTGTTCCATTTCACATCCTCATTTTGAGGGAATTATACAAATCTGTTACTGTTGTTCAGTAAGGGGATGTGTGTTTTGCCTGGTCTTAATTTTGACATTCCAGCAGTATCGGCATGAAAGTACAAAAAGTCTTTTTTTGTTACATCTACAAAAGCTTTTTATTCATGGAGTTTCCAGGACCGAGAGCGATTTTTGTTATTTTGTGATGTGGAGTTTTACAATGGAGGTGGCAAGATCTCTCTCTCTCTCTCTCTCTCTCTCTCTCTCACTCTCTCTCTCTCTCTCTCTCTCTCTCTCTCTCTCTCTCTCTCTCTCTCTCTCTCTCTCTCTCTCTCTCTCTCTCTCTCTCTCTCTCTCTCTCTCTCTCTCTCTCTCTCTCTCTCTCTCTCTCTCTCTCTCTCTCCCCTCCCGTTTCAGTAATAAGCGGCGGGTCATGTCACACGAAAAGACAACTGACGCAGGAGCAGAGAAAATAAGAAAATACTCAGCAAGCATTGGGATCAGTAACACGCTGGAATTTATGTATATTCGAACCCACATTAGAAAGAAACGGCTTTGATACAACATTAAAGAAACACAGGATCATGGTGTGTTCACGCGTGATTAAACTCACTGGCATCTCCAGCTTGAAATTAATGGTCAGCTATGTGTAGGGATACCTGAAAAGTGGAAACTCCTCTCTAATACAGTACAAAAAGATGTCGACCGACCAAGGTAGTTCGAGATTACCTTTGACCTGTCATGTCGGTCTGTCTCCTGAAGTGTCATGTAGTGTCTTCACAGCACAACTACCAATTCTTGCAATTCGACGTTCGAACCCAGTGTATTGCAGAACAGAACTGACCAGACCAGTGATTTCATGATTCATCTCTTACGGCCCGGAGTAAGATTTAACCCCGTTCGTTGCATAGAAATGATTAAACACCATCCAACTGCAAGAGGTATAGATCCTTATGAGTCCCCGCAGTTGCGGGGGCTCATGAGGATCTATGCCTTTTGCGGAAACGACTCTGTATCCATGTTCCTATGACTGCTGGGGATCTTTGAGGCTGAATTTACGATGATTTCAAATCTTACGGCCCGTAACCACGTTCACTGCTTAGAAAGAAAAAAAAATTTGATCCAACTGCAAGAGGCATAGATCTTCATGAGCCCCCGCATTGCGGGGGCTCATGAAGATCTATGCCTCTTGCGGAAACCACTATGTATTTGACAGCTTTGGATCTCCGAGACGTTCAATTTACGATGATTTCAATAACACAGTCTGCATCCAGCCTCAGTGAAAGGGTTGACACGCTAATTAACTAAGCAGGTGGTATCTTTAGGACACCACCCCATGCCCCACCCCTACTCCTGACTTCATCATTCCTGTAGAGTCACTTCCGACCAGAACTTTCTGCCACGAACTCTGTTTCCTTCCTCATTACCCTCTTCCCTCCGCCCCCCCCCCCCCCATCCTCCCCCCCCCCTCCAACCCCCCACCCCACTCCCCCGCCTCCTATCGCCCCGCCGTCCACCACGCCTTTTCACAGCGGTCATTCAGCCGGGTTGACCATTCCGCTAATTCGGTTTCATTCTCTCGGTCCTGTACGCGTCTGAAACCTGTCACACTCGCGTCATCCCCCGTCCACACACAGACACGCCCTAGCACGCCCTTTCTGTGTCCGTAAAATGAGCGGTTATCAGTCAGTGAAACCTCCTGTCTGCACTGAAGAAGCATGGTTCAGGCGTGTTCCCAACAACGAGAACAATGAGAACGTTAACGATATCGAGACGTGCGCGGCATCCGGATGCGACACGTCTCGAATGTGTTAATGGCTTAGAGAACTATGCAAGAGACTTATATGTTCATGAGACACTGCAGTGTCGTGTTTAAAGTTCGTTGGACTTTTAACCCTTTGGGTGTCCGTAGCGGTTTTAGTCGCGATGATTCCTGCAGGAATCATCGCGACTAAAACCGCTACGGACACCCAAAAGGGTTAAAAATAATTCTTTTAACAAACAAACTTGTATTAACTCATTCTACCCCAGACACACCACAGCAAGATATGGATCGACCATGATAGTTCAAGGGTGATGCCAGAATAGCTTGGCGCCCATCACCCTTGAACTATCATGGTTGATCTGTGTCCTTCACTGCAAAGCAGTCTCAAGAGGACAACGACAAAATTTGCGGATTTCGGTGTTGGGGTAGAATGAGTTAAGGATAATTTACACAGCGTGCTGCGACTCCCCTGCCACCATCCTTCGTCTGCCCCTGTTGCATCAAGGGCTGTCACTCCCGAATCGGCTTGAATGGTCACCGCAGAAGACGCCGAAACTGACACTGAGACGGAATCGACACCCCAGGGTGCACAAAGCATGGTCTCTCGAGACCGAGCTAAGAATGATGATGATGATAATGATGGTAATGGTGATGACGGTGATGATGATGATGATGATGATGATGATGATGATGATGATGACGATGAATGAGAATGATGATGATTTTACATATGCAGATAATAGTCATGCTACCTTTATAGTCTTTTGTGGCGGGGACGATATGACTAACTGACTGTCTTGCAGACGGTCATCATGAGATTTGACTAAGAAAGATCCATTCCTCGTTTCGACAGCTGGAAGTGCAATTTATATCTTTTGTTTCGAGTACGGACGACGTCGCCGGGATTAAATAGCGAGAAGACGTCTGCCAGCCTGTCGTCATGGCTGTATTAACTTTCAATAATGAAGTCGCAACTCCATCGTCTTGACGACTTCAGGCGAATTCCTTGCTTTGTGGAATCGTCAGTTTCCTGAGTAACCCTTTCAATGTCGAGGAAAACTAAGCATAAGCCAACGGCAAGAGGCATAAATCCTCATGAGCCCCCGCAATTGCGGGGGCTCATGAGGATCTATGCCTCTTGCTGACAGCATTTTGTGTTCATGTTCTTTGGTCGGCTGGGGCGCTTTGGCGTGGAATCAACAAAGATTTCCGACTGAAACACAACCTGCAGTGACGGGGTTCAATAAATTGTCAGTCAATATATATGTGCTGGTGTTACTTTCTAGACCGAAAAGTGTTCTACTTATTGAATTTGTTATAACGGCTATGTTCTTCGTGTTTGGGATTTCTAACTCCTGGTTTTTGGTATTTCTAACTCTTCGTTTTGGGATTTCTAACTCTTCGTTTTGGGATTTCTAACTCTTCGTGTTGGGATTTCTAACTCTTTGCGTTTTGGTGCGCGAAAATGTGTTTGCTCAGTGATTGTTATGTTTTAACAATCCCTTTCAATACGAAATAATGAGTGTTAATGAGTTTTGAAAATTTCATTCAATTAAGCTGAATCTTCCAATCAGTTGCTGGGGTTCATGAGGATCTAGACCGCTTGCAGTTGGGTGGTAATCACTTTTCACTACAGTGAAGGGGTTCAGTGGATTAAATGAGTAGGAGACCCACGGTTGTTCGTTGTTATGCCCGTAGATTGTCATAGCGGTATAATTGCAGGAAAAAGGTGGTCAGAATATCGTTCAGAGCGTTTTTGTATAAATACCTTACCTTGTTTTACTAGAACCCGTTCAGAGCCAATTGGTTTTCTGCAATCTTTGCAAATTCAACACACACACACACACACACACACACACACACACACACACACACACACACACACACACACACACACACACACACACACACACACACACACACCAACAACAACAACAACAAGAACAACAATAACAAAACGAAAGAAAAGAAAGAAAGGGAAAAGAAGAAGAAAAAAAAAACCAGCAACAACAACAAACAAGCTGTCTCGTGAACATGGATTCAAGGTGACGTCATCAAGAGGCATAGATCCTCGTGAGCCTCCGCAACTGCGGGGGCTCATGAGGATCTATACCTCTTGCAGTTGGATGGTGTTCAATTAGTCTCAACACTGAACGGGTTAAGTGAAATCGACTGTGCTTGGAAACTTTGATAAGGTAACGAATGTTCTCTTTGGCTGACAATAACGGAAGCTGCATGGATCACCTCGACAAAAAGCCAACCGCAGGAATCACACCGACAATGAGCGCTACCCACACCTTAAGGGGGAAACAGGAACCGGCCACCCCACCGGAAGTGATACCATGACATTTGCCCCAGAGTCACTCGAGCGAGCAATTTTAGTCACTCGCTCCGTTCCTGTAAAGTCAAATTTCATCCCGGGCCTTTTTTTCATTGAACCTCGATCATTGAACCACTAGAGCGCTCAAACTCCAAAGAGTTCCTCGTGATAAGGAAGTACATGGTCCTGTCTCTGCCCAGCAAGAGGCATAGATTTTCGTGAGCCCCTGCGGATGCAGGAGCTCACGAGAATCTATGCATCTTGCAGACGGAAGGATACAGCTGTCGCGGGTCACAGATTGTCACCTTTCCAATTCTTGAGCGAATCCTACCATCTGTGACGCTACTATGTCGACGTCTTTGATGTTCGCCAGGTGAGAGGTGGGAGGGTGCAATTGCAGGTAGCGCTTTCATCCCCTTAGAGCCAAGAGTCTCACATTTTGGAATCCGATAAGTCGCGAGAGACTAATAGTCGACTCTCACAAGATTTTGAGGACATCATTGCATCTATTAACTATTTCGAAATATTTAGATCATTACCTTATCGCATTAAAAGGAACAGTTTGGAATCGTCTGGTACAGATCGTCGATTCTCAAGGATAGCTCAAGGATACTGCTTGATTAGTTTGGCAACCATAATTTTGGAGTTGTCACCTAACAGCTAGGTAACAGTTGCAGGAGATGGCTCGACCGTGATAATTTAAGGGTAGTGCCAGATTAGCTTGGCGCCTGCTGGCGCCAAGCTAATCTGGCTGTACCCTTAAATTACACGGTCGATCCATCTCCTGCTGTAGTGTGTCGGGGCTATATGGGTTAATTCGGCACTACTCTTGATTCACCACTCATGACCTATCGGTCTGCTGGCGAAAGTGTTTTATTTTCTTTTTCCTTTTTAAGTGAACTATTCAATGATTCTTTTTGGCCACCGCATTGAAGTTCGCAAAGGTTAGGATGAGAGTGGGTAGCCTGAAATACCTTAAAGCGGGAATAGGTGAAAGTGGGGGCGTCAAAGATTATTCACTGAAGCCGCCTGAAATTCACAGTTCATAATCCGCTACCTGGCACAGAGGTGCTCATTTTTGACAGTTCCCTGCTGAGAAATACGTGCGTGGGGCTGAATGAGTTAATTGTTTCTTATTGCTGTTTGTAATGTGTGTCCATAAACTATGTGAGAATGTAAATACACTAACACACATTCCTACACACATGCTTATATATATCCCCCCCCCCCAGGAACCCCCCCCCCTGTGCCCCCCCCCCTGTGCCCCCCCCCCTGAATTTATCTGCACCATGTTATGGACCTGCATGAGGTTATGTGCTTGACCACTTTCCTGCCGAGAAAAATTGAACGCCATTCAACTGCAAGAGGGATAGATCTTCATGAGCCACAGCAATTGTGGGGGCTCATGAGGATCTTCGCCTCTTGCTGACATCACTTTGCACTCATGTTCATTGGACTACTGGGGCTCTTTGACGTTGGGCTGACAATGATTTCAAAAACACAGTGTGCGTCCAGAGGCAAGGACGGGTTTTACACCCATAATAAGAGAATTTGGACTTTGTGACAATGTATCCGTATTTCTCCCCATAGGGAACCTAACATACACTATCACCGGTCAATCCAACTAAAACTTGGGATTTCCCCGCCGACTCAAGGCAGAGAAAAGGTCCACATAGAAAAAAATTCACAATAACTGATGACTCATGATCGATTATGGCAAAAGGTTAATAAATTTACTTATTAATGAACTCCCAGGTGTGCTTTTTCAACTACTTCATTAACCCTCTAGTGAATGCGGCCACCAGTACTGTAAACAGTATCGGTGGCTGCAGGAACAAGAGAGTTAACAGGAATATATGCTCAACAAACTATACGTTTCTGTTGATCAAGACAAATAATGACTATCGAAAAAGCGAACTTGTAGTTAGTAACTTGAATTCAATCCAGGCACGCAAAAAGCCATCGGGCTGAAATCGGTCGCAATGGGCCAGCGCACAGTCGTGCGCGGGCCCTCTTCGGCCAAATTCGGCCCGATGGCCTTTGTGTAATGGAATTATTACTGTGGATTTTAGTGAAAGAAAAACAGAAGATAGTGGTAGAAAACCCTTTAAAATAGAAACAAATAACGACGTTTCGGATCAAAGATCCTTCCTCAGGTGACATGGAAACAAACGTAGAACAGAAAAGAACACGACATAAAGAAAAGAGAGAATTTAGAATGACGTAAAAAATAAAATAAAAATTAAAAATAAAAAATAAAAACACACACACATAATGACGCAAATACACACGCACAAAACACGTACCACAAAACTTACGTCTATATACATACACGTCACTGCATACATTCGCATTCACTCGTGCCTGCTGCAGCTCACGCACATGCACACACACACACACATACACACACACACACACACACACACACACACACACACACACACACACACACACACACACACACACACACACACACACACTCAAAGGTAGCATCCAGTATCAACAGTGAGGTCAAGTCTGGCACCAACTACCCATCAGGCCGAGCATACCCCTAGGGGCGAATGTTCAAGCCGCGCGGATGGTAAGTGCCAAGCCTGTCCGCGAAAAAGGATTCTGTCATTTTGCGGCAGATGAAGTGGGATGTATTTTGCCAAAGGATGCGTATGCTGAAATGTGTGAGGCTATGAGGAGGTTGGTTGAAATGACGTCCAACCTGGTTGTTGTATCCGAGGCTGATCGAACGAACATGCTCCTCGCAGCGTTCAGGGAGTGTACGGTATGTCTCCCCCACATACAACATCTTTGGGCAGTGAGAACATGAGATGACATAGACAATATCCGATGACTGGCATGTGAATGATCGGTGGACATGAAAAGATGACAGGGGTCCGGTGATGACGGGGGATGTGTTGATGTACGGACATGCTTTGCAGTGTGGTTGCTGACAAGGGTGTGTGCCAGGTGGTAAGGTGTTAGATGCGCGAAGTGAACTGTGAACAAGATGATCGTGTAGGTTAGTGTCACGTTTGTAAGCGACCAGCGGAGGTTCAGGAAATATGTCTTTCAACACTGTCATTCTGAATGATGTGGAAGTTCCTGAGGAGAATGTTTTTGATGGGGATGTTGTGAGGATGATACGTGATACACAGGACCGGCCGGTCCTCTGTGTTTTTTTTTTGGTTTTTTTTTACGTCATTCTAAATTCTCTCTATACAGGATGACGTCTTTTCTTTCTGTCGTGTTCTTTTCTGTTCTACGTTTGTTTCCATGTCACCTGAGGAAGGATCTTTGATCCGAAACGTCGTTATTTGTTTCTATTTTAAAGGGTTTTCTACCACTATCTTCTGTTTTTCTTTCACGTGAAACCCTAGCGGCAACAGTTTTACTACATGTGGATTTTAGTAAATGGCTGGTTTAACACATTCTGCTCCAGGACCGAAATCCGCAAATTTTGAAGTTGCCCCCTGAAGACTGTATTACACTTCTGGAAACAGATCGAGCGTGATAGTTTAAAGGTTGTGCCAGAATAGTTTGGCGCCTACACATATGCTGTTTTGCTTTAGAATCTACAAGGATCACACTGGAAAACACAGACAAAAACAAAAAACAAACAAAAAACCCCCCCCCCAAAAACAACATATTTATATAATTATGAAATTCAATAAGATAATCGATTTTAGTCTGTTGGTTGGCTTACAAAAAAACATGGCGCCCTTTATGTACATAGTGTCAATTTGCAACACGTGTGCATCATTATAAAACTAATGAACTTGATTAAAACTGTAATTATATGTATCCTTTAGAAGTGTGAATAAAAATATAATTTCGCTACTGGTTTGGAAGGTTAAAAAATACAAGATGTGTACTTACGTTTTCCGAATCCATACATTTATTGTTGTTTTGTTTGCCTGTTGTGCTGCGTTGTTTGTTTGTTTGTTTGTTTGTTTGTTTTTTATTGTCCTCTCGGTTGTTGTTTTCTTTCGTTTGCTTCTTTGGTAGTTGTTGCTCGTATCAGGTTTTTTTCTTCAGCATTTATTTTTAAAACGGATTACACATCAGCAGCATTGGGCAACTTGTCGGTTGCGCTACAGCAGAACCTTTTCTTTAGCGGCCACCCTTAGGAGAGATCGCCTGCCATTAAAGACCATCATTCAGGTGACTGTAGTCACCTGAATGATGGTTTTTAATGACAGGTGACACTTGTTGTCTTTCAAAACTTCTCTTATGAGAGCATCTGCTTTAACTCTTATCATTCTGATACACCCATTGCTTAAAATGAATTTGACTGATAATTTAAGGGTGGTGCCAGAATAGCGTCAAGCTATTCTGGCACCACCCTTGAACTAAAACAGTGGATCTATCACCTAATCTGTAATGTAGCTTTCACTGTAGGACAAAAAGCAAATTTTAAAAAAATCAGCCTCAGGATGTAATGGGTTAAAAGACCACTCATTCTTGCTATAAAAAAGTGGTCGTTCAAAACAGGTTCTACTGTACCTGCTTCCGAGATATACAACAGTTTGCTAGTTTTTCATTTCAATGGAGTGGTTTTTGTCTGGCACTATTGATGCACCTCTCTCCAACTTTGTTATATGCTTGCTTGTGATTTTGACTGTTCTTAATCTGATTTGGCTGCACATATACATGCAGAGAGGAGCACAATTCCCACGCATTGCTTTGCAACATTCACGTTTAACCCCTTCAATGCCGATGAAACGTGAGAACGATCCAACTGCAAGAGACATAGATCCTCATTAGCCCCCGCGACTGCGGGGGCTCCTTAGAATCTCAGCCTCTCGCTGAGACCAGTTTGTATCCATGCTTCTTGGACGGTTTTGGATTTTGGTCGTTCACTGAACAACGATTTAAGAAGTGAACAGCAATGTACGTACAATGGCAAGAAAGGGGTTGACACTTTGTCTCCCACAACTAAATGACTTCCATTCTATAGAATGGAAGTCATTTATTTCTGGGGAAAAAAGGATTAACACGTATCTCTCTCTTCTTTCATTCGTTTTCCGGAAAACTTTATTATTTTTTTTTTTTTGCGTCGTTTGTCCGTCTCAAACCCTCTTGGCTGGACTTCGCGAACGAAGATTTTATAGGAGTTGCCCACGACGTCTGCAGGCTTGTTCGTGGCTGCGGAGGCCAATCCGGGACAGGCAGGTTCGACCGCAGTGGCTGCAGGGGAAGGTATGGCCAGAGTTCTGAGTTTCGGCATCTCTGTTCTTTCTCCTGGTCTCAAACCACACCCAGTGAAATGCGCGCCTTGTTAAGCACCTGACAGATTCTCTGTTTCATCTTGAAGGTGGTGTTCTATCTGTCTTTGTACCTGTGCGCAGGTGTGTCTTTTTATGCTGTCGCAAGCACAAATGATGTTGGATAAATTTAGACTTTAACACATTCAGCCCGAGGACCGAAATAACCAGATTTTGAAGTTGCCCTGTGAAGGACTGTATTACAAGTCTAGAGACAAATCAAGCATGATAGTTCGAGGGTGATGCATTCTGGCACCATACTTGAACTATCATGCTCGAACCATGTCTTGCTGTGGTGTGTCAGGGCTGAATGAGTGCAGTATCTTTCAGACATTGCTCGTTTATTTGTTCTTTTCGTTTTCTGTAATTTGTTACGGACTGTTGATACCGAAAGTGAATTGTACTGTATGCATTCTTGGTGCCATTCTTTAATTATGCGTTTCACAAGAGCTGAGTGATTCGTCTTGTTGTGTATGTTTGTTGTTTGTTTTTTTTTTTTTTAATTTTGTTTGTTTGTTTGTTTTTGTTTTTGCTTGTTTTTGTTTGTGTTTGTTTGTTTGTTTGTTTGTTTGTTTGTACATCTTTCGCGGGGGCGGATCAGTTACCTCGAAAGGGGGGGGGGGGGGTACAACTTTTGTTTGTGACCTTCAACCTGATACAAAAGGCCTCCCCGGTGCTAGACCTTGCTTTCAAAAAAAAATCTAAAAGCGGGGGAAGGGGGTGGGGAAGGTGGTGGTGGGGGTGGGAGGTAGGGGGGGGGGAGAGGTGATGGTAGGGGCGGCAGACCACGCGTGCGTGCTAAGACTCTCACCATTCGCCGAAATAAAAACAACAGGGGGGGGGGGGGAGGAGGGGGGTCCAAACCCCGAAAAGGGACTTTGTTAGAACATTTTAAAGAATTTTGGGTCGACCCCAGTTTCGTTCGTTCGTTTCTTCGTTCATTCGTTTGTTTGTTTATTGGTTGATTGGTTTGTTGGTTTACCTGTCTGTCTGTTCGTACGTTTGTTTGTTTGTTTGTTTCTTTGTAGTCCTTTCGTTTACCCTCTTTTCCCTTTGTGTTTGTGCGTGCGTGTGTCGACGTACGAAAGATAATGCCTTTAAGGGGGCGAAGGGACAGAGGGGTTGTGAGGTGGGGTTAGGAAAGCAGGTGTGTGAGATGCGCACGTCAGTTTCCGAAGGTGCCGCCCAGGTAGTTCGTGCTTGTAGGCATGCACACCACCCAGAAAGTGCTTCTCTGCACGTTTGTTTTTGACTAATTTAAATCTCTTCTTTCAAACCCCTTCTTCTCACCGCAAGGTTCGCACTAAAAGCAACGCATGTATTCTGCCATCAGACGCGGCAAGATTTGTCTATGCCACGGTTAAAAATGTGCTGGTCTGTGAGTTTGGACCATACGGCCAAAAGGCCGTAAGGTCCAAAATCACAGAGAAACACACTTGTACACTCATGGACCGAACCCGGACGAATTTCCTTCAACATTTGAATGCGGATGGGGCCGGCTCTGCCATCAAGACGCCAAGATTCTCACGAGTCCCTGCAGCCAGTGTGGTCATGATCTGTTTTGCGTTTTTGCAGATGGTAGGCCTACAGGCGATAGACTGAACAGCGGTGTCCACTGTTCCTTCAGCAAACACCCTTCCACCTGTAAGCAGCACAGTTCCTCAATGAGACAGCGCGGGCTGCAGAAGCTTGTGAGTCGTAAAAAGTCACCCGGCACTGCTCAGTCCGTCCGTCCGTCCGTCTGTCCGTCCGTCCGTCCATCTATCCATCCATCCAGCCATCCATGAGCAGTATAACGGTACAACAGTGACTAATTTAAGAAAATAAAAAACAAAATTTAAAAAATATAATAAGAAACAAAGCAAATAATAACAAATCAAATAAAAATTAAAATATTACTTGTATAATTATTATATTATATTGAGCAACATTTTGCTTGAGATAGTGCCGATAACAGGCAGATGTGATTACGAGACCCGAATCAAAATGTCCGAGTCGTAAGAAGAGGATATTTTATTCGGGTCAAGTAATCACATATGACGGTTATCGGCAGCCGCACTATATCAAACAAAATGTTGTTTAATATACCCAATCCAAAACAAAACAAAACATTCATTTTGCGGCTGATTGCGGTGTTCAGATAAAACAAATGAATTTCAGACGACTGCATATCAGTGTTGACTCAGCGCGAAGATTTCGTCTGACTATGAACACATCCATGCTTGTATAACCGTGTGTGTAATCGAGCAAATTCTACGATCACGCATAATTGCTGAAAATGCCAGCATGTTTGTTTATTTAGTTCTTTTCTCATATTGACGATATCGCCAGCTGACACCTTGTCAATTTCACTAGTCAGTCCAGCGACTCGCACGTTTCCTGGCGTCTGTTCTTCGTTCGTGTTTGTGTATAGGATGTAAATTTCGAGCTTTCGTACACACTAAGTAGTATTTCTTTACTACTACATATAAAAAACTTGTTAATGTTGACTTATGAAAATATTTCGCGTTACCGTTTTGAAAAATGCACTTATCACCAAGATCGAATCTTGGCGCACAAGGAATTTTGGGAAGGGAAATATATCAAACAAATTGCTGATATTAATTTGCTTGTTTATACATTATATCAATACATGTGTCAAAGAAGGAAAAACGTTAAGGAGTTGGTATATATATATATATATATATATATATATATATATATATATATATATATATATATATATATATATATATATATATATATATATATATATATATATATATATATATATATATATATATATTCTCTTGGCTTGACTTCGCGAACGAAGATTCTATAGGGCTTGCCCACGTCGTCTGCAGGCATTTTCGTGACTGCGGAGGCCAATACGGGACAGGTAGGTTCGACCGCAGTGGCTGCAGGGGAAGGTCTGGTGAGGGTTCTGAGTTACGACAATTCTGTTTTTTTCTCCTGAGCCGCTTGTCCTTAAGGTTAGCTCTGCGAGAGTCCTCAAAGGAGACGGCTGCCTTGTAAATGGTGGAGCGCCAGGTGTCGCGGTCCGCAGCAAGCGAAGACCACTGGCGGTGGTCGATTTGGCAGGCACTATGTGACCTTGAGACCGTCTTTGTATCTCTTCTTTGGTGCCCTTCTGTCTCGGTGTCCAGTGGCGAGCTCGCCGAACAGAGTGATCTTGGGTAGGCGATGATCCTCCATCCTGGAGACGTGCCCCGCCCAGCGAAGCTGTGTCCGCAGCAGCAAAGCCTCGATGCTCACAGTTTCCGCCTGTTCAAGTACATAGTCACTCCAGTGAATGCTGAGGATGGTACGCAGGCAGCGCTGGTGAAAGCGTTGGAGGAGTCGTAGTTAGCTGCGGTAGAGGGCCCAGGACTCGGAACCATACAGCAGGGTGGTGAGGACGACAGCTCTGTACACGCTGACCTTGGTGCCTTTTTTCAGCTGTTGATTGTGCAACACCCGCTTGAATAGTCGCCCGAAAGCACTGTTCGCTTTTGCCAGCCTGTTGTCCAGCTCCTTGTCCAGCTTGGCGTCTGACGTGATGATGCAGCCAAGGTAGGTAAACTGGTGTACAGACTTCAGTTCGGACTCGCCGATGGTGATGTGGGGAGGGCGATGCTCTTCCTTGGGTGCCGGCTGATGAAGGACTCTGTCTTTTTCAGACTGACCTCGAGTCCAAAGAGCTGGGCAGCGTCTGCGAAGCAGAAAGTGATACGCTGCAAGGCTCTCTCTGTGTGTGCAACGAGGGCAGCGTCATCAGCAAAGAGCAGCTCACGAATCAGTCGGTCTAGGGTTTTGGTGTGGGCCTGCAGTCGTCTGAAGTTGAACAGGCTGCCGTCGAGACGATACCTGATGTACACTGCGTCGTCATCGTCGAGGTCCACTGTGGCCTGCTTCAACATCATGCTAAAGAAGATGGTGAAGAGGGTCGGTGCCAGCACGCAGCCCTGCTTCACGCCGTTGAGAATGGGGAATGGTTCTAAGAGGTCACTGTTGAGTCTGACCCGGCCTTGCTGGTCCTAGTGGAGCTGGACGATCATGCTGAGGAACTTTGGGGGACAGCCAAGTCGCTCCAGGATCTGCCACATGCCTTGCCTGCTCACAGTGTCGAACGCTGTTAGGTCGAAAAACGTTACGTACAGCCCTTTGTTCTGCTCGCGGCACTTCTCCTGAAGCTGTCTCAGCACAAAGACCATGTCGGTGGTACTCCTGTTGGCTCTGAAGCCACACTGGCCCTCTGGGAGGTGATCTTCAGATATGGCAGGTACCAGCCGATTCAGGAGCAGCCTTGCGAGAATTTTAGCGGCAATGGACAGCAGGGTAATTCCACGATAATTAGAGCAGGCAGACTTCTCTCCTTTGTTCTTGTACAGGGTGATAATGACTGCACCACGGAGATCCTTTGGTAGTGTTCCTTTCTCCCAGCAGCAGAGAATTAGGTCATGGAGCTTGTTGTGCAGTGTTGGGCCTCCATGTTTCCAGATCTCTGGAGGGATTCCGTCAATGCCTGCTGCTTTGCCACTCGTGAGCTGAGGATTGCTGTGAGGGTCTCTTCGGCGGTGGGCGGTTCATCCAATTCAACCTTTAGTGGGAGGTGTGGGATTTGGAGGATGACTGTTTCTTGAACAGTGCGCTCAGCGCTGAAGAGGTCCTGAAAGTATTCCGACCAGCGGTTTAAGATGGAGGTATTATCTGTGAGGAGTGCCTGTCCATCAGCGCTTCGCATGGGACTTTGTACCAGGTGCCTGGGGCCACACACTGCTTTCAGTGCTTCGTAGAAGCCCCTGTAGTCACCGTTGTCAGCGCAAAGCTGGGTCCTCTGTGCGAGTCTGGACCACCACTCGTCCTGGAGCTCTCTAAGCTTGCGTTGTAGACTGCTGCAGATGAGGCGGAAGGCAGACTTCTTCACAGGGCAGGAAGGTTGGGCTAGGTTGGCCTGGTGGGCGGCTCTTTTTATTTGCTAGAAGTTCCTGGATCTCTACGTCGTTTTCGTCAAACCAGTCTTTGTTCCTCTTTCTAACAAAGCCCAAGACTTCCACAGAAGATTTTACAATAGCAGTTTTCAGTTGTTCCCAGAGTGTTTCAGGGGAGGAGTCTGCTGGATCAACTGTGTCTTTGAGCATGCGCTATAAATCTGTCTGAAGGGCAGCTTTCTTGTCGTCTCGCTGAATGCTGGCAACATCAAGCCTTTTCTTGGAGGGGGGGGGGGGGGGCCTCTTGGGTTTTAGCTTGAGGCGGAGGCTGAGTTTGCAGCGGACAAGGCGGTGGTCAGTGTGGGACTCTGCGCTGGGCATCACTCTGGCGAGGACGTCACTGCGGTCCCTCTGACGCACTAGGACATAGTCGATAAGGTGCCAGTGCTGGAGCGAGGATGCATCCAGTTCGTCTTTCGACTGTCCTTTTGCTGGAAAGTAGTGTTGGTGACGACAAGTTGCTGCTCTGCACAGAACTCCAGCAATAGGCGGCAATTGTCATTGCAGTTCCCAACGCCATGCTTGCCGAGGACTCCTTTCCAGGCTTCAGAGTCTTGGCCCACTCTGGCGTTGAAGTCGCCAAGGATGATGACTTTGTCGTCTGCAGGGGTGCTCTGTAGAAGGCTGCGCAGGTCAGAGTAAAACTTGTCTTTTCCTGCAGGCTCTGCCATGATGGTTGGGGAGTACACACTGAGAAGGGTGACGTATTGCTGGTGTCTCAGTGGGAGGCGCATGGACATGATGCGGTCGGAGTGACCCGTTGGTAGGTTTTCCAGCTTAGCCGCAATGGGGGTCTTGACCATGAAGCCCACGTCTGAGAGCCGTCTTTCTGATGCAGGCCTGCCTGACCAGTAGAGGGTGTAGCCTAGCGCCAAGTTCTTGGAGGCTGCCTTTCTCCGGGAGGCGTACTTTGCTGAGCGCGACGATGTCGATGTTTAACCTCCGCATTTCATGGGCAAACTTTAAGGAGTGGGTATATATATATATATATATATATATATATATATATATATATATATATATATATATATATATATATATATATATATATATATATATATATATATATATATATATATATGTATGTAAAAGTAAAAAATAACTAAAATGTAAAGACAAACACATTTCTTACTTACTTACGCCTGTCACCCCTACCGTCGACGAGAGACCTCCAGCGACTCCTGTCCTGTGATTTTCCTTCGATTTTACTCCAGGTGGTTCCCAGTCTCTTGATGTCTGATTGGAGGTCTCGACGGAATGTGTTTCTCGGCCTGCCTCTTTTCCTCTTTCCCTGGGGGTCCCATGACAATGCCTGCCTAGTGATACTGGAAACTGGCTTTCTCAGACTGTGAACAATCCATCCCCATCTTCTTCGTCCAATTTCATTCTCTGCTGTTTTCTGCTCTGTTCTCTCCCAGAGTCTGGCGTTGCTGATCTTCTCTGGCCAGTAGATTTTCAAGATTCTTCTAAGGCAACTGTTTATGAAGATCTGTACTCTGTTGACTGTGGTTTTTGTCAAGCTCCAGGTCTCTGCTCCATATAGGAGAAAAAGACAAACACATGCAATTAATTTATTAATTAAAAATAGGTAACTGGCATTAACACTAGTGAAGGAAAGTTTTAAAAAGTTAAAAGGCTTAACGGACACAGATAAGAATAAGAACAAGAATATGAATACCGATATTTCTATTAAACTGATAGCAGGTATTACAAAAAAGACTGATCAGGTTACTAATGACACGAAAAGCCTCATTTTACATCTGTGTATCTCATTAGGGGTGGAACGTAGGGTCAAACGTAATACTTTGTCTGTTTTCTCACGCTCCGAGAAGCCCAAAGTAGCGCACGGAGAAAGCACTGTGCATATCTCTACTAACCAATCAGTCAGTCAACTCGTCCCATCTGCAAGAGAAATAGATTCTCATGAGCCCCTGCGAGCGCAGGGGCTCATAAAAAAATCTATGTCTCTTGCAGACGGATTTAATGCCTCCTGTTTGAATGGATTAACTCATTCGCGGCCAGCCGCATCCGGATGCGCGGCATATGCCGCGCATCCGGATGCGGCTGGTCGCGAATGAGTTAATGGGGCAGTCCTGCTTTCACTTACATTTTTGTTACTTAGTTGGGGGAAAGGGTAGTGGTTTGAAGGGTGTTACTGTACTTACTGTGACACCGGAGGACAAATGAAGATGTGCCAGGTGCCCGCCCCCTGCCGTCGACCCCTGAAAGCTGGCCGTTTCTCACTCTCCCACCTGGTCGACAAGATGACTGTGAGACTTTAAAGACGTGAACTTGTGTTGGACAAATCCTGCCTTGAGCCTTGGCAGCGGTTTTTGTGTAGTATTTTGTGTTCTTTTTTTTTTTTTCCTCCTCGTCCCAATGCAATTGGCCATTACCACGCGCACACTACTACTACTACTACAACTAATACTACTACTGACAAGCAAAAGAAATGCGTTATTTTTGGAATCACCGGAAACACTTTTAGTGTTTCCGATCATTCCAAAAATGTCCCATTTCTTTTATACGTCAGATTACTTCTACTACTACAACTACTACGACGACGACGACGGCGACGACGTCTACGTCTTCGTACTGCTACTGCTACCACACTTATACAACTACCATTACTACTACTACTACTAGTCGTAGCAGAAGTAGTAGTAGTTACTATAATAGTAATAGTGGTAGTAGTAGTAGCAGTAGTAGTATTCGTAGCTGTAGTAGTAGTAGTAGTAGTTGAAGTATTTAACAGAAAGTGGCTTTAAATAAAATGAACAAGCATGGTGTCTCTAAAGAGCAATGTTGTTATATTGCAGGGTTTTCAGAGAAAATTAATATTGTTCAATGCGTATAATCATGCTCAGTCATAACAACTGTAATGTGCCTTCTTTTTTATCACATGATCATGACAGCAACAAAAAAGAAAAAACAAAAAAGAAAAAAGGAAGGCATTTCAGAGTTCCTGAATGCACCCTCATATTTCCTGGTTGAATTCTGTTTTGCGGTGGTACACCACACAGAATTTTGTTGCAACATGTTAAGGTATGGCGTCTCCCAAGCACAAAGTCCATCTGTTCCCGTCAGGATGCACAGCGGCTGAACTGAACCAGCTGCCCTGTGAAGGCAAAAGTGAGTTAGTCAATTTTTATTAAAAACGAGATTTCAATTGTAATGTAATGAACATCTTGCTTTTTAACAAAAGTGAACTTACTGCTTTTTGCCTTCACAGAGCAGTTCTACTGATACGAGCAAACCACTGAATAAAAAGTTCGCCCATTTAGCCCCGACGTAATACAACAACAGGGATGGATAAAACATGATAATTCAAGGGCAGTGCCATCATGCGCCAAGCTAATCTAAAACTTCCCTAGAATTATCATGGTCACTCCATCTCCTGCAACTGTTATGTATTCTTTACTGAGGGAACTCGTCCAAAATTGGGAAATACGGCCCTGGGGTTAAATGGGTTAAAAGAAAAGTAGAAGACCAGAAATCAGAAAAGTAGAATAAGGCACTACCCTTGAATTATCATCATGATCAATCCGTCTCCTGCAACTGGAACGTAGTATTTAGCCGACCCTTCCAAAATTTGGAAAATACTTCAACCCCCCCCCCCCCCCAAAAGCAGTCGATCAGAAATTAGAAAAAGTAGAACGAGGCTTTTACACAGACAGAAGACTTGTACTAACATGTTTTACCTTGCGATCCCCACTGTATGTTCCCACGACCCTGAGACAGTCACTAATTAGTCTGACACCGCAGGTGTAATCAATTGTCGTGAGAGAGGCTGGCCCCTCGTGCCCTGGAATTACCGCTAGTCACTGCACGCCACTAATATCCAACCTGACTACTCACCCCGCCACTCATCAGGCTACTTTTGAGTGACACGTTTGGATTCATCACCCTATAGTAGGTCTACTTCGGTTACCCGACTTAGCCCCTTTTATGCTGAGAAAAATTGAACATCAATGCAAAAATTCAATGCAAGAGGCATAGATCTTCAAGAGCCATCGCATTTGCGACGTCTCATGAAGATCTATGCCTCTTGCTGAAACCATTTTGTGTCCATTTTCTTTTTCGTGACACCTGGGAATCGTCGACTTTGAGTTTACCAGACCAAAAACACAAGCTGTGTCCACTGGCAGTAAAGAGATTTTAGTTTTATTTTTAATTAAAAACAAAAAAATGTTCAGTGCCAGCTAACGCAGACTATGTCTCTGCAATTTTCCTTAATTCAAGACACAAACATCTTAGCTGTCCTAGGAACATGGATTCAAAGTAGCGCTAGCAAGAGGTATAGATCCTCATGAGCCCCCGCAACTGCGGGGGCTCATGAGGATCTATACCTCTTGCAGCTGGATGGTGTTCACATTTTCTCGGCGTTGAACGGGTTGACTCTACGCCAAAGAACCCCAACAGTCCAAAGAACACGTTTGCAAATAGAGGGCCCCAAAGGTCGTAACTCCATATGAGCTCCCGCATCTGCGGTGATCATAAGGATTTATGCCTCTTGCTGTTAGGAAAAGGACACATGTTTTCTGGCAGGAAAGAGGTCAAAGTGTCACGAAATCAAAACACGGACAACGTGTATGAGGCCTAAATGCGTGTTTGTAATATTCGAACATTTCACCTTTCTATTACCGTGATATCGAAAGAAAGCAACATACGTACACGCAGCCAAGTGTGTGTGCGTTTTTTTTTTCCTCCACTGATAACAGTTTAATACCAAAAAAAAAAAAAAAAAGGTAACTGTTTAAAGTTCTCTGGTGGAAACATGCCCAGATGCATGCTTTGTGGTAGAGGACATAGAAACGCCACAAGGGAGTCTACAATTCAGGGAAAGTAAACTTTTACATTTTTCAAGGGATGTAAATCTGAAGATCTTGAGGTCCTTATCTCCTCCAACACAATGGCTACACACGCTAACTGATAAACAAGCTATTGCTGTCTTTCAATTGAAGTGGATGGTTTGAATGTTGCACGTGATATACTGACGAGCAAAAGAAATGCGACATTTTTGGAATCATCGGAAACACTAAAGTGTTTTAATGATTCCAAAATTGTCGCATTTATTTTGCTCGTCAGAATATAACGTTAACCAGTAGATAACTGCTGTTTGCTGATTTTTTTTTTTTTTTTTTTTTTTTTTTTTTTAGTGAAACTCAGTCATTTTCAACTTCATTTATTGGCCAACTGGAAGGAAATTTGGGCTATCTGCTCAGGGGAAGACGAATCGTCGCAGCATAGCGCCACCTACAGCTCTTACGACAACTCGTCTGCCCCAAAACGTGAACTCCACGAGAGTTTATAGGAATCTACTTGGGGTCAAATGTCACCAGCGCTACCAGTTCGTCTGTCAGCAAGGGCCCGTTACTCCCATCAGACAATGGCAGGGTCTGTTCCCTTTTAATTCTTACACAAATCCCAAACACTAAGCTGTCTAGTCAGTGCCATCGTTGGCTTAACTCATTCAGCCCGACGGCCGTAATTCCCAAATTATGGAGGTTGTCTTCTGATGACTATGTTCCAGTTGCGGCAGATGGATCGGCCATGATAATTCAAGGGCTGTGCCAGATTAGAGGCGCCAAGCTAATCTGACACTACCCTGGAATTATCATGGTCGACCCATCTCCCTCTGTAGTGCGTCAGGGCGAAATGGGTTAAACCCGACAGAGCACCCCATATTTGAGAAGCAGCCGGACCAGATCTTGGTCAGCAAGAAGCATGCATTTGCATGACCCCTTGCGACTTCAGGGGCTCATGTGAATCTATGTCTCTTTCAGATGGACGTATTTGGTGATGGGGGTAGAATATTTTCCATTCATACTGCCTGATTGGGCGCTGTGACTGTCCGGTGCACTGGGTGCGAATGTAATTGCTCTATTTTTCTTCAGTTCCACCGTCAAGTATACACACGGAACCACTATACGCGTTGCTCTGGATTAGCTCGGCGTCTAATGGAGATGTTCAGACAATCAGCTCCGGCCAAAGGATATGCTGCTTGATGAATTTCAAGCACGTTTTCGGGACGCCTTACTCCAAGAAAACCAATACAGTACACTTCGGATCGATATAACAAATAGCCAGATGACCCAATTTTCACTTTGTTATATCCAGAGTTTGTTATAAGCGAAGTAATTTACTTTGAAAGAAAGATGTCGGGACCTCTGAAAAAAAGTGCTGTTATATCCAAAGTTTGTTGTATCCTATCTTTTATAAGCGAAATAGACTGTTTTCTTGTTATTGTCATTCATTTATTTGTTTGTGTTTATATCGTCCTATTCAATTTTCTAGCAACCATTTATTTGTATTTTACTCTACCAGCATGCACTTGTATTCTATGAGTTACGTCATACATTACGATTGTGTGTAAATTACGTCATGCATTAAGAGTTCAGCTCTGACGCACTACTGATGATCAGTAAAAGACATCGACGGATCATGGCACCAACCTAGAACAATCGTGGTTGGAATTGTAATGCGGTCCTATTCGTCAAAGGAAAAACTGATGCCGAATTTGGGGAATTGGACCTTCTGGCTTGTTTAACCATTTCACTCACGAGAAAATTGAACCATCCAACTGCAAGAGGTATAGATCCTCATGAGCCCCCGCAATTGCGGGGGCTCATGAGGGTCTATACCTCTTGCAGAAGCTATGTTTGCATCCTCGTTACTTGGGACTCTTTGACGTTGAGGTAACAATGATGTCAAAACTTGAACTGCACTCTGCGTCCGCTGGCAAAGTAACGAGCTCTTTAAAAAAAAAAAAAAAGATTTATAGTGTGGCCACCTGGATGAACTGAGGTAAAGGTCAAGCTACCGAGATGACGGCCGTCCTCTGGCAGCACGGACATTACGTTCTGACGCTCGTCACATCACCTTATGCACCCACTTCTTTTCAGCTGTCCACCGGCTCATCAACAATAGTCATAAATGTCTCTTCCGGACGCCCAGACCAGGCCAACTCCACCTTCCCGGCGACTCTTCATTGCCTACACCAACGCGTTGCTGCACTCAGTAACCCAAGCCCCTTTCCCATGCTGCCAAGGTAGGCACTAGGTCTATAGGTATCTCAATCAGTTAACCCTTTTGTCAGTATTAGTATAGTTGTCCGTATTAGCATGGAAGTCAGTATTAGTATAGTTCATAATTCTGCGTGCATGTGTGCCTGTGTGCCTGGGTGTATGTGTGTGCGTATGTCCGTCTTATCCATGTTTTACGTTCCCGTTCAAACTGGAATTGCCCCTTCGTGTCTGCGCCAACTCTAAGCACGTGGAACCCGTAAAAGTCAACGCTGAGTGATTTTGACGAATCGGGTGGGGGGCGGGGAGGGGAGGGGGAGAGATATTCGCACCACAGGACATGAGGTCAGCTGACATAGAAACAGCATAATTTAGCCCCAGTGATCGAAGGTCCTTGGGCTGACGTCGGCCGCACTCGGCCCGCGCACGTCCGTGCACGGGCCGAGTGCGGCCGACTTCAGCCAGCGATCGTTTCGCGTACACAGATGCTTACACCGATCACATCTCATCTGTGTCTTAGTGACAGGATGTCATCGTTTTATGCTGATTGAATGTCACGCGTTTTATGTTGACAGTATCATGTGTTGAGGGGGAATCAAAATGTCGCGAAAAAGTGTTCATATTAGTCGGAATGTGGTGTGCGTTTATGCTGCGAGAAAACTTGCTACAATCATCATGCGATCCTTGAAACAATTCACCTTTCCCAAACCCACAATGCGGCCCCTCCCCCACTCCCCCCCCCCACCTCCCCTCTTCCCCCCCCCCCACCTCCTCCCTCCCCGCCTCTATCCCTCTGCCCCCTCTTCCTCCACCCCTCCCGCCCAAAATGACACACACAACCCCGCCCACCATGATTCCCTCCTCGTCTTCACTAAAGATTAAACTCCTTGCCTCCAAATCCAATGTATTTCCTCTAACTTGCGTTTAACAAAATAGACTAATATTAATGATAATGTCTTATTGCAGCTCCAAACAAATCACATGACTGAATATTTAAAATGAAAATTTGCATAGGCATTTGGAAAACTGCGAAACGAAGTCATGAAAACATTGACGGATATATTCAGGTATGCGTGCTTTTTACGGTGACTTTGACACACTCTTTATCATTCTCTGACATTTCCACATCTCTCAGAACAAACTATTGTCATCTGGAAGTGCAACAGATCTTCATGAACCAAAACATCTGCAGGGATTCATGGTGATCTCTGCCTCTTGCCCTCAAAGATCAATCTTACTTAAGCTCGGGTTCCTGCCAAGATATTTGTAATCTACAAAAGACACAAATCGTCATGAGCGCCTGCACCTGCATGGGGCTCATGGCGATCTGTACCTCTTGCAGATTAAAAACAGATTGTCAGAGAACAGATCTGAGTCCCTTGCTAGCAAGCTTTAGCTTTACCTATACATCTCTGTTCCCCAGACGGAGGTGTCTGCTGGAGGTTCGTCTTGTGAGTGTCAAGCATGTTTTGCCGTCCGTAAGGTCCTTAGTGTATGCTCTCCCCTAATTATGAAATGTCCAATGGCGTTTTAAATGACAAAAGTCAGACGTGGAATAGATGACTTTAACAGCAGGCGCAGGTGCAAAAGACATGAGATATGAACACTAGTGGGCTATTATTCACCACGGATAAATTAATCATTGTAGTCTACTGAGGCATAGCCACTAGACTACCAATCGCCAGATCTGGTCATGAAACTATTGAAGACCCGGCTAACTCCACCAACTATTGAAGATTTAACCCCTTCCCTGCCTAGAAAAAAAGTGAACATAATTCAACTGCAAGAGACATAGATCATCATGAGCCCCCGCGACAGCGGCGGCTCATGAGGATCTATGCCTCTTGTTGAGACCAGTTTGTATCCATGTTTCTTGGACGGTTTTGGCTTTTGGTCGCTGAACGAAAAAAGATTTCAGAAACGAAAATGTACGTACAACGGCAGGGAATGGGTTAACCTAACGATTTCAACTGTTCGACTGATTTACATTTGTTACCTTGGTTGGCTGTTTGGTTGTTTGATTCATAGGTTTGTAAATTCTGTATTTTGTTTTATTTCTGTCGCCTTATATTAACCGTGTCATTGATTAATCAAGATGATTTATTTATTTATTTATTTATTTATTAACTTGTTTATTTATTTATCAAGTAACTAATCTATTTATCTATTTATTTAATCAAAGGATTTATGTGTTTCATTCCTACCTTATCCCTTTCTTTTTTTTCTTTTTTCTTGTTTTATTCATTTATTCATTTCTATAGATATATTTTTTGTATTCGTCTGGTAAAATTTCTATTTAAAAAAATTGAATTATGTAATGTCACTAAGTGACTATTCTTCCTTTCTAAACTTAGTTATCAGTTTATCGTGTTTTCAAGTTTTACTTTGTTGGTTTGTTTGTTTTCTTGTGCGTTTGTTCGTGAGTTTTTTATTCTATAAAATGTTATTTCGAAAACTTGTCAGTCAAATCCACCGGGCTTTGGATTTCTTAAAAACAAATTTGCGTCCAGTGGTTACATTATTTCCCGTCATTTTTGTATGTGTTAAAAATTATATAAAAGGATGTTTCCTGTTTGTGGTTGTCTTTTCCATGTTTTATGTTTGCATGAGAACAAAAACCTGGCGTTTTACGTACTGTGTTGTCAGCTAATCTGGTCTTCCATCTTATTGTTTGGCTAACTGTTCATTCTCTGGTGTGTATTTTCACATTCACGCCACTTTGCGTTTGTAAGACTTCTGACAGGACCAGTTCCCCAGCTGCACACTTACTTTTGCAAGAGGCATAGATTCTCATGACCCACTGCAGCAGCAGGGTCTATCTATAATAGCTGTAAGAGGCATAGACTCTCATGAGCCCCTGCAGATGCAGGGGCTCTTGGCGGTGACCCCAGAGCGAGGCTTCAGTTCCTGCGCGCGCATGGCACCGCGCGCATCGATCCATCATGGTGACATTTCGCTTGACGCAAAGTAGACAAATGAGAGGTTGGGTCTCTCTGTACGCGGTTATGCACCTGTTATTGTGTAGAGCGAAACACTGCGGATATGTTTTGAGATTATCGTTTTAACCCTGTTGTTTATGCTGCCATCCGTTACTGTTTACAATACCGATTAGCTTCATGCACAAAAGGGTTAACCCTTTCACTGCCGTTGGAAATTTGTAAATTGTAAATTCGGAGTCGAAGATTCCCAGCTGTCAATGGAACATGGATACAAAAGTGGTTTCTGCAAGAGGCATAGATTCTCATGAGCCCCCTCTTGCAGTGCTCAGTTTGCGTCTGGAATGAAAGGGTGAAGCGAGACAAATCATAATTTACGACATGACACTTCTTAATCCTGTATACAAGCGAATTGTTATTTCGCGTGACGGTAATGGAAAATTTGTCCACATTGCGCTGACACCTCATGCACATCGTAATCATGCGAAAACAAAACAGGCAAATAAAGTTTATGGTCCATTATTCATCTACCAGCTATAAATGTCCTGAAAGGTTTTTTTTTTTTTTAGCCGGGGTGAGACGTACATAGAAGCGACACCTGTGTTTGCCGTAAATAGCGATGGACACCCACAGCTTCTGATGAATGTGAAGGGACATACGATTACGAATGTTCTGAACACCCGGCCTTCACGGTCGAGACAAAAAATACACAATTTAACAGCAAGAGACGCAGATTCTGATCAGTCCCCACTACTGCAAGGGCTCATTAGGATCTATGTTTCTTGCTGACAACACTTTGGACAACTCTGACTCTTTCAGTGGCGCTGAATTAATGTAGAATTAGAACTGATCTACCACCGTTGACAGTAAAGGGCTAACAGTTTGAGGCCGCAAAGTCATAACATCCTTTGCAGAAGTCGATGTGCGCAGGTATGTAATTTTGCACACGTCAACCGCATACTACTACTGCTACTACTACTACTACTGCTACTACTTAATGATAATAATAATTTTAAATAATCGAGTCTGGTTTTCACATTGTAATGTCTAATCTGGGATTTTCATCTTCTGTTTATTACTACTACTACTACTACTGCTGCTGATGATGATGATACTGCTGCTGCTGCTTTACTACTACTCACTACTACTACTAGTCTTCTACTATTACAACAGCAACAACAACAACAACTACTACTACTACTACTACTACTACTACTACTACTACTACTACTACTACTACTACTACTAAGAAAGTTCAGTTTCCCATTGTAATGTCTATTTTCGGATTTAAATCTTGGCGTCTTTCTCTTAGCTAAAATATATTCAGGAGATTGGCCCTGTGTTCCCTTGCGTCATCAGTGCATTCTGGACCCATCACGTGACACGATTTGCAGGCACGCTATTCATAGTGCATGCAGGTCACGTGGGTGAGAAAGCAGGACCTGTCAATTTGTTTCTCGCACTTGGCTGGTCAGAAGAGAGTTGTGAATTACACCCCCTTGAGATCCGTTTGCTGACGGGACCACCATAAATATTGGCCTAAAAATGGTGCTGGCGTGCACATTGGACTCGACGGCTTATATGTACGTCATACTCTATTATTTCAACATAATTTCCCATAAAAAAATTGACAAAAGAAAAAGAAATTAAATAATTTGCTCATATGAGCAAACTATTAATTTTAAAGTTTTTCTTTTGTACACTATTTAAGGTGAAGTTATTCGAAATGATAGTTTGTGCTGGTCTGATATTTTGGACCTTACGGCTTCCAACAGACAATTACCAAGTCGTACTGCGAGCACAGAAGACCTCCTTCAGTCGAGAATCCTTGACGTTGAAACGGCAAAACGGCATACTTTGCCTCCACCTGAAGTAAAAAGGTTTGTGGCTTGGAGCAAGTCCCTTTGAAATCTTTGTTCACTGTTCAACGACCAACAAAAACACAAACGTCCAAATACGAATTAGTCTCAGCAAGAGCCATAGATCCTCATGAGCCCCCCGCAACTGCGGGGGCTCATGAGGATCTATGGCTCTTGCAGTTGGATCGTGTTCACATTTTTTAAGGTCCGGCTTTGGAAACACAGCACACCAGCAAGTTATCAATGCCTGCCTAGTTTCTCTGCCGGTTGTCATCTTCATTGGAGGAACGAAAATATGAATTGGAGTGATTGTGGCCAACAAGATGCGTGCTTGGAGCCGTAAGGTCCAAAGTCACAGACCAGCGCACTCATTTTTTCCCCAAGCCTTGGTCATTAGGGAGATAGTAAAGCATACCAGGGCCCGCTACTCGCCATATTTATCTGCCCCTA
>BTPG01000002.1:152150695-152160695 GCA_036245525.1 Semisulcospira habei
ATCTTTGGCCGCTGCTTTTCCTGAAGACTATCAGGCGCTGGCGCTGACGTGCCATTGTCGTAATTATCACCGTTGTGATGACGCAGTACTTCTAGCTGCGTTCAGATAAACATCTAAATAATCATAGAAAGCCGAATCTTGTTTGTTGCAACATTATCATTTGAGTGTCTTTATGCAACAAATAACGTCGTTCGAAACAGCGATGCCAACACAATTATTTCGCAGTTTTACCAGCGTAATGGCCTTCCAACGTGTTAATTGTTCGAAATGAAAGGAAAAGCAAAGGATTAAGTTAACTAGCGGGTCCAGAAGACGGCTGGCGGTAAAACACGCCATTTCATCCCCACTAACTCACTGTTAAAGGCTGCTTCAAAAAGGGTCAGACGACGGTTAGGATTAAACGGAATAATTTTGCAAGTATAATCAAACACTCACTGAACCCTCTCAAGTATTCGACTGCTTGAGTTTTTTCGTTTTACTTTTTCAATAACTTTACTGCCAGTCGCCAGGCATTATGTTTTTTAAAGTACCATTGCGCATAAGCCTGAAGACACATTTCAGCACCATTTGTGTTTTTTTTATGCCTTGTCCACACACCTAATGAACTTTAACAGCAGTTTGAACACGCAGCAAAAGCACACTCGTAATCGCACTTATTTATTCTGCGCAGCCGTCAGAATTTCAATTTATTTTTAGCGTTTTCTCGTACTGATAGCGTTGTATTTCTAGAACGGAGTGGAGTCATTGTCAGGTTACTTGATAAAAGGCGACATGTGCTGAATTAGATTGTCCTGTATCTAAATGAACCATAACTAGAACTGTGTCTAGTGTTTTGTAACCATCTGCTTCAGAAGTGTTTCTTTGAACAGTTACGGCGGTAGTGGACCTTTAAACTTCTAAACCTGTCAGGGATTCACCACCAGAAAACGTGTTTAAGGTTTACAGATATGACTGACGCAAACAAGAGGCATAAATCCTCATGAGCCCCCGCATTTGCGAGGCTCATGAGGATTTATGCCTCTTGCTTTTTAGTGCTGTCCGGTGCGTTCTTGCACTAAAGGGGTTCACGGCTAGATGTAATGAAACTTTCTGACAAGAAATACCCAAACAGAGACGCGAAATGGCTTTAAGTACAAAAACCGATCGGCAAATTACAAACCATTATCTCTTATCGGATGCCCCATTTATCCGGGGTGGTTAGGAATGCCGCTTGCCCATTGCTCTGGCACACAGGGCCAGGACCATTTCCCAAGCAGTCCGTCAGAAAATTGCATTACAATCTCTCCGATTTTCTCATTCTTAGCTGCCTAATGCGAAAACGCTAACCCTTTTCCTAAACAGTGATTTCACATCTCGTTTTTCCATTATCCAAGCTTGATTTAATCACGCGTTTCGCCGAACATTCCTAGGGACAGGACCCTTTTCACCCAGTTAGCCATAAATGATACTAGACGCCGAAAAAAACTGATGCACTTTGCTGGAAAGTCTTGTACACAGTTTGTTAAACTTTGTGTATGGCCTTAAGCTTAAAAATCTGCAAAACTTTGGACAATCCCTCGCATAATCTGGTACGTAAAGGACGTTCAGGTTTTCCTGTAATTAAAATCTTGTTCTTAACCGCTTCACTGCCGAGAAAAGTGAATACGATCTAACTGCAAGAGACATAGAGCCTCAAGAGCCCCCGCATTCGCGCGGGCTTATGATGACCAATGTCTCTTGCTAAGACCGTTTTGCATTTGTTTGTTAAACGTTTTGGGCTTTGGTCAGTACACAAGACTGCTTCAGAAAAAAAGAATATATATATATTGAAGCGGAGGATGTCTTATCAAATTCGGTTTTATTCCACAAGTTTATGGTCACAAGTTAAAACCATATAAACCTAAAAAACGCAAGATATCCCCAAGACTACCCTCCCATAGTGCACTTGCCAGGCTCAGACCGGAAGTCAGCAAAGCCCGCCGTTTGTCCGCACCGCGCATGCGCACGGCCCGCCACCGGAAATCGCCTGGAAGCTACCGGAAGTCGGCGGGCCTGCAACAATGGCGTCCGATCGCGGGCCATGACGGAGCCGCGGGTCGTCGGCAATCCAACCGCTCCGTGGTGCAATTGTTGTGAAAACGATTCTCCCCAGCTAATGAGTGGTTAAGGGCACAGGGGATGGCGCGACCCAGCTGTTGACTGAAACCCTTAAGACCTACTCTGCTTGAGACACAGTGACGTAAACGTTCTCAGCTTAACTGACCCTTTGGTGCTTGCATCCACTGGTACTTTTTTAAAGTACCGGTGACTGCAAACTCATGAAGGTTAAGGATGTCGACGTAGTAGAGATGCAAAAGTAGCATAGGCAATAGTCATTTCTATGCTGGTCTGTGGGCTTTGGCGCCCAGCATCAATAGCTGCGAAAGTGTCGTATAGCGTTGCCGGAGGCAACGCTATACGATACTTTTGCAGCTATTGATGCGTAGCCACATTCAATGAATAAATCCTGTTTAGCTTACATGTTGGATCCCAGGCTATAAAACTAGAAGATCTCTTCTAGATTCAATCGTCTGAACACACCCATATCCTTAACCTAAAGACGTTTACGGGGGCTCCTGAGGACCTGTGCCTCGCACAGATGGAGCGTTCGCACCAGGAGAGAGAGAAGGGAGTTGACGACCATCAAAAGCAGGGTTGTCGTCCCTACCCGGAAATTGTCTGGCATTACCTCTCATTTCGTTCCAGCTCCCCTCTGCTACGTGAAGTGTTCTCTCAAGGAAGCCTTCGTCTGAGAAGACACAGCAGTAAATGACGACCGAGCCTTGCCAGCAAGGGCCATTAAACTTCACATGCCACTGTGTTACGCGAGAGCTCATGAAGAGCATCGTATCTTGCAGATGGTGTCGCAGATTTAGCGTTCACCATCTCTGGACTCCGTTGTAGTTGAAGGATGTAGATGGGACCCAAACTCTACCAGCAAAAGGCATGGACCTTCACGAGCCCCTAGGGTTCATGAAATTCTGTTTATTGTTGGTGGAGTCTCTGGTATAGTGTCCATCACCACCCCGCTTCGCTGTAGGGTGGAAGTGCACGGTAATTTGTAGGAGCGCTTTTTACATATGTTCATTACCTCAGAAATTTGATTGTTTAATCGATATCCGCACATTAGGGGACTGGGCCCGCCGGCAGGTACCGAAAACAAATTTCCGTTGGCCGAGCGGATCGCACACAGCAAGGCTGCAGGGTGATGAAAACTGCTCGGTCCTTCGTGGTTTTGTTTTTCCTTATTTTGCTCAAGCATCCCTAATCCGTTCAGTGCCAGTTGTAGCAAACAAAACAGAACAAACCAAAACCAAACCAAACCAAACCAAAACAAGCCAATCCAAACCAAACCAAACCAAACCAAACCAAACCAATCCAAACCAAACCCAAATTAAATTAAATATAAAAAAAATAAAATAAATTTAAACAAAACAAAAACACAACACCCTAGCTGCTCCAGAAACATGGATTAAAGTGGTGTCAGCACGAGGCATAGATACTTCATGAGGATCAATACCTCTTGCAGTTGGGTGGTGTTCAGTTTTTCGGCAGAGAACAGGTTAATCGAATGACTTTAAAAAAAGTGCTTTTGTTGTTATACATTCAAATATATTTATGTTTTAAAACCTAATGTATGTTACAGCTACAGTTCTGGATGCGAATCACCATTTATGATTGATGAGCAATCGCTTTAACCCTTTCCATCTCACTGTACGTATATTTGTTATTTCTGAAATCTTTGTTCATTCAATGACCAAAAGCCAGAACCGTCTCAGTAAGAAACATCGATACAATTTGGTTTCAGCAAGAGCCTACATAATTATATCCTCCCGAACCCCCGCATTCTCGGGGGCTCATGAGGATCTATGTCTCTTGCTTTGAATTTTGTTCATTTTTCTCTGCTGTGAAGAGGTTAAATCATATTATTCTCATTTAAAAATAAATAAATAAATAAATAAATAAATAAATAATAATGACAGTTGAACTTTATCTCATTCAGCCCGGCGCAAGTATTTCCCAAATTTGGGAGGCGTCATCTAACGACTATGCACCAGTTGTAGGAGATGGATCGACATGATAATTCAAGGGTAGTGCCAGATTAGCTTGGTGCCTGTCGGCGCCAATTTAATCTGGCACTACCCTTGAATTATCATGGTCGACCCATCTCCTGCTGAGGGCGTGAGGGCTGAATGGTTTAATCTCTCATTTACTTCTGTATTTTCATCTTTAATATATTCTTGTGCGAATTGCTGAATTTGTCTAAACGTAAATGTATTCGGTGTTCTTTCAGAAATACAATAAACCACAAGGCTGAAAATTGCACACCGGTACACATGAATATGCTAATCTATGTCTACGCACATGAATATGAGTCTTGTATCCAACGTTAAACGTAGACTAACCATCCAGCAGCCAGCATCCAGGTAACATGGGCATCAGAAACATCGATGAATATTACGCACCACCGTTCTCTGAAAAAAGGCTCCGCCAACTGGGATAAATTTAGCGGGCAAGAGTCTTGTCAAGTGTCCAATTATATGGTTATTTATTAAGCCCTTGGCCCCAAAACAGCTCAAGGCTTTAACTAATATCCCTGCTCGATCGTTTCCACGCGAGAGTTTCTTGTACCGCAGGGACCTGTATCAATCCATTGTAGTTTGAGAACGTTTGACCCCCTCGTTTTCAGAATTATGGATGTAAATTGGATCGATGGACATGCCTCCAAAAGACATAGATTATCATGGACCCCCGCGTATGCGGCGGTCCATTGATTATCTTTACCTCTTACAGATGGGGTTTCTGGTAAGGATAGTTTCTGCAAGGCAGGGTCCTGCATCAACCCATTGTAGTTTGGACGTTTATTAACCCCTCGAACTGAAATCTGTAGATGTAAACTGGGCCAGCAGATCTATCTGCAAGAGTCATATATCTACATGAGCTCCCTCATTTGCGGTAAACCATGACGATCTATGCTTCTTGCAGATATAATTTCTTGCAACCAAAGTTTCTTGTAACACAGGGACCTTTATCAATTCATTGTAGTTTGAATATTCTCTCATCCACTCGAACGAGAGAAGTTTGGTGTATATTGGGTCTGCTGACCTGTCTCCAAAAGGCATAGCGGATCGTCATGGGCCCTCGCGATAGCGGGGGCCCATAACGATCTATGCCTCTTGCAGATGTTTAGACATCACTGTAGGTATCGATAATCTTTTGTTATGGATATGGAACGGCACACAGCGGGTATCCATTAATTTTTGTTTTGAATGCGTTTCTGTCCCTTTAGTACCAGAACTTGTAAACATGGTTGACAGATTGATAGGTCGCGTCTTGGAGCAGCTCGTTTGGCTAATGGCCCTTTCGCGTGATTGCTGTTACAGTGTCTAGGTGGACAGGCCGCAATATTGGCTTCTGATTTCCCACTAAAAATCATTTATGCTTTTTGAACACTTTGGGTTTACGAGTTCTGCTTTTTGATTTCGGGTTTACATTTGTTATGTATTTGTTGTCGTTTCTTAATAATTATGTTGCTGGGGTTTTGCTTGTTGTTTGTTGCTGTAGTTGGGTTGTTGTTGTTATTGTTGTTATTGTTGTTGCAAATCTATACGTCCGTACTTCTGTTTTTAGTTGTTTTGCAAGGAACCATGTTCGATCTTTTTTTTCCCCACTTCTGTATGATCAATCTCTTTTCAAATTTATATCTGGAAAGATTTCCGCTGTGTGCTTAGTGATTTATTTGTTAACATTTCGTTTTAAACCCATTCAGCCCCGACGCCCTACAGCAGGAGATGGGTCGACCATGACAATTCAAGGGTAGTGCTAGATTAGCTTGGCGCCTTTTGGAGTCAAGCTAATCTGGCTCTGCCGTTGAATTATCATGGTCGACTGATGCATAGTTATTAGATGACGCCTCCAACATTTGGAAAATACGGCCGTCAAGCTGAATGAGTTAAGGGGAAGAAAACTGTTCCATTTTTTAACCAGTAAAACACTACCTTTGGGTGGTGGTGGTGGTGAGGGTGGGCAAAGGGGAACGGGTGTACTTTTCGATAACCTTCAACATTTCTGCTGTTACCTAAGTGAAATGAACATAGGAGTTATAACAACAACAACAAAATATCTTTGAAAAGCACAGCCCGATTAATTTTGCGTTTGACTGAAATCATGAAAGACGAAATTAGCAAATGTGTTTAACCTATTCCGCCCTGACGCACTACAGCACGAGATGGGTCGACCATGATAATTCAAGGGTAGTGCAAGATTAGCTTGGCGCTTGTCGGCGCCAAGCTAATCTGTCACTGCCCTTGCATTATCATGGTCGATACATCTCCTGCAACTGGTACATAGTCATTAGATGACACCTCCAAAATTTGGGAAATACGGCCGTCGGGTTGAATGAGTTAAATGTGACGCAGTGCTCCAGTGTACACAAGCCCAATCAAGTTATTGCAATGTTCACGCACATTCCTGGCATGACGAACCTTGATAGTAAAAGTGTCTGGCTCTCGCTTATCTGTCTTCGACGCGTTGAGCAGCCGGTCTAGTCTACAGACATCGTTACAATACCGTCAAATAAATTGCAACCGTCGAAGCAAAAGGTCCATTGGCTGACATCGGCCTCAGTTGGGCAACTGCGGCCGATGTCAGCCCAACAAAATGTTAAAAATCCTATCACCGCCGCCGTTGGAACAATATCATAAATGTGTGTTTGAGGGACCCCGGAGTTGACACTTTCTAACTAGGTTCCTTGGACGGATGTAGATAACCGTAGGTGTGTGGTGTGGTGGGGGGTGGGGGGGGAGGTGGCAGGAGGGAAGGGGGGGGGGGGGGGAGTCTTTTGCGTAGAATCATAAGAAAGTTTACAGAAACACAATCTGAGGCCGCCAACATTGAAGGGTCTTAAGTAAAATTTAAGACTGTCGGCTGTGAAAGAGCAAAGGGTTTTTACGAAATGAAATACTTATCTCATTCAGCCCGACGGCCGTATTTCCCAAATTTCGGAGGCGTCATCTATTGAAAAGGCACCAGTTGCAGAAGATGGATCGACATGATAATTCAAGGGCAGTGCCAGATTAGCTTGGCGCCGACAGGCGCCAAGCTAATCTGGCGCTGCCCTTGAATTATCATGGTCGATTCATCTCCTGCTGTAGTGCGTCTGGGCTGAATGGGATAACCTGTGTTTCTGCGAACAGTACGAGGTGCATAGCACGATAGTCTGGCTCCAGACTGTAATGGATACGACTTAACCCCGTCACCGCCGAGAAAAAGTGAACACGGTCCAAACCGCAAGACGCATAGATCCTCGTGAGCCCCGGCCGCGACTGTGGGGGGCTCATGAGGGTCTATGCCTCTTGCTGAGACCAATTTGTATCCATGCTGCCGTTTAGACTGTTTTGGCTTTCGATCCTTAAATGAACAAAGATTTTAGGAACCACAATGTAGGTACAGTGGCAGGGAAGGGGTTTAATCTTATCGAGTGAAAAATGTCCTCGGAAACAGGATACATATAACCGCACGGCACAGGCCCATGAACGTGTATGATTACATCACTTTCGGCGCGCGCCCTGAGCGCGTGGTGGGCATGTGCGAGTCGTCTTTTCACACCTACACGGGGAGATAAGTGATAGGAGTTATCGTTCGCTGTGTCTTCTCTTTCATCGCGCTGCCATTATGACTATCAAGTCTGTGGCCTCCCAGAAGCCGGCTGCTCAGAATATCCAGCGGTAGAAACCCTAAGACGTGCAAAAGTGGACTAGATCTTAATGATTCCCTGCAGTCTGAAGGCAACTGGGACAGATCTTAATACCACCCTACATTTTGCAGAGGCGTATTAAGATCTATGCCACGTGAGAAGCTAAGTTCCACCATGTTTCTCAATATTCTTAACCCATTCCCTGGACGTTTATTTCGTTTCTGAAACCTTCCTTTATTCAACGACCAAAAGAAACACTACAAGGAACATGAATACAAAGTAGTCTCAGCAAGAGGCATAGAGCCTCATGGGCCCCCGCAATTGCGGGGGCTCATGAGGATCTATACCTCTTGAAGTTGGGTGGTGTTCAATTTCTTTTCGGTAGTGAAGGGGTTACGGATTAAGGACGAAGACTTGTGTCACTTGCAAAAGGAGGACGCGATCCAATCCGTCTCTTCTGTACAAACATCAATGCAACGAGCGTTTATACATGTGTTGCTCAGAAGAGGAAGGTACTTGGGTTCTCCCCTCGTTGTGTGTCTTGAAATGAATGCCTGCAATCCTTCGGTGCTGTAGATAACCGTAATAACATTGGAAGATTTGACTGGTGTAAAACGTTTTGGTTTTTCTTTTTAACACTGGAGACATGACGTCGTTTCGAATTCAGTAACACATAAACTTGAGCTGAGACTTACGAAAACCACATTATACATTTGCAAGTTCTTGTATACATGCATTACTGACGTAGTAATCGCCTTTTTTTTATTGGCGGTTGGGGAGTGGGTGGGGGGGGGGGGGGGGGGGTGAGTGGGTGATATTATTCTATTTTTATTTATCGGTTCGATTCTGCAACGGCAGATAAAGCAAATACGTCTGTGAATTGTGGGGATGTTCCTTGTCTTCTGGCTCACAGTCGTGCGCGGGACCACTGGGGCCGTCGTGGGGCCGAGGACATTTACTTACTGGTGTAAACTTTAAGGCGATTTCGGATAAATCATAGAAATAACAATCTGATTAAAAAATGTGACTGCCAAGCGTGTAAAATGCAGAGAATAACCGAACAAAGAAATAAACACGCTCAGAAAAGACAGTTACAACACAATGTATTACTATTTCTCTGTTTATCTTGTCAATGTTAAGAAACTTAGCGTCTTTGCACAGACATGGTAGCGAATTGTACACTTGTTTCGTCATTTATTTATTTATTTATTTATTTATTTATTTATTTTTGTTGGTTGGGGGGGGGGGGGGGGGTTGTTGATGTAACTGCATTTTGTAAGTGTGTTTCTTTCTTCGATGGGTTATTCTGACTCAAAAACGAGGCAGAAGGAACTTACCGGTATATTTCGGTAAGTTTACTCCGAGTCAGAGCATAACTATCATTTTGTGATGATTACGCGAATCCAGACCAAAATGTAACTAAAAAGCACATAAAATGCAAAGAAAGTCATAAGAAAGAGAGAAACACTCATAGAAAAAAAAAAATCATCACTGAAATGGGAGTATGTGGGCTTTACTGACCTTCTTCAGCCAATGTTGACATGTGACAAGATGCAAAAATATCATCAAAATGTAAACAAAGGATGTCGTAATAGTTGATGTAATGTTCTTTAGGAATATTACAAGTAGCTATGATGTCACTTGAAAATGATGTCATAGTTAAGTGACTAAAGTTTCACGTCGCTGATGATATCATAGATGATGTAATGTCTGAATGAATCAAGATGGTTTCAAACAATTCTACCAGAGAAAGTACAAGTGTCAAAGTAATCCAAAACATATCATCATCATCATCATCATCATCATCATATCATCATCATCATCATCATCATCATCATCATCATCATCATCATCATCATCATCAACAACATCATATTATTATTATTATTATTATTATTATTATTATTATATTATTATTATTATTATTATTATTATTATTATTATTATTATTAAAGCTAATCGAAATGACAAGTACGTGAGAGAGCACAACACACTTGTGTTGTACTTGCCCTTTCTAATCGTGTTTCTGTTTTTCTCGGGAATTTCTTTGCTTGGTTAATCATGCGAAGGCGTATGCGTGACCATGAATTTTCTCTTTTGCTTCACTTTTCACCCGAGCTCCAAACCCTGAAACGGTAGATAGGCGCCATGGCTGACACCGCTAGTCATACACTAACCTCAAATCTATGGCTATCGCCCCTCTTCTGAGTATATTAAGATCATAGAACTGTGTGCTGGTCTCTGATTTTGGACCTTACGGCTTCCAGCCGTAAGGTAAAAAATCAC
>BTPG01000002.1:152168195-152273195 GCA_036245525.1 Semisulcospira habei
GGCTGGGGCTCTTTAGTGTGAAATTAACTAAGATTTAAAAAAAAAAAAACCAACAACATAAATTACCAGAAATAAATATGTAGCAGTCAATCAGTAGTGAAACATGAGCACTCATTTTCACTTGGAAAAAAGAAGGCAAACTGCTGGCCCACCACAGGAGCAAGAAGAAAAAAGTTAACTCATTCTACCCCAACACCGAAATCCCCACATTTTGCCGTTGTCCTCTGAAGACTGCATTGCAGTGTAGGACACAGATCGACCATGATGATTTAAGGGTGATGCCAGAATAGCTTGGCGCCCGTAGGCGCCAAGCTATTCTGGCATCACCCTTGAACTATCATGGTCGATCCTTATCTTGCCGTGGGGTGTCTGGGGTAGAATGAGTTAACCTCTTCACTGCCGGTGACACCGGATTGTGCTTTTGAAATCACAGTAAATTTTAGTGTCAAAGAGCCCCAGCCGTCTGGGGAACGTGGATACGAAGTAGTTTCAGCAAAAGGCATAGATTCTCATGAATCCCCGCACATGCGGGTGCTCACGAAGGTCTACACCTCTTTCAGTTTGGAAGTGTTCGGCAGAGGTGCCCCAGACCTGGATGGAGTTGAAAGAACGTTTCGGACATGATCCCTTTTCGGCTCGGCGGAGAAGTAGACTACCCAGCATTCTACTATTCCACTGCGCCTATAAAAGATCATATTTTTTGGGAGAAACATCCTGTGACTTACTCCCCACCCTCACCTCTGCCTCCCCCCCCCCTCCCTCCTCCCTCCCCCACAAATGAATCTAATTATCAGCTGTGCAGATGAAGGATCATATCCGAAAAAACCTTGCATTATTACCTCCAGGTCCGCGGCACTCAGTCGTTCATTTTTTTTTTTCTTGTAGTAAAATGTTCACTTTATTATATTGTGACACTTACAATACACCCTTAACCCTTTTTGCCTCGGGACCCTGCAGCAGAAGATGGCTTGATCATGATAATTCAAGGATAATGCCAGATGAGCTTGGCGCCTGAAGGCGCCAAGTTCATCTGGCACTATCCTTGAATTGTCATGATCAAGCCATCTCCTACAACCGGCATATAGTCGTTAGGCAACACCTCCAAAATGTGAGAAATGGGTCCTCGGGGCTGAAAGGGTTAACCAAACAGAAAATGGCTCTCTACGTATTCTGCTATACAATGACCACAAACGCGGTCCGTGGCACAGTGGTTAAGGCGCCTGCCACCAATGCTAAAGGTGCGAGGTTCGATTCCTGGTTCCGGCGTCGGACTTTTCTCCTCTAGTAAGTGTCACCGTTAATTCGGGCGGACCGTCGGGGGTTCTTTCTCCGGGTACTCCGGCTCTTCCTCCCCCTCCACTTTGGTATCAGTTTCAGCCAACTTAATAAAATTTCAAATACAAACGATTTCCAAATACAACTTCAGTAGCTCGCTTGAGCTTGCCCTTAGCACCACGTGAATGTTCTGTGTTTACGTACAGTGTGTGAGTGAATGCGCGTGATTCACGTGAGTGTGCTTGTTGGGTTCAGTTCGCGGCTACATTCTGCGCATCGAGTTATATTATAAATATGAGAAATGCGCCATATAAATACCATGTAATAATAATAATAATAAAAACGCCAGTATGTCTATTTTATTTGTGAAAAGCGAGATTTTCAGAGTAAATTCATTGAAAAGCTCGCAACTCAAACACACAAACGACTTACTGGTATTTGACGCTGCAGGAGAGTATTTGTAATGGAATTCGATTTAACAACGATGGCTCACTGGTAGTGCCTTCAATACGAAAAACTGAAAAGGCATTTATTTTTTCAGCTCTCTCAGCTTTCTAATCTTCCATTGCTTGCGTTGAAGGTAAAAGAATGTATCTTGCCATCCTCCTGTTAAGGAAGCTTTCGGTGTTTCAGTCTACGACTCTCAAAGACAAGTGCACGATTTCATTTTCATAGCTCGGCGCTCGGGCGCCCCTCCCGCATCCGGGCTCTTACGTCAAGTGGCGCCATCATCACGAGACCCGGATGACGACGCAACAGTTAAAGGGAAGTCACTCTCCGGAAGGGGAGGGCCACTCTTAGACGCCGTTACTTTTAACCAATTCCATATGTCGGGAAGAGATCGCCCGTTTCCGTTATCTTGGGTTTAATTGGTTACTTAATCCGCGCGGTCTTTTAGCTTAATTTGCAGGAGCATGAAAACTTTTTTTTACTACTGTTCAAGAAGCGGGATATATCCTGTAGTATCACATGCTAAAATCTTGATAACTTCCCCTCTTGTTGGTGCAGAGATGTAAAGAAAAAAGGACTAGTCACTGCCTGCAAGAGGCATAGATTCTCATGAGCCCGTGCGATGCAGGGGCTCATGCGAATCTATGCTTCTTGCTAGCTGAAGTTTCCAACGGATGCAATGTTTACACATCTTCTATTACAAAAGGCTGACTGACTGAAGCATACTTTGCAGAAATAATACTTTTAAATAGCATACAGCTAGAAGTTAATTACAAAACCAGATTGCGTAAAAAAGGGCGTTAAACCACAATAAACAAACAATTAGCATTTCATCAATAAACTGAAAGTAACAAAGACTCACAACAGCTGAAAATATAAACTTGTTCTAAAAGCTTATCAGCAATTTTCGTTCTGCATCCAAAATACCCTCCCCCCCACCCCCTCCCCCCAACACCCCACCCCTATGCGAATATTTGAATATTTACACATTTATCTCACCGGCTCACACTTGCAGATCCTAAACCGTAAAGGTATTCAGGAACAACCGTTGAGATATAACAGTTAACTAATATCCAAGTAATAATAATAAAGGTAATGTGTATAGCGCCTAATCACCAAGTTGCTCTAGGCGCTTTACAATCAAAATAATGAAACACAAAGCAAAAACAAACACACACAACAACAGCAACAAGAACAAACATACATTACAGGGAGCAAAAATAAATAAATAAATAAATAAATAAATAAATAAATAACGAAATAAAATTTAAAAAAATAAGCCTACAGCTAAAACAAGCTCACACTAAAGAAAAAACAAACCCATCGCGCACTGTTGCGTTTGTGGTTGTGTTTTTCTTTTGAGAGCATGTGTGTGTGTTGATCATTGGAAAGATCCGATATTCATTTGAGTTATTTTGGATAAGAATTACATACATTTTTTGGTAGATTTCTTTTTTTTTTTTTTCTTTTTCCTTTCTTTTTTTTTTCCTTGCTTGAAGAATTGCGATTGGATCGATTTCTGTTGTGTAGCTAAAATGACGCGCCTTTTCGTTACATTGTTGCTGTAGTCCGACCTCGTTTGACCAAGAACGTTCTGGAAAAGGCGCGATTATTCTAGTGACCTCAAATATGAGGTCAAAGTTGTTGGTTACATTTCGCAACGTTTTATCGAATGCGTCTAGATGGTCGTGTAAATTTGTAGTCAGATCTAGAGTGTTATTTTTCATGAATATTAATAAGTTTTGGTTACGTTTTCTTTTCTGATTGGTTGAGTTGTGTGAATTTGCTGGATGTTGTTTTGGAAATCTGTAATAGTATAAAAGACGGTGTTAGGAAATATGTGTGTACATTGTATGAGAGACGCAGTGAGTCAAACGTGTTGATGCATTGTAGAGGAGACAGTGTATCAGTGAGTGGATGTATTTCTGGAAGCATTGTGCTGAGATTGCATCGCTGCAATATAATATTGTTGGAATGTTACTCCAGTGTGGTGTACAACCTGATGCCACGTGTGACGAGTTGCAGCTGAGTGAAGTTTCTTTACAAGAACACTATGTGCGTGCGCCTGGTGTGATTGTATCATACTACGACTATGACTACCACGTAACACGCACACATGCACGCACACAAACACACACACACACACACACACACACACACACACACACACATACACACACACACACAAACACACACACACACACACACACACACACACACACACACACACACACACACACACGCACACACACACATGAAGAGCTGGCAGACAAAATGGCCTTTAAGTATATGCAACAGAGAAAAGATGTGTTCTAAGCTTGGATTTAAAAATGGAAAATGGAGAGAGATGATGAGTGACGCACGTCAGCTGGGAGAGCATTCCGTGTAATGGGACCAATATAATAATATGAAAATGTGCGATGACCTTGAGTGGCCTTATTACGTGTGTAATGCTTTAGAAAGTCGCTTTAAAGTGCGCGCTATTCACCCCCCCCCCCCCTCCCCCATCCACCCCCCTTCCCCCCCCCCCCAAAAAAAAAAAAAAAAAAAAAAAAAAAATTAGATCGGGTGGTGAGGGTGAGGCATAAAAACGACACAACCAGCTAATGAGTGTTCCAAGTATTCAATTAAATTCTAAACATTTTCTTCCTAATTGCAGCAACCGTCTCCCTCCCTTCTCAATAACTAACATATTTTACGGGCATGAAACAGTCCGCGATTACTAATGAAAACAATATTTTTCCGCAAATGAAATTCTAATCTTTTCCCTCGAATTTCCAATAGAATTAGAGCGTAAGAAACGGTAAAACCTTTCTTGCTTTATCATGCCATCAACGTGTCATTAATCTGCAAGAGGTACAGATCTTCATAAGCCCCCGCAGGTGCAGGGGCTTATGAAGCTCTTTGCCTCTTGCTTTACTCCCTTACGTCTGTGTTTTCAAGGCGTGAAAAGACCCCAGGAGTTAAATCAACAGCGATTCTTCTCTGTTCTGATCAAGCGCCGACACCCATTTTGATGTAAATGCATTGATTCTGGCGGCTGTTATACGCAGGAGAGATTTAATGCATGGTTGGTAATCTCCATTCCACTTAGGGAACTTTCCTTCGCCTAACCTTTATCTCGTGAAAGTATTTCTTGTGGACGTAGTTCACACAGGAATAAGCACGACAAAAATGAACAGGTCAGCCGGAGTATAATGCTGGAACTAACAGACATGAAGTTAGACCGCTCTATTCGTGTTTCCGTATTAATTGTGCTGTACTGACACGTTTGCGAAACAAAGCACTAAAGTTATATTAGACAAGGTTCTCCACCCTGTAATGCATTCAGCAGTTAACTCAGTCGATACGTGCTGCTTCCAGAGACGTATCCGAATGTAGCACGTCTCGAATGTGTTAATCGTGCAAAGTTTATGAGATTAATTGACGAGAAAATGAAAACATGATCCTAATGCAAGAGACATGATAGATCCTTGATAGATGAGCGACTGCGGGGGCTCATAAGGATCTATGCCTCTTGCTGAGACCAATGTGTTTGAACGGCTTGGTGTTTGGTAGCTAAATGAACAAAGATTTCAGAAACAATAATGTACGTACAGTGGCAGGGAAAGGGTTAAAATACCTTTAAATACCTACAGCCGTCCCTTTCCGAGTGGACAAGACTTACCATTGCTAATGTTTAAATTCTTAACTCATTCAGCCCGACGGCCTTATTTCCCAAATTTTGGAGGCGTCATCTAATGACTATGCACCAGTTGCAGGAGATGGATCGACCATGACTGATAATTCAAGAGCCGTTCCAGATTAGCTTGGCGCCGACAGGCGCCAAGCTAATCTGGCACCGGCTACCCTTGAATTATCATGGTCGACCCATCTTCTGCTGTAGTGCTCAGGGCTGAATGGGTTAAAATCCAGTTACAATTCCTAGTCTGTAGTAGGCCCTGTGTCCCACACAGAAAGATGTGAAACGTCAGTCATAATGTGACTTGAAACGCATTCTAAAAAAAAAAAAAAAAAAAAAAAAAAAAAAAAAAAAAACCGCATGTGATGTCATAATATGATGTAGTCGGTACTGTTGCACGTCAAAATATAATGCATAGCGCAGTACTGTCGTCGATTAGTCCCCGATCACTTTGTGCCAGTGGGACATTAAACTGGAATTAACGAACGAACTGACGTCGATTCATGCCGTGTCGTAGCCACTAACATTACATCGGCGCAGACCTGCACGTCAACAGCCTCGCACGCTGCCCTGGAACACGGCACTCTCTCTGGCGAGCATAACCCGCAAAAATCCATAACCGTAAAATCAGGAGAGAATACACCACCTAAAAAAAAGTTTCCGTCCGTACCTGAAGAACATGCGTCCGCAGCAGAAAGCAAACACGCATTTGCATGTAAATATGTTAAGCCGTTTTGAAAAAAAAAAAAAAAAATGCAAGTGCATGGGATTTAGTGCTTCGCTTCCAGCGTCAATAGGTAACAACTCAAGGGTAGTGCCTGATTAGCTTGGCGCCTTCAAGGCGCCAAGCTACAGGCACTGCCTTTGAGACATAACGTTCGATTCATCTCGCACGAACTGCACTTACTGTACATACGATCACAGAGCGATAGTTTCATGAGAATATTTTTGGTGCTGGCCACGAAAGAGTTCATTAAATGTGTCCAGATTGCATGGGCATTAGTTTTGATGTGGGAAAACATCAACATATGTTTTCTAGTCATCAGAGAGAGAGAGAGAGAGAGAGAGAGAGAGAGAGAGAGAGAGAGAGAGAGAGAGAGAGAGAGAGAGAGAGAGAGAGAGAGAGAGAGAGAGAGAGAGAGAGAGAGAGAGAGAGAGAATCAATGAATCAATGAATCAATGAATCTTTATTTTACAACGGTAAAGATATTAACAATGCCAGAGGCAATGCCATTTTTCAAATCTGCCGTTGCTACATCTACAACACAACAATTACATTACATTATACATGTATAGGACCAACGCCTACGGGTGTGTTGGGGGAGGGGGAGCAATGGTAAGGAAGAAAGAAAAAAGCAACAACACAGCATCACTAGACATACACAGCAGTAGAATGGGTACATTACTAACAATGATATCTACGTATAGAAAGCAAAGCTTGCAGATAGTTATGGCAGCGAAGATAAATGTTTAAAAGACTTTTCTTGAAACATGATACCGTTGGAGTGGTCCTCGTTTGCGATGGAAGCGAATTCCACAAAGTCGCCCCCGAGAATGCTAGACTGGTTTTAAATAAGTCTATTCTGGTTTTGGGTACTACATATAGCGGGACTGTGACCGGACTAGCAGCTGGGTTAACTCTTTCTACCCCAACACCGAAATCCTTAAATTTTGCCCTTGTCGTCTGAAGACTGCATTGCAGTGCAGGACATAGATCGACCATGATAGTTCAAGGGTGATGCCAGAATAGCTTGGCGCCCATAGGCGCCAAGCTATTCTGGCATCACCCTTGAACTATCATGGTCGAACCTTATCTTGCTGTGGGGTGTCTGGGGTAGAATGAGTTAAATATTCCGGATAGAGAGAGAGAGAGAGAGAGAGAGAGAGAGAGAGAGAGAGAGAGAGAGAGAGAGAGAGAGAGAGAGAGAGAGAGAGAGAGAGAGAGAGAGAGAGAGAGAGAGAGAGAGAGAGATGCAATTTCAAACGGTGTAAGTTTTGGTCAATAAAAACAAAATTCAATCATACCTGCCGTCGATAAGCTGCAATGCGATACAAATCCTTGTTGGAGAAGGGGCTGAACATATTTGATATGTTTTCTTTTCAGAGTACGATTACATGCAATGGAGAACAATTCCTGATAATTAAAAATGAACTGAATTCTATACGGGAATACAGTAAAACATATGCAAGCACATTCACCGCAACAGTGTGTGTTTGTGTGTGTGTGTGTGTGTGTGCGTGTGTGTGTGTGTGTGTGTGTGTGTGTGTGTGTGTGTGTGTGTGTGTGTGATGGTGTGTGTGTGTGTGTTTGTGTGTGTTTGTGTGTCAGTGTGAATATACTACTATTACTACTACTACTACTACTACTACTACTACTACTACTACTACTACTACAACTACTAATAATAATAATAATATTTTTTCAGTTTTGCAGGCCATCATGCCCAAATGAACAAAGAATACAATTTACAACCAGAAAATAAATTACATCAAAGTCACAAGAACATGATAAATTATATAATTATAATTAATGTCCATCAACTTTAGTGCGTTTTATGTCAATGTGTGTGTGTGTGTGTGTGTGTGTGTGTGTGTGTTTATGTGTGTGTGTGTGTGTGTGTTTGTGTGTGTGTGTGATGGTGCGTGTGTGTGTGTGTGTGTGTGTGTGAGAGAGAGAGAGAGATGCAATTTTCCAACGGTGTAAGTTTTGGTCAATAAAACAAAATTCAATCATACCATCAACTTTAGTGCGTTTTACGTCAATGTGTGTGTGTGTGTGTGTGTGTGTGTGTGTGTGTGTGTGTGTGTGTGTGTGTGTGTGTGTGTGTGTGTGTGTGTGTGTGTGCGTGCGTGCGTGCGTTCGTTCGTGTGTGCGTGCGTGCGTGTGTGTGTGAGTGAGTGTACAGAGAGAGAGAGAGAGAGAGAGAGAGAGAGAGAGAGAGAGAGAGAGAGAGAGAGAGAGAGAGAGGTTGGGGGTGGGGTGGGGGCTGTTGGGGTGGGTGGCGGTTTGCAGCAGACTTCCACACGTCATTACTTCTATACTACCAGTCTCCACTGCCATTCTACAACTCCATCACTCCGCACACCGTCGCTTGTAACAAGCAAGGTACATGGGAAGTTCTTCGCCAGGAACAAGACTACAGCAGACAGACTTCTTGCAATCAACTTGTTCTACACATCTACGCATTCAATCTTTCATCTGCAAAAGGTACAGATTCTCTTGAGGCCCTACAAATGCAGGGCCTCATGAGAATCTATACCTTTTGCGAAGATCGGCATCACTCTCTGACGTCTTGCACTGAACAGTCATGTTCAACACTAAATGCATATTCCATCTGCAAAAGGCATAGATTCTCATAAGCCCCTGCAGCAACAGGGCCTCATGAGATCTGTGCCTTTTGCTGGCAGACGTCGGGGTCATTTATAGCTTCACTCTCAGACGTTGCATCTTCAAGAGTCTTGTAGAACACGGTCTGCACGTGCAGGTAACACGGACCTGTCGAATGTGCAGAAGGAGAAGATTGATGACTTCAACTTGTTCCAAAAGTCTGGCTTGAGACTCAGTCCGCGCCTTTCGTCTCTGAGGTATCTCAGGCGAGGCATGTGCCTGGAGAATTAGGTGACGGGTGGCTTAATTGGGATTTGATATGCATTAGCATTTCCGAGGTCAGATAGACGTGACCAGTGATCAGTTGTTCTACATGTCTGGCATTATTTTTTTTTTTTTTTCTCCGAGGGTTCGCTTTTTGAGGCATTGAGGCCAGGCGAGTGCCATAAGAATTAGGTGACGGGTGGCTTAATTGGGATTTAATACCCATTACTGTCAGCATTGTTAAGGTCATTTCAGACATATCCAGTGGTCACATGATTCACACGTCTAACATTAAAATCACACGGGTGCTGCATCTTTGAGATAATGTCTGGGAAAAAAAAGTGACGGGTGGTAACTCATTCCAGACGTAATAAGGCATATGGATACGCGGCTTTAGCCGCGTATCCGTATGCCTTACGACTGGAATGAGTTATGTTAATTTGGAATTAACGTCTTTTTGAATTGTCAAGGTTATTTCCGGTATATCCAGTGGTCACACAATTCACGCGTCTAATATTAAAATGCGTGCTACATCTTTGAGGAAATGTCTGAAAAGCATGTGACATTGATTTGGATTTAACGTCTTATTGCACTGTCAAGGGAATTACGGAAAACCAGGGACCCAGTCGATTAGACTTTACCTTGGCGTGCTCGTAAACAGGTCAATGCCTTCATTTTGCGGCACAGATATTCGGCATACGAAGGAGGGATAAACTAAATGATGGTTTTAAATTGTAATTCAATTTGCATTTTCAATGTTACACTGACAAATCTGTGGCTGAAACTGTTTTATAAATCTTACGCCAAAATCCCCCAAAATGCTTCGTCAGTCTCGAAGATATTAACCCCTTCGCAACCAGTTGACGTAGACTGTGATTCTGAAATCATTGTAAATACAACGTCAAACATCCCCAGCCGTCAAAGCAACACGGATACAGATTGGTGACATCAAGAGACATAGATCTTCATAAGCCCCCGCAACTGCGAGGGCTCATGAAGCTCTATGTCTCTTGCAGATGGATCGTGTTCACTTTTTCTTGGCAGTCTCGGAGGCCTAAGACAGGTGTACGCCTCAGGTATGAAACGACAGGTGTTTTATCAGTATTTGTGTTGTCCTCTTGATTTTTCAAAGCAATTGTGAAAACATTGGTATTTTGAGTCAGCCGGCGCCTATCCTTTAGCCTCCTTACTGCCGCTAGAGCACGAGCAGAAGTATGTTGCTAGAAGTACAGATCTCCAGGAGACCCCGCAACTATGCCGCCTGTAGGCGTCTTGCATATCCTTTGTACTAAACAGACAGAGACTCAAAAATGGTTACAGAGAATCAATTCCATCCCCTGTCTGTGACGGGGATAATTTCCAGAGGTAAACCGCAACTTCACATTTCAGTGATCCTTTAGTAAGTGGAGGACAACATTTCAGAACTGGCTTGTAAAGTCCCAGGAAGTCCCAGGGCGATGACGGCAGTGCGCGAGCCCACTGCGGCCGTCTTTGGCCCGAAGATGTTTTGCTACTGGGGATAGCCGACATGTACAGGGAGTTGGGCCTACTGGGGATAGCCGACATGTACAGGGAGTTGGGCCTACTGGGGATAGCCGACATGTACAGGGAGTTGGGGGGTGTAGAGTGTTCATGGAGAAGTAGTACCTTTGACTTTCCAGCCAGCAGCGCCTCTTGGGGCAGGCGGGAGCACTGGTCTTCACATGGCACTCAACTCTCACAGCTGGCTCCAGGTCCTTTACCTAGCCACACCCCGGTAACCGCTTCTGCTGGCGGGCGAAACGTTGTGAGGGGCTGACGCGTCTCTCAGTCAGTTGAAATACTTGGAGAGGAGACGGGCGCCGCCAAGTTCGCCTAAGCCCATTGAAAGGACTGATGGAAAAGCAACAGATTAAGAATAACATGCCGGATCGGTCGGGGCCCGGATCACCAACGACCGCGCACCCCATTGGAGGTCTCCAGGGTGGGGGCGACAAGTGTGTTACTGGAACCAAACCCACCATCAAGCTGCCCACGCAAGGAATAACTATCGGAACTTGGAACGTTCGCACACTCTACCAGTGCGGCAAAGTGAAGGAACTCACCCACGAGTTGAAGCGCTATCGCTGGGACATTATAGGACTTGCAGAAGTTCGATGGACAGGCTTCGGAGAAACAACAACAGATGAAGGCCATAAAATCTGGTTCAGCGGAAAAGAAACCAAGCACGAACATGGCGTAGCTTTTATCGTAAGGAAAGAGGTGGCTGGAACTGTCATCAGCTGCACCCCCGTGTCAAGCAGACTAATCTCCATCCGCATCTCCGCCCGACCGCACAACATCACTATCATTCAAGTATACGCTCCAACAGCAGATCATGATGATGAAGAATTAGAAGAATTTTACGAACAACTGGACAACATCATCAAGAAAACACCTAAGAAAGACATTCTGACTGTCCTCGGTGACTGGAATGCAAAGATCGGCCCTGACGCCTACCAACAATGGGCAGGAACAGCTGGCAAGTTTGGCCTTGGAGAAACAAACGACAGAGGCCTGCGACTTTTAGAGTTCGCACAGAGTCACCGTCTCACCGTTGCTAATACCCTCCATCCACACAAGAAGTCAAGAACAGTGACATGGCAATCGCCAGGAGGCCTGGTCCATAACCAGATTGACTTCATCTTGCTGCCTCGACGATTCAAATCCAGCGTTAACAAAGCACAAACGAGGTCCTTTCCTGGCGCTGATATTGGCAGCGACCACAACCTCGTCCTTACTAGCCTCAAGTTGAAGCTGGCATTGAAACGAGATAGCAAGAGCCCTCGCATCAGATTCGACCTCCAGAAGCTAAAAGACCCGGAAGTAGAAGAGCTCTTCCAAGCCCAGGTGGGAGGCAGATTTGCAGCCTTGGCTACTTTGGACTGCGACGTAGACACCCTTGCTGGAAATATAAAAGAGGTGTTACTTTCTACAGCAGAAGAAGTGCTGGGGAAGCAGAGGAAGCGCAAACAGCCCTGGGTCACCGATGACATCCTCGATCTCTGTGATGAGAGGAGAGCCTGGAAGAAAAAGAGAGGCTAAGACCTCACATCAGCAAACAAGTACAGACTTGTCAACAAGAAGATCAGGAAGAGGATGAAAGAAGCCAAAGAAGATTGGATTGAAGACCAGTGTTGTAGCGTGGAAGAGGGCATGGCAAACGGCAACAGCAAGAAGGCTTATGAAACGCTAAGGACCCTCACCAAGACTCAACAGCGAACAGCCACAGTCATCGAAGACAGCAGCGGCCAACTCCTTACAGAAAACACTGCTGTACTAAACAGATGGACTGAGTACTGCCGAGACTTGTATAACTACAAGGCTGAGCCAGACACCAGCATCCTCCAAAACAACCAGGCTGGGGCCAGGAAGGCTGAAGACCTGCCAGTGTTAGCTGAAGAGGTGGAAGCAGCCGTACGCGGCCTGAAGGGAGGAAAGTCTCCAGGTGTAGACAACATACCTGCTGAACTGTTGAAACATGGAGGAGAAGTAACAACGAAGGTCCTCACTACACTCTGTCAAAAGATCTCGGAGCAAAAGAAATGGCCAGTAGAATGGACACAGTCTCTAGTGATCCCGCTCCCCAAGAAAGGAAACATGAAACAGTGCCAGAACTACAGAACTATCAGTCTGATAAGTCACCCTAGCAAAGTAATGCTTAGAATCATTCTCAACCGCCTCAAAACTTTCGCCGAGGAACTGCTGTCAGAAGAACAGGCTGGCTTCAGAGTTGGAAGAAGCACTGTAGAGCAGATTTTCAACTGCCGCGTCCTGATCGAGAAACATCTGCAGCATCAGCGCGAACTCTACCACAACTTCATTGATTTCAGGAAAGCATTTGATCGCGTCTGGCACGACGGACTCTGGCAAGTCATGAGATCGTTCAACATAGAGGAGGGACTGATCCAAATGATAGAAGCCCTTTACAAGAACGCCTGCAGCGCGGTTCTACTTAACAATGAGTCAGGCGAGTTCTTCAGGACGACGATCGGTGTCCGTCAAGGATGCCTGCTCTCTCCTGTCCTTTTCAACATATTCCTGGAGAAGATCATGCAGGAAACCCTCCACGACCACCATACTTCAATCTCTATAGGTGGCAGATCCCTGTGCAATCTTCGATTCGCAGACGATATTGACCTCATGGCAGGCAGCAATAGTGAGCTCCAAAACCTGACAGACAAACTTTCAAGTAGCGCAGGGTCTTATGGCATGGAGATCAGTACGGATAAAAGCAAAGTGATGATCAACACCACAAGCGACAGCAGCAGCAACATTCACATGAACGGCCAGAAGCTAGAAGAGGTCAATAGCTTCAAGTACTTGGGAGCCACCCTGTCCAAAGACGGTAGTTGCGTAGCAGAGATCCGTATCAGGATAGGTACAGCAACATCCGCAATGGCCAGGCTGGACAGGATATGGCGAAGTAACTCCATCAGCTTCACCATCAAGTACAGGCTTTACAAGTCCCTCGTAGTGTCTATTCTACTCTACGGCTGTGAGACTTGGACACTGCTTGCAGACTCAGAAAAGAAAATCCAGGCCTTTGAGAACAAGTGCCTGAGGAAGTTGCTCCGCATCTCGTACCGCGAGCACAAAACCAACGAATATGTACGGAGCATCGTCACTTCCCTGGTGGGCCCACATGAACCCCTTCTGGCAACCGTGAAACGGCGCAAGCTTGCTTGGTTTGGCCACGTGACCCGACACAACACCTTGTCCAAGACTATCCTCCAAGGCACTCTCGAAGGAAGTCGTCGGCGAGGTCGTCAGAGAAAGAGTTGGGTCGCAAACATAAAAGAATGGACCGAACTCGAGATGCCAGACTTGCTTGCAACCGCCCAAAATAGAACTCAGTGGAGAGCACTGTCTGTTGCTGCTGCCTTTCAGTCCCCCCAACGCCCAGTTCGGGCAAGGGACTGATGATGATGATGATGATGATGACAGGGAGTTGGGCCTACTGGGGATAGCCGACATGTACAGGGAGTTGCCGGGCCTCCATAATTAGAGTGTGTCTACTTGACACATGGAATATTCAGTCCATTACAAAATGTACCATTGGCCTTGGATCATGGATGTAAAACGGAATTGCAGCTGAGATTTCAACGGAATAATTAAGTGACAGGTATTGCGACTGGTGTTCAATAGAATTCCCATTGTCAAGGTCATTGGGGACAGGCATATCCTATAAAGCTATCAAAGATTCCTCACGCGATGGACCCCTAACCGGCCACTGGTCGCAGATTGTGTTTTTTAAAATCTTTTCTGACATTTTAGTGGCAAAGCTGAATCGTCCTGTGACCATGGAGACAAAATGAGATCAGCAAGAGGCACTGATCCCCGTGAGCCCCCGCAACTGCGGGAACTCATGAGGATCAATGCCTCTTGCATCTGGGTGTTGCCGGATGAAGGGGTTAACCAGTGGACGGGTTAAGCACCAAGAAATCAACTCGTCGGGCAACCAAATCACAGGAATCGAAGTGACGCGAATAAATAACCACTTCTCACCGGCACCTTTCCACATTGTTCCTTCGCTGTTTTTAATCGTATTGGCACGCGAGGGCGCGCAGCCATCTCCCCTGGGGCCTGCTTTCACGTTCAGTGCTCGAGCGCGAAATTCATGGCACGTGACGACCTCAATAGTATCGACACCTGTCAACCACGAACCGCTATGGTGACAAAAAATGCAAACTCTGTCCCAATCAACGCCCCTGGGAGGGCCCAGTTACACCTTCTGATAACATGTGCTAGGCTGTGATTTTGGACCTTACGGCTTGAAGCCGTAAGCTCCAAAATCACAAACAACATGCATTCATTAGTGAGGCGGAAGTGGTCATTGTCGTATATTTTTTTAATATTTAGGACACTGTATGTCACATTCAGTGTCTTGCGTTGCACTGTATGCCATATAAAGTATCTTGTGTTTTATTGTGTTTGGCTTTCAAATCTTGCTAGCAAGGCCACGTGACTAAACGATGCTGAGACAGCAAAGTGAACAGTCTCCACAAGCGCTTTCTCAAAAGGTATGCATCTCTGCTTGTGCACATTAACTCATTCGGATGGCCGCGAATGAGTTAAGAGATTTTCATGAGCCCAGCTTGTGCTTCAGATTCTCATTAGCCCCTGCAATCTATATCTATATCGGCTTGTACAGATCTGCAGATCCCCGTGATCTTCATCTTCACAGTCTTTTCATGATCTCTCAGGGGCTTTTGGGGATCATTCAGGGTGCATGCACTCATGATGAGCACACAGTGTGCATGAGCCTTGTGGATATTTCGAAGTCTTTGAGTACACTCCACATGCATATGCATTTATGTATGTGAGTTCAATGTATAACCAATTTACAATCCTTTCGTCACGCAGCCAGGGCGTGAGGATAGGAAAGTCATAGTGTAACAAAAGATACCGTATGTGACACACACTCTAACACAAGACACTGTATGTCACATTAAGTGGCCTACAACTATATACTGAGTAGCAAAAGAAAAGCGACATTTTAAAAATAATCGGAAACACGTTAGTACTTCCGATAATTTCACAAATGTCACATTTCTTTTGCTCCTCAGTGAACGACAGTGACCACTTCAGCACTGATTAGTGACCGAACATTCAAAGAGAGTTCTCGAGGTGCGACTGAGTCAGGTAACCTGCATGACCACACACAATATGGAGCCATTTGGAGTGGGCAGGTTTGATTCTCTGTAATGATGATTGCTTCTTGCAACGGTAATGAGTTAATTTTCTCTGTCTGCAGATCTCTGTGTGCATAGACACGTGTGCTGACTTCATTTTATTTCTTCCCGATTTTCCAGATTCCTGATCCCTGAAGAATTACTCAAAATTCGACCATATTATGCTTTCAGATGTTTTCTGCCTTGAACTTGATTCCCTATGTCAACGGGCGTGGATGCACCATGCAGATGTGTGTACTGAATTGTAGACTTTACAACCTCCCCCAGTAGCACGACAGCCGCAGTGGGCCCGCGCACGGCTGCGGCCGTCGGGGGCCCGAGGACCTTTGCTTACTGGGTCAAGACCAGGCTTCAGTTGCATGAGCAAGCGTAACTTGAATGCCGTGCAACGGTGCAAGTCAGACGGCAAGGTGCTGCGCCATGACATTGCAAGCCACTTAGCAAGGTGCATGCTCCGCCATACACTTTGCTAAATGGCTTGCGCAGGATTAAACTCACTCATGCAACTGGCCCCAGCACATATCAGCAGAGTCCGATGCGTTATGTCCACTCAGAGTTTGAAGTTAAAGGAAAAGACAGGAGTGGCGATGGAGGGAGGGGAAAAGTGTCAGCATGAACTGGGACGTTGCCTGTCGTAGTTTCGTTGTTTGGCATGGAGCGATTCTAAGACAGTTACCGTTGGGGCGTTGGTGACGTAGCCTACTTCGTTCGCTTCGAAATAACCGTGCCATTTCTCAGCTTACTAATCCTTAGACGTGTCTGCATGGAGACTATTGGCGACGAAACACGAATCTGGAACACTATTAGTATTGCCATTTTCGTGATAATTTTTTATTTAAGCAATGAATTGACTACAGCGACACACGACTTTACAATTGTCAATACTGACTATCCTGAGATGGGATATGTAGGAAATAACTCAGTATATTTCAGAATTCGTGTATTAAAATCAAGTCATCGTGGTATTACAACACCAGATGTACAGCCCCTTTAATCATTTCCCCAACCACTGTGCCTACATTTTTGTTTCTGAAAGCTTCGTTCATTCAATGACCAAAAGCGAAAACCTTCCCGAAAACATGAATACAAACTGGTCTCAGCAAGAGGCATAGATGAGCCAGCGCAGTCGGGAGGGCTCATGAAGATCTATATATCTTGCATTTGGGTGGCGTTAAATTTTTCCCGGCACTGAAAGAGTTAAGTATGAAATTGTAAACAGCTTTGTAACTCCGTAGTCTCGCTATTTAAAGCGAAGGACACATGACGAATACAGAAGAAACGGTTTCTCACTGTTTTTCTCACACCATGAAGACTTCCGTTTTCACATCAGGGGCCGACCTGCACTTTTCAGTGTCAATGGTAAGAAATTGGGCTGTTTGTTCAGCTTATCTAAGCCGACTACGGTTTTGTGGAATCAGCAAATGTTAACTTTTCTCCGCATTCCTTTTCCCCACTCCCCACTCCACAGCGGCTCTCAAAACACACGAGTTACACACCATCCTGTTTCTAAAACCTTCTCATCTCCAAGAGGCACAGATTCTCATGAGTCCCTGCAGTCGCAGGGGCCCATGAGAATCTATGCCTCTTTCAGGTTGCGATTTGTTTCATGTGCTTCGGTACCTTCACGTCACACGGCAGATGTCTGTAGAGGAAAGCACCGTTATCAACCTTCAATGCGTTGATTAAAGACTACGCAAATGTCTCAGTTGAACTTTTCGGTGGGTATATATTTTCACAGCCCTTTTATACTGAATTGAAAAATTTGCCCGTAAAAATACAACAAACTAGTTAATTGTGCATAATAAAATAAAATGAAAGGAATTCTTTAAAAAATACAGTTTGACAGATGAGGTACCATACCGTACCAATCTGCCATGTGTATGGAGAAGTCAAGAGAAAGGAAATGTGTGTGTGTGTGTGTGTGTGTGTGTGTGTGTGTGTGAGTGTGAGTGCGTGCGTGCGTGCGTCTATGCGTGCGTGTGTGTTTAGACGGCAGCAATTTAGATTGTTTTTTTTTAAAGTGTAAAGCAGCATTAACACAACCTGTTCAATGCCGAAAAAAAATACCCCCCCCCCCCTCCCAAATGCAAACTGCAAGAGGCATAGATCCTCATGAGCCCCCGCAGTTGCGGGGGCTCATGATGATCCATGCCTCTCTCGGACACTTTGAATCAATGTTCCTGAGACAGCTAGGTTGCGTGGTCAGTGTTGAATTAACGAAGACACACTCTCCGTCAACTGGCACTGAACGTCTTAATTATGACCCATTATGGAAGAGTTTCCCGCGCTTTCCTACACAGTTGTTTGCCAAAGAAAAACACAAAGCGAGTCCTGAAAACTGACCGTATTTTTCCATTCTCTGTCCACTTGCCTTTGAAGCCAGGTGGACTGTGAGCTGATGATCCCCACAAATGACCTATGTTTCAACATCACACCTGACAGACAAAAAAGACCCAAATGCCAAATCCGGCGTATCCCCAGTATGCAAAAGGTCCCCGGGCCGACATGGGCCGCAGTGGGCCCGCGGGCTCTCTGCGGCTGACGTCGGCCCGAGGGCCTTTGGTGACTGGGAAAGCTAACATGTGCAGCATCCATGCATTCCTCTTGCAAGAGGCCGAGATTCACATGAGGCTTTGCAGCTGCAGGAATTGATGATAATCTATGTCTCTTAACTCATTCTACCCCAGACACACCACAGCAGGATAAGGATCCACCATGATAGTTCAAGGGTGATGCCAGAATAGCTTGGCGCCCGTACGGGCGCCAAGCTATTCTGGCATCACCTTTGAACTATCATGGTCGATCCGCTGTGTCCTGCACTGCAATGCAGTCTTGAGAGGACAGGGGTAAAATTTAAGGATTTTGGTGTTGGGGTAGAATGAGTTCAAGACAGCGATGGGTTTCTGCAGTTTCTTCGCTTGAAGGGAATAGTTTGTTGCACAGCTCGTCAGTGAAGCGACTGAATGCCGTATTGTAAAGTAACTGTATGCCTACTCTCAGTCCTCCCTGTACACGCTCCACCGAGATGAAAATAATGTACTTTAAACGGTGTGTGCGTGTGTGTGTGTGTGTGTGTGTGTGTGTGTGTGTGTGTGTGTGTGTGTGTGCGTGCGTGTGTGTGTGTGTGTGTGTGTGTGTGTGTGTGTGTGTGTGTGTGTGTGCGTGCGTATGTGTGTGTGTGCGTGTGAGTGAGTGTGTGTGCGCGCGTGCGTTCGTGCGTTATTGCAGACAACCCATTACACCCTGAGGCTGATTTAAAACAAAATTGCTTATTGTCCTATGAAGGCTGTAGTACAGATAGCGAGAAAGATCAAGCAATTTAGTTCTAGGGTGGCGCCAGAATAGCTTGGCGCCAAGCTATTCTGGCACCACGCTTGAACTACCACAGTCAAATTTATTTCAAGCAATTGGTGTATCAGGATGAAAAGGGTTAACGAAAGTGTGTACATGCTGAAGGTAAATGGCGTCCGCTGAAAAAGCAAACCGAGGGAGCGAAATATTTGTTTCTGCTATTTAGAATAGAATGCGTTAGTGGTTTTTAATAGTGGCAAAGAAAGAAATGAAGACAAATCGACACTGGTATAGTTATGGTATAAGAATCTGCCACCCTTGCCATTCTGGCACATGTAAGTATTGTTCTGTTCAGTAATCATGAAAACCATGTGACGCTTTCAAGGCAGAGTTTTTATAATGAATCAATCGATCAATCGATCGATCAATCAGTCAATCAATCAATCAATCAATCAGCCGGTCAATCAGTCAGTCAGTCAGTCAGTCAGTGCTTCTTCACTGTCCTTTGATCGATCGTGCAATGACTGTCGCTGCTTCTTCGAATCCAGATTTACCCACCCTTCTTCACCCTACATAAATCCGATCCTCATGCTTGATACCCACTCCCCCCCCCCCCCCTTCCCCCTATTTTACCCCCGTCCCCTGGCCCCCTTCCAGGCTTCCCTTTCCTGCTGTCTATCGCGCTTCCACCATCACCCTCTCCCCTTACCCCCGTTGCGCTCCACTTGAGTGTCGAGTTAAACAGCGCGTGCAATCGGTCCCGATTTATTCCAAGCCACGCACCGCATTTTCAAACAAGTTTTAGAACCGGGACGGCGCGTGCGCGCACGCATACACACACGCACGCGAATGATGCACGTTCTCAGCTCGCACGCGCGTCTTCAAGGGTCCTTAATCGGGGAACCGCTTAAAATCCCCTGACCTCCTCACAGTGGGAATCATGACGTAGAAGAGGCTTTATTTTGCATGCAAGATGCAGAGGTCCTCACGAGCCCCTGCGAGCGCAGGGGCTCGTGGAGGACCTATGCTTCTTGCAAATGGATGTGAGTTTGATGCTGGGCTATTCTCGTATTGTCGCTAATTCTCTGGAACTTTGCCACGTGTGACGGAGGGATAAAAACCCTTGGTATTGTCTCAGTCAGGGCTAGCGCAAGACGCAGCCAGAACGGCGGGCTGAGGACCAAAGGGTACAGACAACCAGGCCGTGAGGAAGGAAAGATGATTGCGTCGCCGGCGCGTCTGAATCCAGGTCAAGCAGCTTAATCCATACAGCCCTGGTGCGATACTGTAGGATGTGGATCGACTATGGCAGTTCAAGTGTGGTGTCAGAATAGCTTGGCGCCTACAAGCGCAAGCTATTCTGACATCACGCTTGAACTATCATGGTCGATCTGTCTCCTGAGATCTGTGAGTTCACCTCGAAGGATGTCTCCAAAATTTGATAATTTCGTCATCATGTCTTTATGCGGTAAAAGTCATTGAACACACAACACTTGGTGAATTTAAGTCGGTTGTCGTCCATTACACTATTTCAGATAAGATGAATAATGTGAGCATTCTGCCCACCAAATAACGCCCTCGGTGAAATATCCTCCAATAACCCACGACAGGAAATTATACATAAGCAGTTTATACCACGTTGCTCATGCTACTTACAATTTTGGTTGTGTATGATAAATCACAGTCCTGGGATCATCTATTCGAAATCGATTACTTCTATCTCACGATAAGTAGTACCCAACGGAGAAAGAAACACGCTTAGAAAAGGCGTGTACAACACAATTTATTAATATTTCGGGTAAAATTAATACCCTTTGTCAAAATAGACAAACACTAGAAACAAACAGAGAGATTAGCCGCTACTTATTTTCATTCGCAGAAGGAATGTGGCAACTGAAGAAGGTCACGTAACATTTTATTTTACGTCACCTCCTTCAGTTGCCACATTCCTTCTGCCAATGAAGATAAGTAGCGGCTAATCTCTCTGTTTGCTTGTTTGTCTATTTTGACAAAGGGTATTTACCCGAAATATTAATAAATTGTGTTGTACCCGCCTTTTCTAATCGTGTTTCTTTCTCCGTTGGTTACTTGTTTGCATTTTACACGCTTGGTAGTCACCTTTTTGGTCTGGATTTTACGATAAGTAGGAAATATTCCTACACCCATGTTACAGAGGGCGGAAGGGGGGGGAGGGGAAGGGGGGTGGGGAGTGGGGTGTCCATTTCGCAACGTCCATCCCCTGCATGCGGTATAATTGGGGATTTCACAACATCAAAGAAAAACGTTGATATCTAGCTAACCATTGCCTCTTGAGACACACTCTCTTGCACTGAACGCAGAATTCAAGCAACGAATTCGTGTCATGCAACCATTTTCTGGAAACAATTGTCAGGTGTTGTTTTGATGGCTGCAGCATGTGATTGGAAACATGCAGTTCGCCAGGTATTGACTTACATAGCAGGCCTGCAATCAAGCCGGCCACATTCTTTATTAGCTGAATAACTTCATGCGAAACATGATTGTATTTTTTTTTTCATTTCAGAGGTGAATCAGTCACGCACATTGTAAATGTAGGCTAACTTTTGCAACTACGTTCTAATATAGTACGCCAGGAAGATGGTTCGACCAGGATAGGCAAAGGGACTTGTGAGCGGCCTTCGAGTCTCTGTCCTGCGAAGCGAAAAGACTGTAAGACCATGCTTGTGAAAAGCGTGATTTTAAAGGAAAATCTTACTGGACTTATTGTCTTTTTGTCACCACTCTCTCTCTCCGTCTGTGTCTCTCTGTCTGTGTCTGTCTGTCTGTCTGTCTGTGTCTGTCTCTCGCTCTCATTCGCGAATATATAGGCCTAGTCTTGTATTCGTTAGCAAAGGCATGTTATGTTGAAAAACGGCTACGTCAATTGATAAATAAAGCGCCATTGATTCATTGATTCATTCTCTCTGTCTCTCTCTCTGTCTCTCTGTCTCTCTGTCTCTCTGTCTCTCTCTCTCTCTCTCTCTCTCTCTCTCTCTCTCTCTCTCTCTCTCTCTGTGTGTATTGTGTGTGTGTGTGTGTGTGTCTGTGTGTGTGTGTGTGTGTGTGTGTGTGTGTGTGTGTGTGTGTGTGTGTGTGTGTGCACGAGCGCGCGCGAAAATGCCAAGTGCGCAACCGCGGTCGAGATTCCTGCTGTTAAAATAAAGAGCAAAAGACGTGCATACGCTTCTCTTAAAAAAAAAAAAAAAAAAAAAAAAAAAAAAAAAAAAGGGTTTCCATTATCATGTTCCCCTCGAAATTACCGATGCATAAAGACCCTGCCATTACGGCTACTACATGTATTGAGGTCCAGACTTCATTTCACTGCGCTGCACCCGACACCGGAAATAGAACTGTCCACGACACTTCCGGTAGAACGTGTGCGCTGATGGAACAAATTCGCAAAACGGTCGAACCTGAGTTCTGGAAATGTCGCCCATGCTGCCCGCAGGTCTACAACATTGTCGCAGACTGAATGCCCGCTTGTCTTCTGCACTCAAGGAACACGGTTATGATTAACTCATTTTTAACGCGATGCATCCAGACACATGGCAAAACGCCTCGTCAGTATCTGAATGCAGTACGTCTCGAATGTGTTAACTGATTCAAGGCGCCCCGCATCAATAGCTGAGGAGGTGTCGTACAGTGTTGCCGCTGGCAACGCTATACGACACATTCGTAGCTATTGATGCAGGGCGCCTTGAATGAGTTAACAGACAAGGTTGTAAAAATGTCGCTGTGGAGTGTCAAGCCGGCAGGCTGCAGGATCGTGTGGCTGAGGCCCAACGTGGTACCTGTGAAAAGCCAGACCAAAGGGTTGTTAATTAAAATCTGTTTGAGCTCAGAATTTGTTCACATTCTTTTCGGTGGCTTGTCTTTCAGTTCACCTCCTGACTGCTAATAAATTAACCCGTTTAACCCCAAGACTGCATAATTTGAGAGATATCAACTAAACAACTGTGTACCAGTTCCAGCAGATAATTCAAAATAAGTTTCCATGATAATTCAAGGGTAGTGTCAGATAAGCTTGGCGCCATCAGGCGCCAAGCTAATCTGGCACTACCCTTGAATTATCATGGTTGATGCATTTCCTGCTGGAGTGCGTGGGGGTTAAAAGTAGGGATTAACCCTATTCAGTAACATTTAACGTTTCTGGACTTAACTGTTTCTATCGTGACGCAGTATACAACCAACTAGATCTAAAATCGACGCAGAAAGAAGTCATCAGGAGCCACAGATCCCGGTGAGCTCCCTTCGATTCGGGGTCTAATTGAGGTTCTATAAACCCTTGCAGATTTGAATCTGTGCCTTTCGCATGATAAAGGTGTTCCCCTAGTGAAGGAGTGAATAAGTAACGGTGTTTCGCTCAGTTGATGGCAACGCCGCTGTAAGGCAAGGATATGAGCAATTGGTCTATTGTCTTGTGTTTTCATAACCCGATCTGTCGAAGGGCTGACATGAAGTGGTATTCACTGGTACAAAGTTTTGTTACTGGAATTAGAGCTCTCCGGCCCGCCCTCCGTGCCAAAAACACTCTCTGTTCCAAGGCAATTTCAGTGCCAGTTGCGTCAGATTGATGGACCACGATAACACAACGATAGCGCAGAGATTAACCCGTTCACTGCCGAGGTTTCGTTTGCAACGAACTACTCGCAACAAAGAACGAGCGCGAAATCATGACGGACAGACAATTCCAAACATCTCCAAGAGGCATAGATCCTCATCCTCACCCGAAGGGCTCACGAGGATCAAGGCCTCTGAAAAGATGTTTGGATGAGTATTGTCTATGCGTAAAGCTGGTTATCCGCCGTGTTTTCGCTCTCGTTCGTTGTTGGAAGTTGTTTGTTGCAAACAAAACCTCACCAACAATTGCACACCGCACAACTGCAAGAAGTGCAATCCTCAGAAGCTCCTGCAGTTGCGGGGCTTATGAGGATCTACGCCTCTTGCTGAGACCACTTTGTACCACCTTTTTACGTCTTGGGGTCCTAAACGTTGATTGACAATGGTTTCAATAATACAATGTGTGTCCACTGGCAGTAAAGTTTTTAAATTATTCAGTACACTCAGCCAATTTAGTCTGTACATCTCCGATGAGTGGTTGTTGCGTTAAATGACACGTTTAGTTTATAATACTGAGCCTCACAAAAACATGTATTAAATCATTAATTTCTGTGCAATGCTTCATGCAGTTTAAACAGTGGATTTTCAATCAGTCACAAGCGTTGACGATAACCCATCTTGGCTGTCATGTAACAAAAGTAACACGTTTAATGGTCTTTTTGTTTAATCTATTTTGTTCAAAATCTTTCTCGGCAATATGTGTATAATCAGCACGTCTTTCTTCCCTGGAAAATTGTAGTAAATACAATAAATAAAAAAATAATCTTGAAAAAAATAAAGAAAAAAGTTCTTGGTGTAAGCATGACACGGGAACTCAAGGGGGGAACCGTACATTATCAGGCAGCATGAGGTGAACAGGGTTTGACACGTGTTTAGGACCAGACACCCCCTGTTCAACAAACGTTGACTTGCTCATTTAACCTTACACGAGAATCAACTCTCACTGGATCCCTTCATGCTGTTTTTCTCTTTCCACATACAAGAGGCATAGATTATCATGAGTCCCTGCGGCGCAGGGACTCATGATAATCTATGCCTCCTGATAGCAAACGTTGGTCCTATGGGTATCACCTCTCTCTTTCTCACTCCATGCTGCATTCATCTTGACAGTAACCAAGTCGTGTGCCAGCCTCTTCCGTTTGCAAGAGGCATAGATTCTCATGAATCTCTGCAGCCATAGAGACTGATAAGAATCTATGCTTTTTGCTAGCGAAGCCGGTTTGGTCCCATGAGAATCACCTCTCTCCTTTCTCATTTGCTGTTTTGATCTTGACAGTAACTTTGTGTCATCCAAATCCGTCTGCAAGAGTTATAAAATCTCATGAGTGGTTGTAGCCGCAGGGACTCAAGAGGATCAGTGTCCTTTGCTAGCAGAGGTGGACCATATTTATATCATGAAACTTAGTAGTTTATCTGGGTTTGAGATAATGGCTTACGAAGTAACCTCACTTCAGAGGCGGCCTAATTAACTTCTTAACCTATTCACTGTCGAGAAAAGGTGAACACCACCCGACTGCAAGAGGTATAGATCCTCATGAGCCCCCGAAATTGCGGGGGCTCACGAGGATCTATGCCTCCTGCCTAGACCAGTTTGTATGCACGTTGTTTGGACGGTTTTGGCTTTTGGCCGTTGAATGTACATTCAAGAAACAAAATGTACGTCTACTGGCAAGGAAAGGGTTAACTCAGATTTTCTTTTCTAAAGTTCGACCGCTCACAAAATAAATCATCTCAATACAGTTCTCTCTGTATAAAATAAAATAACAATTCTTTTTTGATAATAAATGCGTTTGAGAACGAAGGGAGGTGATCAATTATAGTTTACAGATATGTTTCGCGCCGGAGCACTCGCAAACCACGTTACGAAATTCCCAACAAAGAAAGAAACGCGCTTAGAAAGGACAAGTAAAACACTTTTGTGTCAGATCGGTCCTTCAAAAATATTTTAGCATTTTACACGCTTTGCAGACACTTGTTTAGTCTGTGATTCACCTGTGAATTTATTTCCTCTTTATGAAGAATGCTTCGGATCACACATGACTACAATTTTTTTCAGTTCTCGAAAACATAAAACTGTTAGTTACGATGTGTTATGCCAACAACATCGATATGTGAGGTGACCTGTGATTTTGAACCTTACGATTTCGAGCTGTAAAAATGCTTATCTGTTTATCTTCTTCAACTGCTACACTAACTGTGTCTATTGACACCTAGCAGATAAAGCGTATCCAGAAAGAACATTAGGGGACCCTGAAAAATGTGATGTCAAGTATAATTTGGCCAATAAGAAAAATTTGCACCACTGGCTATTTTGTGTAAGGGTTATGAGAGAGAGAGAGAGAGAGAGAGAGAGAGAGAGAGAGAGAGAGAGAGAGAGAGAGAGAGAGAGAGAGAGAGAGAGAGAGAGAGAGAGAGAGAGAGAGAGAGTACTATGTCGATGTCTGTTAATGTGTTTTGAGATAACGTTTGTCGCTCGAACGCAGTTGGATTACTCAAACAAACCAACAAACAAAGACTGTTTAATCCCTTCAAAGCCGCGAAAAATTGAACACAAGAGGAATAGAATTTTCCTGCGCTCCCCCCCCCCCCCCCCCCCCGTCCCCCCTCCCGCGACTACGAGGACTGATGAGGATTATTCTCCTTGATGGGAACCAAATTGTATCCATGTCCCGTGGACGGATATGCCTTGTGTCGATGGACAACGAAAGCTTCCAGAAACGAAAAATATGTCCAGTGTCATGGAAGGGATTAAGGGATGAACAGAGTATTATATGAAACAAGGAAATAAAAGTGGAATTAACCCAATTAGCCTCGACGTACTACAGCGGGAGATGGATCGACCATGATAATTCAAGGGTAGTGCCAGATTAGCTTGGCGTCTGATGGCGCCAAGCTAATCTGGCAATACCTCTGAATTATCATGGTCGATCCATCTCCTGCAACAGGTAACAGGTCTTTGGGTCACATCTCCAAAGTTTGAGAAATGCGAAGAAGTACCCAACGGAGAAAGAAACACGCTTAGAAAAGACAGTCACCTTTTTGGTCTGGATTGAGAAATGCGGCCTTGGGGTTAAATGGGTTAATAAACAGAAAACAAGACAAATGCATGAGGAATGGATCAAACACAAATAAACAAAGATCACCAAATGGCATTGACACGATGCAAGATTAAGCTTCCGCTTGATGTAGGATCCTGTCAGGATTTGAACATGCAATCCCATTCGACGCCCACCACAAACCCTGACGAAGCAAACCCGAAACCTGTAAAAGGACACAGTTCATTAGACCATCTAATTGAAAGATGCAAAGAGCGTGTAAATAGCCATGATCATCCATGATGCCCCCCGTGTCCAGCTGCAAACTCCAATTGTCTGCAAGAGGTATAGATTTTCACTAGCCTCTGCAGTTGTAATGGCTCTTGAAATCTATTCATCTTGCTAGCAAGAATCAACCCCGATCTACGTCTGTCTTTTTTTTTACGAGGGGAGAGGATATCTGAGTTTCAGATTACGACAGTCTAATTAGAGCAGAGTTATCAACGCGGTTCAAAGCGAGCCCTGTGGATTGTTTGCCCCTGAAACCGCCCCTCTTTGACGTTTCCCACAATTCTATTGTCCTTGAAGTGTCTCGGCGAATACGGCGACCTTCTAGAGGCGTCAAAGCCACGTGCGTGACGCTTCCTGCTAGAAAAAAAAAAAAAATATCCGTCTGAGACGCAGGGAAGTAAAAGAGGCTGGTCCATGTTATCGAAGGACAACAATATTTGTCTTCTAGAACCTCTGTGGCCTACATGGACCTTGAGAATGTATGCCCTTTGCGGATAGAAGAAGCTTGATGTGAAAAGAACTGGCTAGGCTTCCCGAAAGCCTCTTTTAGTTGAGGAGAAGGGAGTAAAAGGAGACTGGCGTAAAGGCATGCATTTGTATGAGACCTTGCAGCTTACAGGGGTTAGTGAGGATGCTTGCTGCTTGCACGTAACAGGAGTTCAATATCGCAGTGATTATGCTTCCACGATGGCCTTCATCTAAAAATCAGAGATGTAAATAATTACTGTTCATAAACAGCAAGAGGCATACATTTTCGTGAGCCCTGGCACCTGCCGGAGCTCACGAGGATGTATACCTCTTGGATACGGAGCAGGTTCAATTGTGGAGGTGTTATTGTGGGAGGGTCATATACAGCACTTCAGCCAATCTGAAATAAGATCGTTTTTCTGTCGGCAAGCTCCGCCGGGTTTGAGGGTTGTCCCCCCCCTTTGTCGCAGTGCACTGCCGTTTCCGGCTAATGTCTGAAGCTGAAAACCCTACGATCTGCTCAGCCGGGGAATATCTTATATAAATGTGAGCTGATCTATGATTAAAAATGATAGATTTGTCTGTGATGTTTATGGACCGTGCGGCTTCACAGAAAGGCACAAAAGGTTGCTTGTTTTTGCCTTCATCTAGATACATAGCCGGATCCCCTCCCCCCTCCCCCCCCCCACCCACACACACACACTGAAGTAAGAGGTACATGTCCTTAAGGAACTATGCGGTTCGTCGGCCACCAAAGAGATGATGCACGTAAGTCATTTTGCAAAAGAATGTACATCCCCATGAATCCCCGTGGCTGGAAGGGACTGATTAGGGTCTATGCTTCTTGCAGATGACATGAGATCTTTGGCACTTCCGTGAATGGGATGTCTTGCTTTGCAAGGGCAAACTAGGAACCAGAACTTCTGAAACTGGCCCTCATCCATTTCTTCCCATCAACAAGAGGCTTAGATTCTCATGTGCCCCTGCAGTTGCAAGGGCACATGAGAATCTAAGCCTCCTGCTGACCAACCATGCTATTACAGGTTGGGGTTACGACTGGGAATAGGATGGTTGTCTGACAGAGTTAAGACAGACAAGGGACACGTGAGAAGAGCTGAGCACACTAAGTGCCGGTCTGAAGGACAAGACGCGTGTTCAACCCTCGACGCTAATACCCTTAATGCTGAACATTAAAACACAAGTGTGTTACAGAAAAAATAAAATTTGCATTGTCCCTGGGAACCCCCTGTCTCTTCCGTAACCTTTTTCATCCACACCACCGCTGTTCTACTCTGTGAAAGCAGAAGACAAGTGAGTATATTTTGTGAAAAAAACGTGATTATAGTTGTATTACTACTCATTCGATCAGCCTTTAAAGGCCAGAGCAAGATGTAAACCAAATGTAGCGGTTCGAAGCGCCTTTGAGACGATTTCAATGATTTGTTTGTCTCCTGGACTGTCATTAATTAAAGCCTTCAATACCGAGAAAAAGTGATCACCACCCAACTGCAAGAGGTATAGATCCTCATGAGCCCCCGCAACTGCGGACTCATGAGAATCTATACCTCTTGCTGAGACCAATTTGTATCCATGTAAATTGAACGGCTGAGCTTGTAGTGATTGAATAAATATAGATTTCAAAAGAAAAAAAAATGCGTCCAGTGTCAGGGAAGGGTTCAGTCTTCAAAGACAGCGTTAACATTTGCGATCTTAGGTCTCGACGCGTTCAGCTTGTCTAGGTCGTTTCTTGCACGGCGTAACACTTTAACTCATTCGAGACGTGCCTCATATGAATACGCCGCTTTCTGCTGGAGTGCTTATCCGCATGCGGCAAGTATCGAATGAGTTAAATCGCGATATACATGCATGCTGGTCTGCCGAGATCATGATGCGTTGAAGTTGAAAAAGGTGTGCATTCTTTTATTTTCTTGAATTTCTGAAAAAATGCCTTTATAAACATTAACCGTCTACTGTCCACCCTAAAGCAGTATTGTGGACGTTACTTTTTTTTTATTTATTGATCGTATTATTTATAAATTGATCTTTGCTGGGTTTTCTTTGTACCAGCGTACTAAGACGAAGTTCATTCACATGCAAATGAATGTCTCTCAGCCGCACCACTAGAATCAAAAACACAGATACCTACTAGAGTCTGAAAGCCGAGATTAATGTAACGCCAAGGGACCGACCGGCATAAATCGGTATTTATCGCTCACCATCTATCACAAGCATTCGTCATACGGGCACGCTAAAGGGGGACAACTAAAAAGGAAAGTTCGATCCTTTGCTCGCTTCCTCTCAATCTCCATCGAGAGTTATCCCGCCAAAGAGATGAGAGATGTTGCCTTTCCGCAAAAGGCTTAGATCCTCACGAGTTTCCTCACATTGCGGGGGCTCTTGGTGGTCTAGTCGTCTTCCTGGAGTTATTTACATATTTTCCCTTTATATGGCGGAGGTTTTCAGAATTTCATGATACGGCAGGACTAAAGAGACGGCGTAGGGAAGAATTTTCAATCAGATGCTTAACATCGACGCCTTCTTCTCTAAGATGCATAGACAGACGTAAATAGACAGAAAATCTAAACCGACAAGATGCATAGATTCTCATGAGCCCCTGCAGGATGCAGGGGCTCATGAGACTGCAGGGGCTCATGAGAATCTATGCCTCTTGCAGATAGAATTGGAGCTGAGAAAGAACGAATTTCCGAAATCCCACTTTTCATTTCCGTCCCGTGTCGGACGCTCAATTTGACGCCATGTTGACAGTTCGGACGCTAAATGGGCCAAAGGATGACACGTGTTTACCCGATGCCCGCCCCGCAGCCACCAAAGGAGATACTATGTCCGCCGAAAAATGCCGCTCTATTGGCAGTATTGCACGGTCCTGCAGCTAAGCCCAGCCCATCTTCAAAAAGGCACAGATTGCCTTGAGCTCTTCCAACAGCTGAGAATTTATGTTTCTTAACTGGGTGGTAGCAGAGGGGTGTAGGTTCTGTCCTAAGTCTTCCGCGGGGATCTAGTATTATCTATTGGCAATATTGCGCAGTCCTGTCTGTATTCCCCGTCTATCTGCTCAAGCTTCAGGCATAGATTTATTGAGTTTAAGCAATCGCAAGGGTTTTATAGAGCGTATGCCTCGTCGTTGAGATGCTACATATAATTGTGCATCTCCATGCTTCAGACAGAGGAAGATTGGACTGCAGCTAGTGGCATTGCCGAAGGAGATGCCTAGCGGACACACCAATATTTAATTTGGTTAAAAGCTCTCCGTCTATGAAATGTACCCTAGATCTTTGATCGAAAGTGTTCCTTGTGTACGAGGCATATATCCTCATGAGCCCCAGCCGTTGCGGGGGCTTATGAGGATCTATGCCTCTTGTTGGACTAATTTACATACTTGTCGTCAACCGTTGGAGATCGTAGAGGGATGAATCTGTGAAGTGTCCTGGTTCCCTCTCGTCTGGCACTGAGTTCTAGAAGAGAAATACGATGGCGCTGGTGGACGTTAGAATGTGATATTGGTGTTTTCCGCACTGAATAGGCGTGTAAAATCAGAAGAATAAAACAATAATAAATCATTCATATTAACGCACAATATATAAATACATAAACAAATAAATTAATTAAACATTCCATTCACTTTAGAATTTTTCTTTCGTGCAAATAAAGACTTCACCAAAAGTTGCACGGATATACTTTCAAAGGATGTTCACAGGAATGGTTTTACGGATTATATTGGCTAATCCACTGAAGACATATTGCTTGAATCAAACGAGAACCATACGCAGAAGATGCACATTCAAAACAATGGTCGGCAAAGCAACGTCGCCCCACCCCCACCCCCATCCCCTACCCCCACCTCCACCCTTCCGTTCCTTATCCAAACATGCACTAAGAACATCGCATTACAAACATTGCTTTAATGTCCGCTCGCAGCAGAACATCGCTTTTCCATTGTTAACATTTGCATCTCGGCGCCTTGATGCAGCTTTATGGCGGAAACTAAACGCTCTCCTGTAAAATAATTTAAAAAAATATGACAGCGTGTTAACAAGAAATGTCCCATCCCACAGTGTTCCCTGTGCTCGACAGTGGTTAGCAACACTGACCGGACAGCAAGGCTTAGGGCAGGACTCGTTTTTGTATTGTAGGCACCTCTATTACTCAGTAATAACTCATTCAGTCCGGCGCACATATTTCCCAAATCATCAAACGACTATGCACCTGTTGCAAGAGATGGATCGACCATGATAATTCAAGGGCAGTGCCAGATCTGGCACTACCCTTGAATTATCATGGTCGACCCATCTCCTCCTATAGTGCGTCAGCGCTGAATGGCATAACAGAACTCAGAATTGTTAGTTAGTCTGTGATATTGGACCTTACGCTCCGCTCCAGACTAGCACACATTTATATTTCTGCAATCCCGCCCCCCCCCCCAATCCCCCCTCCCACACCCCCACCCACCCACCAGAACCCCTTTCTTGTCGTTGTTTCTCCACACAATTCACAAGGCAGTCATGTCGATTCGTTTAGCATCTTCTAGAACACCGATATTGTGTCTGGGCTATAAAAACACGCTACTGAACATCCCTCCTCCAGAGTTATCGACCTTTGCTGAAAGCTCTCCAGGCTGGGCGGAAGACTTGATCACCTTGGGGTCTCTATCAAGGCGATCCCGGCTCATACATTGACGCAGTCCTTTTTGAGGAATTTTTCCGTCTGCAAGAGGCATAGATCCTCATGAGCCCCTGCATTCGCAGGGGCCCATGAAGATCTACGCCTCTTGCAGATGTTCAAATTGTCTTTTTGGCAGCGACTATAACCCTTTGAAGCCAAATGGAGAATACATTCCGCCGCTATGGAGGTAGGGTGACTGTTGTTTAACACACTGCAACTGGAGGGGCTCCTGGGGATCTATGCATCTCGTGGATACCATTCGCTAGCAAACGACAAGACCCACTAGTGATTTCAGTTGTTTCTCGGAAAGAACAGGATTGGGGATTTCAGGAGAGGTGACAGGATAATTTTATTCAGCATACTGATTTTAATTAAAGGCTGGGACAGTCAGCTAGTCGGGACGACGGCCGCCAGGCAACCCCGGGACCAGCCGCGAGCGACAGTTGACTGGATTGGTCCTCTAATCTCTCTCTCTCTCTCTCTCTCTCTCTCTCTCTCTCTCTCTCTCTCTCTCTCTCTCTCTCTCTCTCTCTCTCTAAGCAAAGTAGAATTTTGTCAAACGCGCCGCAAAGCATTTTTCATTGTCAAAAGAAATCTAGATCAAAATGTGATTGCCAGGCATGTGAAATGCAGTGAAGATCCAAAGGAAAAAGAAACAAGCTTAGAAATGAAAGTTACAACACAATAATGCTTGTTTGTGTGTATATTTTGGGAAAAAAAGGAAGGGGGGGGGGGGGGAAGGCTTATCAAAAATTATTTATGAATTGTTTTGTAACTGTCATTTGTAAGCGTGTGTCTTTTTATTTTGTCAAAAGAAAAATCGATTAAGTATTTTGTTTGCTATGATTTACAGTAAAAGGTTTCTTTTTCTAATCCGCCATTTTTCTATGTATGTTGTGCGTACAGCGAACATTTTATTTCTGTCTACAATGAGAAGTCATTTTTTCTCTTGATTTTATCCCGTTTAAGGTTTTAAACATACATACTGTGAGATAAATGTCTGTCTTTAATCCATGTATTATGTTTGCACGTTCCTAACTTTATTGTGAAACACAGAGAAAATGCCAACAAATATCAAAAGGAAGCGCTGCCATTCTACGCCTCCCACCCTTCCCCGCCTCCTTCTCGCTCCCCCACAATGCCCCCCCCCCACCCCCACCCCCCCACCACCCCTAATCCCTCCACACCTCCTGTCACACATACACATAATAATGTCCACGAAGAAAATTTTACGCTTGCCAGAAGGGGACAGCGATGACAATTAGCGGTCAGTCTTGTGGTCATTAGACCTTCGGCCGTGTCCACATGTTGACCGAATGTCCGAAACAAAAGTGGTCCCCCCTCATCAGAACTGTGAAAAGTTGCCGGCCAATGGGCAGTCGGATTTCTTCAGCGACACTCAAACAACAAACGAATAGAAATCTGACAGCAAGAGGCATAGATCCTCGTGAGCCCCCGCATGTACGGGGGCTCACGAGGATCTATGCCTCTTGCTTTAAATCTTCATCCTTGTTCCTCAGCCCGATGTGTCATTAGGTGTACAATGTGCAATTGCCCTGGCCCATCCGACCGGTCAAAAGTTAATGAAAATTGCCTCAAAGTGGGAAAAGGGAAACCACTGTTCTTCAACTCCCTAAAGTTGTCCTCGGTCTGAACACTAGAATTTAAAATTACCCCGATCACTACAAGTGAAAGGCATATATTCTCATAAGCCTCTTGCAGTAGCAGGGACTCGTGAGAATCTATTCCTCTTTGCAGATTGGACGGGGCTTTTTGTGACAGGCTTGGAAGAAATGAGCCAGAAAATAGGGCGCGGTGCCGATTCATATCCCATCCCAGGGTTTATTGAAAGAAGGGTGAGCGAAGACGGTCGCTGCCATTTATTAAGGAGGCAAGTCTTCAGGCGGATCACGGAATATTTCAAATTTGTGTGTGCTGTCTGTGATTTTGGACCTTACGGCTGCAAGCCGTAAGGTCCAAAATCACAGACAGCACAGTTTATTTTTTTTCAAAATTGACAGACCATCAAACATTTTCAGTGAAATATCACTGACAGACCATCATACTTTTTCAAAAATCACAGACCATCATTTTTTTTTTCATTATAGAAGTTGTACTGAAAGGGTTATAATAAACAAAATAGTTCTAGAGGCATCAACACTAATTCGGCAATAACTGTGTGCTGTCAGAGTTAGTCTTAAACCCTCCCCTGCCACTGTACGTACAGATCTGCAATCTTTGTTCATTCAACGACCAAAAGCCAGAACCGTCCAAGAAACATGGATACAACTTGGTCTCAGCAAGAGGCATAGATCATCACGAGCCTCCGCAGTCGCGAGGGTTTATTCGGATCTATGTCTCTTGCAGTGGCATTGAGTTCACTTTTTCTCGGCAGAGAAGGGGTTAAGGGGTAAAACATTTGTTTGGTGAGGTAAAGTCTTTATCACTGATTGTACACAGCTGTTATACGCAAGAGTTGTGCTCAGTAGGTGTAATCAATTTAATATTTGCAAAACCATTTTGTTACGTGGTGGAGTTGTAGTCGAAGTATGATAAACAAACCAGACACACACGCACGTAGAGTTCTTTAAAGTAAACCTCGTTCAGCTGCAATCCGTCACACGTGGCTTAAGGATGTAGACAATACTGGAGTAACAGTTCCAACACTATTTAATTCAGCGATGCGATATCCACACAATAATGCACTCTCAAATGCACAAACTACTGAATACAAAGTCTCTTTTGCTATGTCCACACTACGACTCAAAGTTTCTCATACACCGCGTCTCTCGCAATGAACTGCGTGTCTCTACAAATGACAAAGCAAGACAATGTACTAACGGGCTTTCCCAGCGCCCTCCTTATATACACTATCAAAATCTAGAATCTTCTACGGAAATCATGAACTCAAACAACCAGAACGAAACACGCAGCCGAAGCTCATTAACATAAACTTTCCAGAAACAATATATCAGGCTACAAAAACACGGCTGCTCACTTCAGCTGTAAATTCTAGCATATAATAAAGACACATAAAAGTATGGTATCCCTATCTATGATAGCTCAAAAAGGTACGAGAACATTCACCAAACAAAATAAAAGCTGCTCACTACACGCGCACAGGAAAACAAAAAGTAGCGAAAATGTAGCGATGTCAACCGACGTGACACTTACGAGGCCACTAGACAGTGCGACCCTTCTACAACGTTCCGGACTAAACTTAACAAAACGAAATCGGCTCTACTCACGAACAAAAGAAAATCTTACTAAAAAGGCACGAAATCATAACCGTGATAGCTTAAATAAACAACATATCGTTACCTACGAATAACACATGTACGCTCTCACAGGATAACACAACCACAATCGTAACACATTTACATCTTGTAATTGTCACTCACAGTGGTGTGCTTTAGATTATTGCTCTCCCAAGACAATGCACGCATCTGAACACACCTCCATCAAAAGCATTACTCAACGTTATGTTGTGTTCACACAATATTTTCACTCCCGTGTTTGCATAGCGGGCTGATATTGAAAATGTCAACCGCATTTGGAGAGTGAGTGCTTTGAACAATTGTTTTTACATGCAAAGCAGCGGTTTGCCGCTTTTTCACAAGAACATCGTACCGATGTCCCATGTTTGCCAGCGAATTAATCGGTTAGAAACACGTGTGTGCTGGTCTGTGATTTTGCACCTTACGGCCTAAGGCCTCAGACCGTAAGGTCCAAAATCACAGACCAGCATACACGTTTCAACTGAAGCAATAATGTCACTTTTGGAATCGATTGTCCATAAGTCCTACAGAATTGTGCAGCAAAAGGCTCAAAGCTAATCTAACACTACCGTTGAGCTAACAGTGTCAATCATTTGGCACAGCAAGTGAAAGACCTCTGACGCACACTAAATAATAAGCCATTGGGGCTTGGCAACCGCGACAATATATATATATATATATAGATATATATATATATATATATATATATATATATATATATATATATATATATATATATAGATATATACATTATATATTATATATAGATATATATATACTATATGTATCATATATATATATATATATATATATAGATATTATATATATGGACAGACCATGACAGAAATAAACCAGCAAATAAAGAAAACCGCCGTTATGGAAGAAATGGCGTGATTTTGCTCCCGCGCACACTACGACCACATTTGTTAAAATGTTAACAATCTAAGCAAAGAAAGACAGAACTTGGTATGGGCGTTCAAGCAATAAGTAGCGCAAGCACCTGATTTACCATCACATATGTGCAAAGACATCAATACAGCCATACACACCCACCTACGCACCCACTCTTCCCACATCAAATCAACAGATCATCGCACCCTTACCCACCTGCATGCCCTTCCTTTCTCTCTCACACTCTCCTCTGCACTTGCAGCTCTAACCAAACAAACTCCATAACACAGTTGCATTTTGAACCAAGCACCGCCTCTTTGATTAGTCTACCCCACGCAAAGCCGCACTCACAAAATATATCAATCACATTTTCTCACCAATATTGCACACACACACACACACACACACACACACACACACACACACACACACACACACACACACACACACACACACACACACACACACACACCGATGCACCATTATACCCTGAAAACTGACAATCTCCTCTTCTTAACGAACGTGACTGTAAATGGTGCCAGCAAGAGGCATAGATCTTCACGAGCCCCAGCATTCGCGGGGGCTCATGAAGATCTATGCCTCTTGCAGGTGAATGGTTTTCAGCAGTAGTTTCGCAACCCTTTGATGTTTATTAATAAGCCGCAAATCCGTGCAAACGTTTCGCTCCTGGGTGAAAAGTTGAAACGTGCGCTGCTCTGTGATTCTGGTCTAATGGCTCTCAGCCGTAAGGCTCAAAATCATAGGCCAGCAAACGAGAGAAGTCGGTCGCGGCACTAACATTTCGGTAACTCACAAAGCCCTTGCATACAGACTACTAAAACAGAACAAGCGAAAATGAATGAACGAAAGAAAGAAGAAACCAGAGAGAGAGAGAGAGAGAGAGAGAGAGAGAGAGAGAGAGAGAGGAACGGAACAATAAAAACCACTATAATAATAATAATAATAATAATGATTTCTATGGCGCCTAACCTCACTTAGGGCTCTGGGCGCCTTACAAATTTCAAAAATACAATTACAACAAAATGTACACAGTATTACGCACACACACATCACACACACACACATTCCACTGAAGCACCACAGAAAAACTACAACATAATCCTCAGCAGTCAATGTTAATACATTGGTGGAGTCATGGAGCTGGAAAACTTTTTTTTTTTTTTTTTTTTTTAAGCGAAGATTTAAAAACGTCTCTTCAAACACTGTGGCGGACATGGAAGTGAAGTTCGCTCCAGTACAGCGGCCCAAGATATGAAAAAGACCGCTGGCCAAATGAATTGGTACGGACAAAAAATACACGCAAAATGCGGCTGTCAGCAGAGGATCTGAGTTGTCTTGATGGAGTGTACAGCTGCAGGAGAGAGGAGAGAGGACAGGTAGGGGGTGGGTGGGCTGGGGGGGGGGGGGGAGGGAGGGGGCTTGATGTGGAAATGCAGCAGACAGAAGAAAGTTTATACTGAATTCTTACAGCAACGGGGAGGCAGTGGAGGGATTTAATTACAGGTGTAATATGATCAGTTTTGTGATATTTGGTGACGTGCCTCGCAGCAGAATTCTGAACTTTTTGAAGCCTGTCAATCTGATATTTGGGACAACCTGCATACAGTGAATTACAATAGTCCAGCTTGCAAAAAACAAATGAACAGATGCGGGTTTTTGTGGCTTTGATGGTCAAATAGTGTCTGATAGAAGAAATGCGATATAACAGTAGCTTATTCGGAAGTATGAATGATGACATCATGAAGCCTGAGTCAATAAGTGCTGCTCGATACACCCACCTGAAAATACCTGTGCGGGTTATGAATTGGGGCCACGGATACGAACGCCAGAGGAACTGAGAGAGAGAGAACAAACATGTCATTTGTCCTCTTGTCATTTGTAAGTGTTTGCATATTAACCCCTTAACTGCCGGGGCAAGACAAACGCTACCCAGCTTGAAAGAGACATAAATCCTCATGAGCCCCCGCAGTCGCGGGGGCTCATGAGGGTTTATGTCCTGTACATGTTTTTATGTCTAATTTTGATTCCCTTTACATTGTCCTACATTCTGCAGGCGAATGTGAAACAGTGTGCTGTCGTGTCAGACGCGCAATACTTGATCACTGGCAGCGAAAGGGCAAAATGAAATGATCGTTGGTCTATGATGCACAGTCTACTGCCGCTGGTGCCTATCTGTCTCATATCCAGGCTTTTTGTATATTAGTCTTTCAGTCTTCTCATCAGGCGATTTTAAGCGCATAACAAGTAATATAATAATAATAATAATAATAATAATAATAATAATAATAATAATAATAATAATAATAATAATAATAATAATAATAATAATAATAATAATAATAATGACGATGATGTTGATGATGAGGATGGTAGTGATGGTGGTGGTGGTGGTGGTGATGATGATGATGATGATGATGATAATACTAATATTAACAATGAAATAATGATGATGATGATGGTAAAGATGATGATGATGATGATGATGATGATAATAATAATAATAACAGCAATAATAATAATGTAAAGAACAGAAACTTTCCTTTCTAAAGATTATTTGTAAGGTGCCTATTCATGGTAAATTGCTCTTTGCGTCGTGCATGTGAACAGTAAGATACTAAACACGATACAATGACAAACAAAAACATATGTACATTTCAGCATATGTATGCGTTATGGGATGAGCATGTACAACGGGTACGTACCACATTGTCAACCATATCTAAAGCTTGTAAAATTGCACCCCTAATTCCCCACCCCTCCCCCAGGTCCCCAGCTCCGAACCCTCTGTCCAGAATTTAAATTGACCACTCTGCTTTCTGTTCCTGGGACCCATTAGCCCCCGCTGATCTGCAGAGCGGGCGTCTTTCGCAAGATCTGATGCGGCCTATCGCGAATAGATGGGTGCAAATGTGACAGACACTTTACGCTTGCTATAGCGCCCCCAGATAGCAGTGTTCCACTGGGAAGCTCCTGAAATAACCCCAAAGTCCTCCTCCGATTAAGGATGAAAGATCAGTGGAGGTCTGCAAGGGGCGTAGATCTTCATGAGCCCCCCGCATCCGCATCCGCGGGGGCTCATGAGGATCTAAGCCACTTGCAGATGGACGGGACGTTGTTGAGAGCGTGGCGAACCAGCTACTGAAGGAACTTGATAGTCCCAGAGCGGAAGAATCCATTCTGCATATCAGTGATGCCTCTCAGAAAAAGCTTACGCTGCGGGTGAATGGTTGGCAGAGACTTTCAGCTTTTCAGTCTGTAAGCTTCTAACCTTCTAGTCACCAAGATATTCTAGCACCACACTTACACTGTCGTGGTCGATCCCGAGCTGTATTGGTGCTCACAAAGTTAGAGATTCGATCATAAAGCCTCACCCAATCACAGCCAGCGTCTCAATCAAGGTTCAGCAGTGAATCTGTGATGGTTTGAGAGACTCTCAAACCATGACAGATTCACCGCTGGACAAGCTTGTCTGCAAGAGTGACAGTGATATTACTAGTCAAGCAAGAGGTATCGATTCTCATGTGCCCACGCATTTGAGTGTGCCCAAATAGATCTGTGGGTCTTGCAGAAGATGGGATCATCTTTTCTCGGCAGTCGAGGGGAATATGTGTAAAGTGATTGTCAAATTCTGCCATCCATATTTAGGTTTCTGGGTGCATGTTGAAAGTAAGAGCATATAACTACTGTTACACGAGACAAAACCTTGGTGATGGAGGGCGCTAACCAGACGTGTCCCGCCGGACTGACAGACTGTACAATCTTCCTAGTCACACCTCCAGCAGAATTTGATCCACCATCACCCATGTTCGTAACACAGTCCCTCACAAAAACGACTTCCATCTGCAAGAGACATAGATCTTCATGAGCCCAGGTACAATGAATGGGCTCTGTAATTTTACAAGACGGCTTCCAAACACGGAAATGCGCTTGGAAATAACAATGACAAAATCGTGTGTCGTGTTGCTTTGTTGTTGTTGTTGTTTTTCAAACAGTTAACAAAAATTGCCAGGCTGCCTACCTATTGTGTTCATGGTCTAATGAGGAGCTCTAAATCTTCATAAATAGGACCATCAACACTTTCATACAATAAAGTTAATGAGCCGCAACTAGTACAGTTGTATTCTAGATGTATGAAGTAACTTGGGTGTCTACTGATCACGGCCGATACAGCATCGCACAGTTCTTAATTTTCCGTCTACAAGAGACATAGATTCTCGTGAGTCCCTGCTACAGCAGGGACTCATGAGAATCTATGCCTCATGCTAACCATGATTGGATCAAGCTGGTCCTCAAACTGAAGGGTGTTTCGAATTATTAACAGCTTTCGTCCATTTGTCCTTAGAAGAATCTTGAAAATCCACTGGCCAGAGAAGATCAGCAACATCAGACTCTGGGAGAGAACAGAGCAGATAACAGCAGAGAATGAAATTGGGCGAAGACGATGGGGATGGATTGGTCACAGTCTGAGAAAGCCAGCTTCCAGTATCACTAGGCAGGCATTGTCATGGAACCCCCAGGGAAAGAGGAAAAGAGGCAGGCCGAGAAATACCTGGCGTCGAGACCTCCAAGCAGACATCAAGAGACTGGGAACCAACTGGAGTAAAATCGAAGGAGAAGCACAGGACAGGAGTCGCTGGAGGTCTCTCGTCGACGGCCTATACCCTGGGAGGGGTGACAGGCGTAAGTAAGTAAGTTCGTCCATTATTTTGTGAGCAAACTGAAAGTGAGTTCTGTCAGCTGCCTTTACGCCATTCAGTGTTGACCAAGATGGGTTCCAACTGGTTCCTCAACATGAGGGTGTTTTTTTCGGTAGCGCGCAGCTTTTATCCATTTGAGAGCAAACTGAAACCGTGTTCCGTCGGTTGCCCCGTGCTCAAACTACACTGTCGGCCCCGAAAACTGTTAAAAACCTGGTTCGGCTTCTGCCTCGATTATGTCCCCTGTCGGACCAGCGGTCGGATGCGAAAACGATAAGGCCAGTATTTTCTTTACGTCTGCAAAAGGCATAGATTCTCATAAGACCCCACAGCAGATGAGACTATACATTTTGCTGGATATAATCGCCCCAGTTTTGATCAATTTACAATTCTGTGTTATCCACACGAGAAGAGAATCGGACATTGAAACGCACGCCTGCGACTAGTAAAAGGCAGACGGAGCTCATTTGCATGCGGGGCTCCCTTGGGACTTCAATGTGTAAACCCCGCAAAAACGTTTGAGTGCTCGCCCATCGAGGTAGCGCATTTGCAGCGAAAATGAAATAAACTTCCCGACAATGCTGATGACATTTTCTGTTTAAAATTGATCAGAAAAAAATTCCCTGTTGCAAACTTGGCGCTAAGTGCCCCGGAAGTGTCCTAGGGGGCCGGGAAGGGCTAAGCCATTGTGCCTCGTTGCATCAGTCTCATGGCCGTTTCAGTCAACGTACTCATTAAGCAGTCAGGTCGGCGAAGCTGCGTGCGGGCTAACTGCGGCCAACGTCGACCCGATGATCTTAATACCGGTTATTATATAGGCGCTTTACCCAATTCTGCGAATCGGCTCAAAGCGCCGCGAACCGGCTGAACCCAACTGAGCACGCTCACGTGACTCAGTGACACATATGGCATACTTCACTCTGAACACAAAACACAGTACGTGATCAACCCAGGACTGACATTCTCGTGGTGCGAAGGGTCAGTTCAGCTATTGAGGTTTCGGAAATTGTGATCGCTTGTATTTGAAACTTATTGAAGTGACCTGAAACCGGTACCAAAGTGGAGGGGGAGCGGGAAGAGCCAGAGTACCCGGAGAAAGAACCCCCGACCGTCCGCCCGAATTAATGGTGACACTTACTAGAGGAGAAAAGTCCGACGCCGGAACCCGGTACTGATCAGGCGAACCTCGCACCTTTTGCATTGGTGGCAGCCGCCTTTACCACTGCGCCACGGATCGCCCCTTCTGCTTCCTGGGAGCTCGTTGCGCAGCAGAGGCCAGTTGCATGAGTGAGCTTGACTGATCTTGCGCCAGCCAATCAGCAAGTGCTCCGCCTGTATAGCGGAGCATCTTGCTTAGTGGTTGGCGCAGGACTACAACTATAGCGGAGCACGCACTATGCTTTAGTGGCCGGCGCAAAGGCTAAAGCTCACTCTTGCAACCGGCCCCAGGATGGGATCAGCCTGAGACTATTTGCCGCCACGCGCCAGGACCGTTAGGACGTTTAGGTTGCGTCAAGATCCGAATCGGGTGACACACAACACGGAACCCGACATCGCACCTTTCATGTTCCCATGCTCTCACGTCCAGTGTCAACCGGTTCGCATTTTAACTGAAACTCAGGTGACTTTTTTTTGGGTGTGCTAAGTACAGGTGGCCCTCAGTACATCGCGGTACCCTGGAGCCGAGCCATTAATCCTTTCCCTGCCACTGAACGTATAGTTTTCTTTTCGAAATCTTTGCCTGTTTAGCGGCCAGACTGAGTCACAAGCGTCCAAGAAACATGGGTACAAATTGGTCTGTGCAAGAGGCATAGATCCTCATGAGCCCCCGCGTTCGCGGGGGCTCATGAGGATCTATACCTCTTGCGGTTGGATCTTGTTCACGTTTTTTCTCTGCCGTGAAGGAAGCCCCCGCGATCGCGTTATTGTGGTGTAGACCAGTGAAGAAATACCACTGACTCGGTAAGCAAAAGTCCTACAGGGGAAAATTCGTCACCTATCATTAAAGACCTACCTAAATGATAGTCTTTAATGAGAGAAGATCGCTCATGTGTGTGGTGGCTCCAAACAGTTCTGCGACTTCATTCAGACGTCAACTCCAAAATGTATGTATTTCGACTAAATTAGAGGTTCTCTGACTTGTACTATCACGGTTGCTCCGTCTCCCGCAACTGACGCTGAAAATGAAAAAGTGGCGTAAGCCCCATCACTTTGCTATACAAACAATTAGGTGCTGCTCTGTGATTTTTGGACAGACCAGCAGACAATTACGAATCTTCCCTTACTCGCATTTCGTCCAGCGCGTGAAAACCTCAATCACTTTCATGTCCCAACATTAACAAACATTCGCGTTCTGGGTTTTCAGCTCGTCAGGCGCCCAGCTCTCTAGAATTTCTTCCCTACTCGTGTCAAATCACAGGCTATCTCGCTCTTGCTCTCGTCTGCGGGGAAATTTGGTCAGATCGTAAAGTTTAGTAGCGGGTTGCCCGAGCGAAACTGCGTGTAAACAGCGTTTTGTTGCATGGCCATCGGTTTAGCATCACATACTGAGGAGCACAAAGCCCGTGTTTGAAAATAAAAATTGTGTGTGTGTGGGGGGGGGGGGGTACGGGGGGCTACGGAGGGGGGGGGACGGGGGGGACGGGGAGGGGGTGAGGAGGGGGGGAAGGGAAGTGACGGGAGTAAAGTAGTAAAGGTATTAGAATGGGATGAAATTCACTCAAGAGGCAATTTGCGGGGGCTCATGAGGATCTATGCATCTTGCAGGTGGGAGGGTTGCAGTGTTAAGTACATGTGTCCATATCGGGATGCGAAAGATAGACCTGTGTAACTAGTCACCTCTGGTCTGCAGCAGCAATTACGAGATGAGCTCTGACACATTGTATTTTTCTATCTTCATCATCATCGAAAAGCGATATGAGAGAGAGAGAGAGAGAGAGAGAGAGAGAGAGAGAGAGAGAGAGAGAGAGAGAGAGAGAGAGAGAGAGAGAGAGAGAGAGAGAGAGAGAGAGAGAGACATGGTTGGTTGGATGTACATTGCTTAACGTACCGACAGCAACAAGACTTTCTCAGGACGTGCCTGCACTGTTCGTTAAAAAAAAAAAAAAAAAAAAAAAAAAAAAAATAAAAAACACTAAACAGAATATTGAATGTATGTCGCCAGCCGGTCTAATACGCTAAATAAACCTAAGACCATTTAGCAACACACATCCAATAATCACGAGCTACAAGGAGCGCTGACAGTGGGGAGAGTTTAAAAAAGGAAAATACAGGTGAATGGACAATGGTAGACAGAAACACATGCCCCAGAATAGAGGGGGAAAAAACACTCTGTGGGGATGACCAGGGTGACCCTGGGAACTAAAAAGTAGTTAACCCCACCCACGTCCCCCAGGGCAGACCCCGGTGGGGAGAGAGAGAGAGAGAGAGAGAGAGAGAGAGAGAGAGAGAGAGAGAGAGAGAGAGAGAGAGAGAGAGAGAGAGAGAGAGAGAGAGAAGCGGACACAAGCAAACTCGGAAAAGATGCAATAAATAGCCGGTACCCAGTGCGCAAAGGCCATCGGCTGACGTCGGCACATGGCCTTTTGGGCATTGAGTAGGAAGCGGCGCTGGTGAAGGAGGGAACTGCCGTCATGAATGTGTCGTCATTTGAACATCTCTACAGTAAGTCCATGTTTGTGAAAAGCGAGATTTTCATTGTAAGGCAATGATATTCTCGCTTGTACCAAACATTCACTTCCTGTCTTTTGCTTTCCTTGGGCAGATGTGAAACCACCTTTCATGTAAGCACAATGCAGTCATCCTTTCTCCTTGGTTTATCAGAAGAAGACATTTTTTTTTTTGGAAAACAAAACAAAACAAACAAAAACAACAACAACAAACAAACAAAAAAATACCCACCCCAAACAAGAACAAAAAAAAAAAAAACCAGACAAAAGGAGTTTAGGTAGTGATCGTAAGTGCTAAATCCTAACTAGGCTGTACAACAGAAGCTGTATTGAAAGACAACCTTTATAAAAAGATCACTTGTTGTTAAAACGATAACTTAGGTAGATGCATATTACACTGCGAAGGGTAAAACGTGTCGTCTGTCATTAAAGACCATCGTTTGTGTGACTATAGCCAACTAAATGATGTCCTTTACTGACAGGCGCACTGTTTGCCCTTCATAATGCGATATGTCACTGGAGATGTAAGCGGGCGACATCACTCTGCAGAGACAAGAATCTGGCTTCGAGTTCTTGCAGTTTCCAACGCCTCACAAATAAACACGACCTCAGCTGGAAATGTGTTATTTATTTATTCGCTGAATGAGTTAGAGAGTCTTGGAGTTAACCCATTACATCCTGAAGCCGAATTTTTAAAATGTGTATATTGTCCTGTGAAGGCTACACTACAGATTAGGAGAGACAGATCAATCATTTTAGTTCAAGTGTGGTGCCAGAACAGCACAAAGACCATATCGGTGGTGCTCCTGTTTGCTCTGAAGCCACACTGGCCCTCTGGAAGGTGGTCTTCAGCGATGGCAGGTACCAGCCGATTCAGGAGCAGCCTTGCAAGGATTTTCCCAGCAATGGACAGCAGGGTAATTCCCCGATAGTTGGAACAGTCAGACTTCTCGCCTTCGTTCTTGTACAGGGTGATAACGACAGCATCACGGAGATCTTTTGGTAGTGTTCCTTCCTCTCAGCAGCAGAGAAAGAGGTCATGGAGCTTGTTGTGCAGTGCTGTGCCTCCATGTTTCCAGATCTTCTGTCTCAAGAAGTCACTTAGTGCCTGCCAAATCGACCACCACCAGTGGTCTTCGCTTGCTGCGGACCGTGACACCTGGCGCTCCACCATTTACAAGGCAGCTGTCTCCTTTGAGGACTCTCACAGAGCTAGCCTTAAGGACAAGCGGCTCAGGAGAAAAAACAGAGATGCCGCAGCTCAGAACCCTGGCCATACCTTCCCCTGCAGCCACTGCGGTCGAACCTGCCTGTCTCGGATTGGCCTCCGCAGCCACGAACAAGCCTGCAGACGTCGTGGGCAACTCCTATAAAATCTTCGTTCGCGAAGTCAAGCCAAGAGGTGCCAGAATAGCTTGGCGCCTGAGGCGCCAAGCTGTTCTGGCACCACTCTTGAACTATCACAGTCAAATTAATTTCAACCAGTAGTGTATCAGGACAAAAAGGGTTGATTATCACTTATCAAACAAACGGTCTTGCAATGTATACTAGCAAGCTACTTTGCGTGGCCAAAATTAGACAGTGCTTGGCGATTCTCTGTATGGATTTTGCAGCCGACTGTTTTCTGGAACTAATCCCCAGAATCAAGGATTTGTGTTTGTAACGAAGCGCCCTTTACTGTAACCACCTCCCATCCTTTATTCTGTGTTCCCCCTCAAACTTTGATCAGTCCTCACACCACCTTTTGTAAACCCGTAATTATTTTAACGGCGAGGTGAGATAATCTTTGTGGTGGGAAGGGATTTCAAAACTTAATTCAAGCTCTCAACATCGGACAAAAAGTAATGCTTGCAATTAAACTGTTCCCGGCAGGGTGCCTAAGTGTAAATGTCAACCCCATAATGTTTTGTGCCACTTAAAGTTTGAGCACACAACCGCACACCTAAACTCAGACGACTGCCACAGTTTTAAAAATAAAGAGCTTGTTTTAGTCTGGAAGAGGCACGGATTCGTATGAGTCCCTGCAGCCGCTGGGACTAATCAGAATTTATGCCTCTTGCAGATGAAAAGAGCTCGAATTAGAACTGCACACGCGATCGATCGATAACACAGGTGAAAACATCTTTTTTTCTTGTTCTTCTTTTCAACTGCCACGTCTTTGTCAACCTTAATGGAACCTTCCGTTCTGGGAACTCTTGCGGCGTGAGTTGTCCCGCCTGCTTCGAGTTGCGCCCCTTTGTCTGTGGCACTCTTTCAGCGGACGTCGCTCGTCTGCAACAGGTCTAGATCCTCATGAGCCTTGTTGACAGCAGGGGCTCAATAGGAGTTTTGCTTTTTGCCGGTCTGATTATCATATGTGTCACGCAGTTTTTGTTTTTTCTTCTGAATTCAAGTTTGTCAAGGATGGGTTTGTGGATTGTGGTGATTGTAAAGAACCACGATTGCAGTCACTAGCTAAACCACAGCAACATACTCCCGTTTAAAGATTACATATACACGAATCCTTGCAAAACATGCCGTAATAAGGTTTCACGAGCTCCTGCAGAGGATAATGAGAATCTATGCCTCTGAAAAACAGCCTCTGCAAACACGCACAATAAAAGGCCTGGATGAAGACTCGATCCCAATGCCCTAAAATCACGGTAAATTGAATTTCCGCTCACTCACCTGAGCTCCTCATCAATCTCCCTCCATCAGCAAGAGGCACAGATTTTCACGAGCCCCTGCAGGATGCAGGGGCTCATGAAAATCTATGCCTCTTGCCTACACAAACGAACCCTATTTGTACCCTCAGATCGAGAGAATTTGTCCGGCGTTGTCTGTGACTGATTCAGGTGAGGTCCTCAGAAATCGGGAAGGTGAGTCTGTAAAGCTGTGGCAGGCCTCCGTTTGCCTTGGCACTTGTTTGAAGACTCTTCTGGACAGGAACTCCCGATGGCACGAAACCCACTGACAGACGACTATTTAAAGCGCGTGGTCGATGCGTGTGTTTGTGGTGCCAAAGTGGGCATACTACGAGATTCTCCTGGTCTTTGTTGATAATCAACTTCACGGTTATCTCAGTCCTTCAGCGAGTTGGATTCCCCTGCAAGAAGTCATAGATCCACATGAGCCCCTGCAGGCTAGGGGGCTCATGAGGATCTATGCCTCTTACACAGAGGGTCAAACTTGTCCAAACTGCGCGCACTCTACCTGCCAAACGAGACTATTAATTTTATTCTCGTCGCATAGTTGTCTTGTTAATACCGCAAAATTCGTAGTATGAACTGTAATTCGGTGCTCGGTGACGAAACTGTCAGTTGTTGCGACCACTGTTTATAGTGCACTAGTGGTCTGTTTATACAAGAGTATTATATCCCATTTCACGTCCGTGGCTTAGTGACGTAATGTGGCTGAGCGTATAGTCATCCTCATTGCGTGACCAGATCACGGTGGTGTAATCGACTCTAATCTATACACGTTTTACGTTCATGTCCATACATAATAATCTGTAATAATCCTCTCTTATCTCTGTATCCGTAAGGCGTATATATCATGGGGAGTTCAGACTATTTTGTTGTTGCGAGTCGTTCGTTGCAAGCAAACACTTACTATTGTCTAGTAAGAACTATGTTAAGTATGGGGACAGGAATTCAATGCAGTAACAAATTCATAGTACATTATCTTTACTGGTACTTATGTGGGATTGCTTTCTCCAGTAACACTATTCATGCAACTGTCGCAACTGTCAAAGAGAGTGGAAAGGACATTATTTTTTGTCTGTCAAGGCATTTCTTGCAGACGGGTACATTTCGTCACCAGGACGTGCTTCTTTAGGAAAAGGTTTCATTCTTTATCCAGCCATCATTTTTTATCCCGTGAATGCATTTGCTTGACGCAACATCTTACTCACAAGCTACACCCTCGAGAGCAATTAATTCCCTATCCACGAGGCACATAGGTCCTCATGGAGACTGTCACGACACGGTTATTTTTCGTCTATTTTTGTATGGGATAAAGTTTAGAGGGGTGACAGGATCTAGTTAGTCACCGGGTAGCGATAGCATAGGTGTCTAGTATTTGGCCTGTACACGAGTATTTGCTGCCGTGCGGGGATTTGGAGGGTCGGCGTGACGCACGTGATCGCCCGGGTCTCTGCGATCGGGTGGTTATTGTTTCACGTGTTTTCACATCACATGATGTAGTGAGCGTTTTTTTGCCAACCTATCATTATCCAAATTTTCACAGTCGCATTTCCACCAGCGAACGAGCCGGTCGCTTTTGCAAACCGTCTCCGAGGGTGGTTTTCCAGGCGTGGTTCGCCATTTGCTGGAGGCCACAAGCAGCTGTGTCGGTCCTGTGTATCGGCCCTGCGATACGGTTTTGGGTCGTCCGCAGAGCCGGTGTCCGAGGAAGGAGAGAAGGGAGAGAAAGAGCTGCGACGACTTTACCCCTGGCTTGTCTTGTCTTGTTAGTCTTCGTCCTAGCCGGGGTGTCTTCACGGATGACAGTGAGTACACGCAACAGTTCTCTACTGGCCATTTGCTCGTGGAGTTTGTGTTTGCTTGTTCTGTATTATTATGTTGGCTAGTGTATTGGGGGTGTGGAGGGGGGTGGGTGGGGGTGGGTGGTAGGTGTAGAATGTAGAAGTGATTGCCGGTTGTGGTATGTTGTAGTTTCTAGAGTAGTGGGCGTCGAATTAGTTGGGATTTAACGCCGAGCCTGCGACTAAGGCCATTTCACTAATTAGCGTCGTAGGGTGAATTCGGAAGTGAGTCACGGGGTGACGTGTAAATATGTATTCTGCTGAGGTTGAATTTATTGTTGCGGGAAGCGTGATGCGATTGTAAATATGTATTTTGTTGAGGTTAGATTTGTCATGAGGGAGAAAAGTGAAGGGAATGTGAGATTTAATTCATCGTTGTGGGGAAGAGGTGAAGGGAATATGTTGAGGTTGAATCTACCGTTGTGGGAGAGAAGTGATGGGAATATAAAAGACGGCAATTAGAGTTGCGGGAAGGGGGATGTGATTATCTTGTTTCGTTTGTTAGGTATTTATATGTGTTTGTTTTTTTTTTTGGTTTTTTTTTTTTTGCACCTGTGTTTTAGTGCATCCTTAAATCCAAAGAGCTAAGGGGCTAAGTCTGCCACCGTGCCGTGGTACTGAGAGTGGAGGCTGACTGTGTCACTCCGCCTTGTGGGGCTACGACGCCGAACCTGAGTGCCTTTGCGAGTGTCGCGGCGCGCCTCGTGTTAGTCAGGTCGGGTCGTCCCGTTTATTTTCTAACCTGTTTAAGCGAAGTTTTGTTTGCGTATAATCTTGTAAAGAACACTGAGGTTTACTTCATCTCCTCGTAGTGACTGTATTGTGAGAGGAGCTTTGTCACAGTGACATTTTGAGTTATTGTAAAAGCGGCCTGTGTTGCGGAAGACCGCCTTATCGCGGAAGCAAGAGCGTCGAGCTGAGCTGCGCATAACGGTTGTGCTTCCGGCGAGAAGGTCCAGTGACGTGAACTATGCTGAGTTAATTCAACTTTCAGTCATGTTAGGTTAAGGACGTTTGCCCCATTTGTATACGCGATATTGTTTATTTTGAAACGTTGCTAGTTAAAGAAGCCTTGTTTATTCTGAAACGTTGCTAGTTAAAGAAGCCTTGTTTGTTCTGAAACGTTAGTTAAAAGAGCTTTGTGCTGTGAATGTCTAGTTTGCTAGTGCATTAGCTTAATTCGAACTTGTCGTTCGTGCTCCCGCTGAGGAGATGTAGTAGCTTATGAACAATATTCCTTTTTCTCGATCTTCATTTGTGTTAGTAAACATATTTGGTTGATCGTATGTTTGATATTTTGCTATTTGCCATACCATAGTACGTAAGGAGCCACGTGCTGTTGAGGGAATCTTCGCGGAAGCAAAGGCGTTGGTCTACTGGCGTTATCGTCTGACGCTTGTGCTTCCGTCGGGGTCCGGTGGCTTTTGGGTTTAATCTTTTCAGTTTCGTTGTATTGAGGATATTAGTTTTATTATATATTGTTCATTTGTATTTTATTAGGGATATTTACTTTATTATATTTTGTTATTTTGTATTGTGTATAGCGGTTTGGGGAGTTTGGACGTATGTGTGTGAGTGTGACATGTGAGCGTGTGGTTAGAATTGAATGAGGTTATAGTTGGTGATTGTTAGGGTTATATTTAATAAATGTCGTCGTCATTGTTCCTCTGATGTTTGTTTTAGGTTTGTGTTAGTGTGGGTTGGGTGTACCTCGAGTGTTAGCGCTCATAGTTCGCGCCCCGAAAGCGGGGTCGTGACAGAGCCTACTTCCTCAATCCTCTGCTCAGCTGCAACGACCCATAAAAATCTATTAATATTAATGATCGGTCTATTCTTTGTTTATTTATTCAAGTATTCATCATTAGTTATTTATTTATGTATTATTTTTTTTAATTATTTATCTTTTATTTATTTATAACCGTGTTCCTCAAGCCCAGCATTAACCTGACATTCATAATCCAAACACCATATTTAGTTTTCAACAAAAATAGCGTCACCAGCGCCCCAGCGACATGTAGCTTAATAGCCACCCAAACTTCAATCGCCTCACCTCAAGCTGGGGTAAAATCTGGGGTGTGAATCTGGGAGCGTCCGGGATTTATAAAACGAACACTGTACTTGAGCAGTGAGTTGATTGTTTTCATCAGCACAAGTGAACATTCCTACACCCAACTCTGAAAAAATACCCTTCTCAGTGAAAATCAGCTGGAGTCGACCTTCGACAAAAAGAGGAATGGATTCTCATGAGCCCCGGCGACTGGGTGGGCTCATGAGAATCTATTCTTGTTGCAGCAGAGAAAGGGTTAGGGAGGGAAGGGGGTGGGGGAGGGGAGGAACAAGTGAGTGCGTGAATTGGTCGGTAACGCTACAGAGGGTAAACACACCCCAGGCCATCTATCGATAGTGACCCGTGTACCGTTGTAATTAAACCATTGTGGCCAGGATAGGGCGCAGTTAAATGGTGCCAGAGTGACACGCAACCAGTCTGCAGGGCCTGCACAGCGGCGAGTTCCCCGGGGTGGGCAGGTAAAAATCAGCTCAGAACTGAAGAACACTGAGCAACTTGGGGATGGAGTCAAACCGAAGTGTACCGAGGCTTCGCGAAGCGACCTATACTATACTCTTTGGACAAACGCCGTCCAGTAAGCGAAGATCCTCTGGCCGACGTCGGCAGCAGTAGCCCCGGGCCCGGGACCACTGCGGCCGATGTCGGCCAGAGATAAGTTTGCTTAATGGGATCATACTGCTGGAGCTGACGGCATTCGGATGGCCTTTTGTAGTGGATGGGGTTTGGGAATGTAGTCACAGGCATCTGACGGCGTAAGGTAAGATTTTGGTGAACAATACGCCAGGACAGTAAGTAACCTGTCCTCGGGCAGATGTCGGCCTCACTTGACTCGTGTGCGTCGGCTGTGCTCAGGGGTAAAAAGGATCTATTTAGCCGTTTCCCGCTCTGCCGTTTGCCTTTTCCTGTTTCAACGTTTGCTTATTTTGCGCCAGTGCAAGAGTTCGTGTTTTATATTTTCATACAGGTATACCGGCAAACGGCATAATATCAGCACACAACATATTTCAGACAATTTATTGCGAAATAATAAAAATAAAGGATTTTCCAGCATTTACATTGATGTCATCTCAAGGCAAAAGACACGGACTATCAAGAGTAAGTCCATTTTGTGCAAATGTAGATGTTCATTGCATGACAATGAAAATATTTTGACAAGAATTGACTACCCCGGTAAGCAAAAGTCCTCAGACCCATGACGGCCTCAGTGGGCCCGCGCACAGCTGTGCGCGGGCCAACTGCGGCTGTCGTGGGCCAGCTGGCGTTTTAAATTGCTACTGGTGTCACTGTCTTCACATGGCAGAATTCACAGAAGCGGATAAAATCCGTTTTCATGTTTGCAGAAAATACAAAACGGTACTTCACCATATACTTCACCGAGCGTTGCCCAACTAACCATGACGTCTGCCCTAGCCGACCCAGTAAGCAAAAGTCATCGGGCCAACGGCAGCCCAGTGGGCCCGCACACGGCTGTGCGCGGGCCCACTCCTGCCGTCGTGTGCCCGAAGACCTTTCTGCGACGGGGGGAGTACCCTTCGCATACTGGGCAGATAACGAACACACTAGATAGTGAGACAAGTAATTGATCATAGGACACTGTTTTATGTGGAGACTGGTGGTGAACATCAGAACATACCAGCACCCTACACGCCCCCCCCCCCCCTCCTCCCCTCCCCGCCACCACCACCCCGGCAATTTAATTAAAACGATTAATCCCCTGTAGCTTGATCTGCATGTTGTGACCTTTCCTAGGAATATGAGTCCTGAAAACCGCCATTCATTTTACGCAGCATCAAGAATCCATAATGTGTAATAAATTTAACCCATTCAGACATGACGCACTACAGCAGGAGAAGGGTCGACTATGATAATTCAAGGGTAGTGCCAGATTAGCTTGGCGCCTGTCGGCGCCAAGCTAATCTGACACTACCCTTGAATTATCATGATCGACCCATTTCCTGCAAGAGGTGCATAGTCATTAGATGAGGGCTTCAAAGTTTGGGAAATACGTGCGTCGGGCTGAATGAGTTAAACGCAACGCTTTTCATAATATCACTTAACAAACCATACAACTTGTCCCAGACGATGGGCATGATATATACGTAATTGATAAAACAGATTGCCATTATTCCGCGTTTCCTGTTTCGGTTAGAAGCTGACAAGATAACACATTTACGGTGTCAAAACGGTCAATAGATTTGCAGTACTCAACACGTAAAATTTGAGACTTACCTAATTCCCCATGTCGACGTAATATCCGGCAGTTAGATGATACTTGTCATTAAAAAAAAAAATGTCATCATTATTTAACTCATTCAGCCCGACGGCCGTATTTCCCAAATTTTGGAGATGTCATCTAATGACTATGCACCAGTTGCAGGAGATGGATCGACCATGATAATTCAAGGGCAGTGCCAGATTAGTTTGGCGCCGATAGGCGCCAAGCTAGTCTGGTACTACCCTTGAATTATCATGGTCGACCCATCTCCTGCTGTAGTGCGTCAGGGCTGAATGGGTTAAACACCAAAGGCACACCGACGAAAATAAAACACACAAGAGCCACAGACCTTCAAGAGCCCTCGCAGAGTGCGTAGGCCCATGAGGATCTATGGCTCTTGCGGATCAGTGACAGTGCCTCTAGAAAGAATGAATGAATGACTCTCAACGTATTGTTTTTAGGCAAATGCACGTCGTATTTCAAGGGCAGGCTAATAATTATGTCTGATAAAAGTCTTGTCATGTTCCTGCGTTTGGTTGCCGGTGTCTGCAGTGGGGAAGTCCTCAGCTCATGACGCTCAGGTTATTTGTGTTCTGGGTGTATCCTTTTTTGGTTGTAGACATGGTTCACAGTTTGTGACATAATACCAGGATGTTTTGCGTTTCAGAACACCGAACTGACGACAACTTCAGGATATTTCTAACGCATTCATCCTTAACTTATTCAGCCCGTATTTCCAAAATGTTGGAGGCGTCATCTAATGACTATGCACCAGTTGCAGGAGATGGATCGACCATGATAATTCAAGGGCAGTGCCAGATTAGCTTGACGCCGACAGGCGCCAAGTTATTCTGGCACTACAGTTGACTTATCATGCTCGACCCATCTTCTGCTGTAGTACGTCAGGGCTGAATGGGTTAATCTCGATACCCCAATGGTACAGGTTTCAGGGGCGTATCAGTTACCTACAGGACACGGGGGATGGAGGGTGGGGAGTGGGGGGGGGGGAGGTAGAGGGGGTCCAACATTTTGTTTAGGACCTTGAACACACAAAAGGCCTCCCGGGCGCTAAACCTTGCTTCCAGGGGCAGAAATATCCAGGGGCGGGGGTAGGGGTGGGGGGGAAGGGGGCCGGGGGGGGGGGGGTAGAGGTGTGTATATTAAATCTCACCCAAAAAATCAAAAAGTGAGGAGAGGGGTGAGAGGTGTCCAAACACCCCCAAAATAGACTTTGTTATAGCATTTTAAAGAATTTTGGGTCGGGGGTGGGGGTGGGGGTGGGGGGGGGGGGGGCGGAACCCCTCGGATTCCCTCCCCCCTAGATCCGCCCCTCGGTTTGATTTTCACTCACACAACAATTAGACCGAACCAGGGTCAAACTGTATCGCGAAACTGTTAAGTAATTACCAGGACTAAAATTATGATTAAACTTAAAGTTCTCCTCGTGGTTGTCTAGTATCTATTAAAGTCTAATGATGTTGCACAATGACCTCGCTTTAATTTGTTTTTTACTCGTACATTGGAAAAAAACACATTAATCGCTATAAAGATCTATGCATTACATGCAAAACGTCATCCCATGCAATTATGAAATGTCAGTGATATATGCACATTACATTATTGACCAAGCTGACGTGAAGATGTAATAGCTCAGCGCCAATCAAATCTGACAAGGCTGCGTGCGCCAAGACAAAAGCCCGTAAATAGAATGCACTCAGTGGACTTTCGCTTCTCCGAAAACCGCATGGCATGTTTCAATATCCTGCCTGCAGTTTCAACAACAATAACTCTGCACTGACAATAAATTGGTGTGCTGTCGGCATTTTCAGTGAAAACATTTTTTTTCATTTCTACAGTAAATTGAGGTTCAGGCATGAATCAAGCGACAATAATGCTGTTCCTCCTCTGCTGAAAAGACTGAAGTGATCTCTTCTGAAAATCAACACCAAATCAGCACATTGATAGAACGCAGCACGCTGAACTTCTCAACGATAATAGAGAACTGATCTAAATTGTGATTGACTCACAATGCGCGAGGCATAGATCTTCATGAGCGCCTGCATTGCAGGGGCACATAATGATCTATGATTGGAGCAGACAGAGTTGTCTCTCTTCTTTTAGTGAAGTTTTTTTTTCCGCCTGCAAACACTGACAAACAAAACCGTTACATTCACGATTGGTGTATTGTTTGTTACTGTTACGTGGGGAATTAGACTTTTGTTGCATTTATATGAAAAAAATAGGGTTATTGTTACCACAGACCTGCCAGCAGCCATGTGGTGCGCACGACACTCAATCCATGGCAGATGCGGGGTATGCTTAGGCGTTGGCACAAAGCAAGTAATCTTGTCAGTTCCGAATTTTAACTAATTCGCGTCCAGCCGTATCCGGATGCGCGGCATAAGCTGCGCATCTGGATACGGCTGACCGCGAACGAGTTAACACCACAGTCGTGGAAAGCCTTCTCCAACGCATGACCATGCAACTAAATTGCAGAACAACTGCAATACATAAAAAAGTGAATTTGCTAGAGAGGAAACTTAACGACATTTTGGCATGGTATATAGTTGCTATAGTCAAACTGACAACAAACAGAAAAAGGAAAGGGGAAAACAGATCAACTATTATGGATAATTGTGTTCTAGTCTGTGACTTCTCAGACCAGTAAAATGTTCACATGACTATTTCAAAATTTTAGATTTATGTCCTGACGTGCAAAAGAAAATAAATGCGAAATCATTGGAATCATCGCATTTTTATTTATTTTTTTTATTTTTTTGCTTCTCCGTATACAAGTAAACAAACAACAAAGATACTGACGGTGTGACGATGACGATGACGATGACCACCAAAACAAAACACACAAAAAAAAAAACAACCTGGGACACAGACATACATTTATTGTAGATGTATTTGTGCAGGGATAATCTCTGCAAATGAATGTTTCACGTAATACGCCAATGATATATTCGTGCACATTGTAAACGTTGCGTAACACACACACACACACACACACACACACACACACACACACACACACACACACACACACACACACACGCACGTACGCACACACACACACACTTATATCAGACATACATTTATTGTAGATGTCTTTGTTCAGGCATAATCTGCAAATTAATGTTTCACGTAATAATGATATAGGGACCTGTTCGTGCACATTGTAAACGTTGCGTAACACACACACACACACACACACACGCACGCACGTACGCACACACACACACACACACTTATATCAGACATACATTTATTGTAGATGTGTTTGTTCAGGCATAATCTGCAAATTAATGTTTCACGTAATAATGATATAGGGACCTGTTCGTGCACATTGTAAACGCTGCGTAACACCCACACACACACACACTCACACACTAACACACACACACACACACACACACACACACACACACACACACGCACGCACGCAAACACACATACATATCAAGGTCACACACACACACAAACACACACACACACACACACACACACACACACACACACACACACACACACACACACGCACGCAGGCACACACGCACGCAAACAAACACATCTTGAAAACAACAAAAACTCGGTCATGAACAATCTTCGTTGCATATTCTGCATTACAAAATGTAGGCCAGTGAATGCACTCTGTTAAAACCGTGGTGTCTCGAACATTATTCACACACACACACACACACACACACACACACACACACACACACACACACACACACACACACACACACACACACGCACACACACACACATATACACACACGCACACACACACACACACAAACACACACACACACACACACACACACACACATCTTATTCTTGCATTATCTTGGCTTGACTTCGCGAACGAAGATTCTATAGGGCTTGCCCACGTCGTCTGCAGGCATTTTCGTGGCTGCGGAGGCCAATCCGGGACAGGCAGGTTCGACCGCAGTGGCTGCAGGGGAAGGTCTGGTCAGGGTTCTGAGTTACGGCAACTCGGTTTTTTCTCCTGAGCCGTTTGTCCTTAAGGTTAGCTCTGCGAGAGTCCTCAAAGGAGACGGCTGCCTTGTAGATGGTGGAGCGCCAGGTGTCACGGTCCGCAGCAAGCGAAGACCACTGGCGGTGGTCGATTTGGCAAGCACTAAGTGACTTCTTGAGACCGTCTTTGTATCTCTTCTTTGGTGCCCCTCTGTCACGGTGTCCAGTAGCAAGCTCGCCGAACAGAGTGATCTTGGGTAGGCGATGATCCTCCATCCTGGAGACGTGCCCCGCCCAGCGAAGCTGTGTCCGCAGCAACAAAGCCTCGATGCTCATAGTTTCTGCCTGTTCAAGGACCTCGACGTTGGTGACATAGTCACTCCAGTGAATGCCCAGGATGGTACGCAGGCAGCGCTGGTGAAAGCGTTCGAGGAGTCGTAGTTGGTTGCGGTAGAGGGCCCAGGACTCGGAACCGTACAGCAGGGTGGTGAGGACGACAGCTCTGTACACACTGATCTTGGTGCCCGTTTTCAGCTGTTGATTGTGCCACACCCGCTTGAAAAGTCGCCCAAAAGCGCTGTTCGCTTTTGCCAGCCTGCTGTCAAGCTCCTTGTCCAGCTTGGCATCTGACGTGATGATGCAGCCAAGGTAGGTAAACTGGTGTACTGACTTCAGTTCAGACTCGCCGATGGTGATGTGGGGAGGGCGATGCTCTACCTTGGGTGCCGGCTGATGTAGTACCTCTGTCTTTTTCAGACTGACCTCGAGTCCAAAGAGCTGGGCAGCATCTGCAAAGCAGGATGTGATGCGCTGCAAGGCTCTCTCTGTGTGTGCAACAAGGGCAGCGTCATCAGCAAAGAGCAGCTCACGAATCAGTTGGTCTAGGGTTTTCGTGTGGGCCTGCAGTCGTCTGAGGTTGAACAGGCTGCCATCGAGACGATACCTGATGTACACTGCATCGTCATCGTCGAGGTCTACTGTGGCCTGCTTCAACATCATGCTAAAGAAGATGGTGAAGAGGGTTGGTGCCAGCACGCAGCCCTGTTTCACGCCGTTGATAATGGGGAATGGTTCTGAGAGGTTACTGTTGAGTCTAACCTGGCCTTGCTGGTCCTCGTGGAGCTGGACGATCATGCTTAGGAACTTTGGGGGACAGCCAAGTCGCTCCAGGATCTGCCACATGCCTTGCCTGCTCACAGTGTCGAATGCTTTTGTTAGGTCGACAAACGTTACGTACAGCCCTTTGTTCTGCTCGCGGCACTTCTCCTGAAGCTGTCTCAGCACAAAGACCATGTCGGTGGTACTCCTGTTGGCTCTGAAGCCACACTGGCCCTCTGGGAGGTGGTCTTCAGCGATGGCAGGTACCAGCCGATTCAGGAGCAGCCTTGCGAGAATTTGCATTATAAATCACATCCATTTGCACAACGTAAGTATTCTGACGAGCAAACTGCAACCGACGTTGGCCCAAGGACCTTTGCTTGCTGGGTAGTGACAGAAATATCACCAGAAGAAAACCTCACTATCGCGTTTCTATGTTGCTTTAGTCGGTGACTGAAGCATCTAAGTTGTTCACCCTCCCTCGATCGGTACAAGAGGACAATGATCGACAATGATGGTTTGAGGACTGTGACAGATTAGTTTGACGCCTCTAAGCGCCTAGCTATTCAGGCACCACCTTTGAACTATCATGGTCGATTTATCTCCTGAAGTGTTACGCAATTATCAGGGGGGCATCCCAATGTGTGGAGTAAATGAAATTTAAAATAATAATAATAATAATAAATGACGTCAAATAAAAGTAGCACAATGACTGACAAAGCTGCAACGGTCTGGATTTCTTAGTTCACAATCTTCATACAGACAGAAACACAGTGGGATATGTTATGAGGCAAGAGATGCAACAGTGAAGATGACCTGACAAAAATACACACATAGCTCAAAGCGTGTAGTGAAAGAAGCAAAACAAAAGAAGTGACGTAAAAAAGTGTTAACACAGCAATCAAAAGAGGTCTTTACTTTTAACCCTTTGGATGTCGGTGTCGGTGGAACCATCGCGACTCTTCATATCAATGAACCGTTAGAACGAGGGCGACACCATATTGTTAGACCCTGTGGAACCAGACTCTTCAATTACGAACTGATAAGATATTAAACGCCGACAAAGGCACAGCATTTGCCTCAAAGATCAACTACGCTGGTCGCCATTCTTAAATACAGATGTGCGGCTACCATAAGTGATAACGGATTGATAACAGTTTACGAATAATTGACCGAATGCACTCCAGTAAAAGGAAACAGACTTTGAGCCAGCGGGGAAGCCTGAAAAAGGGGGCATAACCGTCGATAATTTCAGAGGAGAAATGGAGAAGACATGCCAAGTGCCAGATGTCCAAAGTGAAGGATATGCAAAATGTCACGTTCTGGAAATGGGTCCCATATTGACCCATTTAACCCCAACGCCCTACAGCAGGAGATGTATTGGCCTTGATAATTCAAGGGTAGTGCCAGATTAGCTCGCCGTCTGATGTCCTGCAAGTAGTACATAGTCGATAGATGCGGCGCGTATCGAATGAGTTAAAAGGATAAAAATCAATTTAAAAAAATCAAATAAACAAACGGAAAACTCAAGAAAGTCACAGAAAACGCCCGTTACAAACGTCTGACATCATTCAAATTCGAATTTTGTAAAACACATACTGTATGTTATGATATGACGCAACATGACGCACTGAGGAGTGTGTATAGGAAAGAATCACACTTTCGGACAACGAAATTGTGACCTGGTCTGTAATTTTGGACCTTACGTCTCGTTTAGAGCCGTAAGGTCCAAAATCACAGACCAGCACACTTTCTTTTTGTATCATACCGTGTTTAAACAGGTTCCTACCGTACTCACTCAATCAGTCTGTATTGGTTTTATGGCGTCCTTTTGACTGTAGTGGCAGAGGTTATCCGACCCTATCACACAACAAGAGTCCTGCATTACAAGGCTCATTGGGGATGATTAATAGTGTGCTGGTCTGTGATTATGAACTTTACGGCGTAAAGCCGTAAGGCGTAAAATGACAGAGCAGCACACAAACACTCTGACTGAAGCGTGATGTCATATCAAGTCCGCCTTGAATATTTCTTGAGAAATTTTAGAGACTGATATGATGAACCGTGCGGTTTACAATTGATCAGACATTCTGCCGATGTCAAACGCTACATATACACGTTTAACCCCTTGGCTGCTACTGACCATACCGTTCGGCGGAAAAGACGCGTACTTAAGCGTCTTTTCCGCTGAACGGCATCGTCAGTAACAGTCAAGGGGTTCATACTGACTTTCTCGTCTGATGTTCTTGAAACAGCGCGAAGTCCGGATTTCGGTCATTTTGCTTTCATAGTGGATGCAATGACGTTTAAAACAGTCTTCTACGCATTGTGAGCGTTCAATCCAAGGAAGACGTTGGGCATGTTCTGTAGTATGTGTAGTATGAAAGGTCCTGGTAAATCAGAATAAGACAGCTGCAGAGCACCTGAGCTGATCAGTGTTAAGGTCGTGTTACAACTTCCCCTGTCCCCCATACCCATAACCCATCTCAGAGGGTCTTCATTTATTACTATTGTGGCGTATGCGTTAACGCATTTACGGCCTAAAAATGGCAAAAGCCACCCATCTGCAACAGGCAAAGAACCTTATGAGCCCCTCCTGCGATTCTTTGCCTTTTGCAAAACCTTTTCATATCACTGACTTTGGATAGATGAGCCTATTCGGTGTTGCCTTTGCTCTGCTTCACAGAGACAATGTTACGTCCACTGGCAGTGTAAGTGTAAACCAACCAACCAACCAACAACGGTAAAATTGATTAACCCTCGCCTGCCACTTTACGTAATTTGTGTTTCTGAAATCGTTGTTCATTCAACGACAAAAGACAAAACCGTCCAAGAAGGATGGATACGAATCGGTCTCAGCAAGAGGCATAGATCATCATGAGCCTCGCAACTGCTGGGGCTCATGACGATCTATGTCTCTTGCAGTTGGATTGTTTTACCTTTTTCTCGGCAGTCAAGGGGTTCTTTAATAAGCTTAGCATTTCTACGATGCGATGAACTGACCATATTTGTTGCTGCCTAAAAATCAACGATGCACTGTTCAAGGAAGTACATCCCACAACCTTAGGGACATTTTCCTGCTTTCTTCCATAAACAATGCGGTCAGGCGGGGTGATCTCATTCAACATTGTCTCGGAAGCGATGGTTGTTTTCCAGAAAGTATGCACTTGTCAAGAGACAGAGATCCTTATGAGGCCCCGCAGTTATTCGCAGGAAGCATAGATCCTCATAAGCTCCTGCAGCTAAAGTTATGTCTCTTGTTGGTGTTATTCTTTTTGTTATGTTTAAACACACTCTACACGGGACCGAAATCCCAAAATTTTGAAGGTGCCCTCTGAAGGACTGTATTACAATTCTAGAGACAGATAGTTCAAGGGTGCGAAGCTATTCTGGCACCACCCTTGAACTATCATGCTCGATCCGTGTCTTGCAGTGGTGTGTCAGGGCTGAATGCGTTAAGTCGAAATACTAACTACAGTCTACTCCGCTTATAACAAGGTCGAATACAACAAAGTCGGATATAACAACTCTTTTCCAGAGGATCTTACAGCACTCTTTCCATGTAAATAACTTCGCTTATAACAAACTTCGGATATAACAACAAGAAAAATTGGGTCCCCTGGCGATTTGTTATAACCGGAGTTTACTGGATAACAGGATTATTGGCATTTTCAAAGTCAGTTGCGCAGCATCAAAGATTTCTGACAGATTTTTGTCTCTTACAGTTTCTTGCACAGAGACAAAAACATGGACACGTTTTTTGAAGTTCAAAGACTATTGACTTTCCGCAAAAGGCATTGATCCTCATGAGCACCTGCAAGGGCAGGGAGCACATGATGATTCATGCCTCTTGCTGACTTGACTCTTGTAACTGCAGTATGTTTAGTATGCGGCAAAACTGGACATAAACGAAAGTGGAAAATCTGTCGAGGTCATTAAATCAAAGAAACACAATTAGTGATGACAACTGCTCGCATTCCGTCCGTAGAATGCTATCACGTCCGTCGATGATTAAGCCAGAAGTACCGGACCACACACATACGTCATACAGTGCCGATGACATGGTTGTGCAATTATCAGTGGACAATAACGCCAGTGTACGCCACCACTAAAAGGTCTGGCCGACTTTCTCGAGTGTCGTGTGCGTCTTTTTGTGAGTCATATGCGGCTGTCCGTTTCCGGTGAATGCGCGTGCGGATTGGCAGGTGGGGTAACTCGTTAACCTTCCGTCGTCAGTGCTAGCTTGAAAAACGACGTCGTCTGGTTACATTCTTCAGGCAATCCAGGTTATCTGCAAGAGGCATAGATTTTCATGCGCTCCTGCTTTTGCAGGAGTTCATGAGAATCTATACCTCTTGGTGAAAGTGATAAAATTAAGTTAGTAATCTCAGGTTAAACCTTCGACTGTTTAAAAGAGCAAGCTATGTGCACTTCGTTTTCATGTGTGTTAAGTGCGCGATGGTTGAGGAATAACGCATAAATGTTATAATGGGTTTCTCATTCATTCAAAACATATTTTCAGGACATGGTACGTTTAATTAATGAGTTATGCAGCCTCAAGCACTTTCTGCCCTCTCGTCCTTTGTAAGTTTACACAAAAGAATTTTTTTTAATGAGAAAGGTCACAACGTAATAATAACAGTGCGGAGAGTACGATTACAAAACGTTTGTCAGTAATAGATGAACAAACTGTATGCTCACATCGATTAATAAACTGGTTTATTAAACGATGTGAGCATTTAATTCGGCTGTCGGTAGTGGTTTTTGTCGCGATGATTACTCATTGCGACAACAAGCGTCAGCGACAGCCAAAGGTTAACACTATGGAAGCAACAAACACTCTCACGACAAATAACGATGCATTAATAAATGATTGATTGATTTATTGATTGATTGATTGATTGATTGACTGGCTGACGGATGCATCATTGATTGATTGATTGATTGATTGATTGAGTGAGTGAGTGAGTGAGTGAGTGAGTGAGTGAGTGAGTGAGTGAGTGAGTGAGTGAGTGATCGGTCGGTTGGTTGGTTGTTTGGTTGATTGGGTGAGTGATTGAATACTGATTGACAGACTAATTGATTGGTTGATTTCAATAATGAATAAACATCTAATCGTAATAGCGTAATATCACCAAATTCACAATCTTCCATTTTTTGTACCAAAGCCGGCCTCTTAATTCCATTTTCTGTACCAAATTAAGCTTCATCGAGAGCTGAAAGGAAAAGTGCGTCATCTGTTACATTAGAGACGCATGGCCCGCGCTGACACACCAAAGTCATAGTTCAACTCCGACCAGCGCCCGGCCACGCGTAGAAATACAAAATGTCGTCCGGCGACACGTGGAAGGGGGTCGTTAGTGCCAACGCTGTTTTCCCGCCTAATTTGATGGGCAATCGGATTGTCAGCTCTTTTCAAGTCTGCCGTTAGCACGGAGACACATTTATGCGGAGCTAGCTGACAATCGTTTCGCCTGATCACAAACGGAGAGGCGCTAATTCTTCACGGTAATTTTAATTTCAATTGATTAATTGTACTTTGTTTAGTTAACTCAGTTCTACCCCAAGACCGAAATCCTTAGATCTTGCCGTTGTCCTCTGAAGACTGCGTTGCAGTGCAGGACAAAGATCGACCATGATAGTTCAAGGGTGATGCCAGAATAGCTTGGCGCCCATAGGCGCCAAGCTATTCTGGCATCACCCTTGAACTATCATGGTCGATCCTTATCTTGCTCTGGTGTATCTGGGGTAGGATGAGTTTAACCCCTTTGACTGCTACTGACGATACCGCTCGGCGAAAAAGACGCGCAGTCACTCGCCTTTTCCGCCGAACGGTATCGTTAGTAGCCGTGAAGGGTTAGTCCAGTGGGTGAGCGTATACATGTCACATTGGGATTATTAACCTTTTGCGTGTCGGTAGGGTGTTTTTGTCGCGATGATTCCTGCAGGAATCCATCATCACGTCAAAAACTGCTACTGACACGCAATGGGTTAACTCATTGTGCCCGAGGTACGAAATACCCACATTTTGGAGTTATCCTCTGAGGACTGCATTACAATTCAGGAGACTGATCGACCACGATAGTTCAAGGATGGTGGCAGAATAGCTTGGTGTCTATAGGCGCTAAGCTATTTTGCCACCACCCTTGAACTATCATGGTCGAGCCATATCTTGTTGTTGTGTGTCGCTGGCAGAGTGAATTAATGTCTTGATTGCCAGAGGCCACAACTTGTGCTTCTAAAATTACAGTAAATTCAACACCAAAGAATCATTAATGACTCCAACAAAAAGGCATACATTGTCATGATCCACAGCACCGCAGGAGGAATCGTGGTCAGGGGGGTGGGGTGGGGGTGGGGGAGGGGTCGTGATGTTCCATGCCTCCTGCACTTGGTCCGTGTTCATTTTTTTCTTTGCAGTGAAAGGGCTAACGTCGAGAATGCATCAAAATTTATTAAGAATCTGATTTGGGGTCTAACTCCCTTTTTCTTGGCTCGCTTAACTTGACGACACATTGGCGGACGCGGGTCTTGAGAAAATTTAAACTTGATCGTGAAAGTAAAAAACACATCAAGCCTAATCCAGATCAAAAAAGTGACTGCCAAGCGTGTAAAATGCAAAGAAGTACCCAGGGGAGAAAGAAACACGATTATAAAAGACAGTTTTGTGTTGCTTTGTGTTGTAACTGGCCTTTCTAAGCGTGTTTCTTTCTTCGTTGGGTACTTCTTTAAATAAAGCCTAGTGGGCACTAGTGCTCGGCCCTGGATCGAGAGAATTAATCTCTCTTTGTCGATGCTCATTTTAGAGGGTCACAAACAGTTTACCTCTATTCCCGAGGCAAACCGAGTTCGTGAGTAAAAAAATGATCCTTAATCCATTCAGCTCTGACGCCCTACAGCAGGAGATGGGTCGACCATGACAATTCAAGGGCAGTGCCAGATTAGCTTGGCGCCTGTCGGCGCCAAACTAATCTGGCACTGCCCTTGAATTATCATGGTCGATCCATCTCCTGCAACTGGTGCATAGTCATTAGATGACACCTCCAAAATTTGAGAAATACCGCCGTCGGGCTGAATGAGTTAAATGCAAAACCAAAAAAAAGCATAAAATAAAAAAATTAAAAAAATAAAAAAGTGTCCGGCATGCGGTTCGCTCGTGCGTTGTTTTAATATTTGTATTTATTTGTCGTATTGTTTGTTTTTGCGTGTGACAGGCAGAGACAAGCTTAGGCCTACTTGTGACAGTTAAAGTTAAATCGGGAAGGTCGCCATATATGAGCCATGCGCGTGTCATAGAGCTTGTGCAGTGACGTAGTAATGATGGCACGTGGAGACGTCGCACAGGAGTCCCCTTGATTTTGTGGCCCCCGCGCGGGTTCCCCTTGATTTTTTGTCCTCCCCGAAAATAGCAACAAAGCCAGATCTTGGTTTTAGTGTCACTCCTAAAAAACGATGCTTTGACACTTGCTCTATGGGCTGAGAGTGAAGGGACAGCTCAAGGGGTTGCAAACCACGATGATGCTTTTGGCGTGTCGTCACCATCATACTTTTCGTTTTATGAATACTAATAATCATATGATTTTTTTCACACCAAGTTGACACTTCATCTAAACTATGTTGGAGTACAGCGCTCACGGTTGAAACATTTTTATCAGATACATGTAATGATGTATCGTCAGCAAATAGTTCACAGTTTGTGTCAGGGTGTGATATTGACAGTGGAAGGTCATTTATGAAGATGTTGAATAATAACGGTCCTAGGGTGGATCCCTGAGGAACACCATGGGTCACCAGTCCTTCCGCTGAGTATTTAGCATCAAGAACACTTTCTGCGTTCTGTCTAAGAGATAGGACGAGAGAAGAGCAACTGCAATTGAATCAATGTGATATAAAGGTAACTTCTTTAGTAAGATTGAGTGGTTAATGAGATCGAAGGCTATTTTAAAATCTAGAAATACTACACCTGAAAGTTTGGACTCATTTATGGCAGTAAGCCATTTGTGGGTCATGAGAGTTAAGGCTGTCTGACACAAATGTTTAGGCCGAAAAGCTGATTGGGCTGTACTAATAAGGCGGTTTTCCTTCAGAAATTGAAGTAAATGATTATTATATGCTTTTCAAATGGTTTGGACACCGCTGATAAATAGAAATAGGTCTGTACTCACTTGGGTCGCTCAGATCTTTGCTGTTTGGTACAGGTATAACTTTTGCTATTTTCAGTTTATCGGGAAACATGCTCTTTTGAATCAAAAGGTTATATATAAAGGTTAACAATTCAACACTATAAAGGAGCGCAATTTTCAGGATTTTACTGCTAATACCGTCAACACCCCAAGATGTTTACTTTTCATGTTGGTTATAGATTTTTGTACATCAAGGACGGTCATTAGGGGAACTGAGACAGTATTGCCAGCGTTTATCTGACTGTGCTGCGAGGGAAAGCAAGGGGGTGATGATCGTTCTGGGTGGGGGTGGGAGGTAGTTTGGCGGGCTGGGAGAGGGGGTGGGTGGGACTGTAATGAAGGAGAGAGAGAGAGAGAGAGAGAGAGAGAGAGAGAGAGAGAGAGAGAGAGAGAGAGAGAGAGAGAGAGAGAGAGAGAGATTCAATGATTCAATGATTCAATGATTCAATGAAGCTTTATTTATCAACGGTTGAGGCATTGACATCGTCACAGACATAGCCATTTTTCAAACCTGCCGTTGCTACAAAACTACGAGACAAAATACAAAAAAACTAAGTATATAGTTAAACTCGGTAAATGAAACTGACAAAAACATTGCTAGTTTAGGGAAAGAAAGTCCCATGACAATCTCACACACCTAAACTCACACACACACACACACACACACACACACACACACACACACACACACACACACACACACACACACACACACACACACACACACACACACACACACACACACACACACCATCACACCATCACACACGCACGCACAGAGTTTGTAATTGGGAGAATACATAATCAGGGTTACAGGGCAGTATATATTTCACAACGTAATGATTACGACTGCTTCGAGAAGTACTTGAAGAGACTGATTTTGAAACGGGCTAGAGAGGAAGCGGATTTTACGTAATCAGGAAGCGTGTTCCAAGTCTGCGTTCCCGCGAATGACAAACTAGATTTGTATATATCAATTCTCGTTTTGGGGACTAAGAAAAGTTGCCTAATGTTACCAAGCCTAGATTCCGACTTAGAGAAAAGAGTTGTGATATATTCTGGTATTTTCTGGTTCCACACTTTGAACATAAAAATAGCCTTATTGTATTTGAAGTGGTCTTGCAGCGGCAGAAATCCTATTTTGGCGAGTTTTTCTTCTGTTGTGAGTCGTGGGTCAGGAAGGATTAACTTAGCTGCCCTTCTGTGTAACGAGTTGAGTCTCTTCAAGTGGACTTCACTGCATCCATCCCACACCGTTGACGCGTAATCAATATGAGAACGTATGTGAGCATTATAGAATAGTTTGCGCGTGTCCGAGTCGGTGTAATATTTCAGTTTGGACAACATGAAAAGATTTTTGGCTACCGTTCTGCATAAAGTGTCCGTATGAGCCTTCCACTTAAGCTGACTGTCAATTGTAATCCCTAGTAGGCGATGTTCATTAACGTGTTCTATTTGCCTGCCCTTTAATAAAAGGTTAAGTAACAGGGGAGCTAACTGGTGCTTTTGACGAGTGGCGATTATCATAGATTTGGTTTTAATTGGATGAACAATCATAGAATTCCTGTGACACCATTCCGACACTTCATCAAGACTATGCTGCAAGTTGGAAGAAATTACTTGTATATCTTTGTTAGTCATATGAATGGACGTGTCATCAGCAAAAAGATCACATTGTACGTTCTTGCAAGTTATATGAAGTGGCAGGTCATTGATGAATAGACAAAATAATAAGGGACCAAGCACAGATCCTTGTGGAACTCCATACTTTATATCTTTTAGAGAAGAGTAAGATCCATTCATTAGAACTTTTTGTTTACGATCAGTTAGGTATGATCTAAAAAATGCAACTACTTCTGTACTATTCAAGTATTTCTGAATCTTTGTCATTAGAGTGGTGTGATCGATTAGGTCAAAGGCCTTTTTAAAGTCTAAGTAAACGACACCTGTTATCTGGGATTTGTTCATACCCTGGAGCCATGCGTCAACGAGGCGCGTAAGTGCAGTGTGGCACGAGTGTTGTGGGCGAAATCCGGATTGAAAGGGGTGCAGGAGGTGGCGGTTTTCTAAGTAGGCAAGCAGGTGTTTGTGGACATGCCTTTCAAGCGGCTTTGATAGAACTGGTAATAATGAAATCGGTCGATAGTTGTTAGGGTCAGAACGATCTTTAGTTTTTGGAAGTGGAATGACTTTAGCGTATTTTAGTTTGTTAGGGAAAGTATGTTGCTTGATACAAAGGTTGTAAATGTACGTAATAGACTCTACTATGTACGGCAGGGATAACTTAAGTATTTGCGGGCTTATGTCATCAGGCCCCGAAGACTTTTTATTTGGTAGTTTACTAATGAGCAAACCCACCTCATGAACTGCTAGCAAGGGAATGCTGAAGGGGTCTGTGTCCTCTGTTCTGTGTTTACAGAATTCAGAAAGCAAATTAGAACATTCATACTTACTGCTATTAATTGAGGCATTTAGAGTTTCAGCGACTGAAAGAAAATGATTATTAAAAGTTTCTGCAGGAAGACTGCTGGGAATGGTTGTTGAAGTGCCAGGGGAGCCTTTAGTTAGAGTGTTTAATAGGCGCCAGATAGTGGAAGTATCCTTACTGTCTTTCACTGTGTCGCGGATTAATCTTTTCCTTGCCTCTCTGATCATGTACTTAACACGGTTGCGTTGTTGCTTAAATTCAGGAAATAGTTTTTGACTACGCAGATCATCTCTGAGCGCCATCGCTTGCATTATTTCTGGTGGTTAACCATGGAGGAAGAGTGTTTGATTTAACCCTTCTCTCACGAAGGGGTGCGTGTTTGTTTAATACAGTTAGAAAAAGAGTGTACCAAATAGAAAGGGCAGTGTCCGGGTCATTGGAGAGAAGTACATCGTTGAACGGAGTATTATTTAAATCAAATAGGAATTTATTATGGTTAAAGTTCTTGAATGATCGATATGTTATGGTTGTATGGCCGTTTTTCTTTGCTTTCGGAATCTTTTTTGACCATGAACAAACAACTGGATAGTGATCACTAACACTTAGATTTGAAACCTCAACATTACAGACGGCTTTGGGTTTATTAGTGTATATGTGGTCTATAAGTGAGGACGTATTCTGAGTAATTCTGGTGGGCGATTTTACTAACTGGACTAGACCAAACAATGAAGATATTGTATCCCACGCAGTGTGATTCTTAAGGAAGTCTATATTAAAATCTCCCATGAGAAGAAGGTCAGCCTTTCTTTTGCACGCTCTATCAAGGACTAGACTGACTAAAATGGTCATACCATTCAAAAGTGGCGGCAGGGTTTCTGTAAAGGAATCCAACTAGTAGCGGTGTCGATTTAGGGCATTTCACTTCCAACCACAAACACTCTACGTCTGCTGTTTCCAAGTCCAAGCGTCTATGGACTAAATGCTGAATGGAGTTGTGAATGTAGACAGCGATGCCTGTTTGACCTGGGGACGAGGGGTCTCTCCTAGTCAAGGAAAAAGTAGGAATACTAATGGCTTCATCGCTCACACACGAGCTCAGGCGCGTCTCACTAAGCCCAAATAAATGAAACGGTGTGGGATTGCTAATGTAGACAGATATATCGGTTAGTTTATTGTACAAATGAAAAACATTGAGATGCCCTATTCGCATAACTTTCAAATTTATGTCTATTACGGAGAAAGGCAAATTTGTACAGAACAAACAACAACAACAACAAAATAGAATGTCAAAAGAAGTAAGTATACGTTGAGATTATTAAATGAAACAGCACAAATGCATTGCTATGTATATATAAAGCTGGTAAATAGATAAGACACAATGAAATGATTTAGCAGACTAGTCGGCAGGGAAATAATCCAACTGCTCGAACATCAAAGTCCCGATAGCAAGTTCAGTTAGGCGTATCAGCCGCACACGAGCACAATACTGCCGGAGTTTGGTAATGCGCTTTCAGCCCGATACTGCTCAGCGAAGTAAAGCGGAGACACAGTTATCACTGGTGAATTGAAGCTTGATTGAATCATCTTGATTCAATCGAGTTTCCTTCACGCTGATAGTCTGCTGGTATTCGAACAAGCACTGACTGACCTCGTATAAAACACACAGAGTACTCCGATACAGTGAGTAAACTAACGGATCAATGATATTCTAGACTCGGAGAGACTTTATCCACGACGAACGAACAAACGACACAGAAAATGATGATCGTAATTGTTCTTGGTCATCGCAAAATACATGACACTACAGTGGCACATTGATCACCAAAAGTTTTGCTTACTGCGCACTGTCCACAAGCTAACAAGAGTTCTTGAACAGTCAGAAATACAAATACATAAAATAAAAGTCCACAGGCACAGTCTCGAACGAATGCCTACAAGTAAAGTAATAGCGGTGTCAAATACACACGCGGTTTATCAAGGAATAGAAAAAGAAATGAACTGTCAATCGCTAGAATTAATGGAACGACGAAACACCACCGACCGTTGTTGTTTTTTGTTTTGTTGTTGTTGTAAAACAGGTTGTTTTTTAAACAAAGAGAGAGAGAGAGAGAGAGAGAGAGAGAGAGAGAGAGCACTTTACCCTTTGCGTATCGGTAGGAATAGGAATCATGCTCGAGCCCTATAGGAATCATCGCGACAAAACCCTCTACCGACACGCAAATGGTTAACAATCTTAATGTAACATGTACACGCTCATGAATAAAAAACTTAAGTCAAAAAGAAAATTGTCGGGCCACCCACAAAAAAAAAAAAAAAAAAAAAAACGCCACGCCAACAAATTTGTTTCTTTAACAAGGATCGCCCTTGACGTGCGCACACCTGTCTGTTTTGTTTGGGTATTGATATAAGTTGATAAAGAACGGGTACGCCTCACACCCTTAACTGGCTACGCGTGGACTAAAACGATATGAAAGTAAAACCCGCAGTGATAAAATATGTAATGTCACGTATTGCTTATTTAATCAGTGTTGCACGTGTCGTCTTGTATAAAAGAAAGGAATGACAATGTTCGTGTAAACAACAAGTATGACAATCTTACCAAAGCTCTAACTCTTATGCTGTCGGTAGCGGTTTTTGTCGCGATGATTGCTGAGTCTTTTTTTTCATTAAAAAAGGTGATTTTATCCTCTGTTTCTCACATTTGCATTCATAGAAGAGACATCGCTATAGCAGTGCAAAGTAAACGCTGACACATTGTGAATTCCTAGAAGTGAGCAAGAGATCTTCAGGCAATACATGGGCCAGCTGTGACCAAAGGCAGCCAGTGGAACTGGAAGAAGGCATCAGGAGCAATGCGGACACTCAAGATACGCACGACCTTAAAAATGAATAAACAATGAATGCGGTCAAGGTGTCAATCAAAACATATAACAAGCTTCGGATATACAACAAGAAAAACTGGGTCGCCTGATGATTTGTTATATGCGGAGTTTATTGTAAATAAATAAATAATAAATAAACAATGATAATTGATTTTTTTCTAATTATTTCGTCGTCGGACGCTTAGGTCCGCGAAGATGCCGATGCAATCTTGTATAAGAAACCCAAAATAAAATTCCACAAGGGAGCTCACTCAGTGCGAGCGAGCTATCGAGTTATTTCACAGGTGTTCCGGGGCACAGGGGTCCCCTTGATTTTGTGTCCCCCGCGCGGGTTCCCCTTGATTTTTTGTCCTCCCCGAAAATGGCAACAAAGCCAGATCTTGGTTTTAGTGAGTGTCGGCACAAGACGCTAATGTACACAAGCTATTCACCACCCAAAAACGCCAACACCAAGTCTTCGCTAAGATGAAAGAGAAGCCTTTTGAACCGCGCTTTCAACGGCAAGTTTTCAGATCAACTCTGACGGTTCTCACTTATTTTTTCTTGTCTGCAAGAGGCATAGGTTCTCGTGAGCCCCTGCGGACGCAGGGGCTCATGAGAATCTATGCCTCTTGTTGGCAATGAACGTCTCATCAAATCCTCACAATCTGTGTTAAGTCTATAGACTTCTCAGCGTAGGTTCTCCACAATGGTGTGCACAAATATCTGGCGTGACTTTTTATCTTTATATTGGATTCCCTCCCTCCTTCGTGAGCTTGTGTGCCAATAGCTAACACCTGGACCGGTCTCGTAATGCCGGTAACGCACACTTCACAATGATCATGGTGGGAGGAAGGGAGGTACCATTGGAGAAAGTAGCTTGCCTGCGTATTTTGGGACAACTTCTCCCGTGAAGACTATAATTTTATAGAGCGATTTTTCTGAAAGTAGATTTGTTTATAGAGAAAGACATTTTTGATTTCTACCTCAACTTCTCAGATAGTATTTTATAAATATCTTTCTGTCCCTGCTTGAAGTTTATTCACATCTCCCCTCCCATCTCTCCCCGATTCCACACACACACACACACACACACACACACACACACACACACACACACACACACACACACACACACACACACACACACACACACACACACACACACACACACACACACAAATCAATTTACTCGACGCTTTAATAACTGTTTTGCCGCTGTGTTTTATTGTGATATAGCGGTCGAGCCGCTGAACACAATAAAATACAACTGACCGGAAAGACTCACTTTACAAGAGTAGGTGTTTTATTAGCTATGATTTGATGTTCAAATTTGAACCAGTAAGAAGTTGAGAGGGCGATTTTGTCCTGAGTGACCTTAAACGTGAGCTGCTCTGTGACTTTGGACCTTACGGATAAGAGCCGTTAGGTGTAAACTCACAGCCAAGCACACAATTTATACTTCGATGGCCTTTCTGAAGATTACTGCTCTGTGAATACAAAAGGCAGACAGTTCATTTTGTAAAAAGAGGTATTTTCATTAGCAATCTAACTGCAAGAGGCATAGATCCTCTTGAGCCCCCGCGACTCTGCCTCTTGCTGAGACCACTTTGTATCCATGTTCTTTTGACGGTTGTGGCCTTTGGTCGTTCATTCCACACACATTCCAGAAACAAAATATACATTCGTTGGCATTTAAGGTGATAAAACATAAATTAGCCAGCACAAAAAAATCAGCTTACTGTCTTTTTCTTCACAGGAAAAACAATACAGATGTGTAGGTCCAGCAAACGGTAAAGAGTCTCGTGTGCCCCCGCAGCCTTGCGAGGACTCATTAGGCTCTTTTCCGCGTACAGATTATCGCTGTTCGCAGCATAGTGAAAAGTGACATCATCAGAATTTTTGGGGGAGTACAGTTTGTTTTGCCTGGGGCTTGATGGCACACGACTAAAGATCATTGCTAGAAAGACTGTGAGGGAATTGCTGGATGGTATGGTGTGTGTGTGTGTGTGTGTGTGTGTGTGTGTGTGTGTGTGTGTGTGTGTGTGTGTGTGTGTGTGTGTGTGTGTGTGTGAAGAGAGAGAGGACTGGTGGGAGTTAAGGAAGACGTAACACACACTGACACACACACACACACACACACACACACACACACACACACACGCGCGCGCGCGCGCGCGCCGCGCGTGCGTTTGTGTGCGTGTGTATGTGTGAGTGAGTGTACGAATACATACATTATTATTATTATTATTATTATTATTATTACATGGTATTTATATAGCGCATTTCTCATATTTATAATATAACTCAATGCGCAGAATGTAGCCGCGAACTGAACCCAACAAGCACGCTCACGTGAATCACGCGTATTCACTCACACACTTGTACGTAAACACAGAACATTCACGTGGTGCTAAGGGCAAGCTCAAGCGAGCTACTGAAGTTGTTTTTGGAAATTAAAATCATTTGTATTTGAAATTTGATAAAGTTGGCTGAAACAGATACCAAAGTGGAGGGGAGGAAGAGCCGGAGTACCCGGAGAAAGAACCCCCGACGATCCGCCCGAATTAACGGTGACACTTACTAGAGGAGAAAAGTCCGACGCCGGAACCTGGAATCGAACCTCGCACCTTTAGCATTGGTGGCAAGCGCCTTAACCACTGCGCCACGGACCGCCCCGTGTGCATGTGCAAAAGCATTTTAACACGCACGCAAGTTAACACTTTCAAAAAATCATGGTGAATGGATACATAATACGCACGTATCCCGCTAAAAAATATGGCGCAGTAACATCGTTGCATACACAAAACTTTAAATTTGAATGATGTCACAGACGAAATGAAATAGTGAAAGCGTAGAGGGCTTTCCTTCATGTCACGAACCATCAGACGGGAAATATTTTCTCATTTTCATTCGTGTTGTTTTCATGTACGTATTCCATGTACGGGCAGGGTTTTGTTTCAAACGAAATGTGTGCTGAGAGCACAGAATAATATTACAAACTTCCATGTAAGGTAAGCTCTTGGTGATTACCTTCGGTTGAGTGCGTCCGGTGCAGCCAAGGATGTCTCCATTAATAATCTACTCTCATTGTCATTTCTTGGGAATGTGATTGAGCGTAAACGTGTATCATTCTGTCTGACTCTCCTCGCCCTTAGTTTGTGTGGATGTGCGTGGATGAGTAAACTCGACCGAAAGGCAATCACGAAAAGAGTAACTTTGCGTAGCGCCCAACAGAAAGATGACCCTTACACGAGTTCGTTTCTCTAACAGCAAAATGTTGATTCTGTGCAGGCTATGCTTGAACCTTTGCTTACCGAGAAAAAAATAACACAATCTAATTGCAAGAGGCATAGCTCCTCATGAGCCCCCGCAAGTGCGGGGGCTCATGAGGATCCATGCCTCTTGATGACACCACTTTCTATCCATGTGCCTTGGACGGATGGGGCTTTTTGGAGCTGAATCAACACATATTTAAAACATCATCTGCGTCTACTAGCAGAAAAGGGGTTAAAGGGTTTGGAGCCGCTGTCATGGGATCTAACTCTATAATTTTCCTTGTCAGTAGAGCCATCATGACAAGTTCTAGAAAATACCCCGCTGTATGAATATGTAAAAAAAACCCTCATGTACAGTATTTCGGTTTTTTATTTATGTCGGATGTAACGCACCGCAAATATAGTATATTTTCAGAGGTCAGGGCCATACTCTTTTTGCGTATTTGTGGATTATAACAAACTTCCAGTATAGCAACGAAACAATATGGATATCCTGATGATTTTATTATGACCTAGATATACAGTAAGGTAAAAAGGGGCCTGCTTAGTTACATCTGACCCTGCTTATATCGTCAACACTGAGCTATACTGACGAGAAAACGAAATGCGACATGTTTGGAATCAACGGAAACACTTTAGTATTTCCGATGATTCCAAAAATGTCGCTTTTCTTTTCATCGTCAGTATATATTGCATCATACTTCTGTTCTGTAAACCTTTTTTTTTTTCCCAACAACTTTGCTCTATCTTTGCTTATTGATGTTTACACCTTTGCTATACCTTTTGTAAGTATTAACTAACTGATCATCAGTTTATCAATGCTATAACCTCCCTTGGCGGCTTTGGTTTAACACCCAAGTAAGAGTACACCTTTGGCAACTTCAACTTCCATTCATTTAAGTCAACACAACGTTAGCTGTATTTTACTCTTACTCATGTACTCTTGCTAAAACGTGGGAGTCCTCAGACCTCTAGGCGGTTCTGCGTTCACATATTAATCTCCCTTGTCTACATCCGGGACCTTCGTCGTTTCAGTCACGGTGCACCTTGTCTCTCAAAGTATAACCTTCACCTACTGTCGACAATTGTGGCTTTATGTCTTCAGACATCGAGTTCTAGTGCAGCTGCAAGAGGCATAGGTCCTCGTGAACCCCTGCAGCTGCAGGGACTCTTGATCTATGCCTCTTGCTAGTACACTGTGAGTCGGTTCGCCTGTAACTGTTGCTGGTGTGACGTAACCGAATCATAACAGAGTTTTTTGTTTGTCAGATAATTGTCTCCGCTTCAATTTGATGTCCAGATGGAGTTTCACTGTTGCACGTGCTTCAAAGCACTATTTTGACAGTTCAAAAATCGACTGCAAGTTAAGAGTACAATGCTCGGTTTGTTTTACCATGGATCTGCCACAAGACAATTCTCTCCCCCACCCCACCCCACCCCCCACCCCAACCCCAACCCCACCACCCCCTACCCCTACCCTCCCATACACCTCCCCCACCAACCCCCCACTCACCCACACCCCCCCCCCCAAAAAAAAAAATAAATAAATAAATAAATAAAAAGAAGAAGAAAGAAACCGCCCCTTCCTCCCACACCTCCCGTCTCCCCCCCCCCCCTCCAACACACCCACATTGTACATGGCCAGGGGCGGATATGGGGTAAGGAGAGGGGAGTCCAGGAGTTCTCACCCCAACCGCCCAGGCCCCATAAAATCTTTAAAATGCTGTAATAAAACCCCTTTTTGGTAAGTTTAGAATCCCCTCTCTGTACCCCTCCCTCCCATCCCCCCCTATTCCCCCCCATTCCCCCCCCCCACACACACACACACCTCCACCCCCGTTGTTTGCTATTTCGGCGAGTGGTGAGGGTTCGGATTGGTATATCGGCGTTTGGTGACAGCTTTCACACACGCGCCTAACCCCCCCTCCCCCCTTTCACCCTCCATCCTCCGACTCACACACACACCTTTCGGCCATTGGATAGTTATTGCGTTGGGAGTCCTTTTGTATCAGGCTGAAGGTCCCAAACCAAAAGTTGCCCCCACCCACCCACCCCCCACCCCAACCCCCCTCCCGAGGTAACTACTCCGTCCCTGCATCTACCACCACCGCCTGGCTTGGGGAAAGCGCATGTAAATTGTCCAGACAGACCTCCATCCTTCTAATGAGTCTGCCGTGCTGTATGCCCACCCCCCCCCCCCCCTCCTTATCCCTCCCCCCACCACCACCACCACCACCCTCCTTGAGACATGTGCAGAAGAGTATTTTTATTATTACATGGTATTTATATGGCGCATTTCTCATATTTATAATACATAGGGGTCCGTGGATAGTAGCTTTGACTAATGCAAATCCACTGCGCCACCGCGTGCGCGCAAGCGCTATAGTCTTGAGGTTAGTATAGGCGCTTGCGCGCACGCGGTGGCGCAGTGGATTTGCATTAGTCAAAGCTACTATCCACGGACCCCTATGCTATAATATAACTCAATGCGCAAAATGTAGCCGCGAACTGAACCCAACTAGCACGCTCGCGTGAATCACGCGCATTCACTCACACACTGTACGTAAACACAGAACATTCACGTGGTGCTAAGGGCAAGCTCAAGCGAGCTACCGAAGTTGTTTTTGGAAATTGTTTGTATTTGAAATCTTATTAAGTTGGCTGAAACTGATACCAAAGTGGAGTACAATCAATTTGTCAAATGCTCAGGTTCCAGTGCCGAATACCCTAAGGTTGTCATAGACGGATTTTAGAGGTGGAGTGTCCTTTCAAATTTCAAGGTTTTCTGGTCTAGGTGTGATTTTTAATTGGGGGGGGGGGGGGGGGGGGGGGAGAGGGGAGAAGGAGAGAGGGGAGGGGGAATGGGGGGGGGGAGGTTGTAGTTAACCCGTTGAGTGCCAGCTGACTGCAATATTTGTAAACACAAGAATAAAGAAACCCTTAATTCATTCAGCCCCACGGCCGTATTTTCCAAATTTTGGATGACTATGGACCAGTTGTAGGAGATGGATCGACCATGATAATTCAAGGGTAGTGCCAGATTAGTGGCACTACCCTTGAATTATCATGGTCGACCCATTCCTTGCTGTAGGGCGTAGGGGCTGAATGGGTTAATTGTCCTATGAAGATGGATTCAAAATGGTGTCGGCAAGAGGCATAGATCCTCACGAGCCCCTTCGACTGCGGAGGCTCATGAGGATCTATACCTCATGCAGTCGGGTGATGTTCAAATTTTCTCCTAACTCAACGGGTTATAATAGGGGATATATGACCTTTTTTGACACTCACATAATTGTTTTTACAAAGAACCGATTCTCAGTTCTGCCCATCTGACAATGATGCCATCGTGTGTGTTACGTTTCATTTAACGCGCCTTGCCAAGGCCAACTACACACCACAGCATACGAAGCATGTCTGAAAGGAGCCTACATCCTCAGCAGCACCCGCGCAAACTGTGCCTTTTACTCTTTTATATCTGCGTTTTTCCAGTGCAGCACGGTGTTGGATTTCAGGGAAATAAGGATCAGAAATCAACACAACAATATACCCAGAGAAGCCAATGTCTGTCACACCGTGGCATCTGTTCAGTTCCCAATGCGCAAAGGCCATCGGGCCGACGACGGCCGCCGTTGGCCCGCGCACGGCTGTGTGCGCCAACGGCGGCCCACGTCGGCCTGATGGCCTTTTGCACATTTGATTCTCCAAATCCAGGTTTTCAGTTCACACTATTAGAGTACTAGAGGATGCACTGTTTTTAAATAAAAATAAAAAAAGAAATGCGGAGTTTAACGGGGCAAAAGGCCACAATGAAATAAGAGGGGGTGGCATTGCCATCATCTACAGGGACTGTCTCTCCGCTCACCTCTCCTTCTCTCAGTCTCTGCCTTGTGCTCATCCCTCTTTTGAATCTGTCGAGGCCGTTTCAACACTCCCTGGCCAGTCCCTCATCTTCTCATGTATCTATCGCCCCCCTCCAAGCTCTCAAAACAAACTCACAAACTCCATGTTCCTCACCGAGTTTGACCTCCTCATTGACCACTACAGCACACGACCCGGAAAACACATCTTTCTTTGCGACTTTAACTTCCACTTCGACAAACCCGACCACCCTGACACAAAACGCCTTTGCACATCACTTTCAAACCACAATCTTACACAACACATCACCAAACCCACCCACCGACTCGGCCACACCCTCGACTGGATCATCACCCGCACCTCCGATCAACTCTTTATCGACTCTGACACCTCCTCTTTGCTTCCCTCTGACCACCTCGCTATTGTCGTCTCCCTCAACCTACCTCACCCGAAAAACCCCAAGCTCCTTGTCTCTCGTCGCAAACTAAAATCTGTCAACCGAGAGAGCTTCTTCGACGAAGCTGTCGACCTTCTCCTGGACCCCGCCTCCTCTCCTGATCTTGCATCCCATTTCGACTCCTCCCTTCGAAAACGTCTAGACACCCATGCACCTGTCACCACCTGCTCCATACCCAACCGACCCCCCTCCCCCTGGCTCACTGACGACATAGCTGAGACCAAGCGCGAGCGCCGACAAGCGAAACGCCGCTGGCGCTCATCTGACCTCACCGTCCACAGACAGATTTTCCAAACAACTAGATCAAAAGTCTGCAGAATGATCCTCGACTCCAAACATAAACACCTTCAAAACAAAATCCTGGAATCCACTTCTTCCAAAACCCTCTACGCTACCATGAACACACTCCAAGGCATTTCTAAAGACTCTCCTCTCCCCAACACACACAGCAAAGAAGAACTCCTGTCCGCTTTTTCCACCTATTTTTTCCGACAAAATCCATACTCTGCGCAACACACTCGACACTCTGCCTTCTCCGCCTTGCCCTCCCGACACTCCTTTTTCCGGCACCCCCCTCTCGTCCTTCCGTCCTTCCGTCCTTCCGTCCATGCCTCTCAAAACCTGCGAACTAGACCCACTCCCAAGTTCTCTCTACCGGGACGGCCTTCCAAAACTTCTGCCATTCATTACCGACATCATCAACACATCTCTAGAGAACGGCTCCGTCCCTGATATCTTCAAGTCCGCCATCGTCCATCCTCTCCTAAAAAAACACAACCTCGACCCAAACGAACTCAAAAACTATCGCCCAGTCTCCAATCTATCTTTCCTGTCCAAGCTTCTTGAGAAGGTCGTTCTCAACCAGCTCAACCTCCACCTCGCCGACAACAACCTCCTCAGTCTCTTCCCTTCTGCCTATCGCAAACATCACAGCACTGAAACAGCCCTTCAACATATCTTAAAAGACCTGCTTCTCTCCACCGACTCGGGCAACATCTCCCTTCTTACGCTACTCGACCTCTCTGCCGCCTTCGACACTATAGACCACTCTATCCTCATCCACCGCCTTCACCACTCCTTTGGCATCACTGACTCTGCTCACTCCTGGTTTCTCTCCTACCTCTCCGGCAGACAGCAGTCCGTCACCATCGACGGCGTCTCCTCCAACCTAGTCACGCTCTCCTGCGGAGTTCCACAGGGGTCCGTCCTGGGCCCGGTCCTTTTCACACTCTACACCTCTCTCCTGCCCAACATCATCCAGTCTCACCACATACACCACCACCTCTACGCTGACGACTCACAACTACTAGACAAAGACAAACTAAACAACACTCAGTCACTACTGACTCGCACGGTTGACTGCTACGAAGACGTCAAAAACTGGATGACAGCAAACAAGCTTAAACTGAATGACGACAAAACGGAAGTCATGCTGGTAGGCACTCGCCAGAAACTTTCCCAGCTCCCTCCCTCCCTCCACCTTCAACTCGACAGCACCCCCATCTCCCTCTCTGACTCGGCCAAAAACCTCGGCGTTATCCTTGATTCCTCTCTTTCCATGACCAGCTTCGTCTCCGCCACGGCCCAGGCATGCTACTTCCACCTCCGCCGGATCAGTCAGATCAGAAAATACCTCACTACTGAAGCTGCCACCAAACTTGCTGTCTCTCTCATCCTATCTCGCATCGACTACTGCAACTCTCTCCTTTCCGGCCTCCATCACTCCACCACTTTCAATCTCTTGTGTTCTTTGTGCCGATATGTTTTGGTGTCATTTACATTTGTGTTTTTTAGGTGAATGTCTGTCAGTGTGCAGTGGTTTCAGACGCAAAATTCGTGATCACTGGCTGCGAAGGCGTTAATCACAAGCCATTGCACAGAGAGAGAGAGAGAGAGAGAGAGAGGCGGACAGACAGGCAGACAGACAGAGAGAAATGAAATGAAATAAAACTTTATTGAAATGAAATGAAACTTTATTTGTCAAGTATAAATGATTAGTTAGAGAGACCTTTTTCAATCATGTCTTTTTACATACACACACACACACACACACACACACACACACACACACACACACACACACACACACACACACACACACACACACACACACAAATGTCCCTCAGGGTTAGTTGAATCTCTGTTCCCATGGTTCATCGGATCATTTTTTTAAACTGTTATGTTATTTCTCTCATTTTCTTTTTCTGCCACCTTGATTCATCTTGCACGAGGCGCAGATCCTCAGGTGCCTGAGCGTGTGTGTGACTACATTTTTTTCAAGAGGCATAGATTCTCGTGAGCCCCCGCAATCGCTGGGGCTCACGCGAATCTATGCCTCTTGAAGAAGGAGGAATCTGGATGACAAGAGGAGGGCTAATTTTGTAACCTCTCCCGGGCACTTCATTCAGCCACCAGGAGTTCTGATTTTCAGGCAATTGGCTGGATATTGGAACTAATTCTTTCACCTCCATCGCGAACGGCTGAGACTAGAGCGACCACGAAAGCTCAGGGAAAGTGTGTGATTATTTCTTCAGATGCCAATGTGGTCAGGCACTACTACTCAGCAATCACGGTCGATCCATCTTCCGCGCTGTGTACGATAGTGCTTAGCGGACGACTCTAAAATGAGACCCATTTAGCCCTGGGTGGGTAAGAACCAATTCACCCACCTCTCTTGCACTAATTTCCGCCAGTTGTAAATAAGACGGAGGGACAGATCAGGACAATATCGGAGGAACCAGTCCAGAAAGAGTTAATCCTTTCACATTCAAGACGCACAGATCTTCGTCAACCCCTAGAGGTCACAGGGGCTCACGAAGATCTAGCATTAGTCTTGTGACAAGAGTCAGACACATTGGTATGACACTAACTAAGACAGAGAGGCAAAGAATAAAGTTGGGGAACGCAAGTGGCTGTGTGATCAGACTATCTTAGTCTAGTCCTACAGAGAACAGTCAAGGATGTCTCTCTATCTCCGTCTGTGTGTGTGTGTGTGTGTGTGTGTGTGTGTGTGTGTGTGTGTGTGTGTGTGGAGGGGGGGGATGGAGGGGGGTGGGGAGCTACCCAGTTGCTCGTACACACAGCGGTTGACGTCGACCCTAAGAATTTTGCCTACTGGATAAAAACTCGTATCCATTCATCCCAGACAATGTCTCGAAATCAGGTTGCTTTGTATTCTTTTTTTTTCTCTCTCCCCTAGTGTTTATGGAAGGCCATGAATGGGGTTTTCGTTCCTGGTCTGATTCGATGCAATTGTAAATCAGAGTGTGTTTCAAGTATTGATATTTACTCCCTTGACTGCTTTTAAGAAAGTGACAACGACCTAACTTCAAGACATAGATCCTGATGAGCCCACGCATTTGCGGGGGCTCATGATGATCTATGTCTCTTGCTGATATAACACTTTGAATCTATGCTACTGGGATGGTTTGGGCTCTCTGGCATTGAATTAACTCATTCAAGACGCGTATCCGGATGGGGTTCGTGTCGAATAAGTGAACGAAGATAGCTCAAACGCAGTGTACGTCTGCTGGCAGTCAAGAGGTTAACTTTTAGCCGAAGTGGAATGGATAATCAAGACTGTTTAACGAATTGTATTTGTACTATTTGCCTAACTTTTCTAATGAGCGTTGATGTGTTTTCATCGATGTTTTCTGATGAACCTATATATTCTCCACCTATCTTTTATAACCCTTTGGCTTCAGAAATCACGTCGACAAAAGCCTCTACCGACAGCGAAAGGGTTAAGGAACATATCTAATTTTCAGCCTCTGTTTTCCAAGGAACTTTGGCTCTCTTTGCCTCTAGTTTTTAATGAACAGAATTCTTTCAGCAACTGTTTGCTTTTCGTGAACATGAACATCTGCAGCATTCTGTTTGTTTATCAACATGGAGATCCTAAGCTTCTATTTTTGTGTCTACTGAACATGGATTACCTATACTGAAGAGGAAAAGAAAAGCGGCATCATTCAAATCATCTTTTATTTTACGTCACCTCCTTCAGTTGCCACATTCCTTCTGCCAATGAAGATAAGTAGCGGCTAATCTCTCTGTCTGTTTGTTTGTCTATTTTGACAAAGGGTATTTACCCGAAATATTAATAAATTGTGTTGTACCCGTCTTTTCTAAGCGTGTTTCTTTCTCCGTTGGGTACTTCTTTGCATATTACACGCTTGGCAGTCACCTTTTTGGTCTGGATTGCACCGGAAACACGTAAGTGTTTCCAATGATTTAAATGATGTCGCTTTTCTTGTCCTGTTCAGCGTGGTACTGGATGTGTCAGAGCTGACAGTCACGGTCCACCTTTATCTTGTCGTATACTGACGAGTACAAGAAATGCGACATCACAGAGTCAAATCAGAATCTTTGTTACAATCAGAGTTCGTGTGTTCCGATGATTCGAATGAGGTTGCTTTTCTGTTGTTCGTCAGTATAGACGTAATTCTCTTCTGGGATAAGCATAGTATCTTCCACCATTGCTTTCTAATAAACATGGATTGCTTAGACGCATTTGTCTGTTTAGGATGAAGATGAATAAGGCATCTGTTTTCTATGATAATAATAATAATAATAATAATAATAATAATAATAATAATAATAATAATAATACAAAGATTATTTATTAAGCGTGTGTCCTTAAAAAGCTCTATGCGTTGTTTAGCTTTGTGCTTAGTGAATACATATCGACAATACTAAAACCCGCACAAAATACAATACACATCTATAACGAATTCTTTAACAACTTTCACTCCAAACACTTGTATTTACCAATCTCGAGCAATGCATTCAACTACCTTTCTCTTGCGTTAAACTATGCCTCAAAATATTACATCAGATATGTATATTTTAGTTTCGTCATTGTTCCTTTTACTTTCCAACAGAAGGATGCAGTCACATTTTAACAGCTTTTTTGCCGGTGGATCCACTATTTCTTTCAAAAGGCATAGATTCTCATGTGCCCCCGCAATTGCGGGGGCTCATGAGAATCTACGCCTCTTGAAGAGTGAATCTGGATGACAAAAAAGGGCTAATTTCTGACCTCTCGCGGCCACTTCATTCAGCTATCGAGGAGTCCTGTTTTTCAAGCGGTTGGCTGGATTTTGGAACTTATTCTTTGCAGGTGGATGCTATATTGTTAGACATTGAAATAATGCAATCACTATAATCTGGTACCAGTTTTGCACCGCACGTCAGTGGTACTGATTCCGTCAGGAGGGAGGGGTAGGGGCGGTGGGTAACCGGGGAGGCAATTGAAAGGTCTTGTCAACTTGTCCCCAACGTCTCAAACTATTCGCGCGGCGAGGCAACCGCTTGACATCTCGTCTGGCTATCCGCACGGTGAACTCTCGCGTCGAAATCTCTGATCTGCAAGATGCACAGATCCTCATGAGCCCCCTCAATTTGCGGGGGCTCGTAAGGATATGCGCCTCTTGCTAAGGTTACTGTACCTCCATATCTCCTCCAGAATTAAACTCGTTTTTGTTTAGAGCGCAATTTCTTCAGACATTTCGTCGACGAGAAATACTACAACAGGGAAAGGGTTTTGACACGTCTGCCGAGTGGCGACCCCTGGAATAAAGTTGATTAACACGCCCAATATCCCCCTCCCCGACCCTCGGGCACCCTCCGGCTGTTTGGGGACAATCTCGCGCCAGTGTTTTACCCCCACTGATTGACGGCACTGTTTCTGTCTTGGTAATCTCGGCAAACTGTGAAACGTTACAATAGAAAATAAGAAGCCCTCTGAACTCACTCAACCCCGACACACCACAGCAAGACATGGATCGAGCATGATAGTTCAAGGGTGATGCCAGAATAGCTTGGCGCCTATAGGCGCCAAGCTATTCTGGCACCACCCTTGAACTATCATGCTCTCTAGAATTGTAATACAGTCCTTTAGAGCGCAACTTCAAAATTTTGAGATTTCGGTCCCGGGGCAGAATGTGTTAAATGGATTATTGCTTCTGTGTTAGTTGTCGCGACTAAGTGAAAGGGATTACAATAAACAAATAAAAATACATTGACTGTAATAATGCACATGATATAATAATTAACACTTATTTCAATGGACGGCAAAGTTTCTATGTTATTAGTCGAGACTGAACCTAATCTGACAATGCCCTTGAATTATTATGTACATTCATCTCCTGCAACGGGTGCATAGTAATTAGATGACGCCTCCACAATTTGGGAAATACGGCCGTCGGGCTGAATGAGTTAAAACAAAACACACAACAACAATAAAAACTTGGAATACCCCACAAATATATGTAACAAAATCACTAACATATGACAAAGGGGATCTGTAAAATATTAGTATTCATTTTGTAGAAACAAGCAAACAAACAAAGAGCCTTTCTACTTAAACCAACCAGAAAAAAACATATTTAGTATACGAAGGACAAATTGCACGAACCTTCAAGCGCTATATGGGTTAATGCTTGTAAATGTGTCAATTCTTTACTTTACTTTTAACGATGTAAACATTATGTCACTGAGGACATTGGAGGACGCTGAGGACATTTGAGCAGTCCACTTCATTTAGTATATTTTTTTCTATAAATGTTTTTTTATTTTTTTTTATAGTTATGTCATATTTAGATGTCCTTAACCCATTCAGACCTGACGCACTACAGCAGGAGAATCGTCGACCATGATAATTCAAGGGTAGTGCCAGATTAGCTTGGCGCCTGTCGGCGCCAAGCTAATCTGACAGGCGCCAAGCTAATCTGGCTCTGCCCTTGAATTATCATGGTCTATCCATCTCCTGCAGCTGAAGCATAGTCATTAGATGACGCTTCCAAAATTTGGGAAATACAAACGTCGGGCTGAATGAGTTAACAACAACCTTTGCTGGTTCCACTAATAAAACAAAACGTCATGATCTTGAACATCAGTATCCCTGGAAACCTGTTCTCTTGGAATTTCTTGAGCTGGGGTGAAGTAGGTAGGCTGATTTAAATCAAGTCAAATTTGCCTAGGGGGACTTTGACCCCTTGTCTGCGAGTGATCGCAAATTTTTTTTGAAAACCAGAACGTGCAGGCCGTTCAAGAAATATTTTACAAAGTGGTATCAGCAAGAGGCATAGAATCTCATGATCCCCGTAAATGCGGGGCCCATGAGGATCTATGTCTATTGCAGATGGATCAATTTTCTCGGCAGTGGAGGGGTTAATTTTCAGGGAAAAAATCACGGACAACAACGACGAAACACACATGTCAAAAAAGATAACAGCAAAAAATTAAAATTATTTCTCTGCCTAGCAAGACCGTTCGTCAAATAACAATAATTATTTCTGTCTTTCAAGTTACAGGCAAACATTGCAAGAAATGTTTTGTCCGGAATAATTGTTGACATTAATGTGATTTGCTGAAAAACTGTGGAGATGCCACTTATTTCAAGCCTCATTCACTGTGTTCTTTGCAAAGTTCTGTATTGTTCGAGAATAAACAGTACTCTTGAATATTGCCCAGGGCGCCTGGAGCTGAGGTCTCGAAACCAGTCCAGGTTATTTTACTGCATGCTAACCTCGTCTTCCTGATACAAAACGATACACAAGGAAGCATGCAGAAAGCGTAGATCTTCATGAGCCGCCGCATTTGCGGCTCATGAAGATCTATGCATTCTGCAGTTGAGTGCCGCTTGTTGTGCTGAGATATTCAAAGGATTAACACCTCTTGCAAAGGTAGAGTCCTTCGGCAAGAAATTCACATTCTGATGCAGAGGTTCATGAGAAACTTAGCGTCTTGTTGGCATAGTTCTGCCAGAATTAAATCTTCAGATTGCGGAAGTCATAAGGGTTAGTCATAAACTGGATACGTTTTATGTGCGTTGTGTACAGAGGTTGAAGACCCTCGTTATTTCGAGTGTCAAGAATTATTAAAAGCCAGAAGAATTTATTGATTCGGGTTTCTCCTTGTGCCTTTCCCTGGTCGGGAAGCAAATATAAGAGGATTTGCCGTAGACCAAAGTTTAGTGCCATAAAACCAATTTCCCTTCATCAACAATGTGGAAGCAACGTTAATCGCGGGCTGAGTAAATATAATTACAGCCCAGAAAACCCCACTTTCACGCTTGCCTGTGGCTAGGGTCGATGCAAAACACTTACAGCAGACAATTCACTTCACTGGGGGTAAAAAAAGGTGAAGTGAAACGAATCAAAGACGCTCTCCCATGCAGGAAGGCGCCAAAAGCCCTGGCTGACGTATCGCACGTGCAGCTAATGCAGTCTCGTTCTCGACGCGATGACCTGCTTTTTCTGCCGCGTTCGCGTCCATTTCCGGTTTAGACGCAGGTAACGCAGTCATTCGGTCAACCATATCTAAAAACGAAGAAAACTGAACAAATGCAAGAGACATAGATCCTCATGAGCCCACACACTTGCGGGGGCTCATGAGGACCTATGCTTCTTGCTGACACCGATATATCCATGTTCCTTGGACGGCGTTAAAAGTAACAATGACTCCAGAACACAATCTGCGGCCACTGGCAGTTAAGAGATTAACCAGTCTGCACGAAGTATAGATTCACATGAGCCCCTGTCTCGGGAGAGGCTGAAGGATACTCTTAAGACTCTTGCTGCTGAACGACGAAAAGACGACCCAATAGATTTCCAAGATACATAACTGCGTCTATTCTTGTCGCAATATCTACATTGATCCCTTCACTGCCACCGGACGTAGATTTTGATTCTGAAATCTGTGTTATTTTGTTACGCCGAAGAGCCCAAACCGTCCAAGGAACATAACTACAAACTTTCGTCAGCAAGAGACATTGGGGGCTCTTGAGGATTTATGTATCCTGCAGTTGGATCGTGATCAATTTTCTCGAGTCAGTTGCACATGATTTAAATTAAATTGTTTCGCCCCACAATGATGTCTGTCTGTCTGTCTCTGTCTGTATTTCTGTCTGTCTGTCTGTCTGTCTGTCTGTCTGTCTCTCTGTCTGTCTGTCTGTCTCTCTCTCTCTCTCTCTCTCTCTCTCTCTCTCTCTCTCTCTCTCTCTCTCTCTCTCTCTCTCTCTCTCTCTCTCTCTCTCTCTCTCATGTATTTCATACAGATGGTTTTTATATGTGTGTGCGCGTGTGTGTGTGTGCTCGTGTTTGTTTGTGCGTGTGGGTGTATGTGTGAGCGGCGCGCGTGCGTGCGTGTGTGCATGTGTGTGTGATGAGTATTATTATTTTTTCTGTATATAATGATGCTATTGGGTTTTGTATGTACATATATATTTTATAGTTTCCCTTCTTTTTTATCCTGTAGATGTTAGCAACGGCAAGTTTGTAAAATGACGATTTGTTTTCTGTCAAAACATTTTACCGTTGAAAAATAAAGTTTCATCATCATCATCATCTCTCTCTCTCTGCCTGTCTGTCTGTCTCAATGTCCGCATCTCTCTCTCTCTCTCTCTCTCTCTCTCTCTCTCTCTCTCTCTCTCTCTCTCTCTCTCTCTCTCTCTCTCTCTCTCTCTCTCTCTCTCTCTCTCTCTCTGGGGAGTGGTCCAACCCTATCTATGGATATCACTGTTCTTGACACGAAAGTGGTCACAAAGTATTAAGCTTGTCTTTAAAATGTTGAACTTGTCGTTTTCGGATTTACCGCATGCTCGAAAGACGCAGGAACTCGTGCCACATTACTTTTCGCTTGATGGCAGAATTAATCTCTACTTCCATAAATCTAAATGCATGCTCCTCAGACGAGGAGGTTGACACAGTTCAACCCGTGCCTGAAAACTAGTCATCCTGCCAGGGACGCCTACGCATTACGCAAAAGGCCATCGGGCCGACGACGGCGGCAGGGGGCCCGCGCACTGTCGTGCGCGGGCCCACTGCGGCCGACTTCGGCCAGAAACCCTTTGCGTGCCAGGTACTTAGGTGCCCGTGATTGAGAGTGCTTTTACACGGTGAAAAACGACGCGTGACAAATTTTGGTCTCTGTAAACACGCGGTGCCGCGGGGAAAAGCAGAGCACTGGGGATGCCTTTAGGGGACTTTTACCTCCTCCACACAAAACACAAGCCCTTTTTTTTTTCGCCCTCTACCTGCGCGCATGCGCACGCGGGGAAATGATAATAATTACAGCTATTATTTTTATAAACTATTGGTTGCTCTTCCATCAAGCCCCAACTTGTCAGGCGAACTAGGATGTATGCATGGCTCCACTAAAAAACAAACTTGTCTCCAACACTGAACCACTTTTTAAAAAAAGTGTCTGACTAAAGTATTAACCAACAAGACTGTTTGATTTTAACGATGTAAATATGGCCGACCGTTATCAACAGACGTGCAATCTCGTGAGTCCACGAGAATCAATGCGTCTTCCACGTGGCACTCGCTGAAAAGCATTGTTCAGAAAACCTGAGAGGCAACTACAGACAGAAAATTAACTATCGGAACCTGTTATTAACTCATTCAGCCCGACGTTTGTATTTCCCAAACTTTGGAGGCGTCATCTAATGACTATGCACTAGTTGCAGGAGATGGATCGACCATGATAATTTAAGGGCAGTGCCAGATTAGCTTGGCGCCTGTCGGCGCCAAGCTAATCTGACACTACCCTTGAATTATCATGGTCGACTCATCTTCTGCTGTAGTGCGTCAGGGCTGAATGGGTTAAAGATTAAATGGAACTTGGGCGTGTCCTGTGGCAATAGAAACGAACTCAACACGAGATGGTCCTGAAACTAAGGTTGAAAATAAAACCGATTTCTGTAAGAATTTCTGTAGATTTGAATTGTACATCTGAAGCCACTGCGGCGCGTGAGAATCTATGCCTGTTGTAGATGGACGAGTATGGCAGAGAGAGTGGCGGTGAAAAAGATCGCTACAGGATCAGCGGAGCGGGAGGGTGGACTCGGGGTGACACGCTTGCAGGCAGCAAGTTGCTAATCCCTAGTCCCATCCACCTTTGTGACCGGCGCATTTACAACAGGAAAGGGGGAAAATTGCCGGTAATAGTTACCGTGTCGCAGCCGTTGGCCGCACACCGCTTGACTGGGCACATGTGACAAAGCAGACGCGGTGGGGGAGCGTGTGCGTGTGTGTTTGTGTGTGCCAGCACCGGCGAACCGTTCATTCTATTAAGGTCATAGGTGACCGTATAGCTTGATTGTCCATCAAAAGCACGAGCTAAATGGCGGGATATGCAATTTAATTTCTGCGCTGGTCTGTGGTTTTGGACCTTGCTGTCGCAGACCGTAAGATCCAAAATCACATACCAGCACACACATGAGATCATATTTCTATTTTTTTATTTTTTTATTTTTAAAGTAGAGCACTTTTGTTTGCCGGAGAGAAATGGATTGTACTGCAGAGACTGAATAAAGACGTTCCAAAGGCCGTCTCTTTGGAATACCGGTTTGACATGTCGCATCCCTCCCCCCCCCCCCCCCCCGGCCCCCGCTCACCTCCCCCCAAACAAAGCAAAACAATAAACAAACAAACAAACACACACGCAACAACAACAACAAAACAAACAGCAACAATAAAACCAACCAACCAGCCAACAAACAAACAAACAAACAAAACTCAGAACGTTTCATACTCTTTGGTAAAACACTGCCCAACTGGTCCAAAGTTATCATTTTATTTTTAAAGCTCTGTATCCGTCCAGAACACATCTCAGCTGACTTGGCTCTTACCACTGTTCCGGCGAAAGGTTGACAGAATGACGTTCGTCAAAATGGCTTACCACAAACATTTACAGACAAGGCGTTGTGGACAAGGCAATGATTTGTAGGTCACTATCCTACACATAGGTATACTGAGGAACAAAAGAAATGCGACAAAGTAGAGTTAACAACATGGTAAAGTTAACAACATTATCAAGTCCGGTTCGAAAGTAACTTTGAAATGATATTCAGATAGTTTAGTTTTAGTATTTGATATAGTAATGCACTGTTTGAGATATACCGATTCTTGGTGTTTTGAAAGAGCTCATTTTGTTTTGTATCTTTTATTTGTATTTTGTATTTTTTGCTTTCCTTTTCCTTCAGTTGACCTTTCTTCGCTGCAAAGAGATCACTGACCATGAAGCAATATGAAAGTGTGTCAGTGGAATTGCAGATCAATTTCAACAAGTTTTCTGTCCTTCGAGAATCACATCTCACAATCAGAGTATTGCATATTAGCGTTACAATCTCTGAATGTAGAAGGTAAAAACCTCCCAAAACTTCAAGAATATTATTATCCTCCTCTAAACAATTATGACTCGTTAACGAATAAAGTCCAAACTGCGTTATACATTAGAGATGACCTAGAATATTCGTCACTAAATAGTACTCTATAACCAAAGATATAAATGATATCTATATCACTGGGGCCATGGTAAAAATTAATATCAAAATATTTTAAATGTGATATCCGTATACCTACCTAGAGGGCCTAAGGATGACAACACTGACTGGTTAAAAGATACTGCTGCTCAACAGACAACATCCAGTCAATTGATGGTCCTAGGAGACGTCAATGCTCATGCACCTTTCTGGGAGTCTAGATGTACGATTGTAACAAGCAATCGTGTAGTAGAAAATATTTCAGACTCTAAGATAATCATTATAAATGATGGTAAAATCACTAGAATCCCAGATTTGTATACCCACAAAGCATATACTATTGATATATCACTAGTAAGCCCAAACTTGGCAACAAATCGCTCTTGGATTACTGTGAAAGATTTTTGGGAAGTGATCTTCTCCCAATCATTATACAATTAAACATTAAAGAAAAAGATGAATATTGCAATATTGAGGACAGAATACCAAAGTTTCAGTATAACATTGCTAATTGGGAACTGCAAGGGACAGGCTTGTTGTTCCATAACATTGCAAGTATATAACATGAAATTATAGATACATTTTACGGAAATATTACAAAAGCTGTACTTTCTGCTGTGGAGAAGTCAATACCAAAATGCAAAGGAAAATCAAAAGGAAAATGTTCAGGTAATATTTGGTGGAATAAAGAAAGTAAACAAGCAGTAAATAATAAGAAGGAACGCTTTAAAAAATGGATAAGAAATAAATCTGAAGAGAACTTTAGTGAAATGAAGAAAACAAAACTACAGTGTAACAGAATAGTGGCAAGAGCCAAAAAGTATCACTGGTCTGAGTTCTGTAAAAATGAAGTGTCTGAATCAAAAGATACAAATAAGGTTTGGAAAAACATATCCGAATTAAAAAATGGATACAAATTACAAGTGTATCAGATAGCAGTAGAAGGCAAGACATTTCCTAATGCAGTAGATAAAGCGGACGCCTTTGTTAATATGTTTGCAGAAAGCAGTCTCACATCAAGTCTTAGTTTACCAAACATAAACCTCAGAAAACAAGAAGAAGTAAAAGCAGAATATCAAGATCCAGTTTCTAATCATTCTCAGTACATAAATGCTCCAACTCAATATAATGAATTCCTATATCGTTTACAGTCGTTTGCAAATAACTCTAGTGCAGTGGGTATAGATAGAATTTCTTACAAACTACTTAATCATTTATCTGAACCCTGAAAAAAATTACTACATAAATTTTACCAAAAATGTTGGTTTAATGGATCTCTTCCTACTATCTGGAAGCAGTCAGTAGTAGTTTCAGTACTCAAATCGGGTAAAACACGTACATTGATTAGTAGTTATAGACCTTTTGCACTAAGATCACAAGCTTGTAAAGTAATGGAAAAGATTATTTTAAATCGGCTATTTCATTAATGTGAAAAACAGGATATAATTCCAGTTAATCAAGCTGGTTTTCGGAAGGTATATGTACGATAGACCATTTAGTTAAACTCGCAAATAACATTAAAAAAAAACAATTTTCAGGAAGAAAAAGTATATTTACGACCTTTTTGACGTTAAAAAGGCTTACGATAGTGTTTTGCATGCAAGATTATTATACAAAATAAAACAGATTGGCATAACCGGGTTTATGTATGAGTACATTAAAAGATTTTTGTCTGAAAGATTTGTCTGCACCAAAGTTAGTAAAAGTTATTCAACCTTTAAGAAAATAGATATGGGTATTTCCTCAGGGATCGATAATTTCACCCTTTTTATTCACTGTGTTAATTTACGACCTCCCAACATCTCTATCACATAACATAACAGTGGTACAATATGCAGATGATATTGCTATATGGATAAACACTAATCTCAGAAAACGTACCCCCAAAAAATCATAGATTACGTTAAAAAAATTATCTGATTGAACTGGACAAATTATCAAACTATATGAAAGAAAATGGCATAGAACTATCTCGTGAAAAGAACATGTCTAATGCTTTTAAATAAAGGGGAAAGTGCTAAAACATTACCTAAATTATCCCTAAACGGGACGCCTTTAAACTATCAACAGAGTGTAAAGTTTTAGGCAAACATTTTACATCAAAATTATCTTGGAGAATTCATATTGAAGACAATATTAAATAAAGCCAGGAAAAGATCTAACATGTTAAAAATTATAAACTAACAACCATTGAGTCAGTACATTAAAACTTTTTTACATCTTGGTACATCTTTAGTTCGATCAACACTTATATATGGTCAGGAAGTCTACTTTACTGCCCCAGCTACACTTCTAAAGAAACTGCAAAGCATTGATAGTAAAGCAGTTAAATTAGCCCTTGGAGTGCCAGTTCATACCAATACTGTAAAACCCTACAAAGAAGCAGGTATTCTGTCTTTTTCTGACCAACGTAAATTAGCAACTGCAAAATACATTGTCCGAAGCCTGTCCGTCAAAAATTCAGTACGAGAAGACATACATTTAGACGCTGATGTGGATTTTCCGAAGAGCGCACAAACAATCCCGTGTTTTATACCTATGTGCAACTATGTCAAAGATGCTATAGAAAACTGCAATATAGATATCAAGTTTATACCAGTTTTACCAGTAACACCTACTATACCTCCGTGGGAGCATAATATTAATGCTACTTTCAATATAGATTACACAGATTTGAGAGGGAAAAAAGATGAGGATGTAAGCGTTTTAGCAAATTTAGTCAAAGAAAAATTACAGAAAACTTATGTAAAACATTTGAAAATTTTCACAGATGGGTCTGTCTTAGATTCTTCAGACTGTGGTGCAGGCTTTGCTATTCCGGATCTCAAAGTGAAGAAATCTTTTGGAATCATCGGAAACACTTTTAAACCATTCAGCCCTGACGCACTACAGCAGGAGATGGATCGACCATGATAATTCAAAGGTAGTGCCAGATTAGCTTGGCGCCTATCGGCGCCAAGCTAATCTGGCACTGCCCTTCAATTTTCATGGTCCATCCATCTCCTGCAAATCGCGCATAGTCATTAGATGACGCCTCCAAAATTGGCGAAATACGGCCGTCGGCTGAATGATTTGAAGGCCAACTACAGCCGTAACTGTTCAAATAATAATATGCACTTTTGCAACACTATGAAACACTACACACAGGTCTAGTTATCTTTCATTTAGACACAGGACAATCAGCACAAATAATAATAATAATGGGCCTCTGTCGGTCGGAATCGACCATAGATAATGCATCCTAGTTGTTCTGATCTGATTGCCTGCTCAGCTGGATTTGAAGCAGCATCTTTTGTGACTGTAGAGGCCAATGCGGGAGTGGCAGTCCCTGCTGCAAAGGTCACAAATGTACCTGGTCGCTGGTCTGATGGAGTTGTTGCACTCCTTTCTGCGTGTCCGCTTGTCTGCTGCTGCTTTCGACATCTTCTCTTCCCTTGACTCGATGTGTTGGTGGAGGATACTTCTCCCCTTTGCACGGTCATCCGAAAGGCGTTCCCAGGACCCAGTGTCAATGGCCAGTGCTCTCATGTCCCTCTTGCAAATCGTAGCTTGGGGCGATCAGTGTTTCTTCTCCCAGCTGCCAGTTCTCCATAAAGGATGTCTTTTGGATGCGGCCATCTTCCATGCGGTGAACGTGGTGGAGCAAGCGCAGTCTGCGTTGTCTGAGTAGGGTGTACATGCTAGAAAGGCCAGCGCGTGACAGGACTTCGGTGTTGGTCACTCTATCTTGCCAAGATATGCACAGGATAGGGCGGATGCTTCTCAGGTGGAAGGTGTTGAGTCTTCTCTCCTGTCTAGCATATGTAGTCCATGTCTCACTGCCGTGTAGCAGTGTGCTGATGACGCAGGCGTTGTACACATCCATCTTTGTTTTCACAGTCAGTTCGGGATTTGTCCACACTCGAGTTGTGAGGCGTGCAAGAGTTCCAGCAGCCTTCCAGATCCTCTTGTCGATCTCGATGTCCAGAAAGAGGTTAACGGTGAGGCTGGACCCAAAGTAAGTAAACTGGTGGACGACGTCGAGCTCGTAGTTGTCAATGGTGATGCATGGCGGTGTTTCTGTGCCCTGTCCCAGGACGTTCGTCTTCTTTAAACTGATAGTCACTCCGAAGCCCTTGCAAGCATGGGAGAATCTTGACGGCGCCAAGCTTTGAGCTCGTTGTTGATGACTGCGAAATTCCTGGCATCGCTGATGTCGTCAAGGTTTTCAGAAAGTCCAGTCAACATTTTCCGGACATTCTAACTTCCCAGTTTTAGAGATGGCCTCTTTCTTCCCAGTTTTAGAGTTGGTCTCTTTCTTTCTCTACTGTTGTTGCCTGGTGCGAGGTTGCGATATGCTGTTCGGACGGTTCCTACTCTCCATGCACCCAATGAAGACAGCAGACCGTGGCGGAACAGCACCTTACTGGCTGGGGGCTGCTCAGCTTGAGGCGGGCGGTAGCTGTACAGTGAGATCCGAGAATCCCTCCCACCGTCGGGAGCAATCCCTGGGGCCGCGCTCTACGCCAATTGAGCGATGGCTTATAACCGGTATCTGCTACTCCCTGTGTTGTGTCTACGCCAAAGGCGTCAGAAGCTGTTCGGATGCAAGCCTGGGCGGTGTGATATGGAGGACAGGCTGTTGCCCATGCAGCACGTCCCCCCTCTCCAAGACGCTGATGGATCCAAAGGAACGGCAGAGCCATTACAGTTTGGCACCGGCGCCGTCGCGGGAGCTTCCAGAACTAATTTGAATGCAACGACGGACTGCCGTAGGGGCTCCGACTCCGGATTTTTCCACGATGTTTACTCCTGGAGCCTTTTCTATGTCAGGATATGACCAGAAGGCAGCCTATGTTTAAATTCAGAGTTTTCCTTCTCCTATATGGGCTGCCGTCCAAGGCTTACGAGTCCCACTGCCCAAGACTGTGGTGGGCGGGGACGCCTAAGTCCTAAGGACTTGCCCACTGCCCACTGCCCACTGTCTTAATATCAAGTAACCTGACAATGACTCCACTCCGTTCTATAAATTCAACGGTATCAGTACGAGAAACCGCTAAAAATAGATTGACACGCTAACGGGTGCGCAGAATAAATAAGTGCGACTACGCGTGTGTGTTTTGCTGCATGTCCAAGCTGCTGTTAAAGTTCATTAGGTGTGTCGACAAGGCACAATGAACACAAGTGGTGCTGAAATGTGTCTTTAGATTTACGCGTAATGATACGTTAAGTGTTTCCGATGATTCCAAACATGTCGCATTTCTTTCGCTCCTCAGCATAGTGTGAAAATTAATCAGTGAAGCAGCATACGAAAAAAAAAAAAAAGAACAAACCAACAAGCAAATACGCGAGGCGTTATGAACGACGCATCCATTCTTCCACCGTTTAGTCTACAGGCAATGTATTAGCTCATGCACTGCAGAGTAATAGCTAACAACAAGAACATCAACCACTTGCAAGGGGCAATGATCCTCGTGAGCCCTTGCATCTGAGGGAGCGCATGGGGATACGTGCCCCTTGCTGAGCAAACTTTATATCCATCTTCCTTGGACATATGGGGTTTCAATTTTGGGACCGCCTTAACCCATTGAGCACCGACGCACTATAGCAGGAGATGGATCGACCATGATAATTCAAGTGTAGTAGGTTAGCTTGGCGCCTGACGGCGCCAAGCTAATCTGGCACTACCCTTCAATTGTCATGATCGTTTCATCTTCCGCATCTATAACGTAGTCGTTACTGAGGTGAAATTTGTGAACTGCAGCCGTGGGGTTAAAAGGGTTAAAATTAACACAGATTTCAGAACACGATTTCTGGCAGCAAAGGCGCTGGAATATTCAAACTGTGCATTTGTTTGCAATAACACACAATATGTATCACACGCTGTCGTTATTCTCATTCAGTCTTAAATGCAGTTATCAAGCCCTCCCTCCAGTGGAGGGAATTGAGGTGAAACAAAGCGATATTCTCAACCTGAGGAACAGCAAGAGGCATAGATTGTCATGAGGCTCTGCAGCCGCAGGGCCTCATGAGAATCTATGCCTCTTACACTTGTAATTGGTAGTTATCAGGCCCTACTACCAGGGAAGAAAATTGAGACGCGGGAAGTGGCATCCATCCTCGTTTACCCCGTTTGCTGATAAGAAATGTGGTGCTCATTTCCTGACTGTGATTTATATTAGCACGTCAGATCCTGTAGAGACCAAATATGCATTAAAAGCAATATACATGCACTTTGAAACAAGTGGGGAAATGTTTTCAGTTTTCTGGCTGATATCGTGGCATTCAAGTTCAAATGCGAAACACTATTTCCCAGACCGCCAAGATTGGTTTCGGGTGTAGTTTATTTATTTATTTGTTTAGTTATTTATTTATGTGTGTATGTATGTATGTATTTGTTATTATGCATTATTGTGTAATTATGTTTAATGCTGAATTATTATTTTATTACTGATGTTATTTATTCATTTATTTCTTATATTTTCAAACAAAGTCAATAAAATATGGCACTTACTAAACACCGTACAAAAGTGAAACTGTGAACCGGCAAAACTTTTACTCGGACTCACTGACAATTCAGAGTGGGATGGTAAAATACTGCATACGACATGAAGACTGAGGTCCTCGCGAGTACTATCCATATAGGAGCATCTACATCTATAGCGCCAGCAACTGACATCGAAAGGAAGGTTAAAAATTACAGACTAGCACACAAATAAACAAAGTTGGACGATAAAAGTGGCAGTGCAGTTCTCTGTTCCACACATTGTAAGGAAAATGTTGCAAAACCATCTATCATAAAATGACAGCTTCTTTTATCGTGACTTTATTCAGTTGTATCTCCAGCACAAACCACAAACACACGAGGCACGCGACCTTTCATGAAACACGACCCCAAACGACTTCCGGCGGAAATTGCGCCGAATTATGTTTTGGCGCCATGATGAACATCGGGTACTTCCGGTTCAGGTAATGGCGACCACCAGTCTCACGTGCGAGTGTTTAGTAGCTTGTACCTATGCTGGTTGAATTGTCAGTTTGTACCATGTTTGATAGTGGAACCTGCGCAGTGAAGGCGAAGGACAGTATGTCAACATTTTTGTGGAAAGCGATATTTTCAATGTAAAACAGGGGACTTTTGCCTTTATACTTCTTGCCATTTTAGTCGACCAGAAATCATCTCGTGGAGTGTAGCTGCGAAACCATATCATCTGCAAATCAGGAACAAATGACAGCAGGTGGGTATTGATGAAGGTTATCAGACACACTAAGCTCAGCCGAGCAGCGCATCAGCATGCAACATACTGGTCCTGTTTAGCCTACAGTTCATTTGCAGACGAGCCCTGCGTTCAGATTGCCCTATTAACCCATATCATACTGAGGCTAAAAGCTTCAAATTTGTACACTGCCGTATGCAAGCTACATTATAGAACTTATAGATAAGGATATAGACCAATGGCCTTAGTTCAAGGCTAGTGCCAGAATAGCTTGGCGCCTAGAGGCGCCAAGCTATTCTGGCACTACCCTTGAACTATTTTAGTCAAACTTCTTTCACGAACTGGTGTATTCCCGAATGATAAAGGTTAACAAACGTATAAATTATTATACCTGTTTAATATTGAGTAGACGGACACAGATCTGATCTCCATAACAATCGCTTGTTCTTCATTCACGTGCTCATATGCCGAGAACAAGTTGAAAGCCATCCAGTTGCACGAGGTATGGATCTATGTGCCCCGTTACTAAAACCACTTTGTATCCTTCTCATTTCTTTTGTTGGTTGGGTATCTTTGATTTGAATGTACAACGATTCAAAAACACGATCTGCGTCCACTGGCAGTGGAGGGGTTATCCCCTAACCTGCCACTGGACTCATAGTTTGTTTCTGAATTTTTTTTTTTTTCATTCTGCGACTAAAAGCTACAGCCCTCAATGGAACAATGGATACGAATTGGACTTAGCAAGTGGCATAGATCCTGATGAGCCCCCGCAGTCGCGGGGGCTCACCAGGATCTATGTCTCTTGCATGATTAATCGTGTTCAATTTTACTGGGCATTAAAGGCGTTAACGAATTTTGTTTTACTGTGTTGTTATTGTGGCAGTAGTAGTTGTAATTGTTTGTACCGATCGGCCAGCAGGTTTGTATTTGTCTGGAACTAATTAGTACATGGTCTGTATCGTCTGGCATAACGCTTTGACTGTCATAACTAAACGACTTCCATTCTATTGTAAGGAAGTCATTTCGTTCTGGGGTTCAAAGAGACAACAGAGAATAAAAATTAGTCCAGCAAGGGCGACAAATCAAGGTAAGGGCAGGTCAATGAGTAAGTTGTCACGCCTCGTGCCATGACGTCCAGGGCGCCGGAAGGTGGACATGTGACGCGTCATTACGGCCTTTGCGTTTTGGTCAGTCAGGCATAACGTGCTGTTTATCATCTTGGAAACGGGCGCATATGGGTACCGGAAATGATCGGGGTGGGTGGAGTTGGAGATGGGAGTGGGGCAAGCTAACATCATGAATATATAATATTGTATGTCAGCAGCTACAAAATATTGAAAATAAAGAGAGTTATTAGAGACATTCCACAAACAAGTAACATAGCAGTAAATAACCACATATCCTCGGGCGCGACGGCCACACGAGCGTGCGAGGCCCCATTTTGGCCGTCGTGGGCCCGAAGAGGATTTGCTACAGGGGACCACACTCTCAAAAGCTACATCGAAACGCTGCATTCGTCAAACCTGCAGTTATTATTGAAGATAAAGAATTGCTCGGCATCCTGTCTCGGAAGACAATGGAGTATGCGCTTGCTGGGTCAGTCACTGGAGTGACCTCTCCAGTGCGTAAGCCTGGGCGAAGTGTATGGAGATCCTGGGATGCCCAGTCGTCAAGATCCCCCTCTCGGCCTCGCTGATGTATCCAAAGGAATGCAAAGCAGTACGTTTGGCACCAGTTTGGTTGCAGGAGCTGCCAGAACAGTGCGTGAATACAGGCAGCTGTCTGCCTTCGGGGCTCCACTCCTGATTTGAAGGGTTTACTCCCCCACATTTGGCCGTTGGATCCAACCTGATCTCCTCCGTCCTCTAGCCGTTGGCTGTCAGAAACAGCTCATCCGCCTAGTGGTGCAATGTGAACACCACCCCCTCACGTGGTTTAGCCCACCAGCTGAGATGGTTTGCCAGGGTGTGGCGCTTGGAGCCAGCACGTGAGAGATTAAGGAGATGGATGAGGACCAGTGATGCCCGTCCGTCCTATGTAGGACGCAGCTGCCGAACAGCAAAGGTGCTACCTCTATCCAGAGCCCCCTACACCCCTAAAGAATTGACCATTGTGTTTTATTGACAAATAAAGCAACACCAAACACAAACATAAACTCCCACAAAACTCGGAAACAGCACAATGATTCTTGACACTGAATAATGACGAAAGCTGGTTTCGAGACGAAATATTAAACAAGCAAATACGCATTAGGACATTCTTTGGTCAAATGCACTTGATTTGTTTGGCTGTTACGCCAGGCTGCCGTCATTTTTTGCGGTGGTTGCCTACTGCGTGCGTCAAACGGAGAGGTTTAATTTAATCTAGCCAGACCTCTTGTCGTTCACGAGTGAGGAGCAGACACGTTAAAACCTGGATGACTTCCTCAACTTGCCAATGAAATGGGCCCGAACAGTCCAAGCAAGAGGCACAGATTCTCATGAGCCCTTACGATGCAGGGGCTCCTGAGAATCTATGCCTCTTGCAGATTGAAGCAGATGGCCGAGGGTACGACGGTCCTGATGCGCGCGCTGCTGCCAATTTGGGCGCGCGTGGCAGGCGCGTGAGAGACTGGCGTCATTACTGTGACGGAGCGCGCTTTCGTCATATCTTAAAAAGCGGAAATTGACGGTAGCCGGTATAACACATCAGAAGGTATCTTCTCGGCAGACCGACCGGGAGCAACGTGGCGTGTCACTTTCGCGTTAAGAGTGCAATACCCAAAAACGTCTCTTACGACACTGAGATTCGGCAGTCAACCAGAGGTCACAGTTTGGCTTACGCCAAAACTGACCCTGGGTCGATCTGACTTTAGGGTCACTCTGTCGTGTTAATGTGAGACTGCTCTTTTACCATCTATTACTTTCTCGTGTTTTTCATTAATCCCTTGACCGCTACAGATGATGCCGTTCCGGCCGCCGCGCTATATCGTCAATAGCAGTCAAGGTTAACTCGTCATCTCTAATGACCAACATTTCGATATAAACTGACCGTGCTATTCCTGAAATTATTTAGTCCGATCTGAGACAAAACTGGAAGAACGGGACACGGAAAAGTGCTGACTCACCATATTAACTCATTCAACCCCACGCACGTATTTCCCAAATTTTGGAGGCGTCATCAAATGACTATGCACCAGTTGCAGGAGATGGATCGACCATGAAAATTCAAGGGCAGTGCCAGATTAGCGTGGCGCCGACAGGCGCCAAGCTAATCTGGCACTACCCTTGAATTATCATGGTCGACCCATCTCCTGCTGCTGTGCGTCAGGGCTGAATGGGTTAAGACCGAAATAAGCCGACTGATTGGAAACTGATGATGATTTTTAAAAAAAATGCCGGTTTTAATGACAGTTTGAAGCAGTTATCCAATACTTATTGGTACATTGTTTCAATGCGCACCCACCCATCCCTACGCCCCCCCCTTCCCCCCCCCTCCCCCACCCTCTCCCCCTCCCCAACCACCACCACTCTTTTTTTTACCCTCCACTTACGTTCCGATTAAAGCATTATTCGCCATAGCTCATTAAAGATTCCATTTCGTATTCATATACGCGGCCAACAGCCGTATGAGGCACGTCTCGAATGAGTTGAATATATATATATACTGAGAGCAAAAGAAATGCGACATTTTCTCAAGTCTCAGAAAATGTCGCATTTCTTTTGTTGGTAGGTATGCTTACGGTGAAAATCTCGCTTTTCTAAAAAGCAATATGCTGGAGTTTGTCAAATAACTACAGACTGATGCAGTAATCCTCAAAAATTTGTGGCAGTCCCAAATTTGGTGCCATATATCAGTTTGTCCTTTTGTGCAAGCTTCAAGCTAACGACGATGAAACCTCTCTCTCTCTCTCTCTCTCTCTCTCTCTCTCTCTCTCTCTCTCTCTCTCTCTCCGACAAATTAAAAAAAACATCTTAACCCATTCAGCCCAGACGCACTACAACAGTAGATGGATCGACCATGATAATTCAAGGGCAGTGCCAGATTAGGTTGGCGCCTGTCGGCGCCAAGCTAATCTGGCGCTACCTTTGAATTATCATGGTCTATCCATCTCCTGCAACAGGTGCATAGTCGTTAGACAACGCCTCCAAAATTTGGGAAATTCGTGCGTTGGGTTGAATGAGTTAATCCCTTTTTCCTGTCATCACCCCTGGTGCGCCAAGTGAAGTGATCACCGCTGTGAGAGATTAAAACGACGTCTCCACGTGCCGTCATCGCTACGTCACTGCACGTGCGCCATGACAAGTACCGGATCATTGCATGGCGCCATTCACGATTTAGCAATAGCTGTCACACATAATCTTGTCACAGCTTGTCTGAAAGTTTTTTTGTAAAAGTTTGTTTTGTTTTTCTTTGAAGGAACTCAGGTTGGCAAAAACTATTTCGATTCTAGATCACAACAACACACAACAGCAACAAGCAGGAACACATGAAAAAGAAAATATCAATAGCAACAACATTGAAATAACTGTAACCAAAGGGCAACAACAACAAACGCTTTGGTTTGAAATTGACTAGTATCGTTTCTGTGGAAATATGCGGCCACTAACCATCCGTCCAAGAGACATAGATCCTCATGTGTCCCCGCGAAAGCGAGGGCTCATGAGGATCAATGTCTTTTGTTGTTTATTAACGTCGCTTGGAGCCATTTAGGACCATCAGCCTTTTGCTTACCTCTACTGCTAATCTATTTACATCTGTGTTCCAGAAGAGGTCGTTAGGTTTTCTAAGTCATTGAAGCGTATTTCTGTTTATTTTTGCGGCAAATTAGATGAGTTGAACTTAGGGATATACATTTTCTGAAGAGGCGAGAAAACTATCAACGCTAATTTTGTGGAATCTGCCTGGTGTCTGTGTTTGGAATAGATCTCTGTTTAGTTCCTGCCTCGAATCAGCCCTGCTGTGTGTATGATACAAAGTTCTGTTTTTGTTACTCTAGCGACAGTTGGGGTATACACATGCAGACTGTGAAAAAATAAGTTAACTCAGAAAGCGTAGAGGAACAAATAAATACAACTGATCCTGGTTTGTACAACCTTTGTTTTTTTAACGAAAATTTTTTTTTCAAAGACTTTTCCTCTCCATCTTGAAGTCTTGAAGGGTAAAAATTGTCACCTGTCTCTGTAATGACCTTCATTTACGTGGCGACAGCTACCTAAAAAGCCTACCCATTACACCCAGAGGCTGATTTTCTTACTTTGCTTATTGTCCTATGAAGACTACATTACAGATTAGGAGATAGATCAACCATGTTGGTTCAAAGGTGGTACCAGAACAGCTTGGCGCCTCAGGCGCCAAGCTATTCTGGCACCACCTTTGAACTGTCATAGTAAAATTACTTTCAAGCAGTAGTGTATCAGAATGAAAAGGGTTAATGACAGGTTTTTACTCCCAGGGTAGTCTCTCAACACAGGTTCTGCTCTGCAGGAAAAGAATTAGTTAGGAAAAGATTTTCCTGACTTTGTTACAGACTACAAAGATCGTTTGCTTGCTTGGAGAAAAATCGTATTTGTCTAACCCCTTCTCTGCACGTACATTGTTGTTTCTCAAGTCCTTTTTCATTCAACGACCAAAATCTAAAAGCGACCACCAAGCATGGATACAACTTGGTGTCAGCAAGAGGCATAGATCCTCATGAGCCCCCACAGTCGCGGGGGCTTATGAAGATCTATGTCTCGTGCAGTTGGATCGTGTTCACTTTTTCTCGGCAGTGAATTTGTTAAAACCAGATCCAGAAGTTTTCTTGTCATGAGCTCAAATGAGTCAATCGAAATATTTCTCTAAATTCTCGTATGTGATGTGGTAGATTCTTTTGTTTTGTTTTTGTATTCCATTTATAATGGCACGTCTTCCTGAAATTGTTTTA
>BTPG01000002.1:152278195-152300695 GCA_036245525.1 Semisulcospira habei
AGAAGGACTGATCACAACACGTGCTTCCCGCAGTTTTGGTCGAAGTCCGACGCTAGTGAAAGCTGAATACTTCATCACGGACCGAGAATTCGTAGAGCGAAAGTTTTATGCGTTCAATTAAACTTTTTTTTTCATACTGCTAATTTGCTATCAAAGCCTTCCAAAACTGTCCTCACGTTACATAACTTGTCAGAGACAGTGGTCAGAACACTCTCTTTGTGAAAGTGGGGGATAGCAAGGTCTACTAAACAACAAGTAATTGAAATTTCTCAAGGTAGCATGTTCTTGAAAGACTTGCAACGGGATCCAAAACACACCACATTGGACTTGAATGAGTTAATTTAATTAATTGCTTTCAACCCAGCGACAAAGACTGTTTTTACGGTGAGAGTTTGATATGAGACAAGATTAAACCATTTTTTTTTTTTTGCTGTAGATGTTTCGTCTATGATGTCATCATATATTTGATGGCAATACTAGTTGTTAACCCTTTGGCTGTCGGTAGCGACTTTGGTCGAGGTGATTCCTGCGGGAATCACCTCGACCAAAATTGCTACCCGACAGCCAAAGGGTTAAAATCTGCACTCTTCTCTACACTCCCTAACTGCACCCAATTCTTGCGGTTTGATGCCAGACTAAGCGCACGAAATGACTTACGTTAAAACCGTAGACTCCGTAGACAACACCACAGAGGGTATACATACTATGGACAACACCAGTAGAGCGCAATAAAACGCAATAAATGCATGTAAGCCTAACCCTTCAAACCATTTCTTCCATCTGCAAGAGGCATAGATTCTCATTAGCCTTTGCAGCAGCAGACGCTCGTGAGAATCTATGCCTCTTGCTTGTATATCTCATGAACATTTATATCTCCGGTTTTCCCACGCAGGATGTTATTGTGTATGCGCGTATGTCAGCAAAACACAGAATGACCATCAGAAAAGTCTGCGCATGACGGAAGAGCCGCACCGGAAGCAGGAAAAGGGGGAATAAGGCAGCATTAAAGGGAGCTAACTTTTTTTGGTCGATGATCATTAGGTGAAAGATTTTCAAGTTTACCATTGAATTGTATTTCGTGTCGACGTGACGTGGTTCCTTAACCCCTTAACTGTCAGCGAACGTACATCTTGTTTCTGGAATCTGTGTTCGTACGCGTCCAACTAACATAGTTACAAATTATCCCAGGAAGAGGCAAGGATCCTCATGAGCCCCCGCAATTGCGGGGGCTCATGAGGATCTATGCCTCTTGCAGTTGGGCGATGATCACCTTTTCTCGTCAGTGAACGGGTTAAATAAATATTGGCCTGGTTTAGGTCGTATGCATGGTGTGTGTAAGCGTCGAAAAACAGTTCATGTTGAGAAAACTAAACGATCGAGTGTTGCCGCTTGCTACCCGTGACAACAACCGCGGTGAATTTGTTTAAAATGGCCCATAAATTTTTTTTTGTAGAAGCCTTTTGAAGCGGTGACCCCTTAACCGGCCAAAGTACCATGCAGCATCGTTGACACTAAGTACCCCGGAAGCGAGAGGGTTAAGCGACTGTCGTTCACAAAGCCAGCAAAGGCAGAAAAATTCTCTGAAGATCGCTGAAGCGTATCATTCGGTCGTGTCTTTGATTATTTCTGCCTTAATAGACTGAACACCGTCGACCTCCGTCTGAAGAATTAAATCATACAAAATGAAAGAGGACAGGAGGAGGCATTGATATGCTTAAAAGCCCTCATAATCTGCGGGGGCGCGTGAAGATCTATGACTCTTGCAGGATTCCCATCAGTGATCATATTCTTTTCTCCACAAATAAGGCATATACAATAGGAAAAGCAAGAGACATAGATCTTCATGAGCCCCCGCTCTGCGGGGGCTCATGAAGATCTATGTCTCTTGCAAATAAATACGTTCGCTCGAAGCGTGTACTTTTTTTTTTTTTCTTTTTTCTTTTTTTACAGTGTCACCCCTCTTAGAATTTTTTTTTTAATGTCACGCCCGTATGGCTATGGTTGAGTGGTTTTAGTCCGGAAGTTTTGGGATGTTTTTCCTAGTTTCTTGAGTTCAGTTTCGATCTGTCTTGTGTCTCTTAATTACTGGGTTGTGAAAATGTCATGGCTTTTATTCACTGTGTGCCTGGTAGCATGAATTGACCGCACAAAGGAGCTCTTGAGAAGAGCTGAAAATTGTGAGTAGCTGCCTTATTAGGCATCTTAGACATTCAAGTAGGCATACAATTAAATTATCTAGATACCTGAAGAATTCTTAACTCATTCAGCCCGACGGCCGTATTTCCGAAATTTTGAAGGCGTCATCTAATGACTGTGCACCAGTTGCAGGAGATAGATCGACCATGATAATTCAAGGGCAGTGCCAGATTAGCTTGGCGCCGACATGCGCCAAGCTAACCTGGCACTACCCTTGAATTATCATGGTCGACCCATCTCCTGCTGTAGTGCGTCAGGGCTGAATGGGTTAACTGCGGTTTGGGAAAACAGTGAGGAAAAACTAACATTGATTTATCTGTTCAAGTTTTCTTGTCTCCGATACAAATAATGTTGAATGTAAAATAAAGGGTTTGTTTGTTTGCAACGTTTGTGTGGAACAGCGAGTTTTATTATCTGTTTACTATCATATCATTTGCTTGTTGTTGTTTTTTTTTTTGTTGTTGTTGTTTTTTATGGTTTGATTGCTTCCTTGCTTGTTGCTTGTTTACAATCCCAGCTTATCTGATTGGATTGGTTGGCTAGGTTTTGATAGTTCGTTGGTTGGTTGGTTGGTTGGTTGGTTGGTTGGTTGGTTGGTTGGCTGGTTGGTTGGTTGGCTGGTAGGTTGATTGGTTGGTTGGTTGGATGGTACATGGTTGGTTGGTAACTTGATCACTGACTGGCTGGCTGGTTGGCTGGTTGGTTGATGGTTGCTTGGTTGTTAGGATGGTCGGTTGGTTGGTTAGTTTTTATATTTTTGATTGGTTTTTGTTCATACTAATACGCTGTAATTACGGCGTTGATAATAATAATATTCCCCGTGTGTGCCGTATCAGTAATGTTTACCATTTGAAAAGTGCACAACAGGGTGAAAATCTTGTTGGGGTATGGTACGTCAGTTACTTATGGACTTAGAAAACTGGGTACTTATTCGTTTGTTCGTTCACTTATTCAGCAACATCAGTGTGGCCGTTGGCTGTTCACTCATTTATTATTAGACTGTTATTTTTTTTCCAAATGTGTATTTTGTTCACATACAGGTCCATTTATTCAAAATGGCATTTTATGCTTTTTATTTGGATTTTGAAATTTGAATGTTATTGAAATTTCTCTTAGTTCTAGTGGTTCTAGAATGACTACACAAAGGAAAACAAAACAATACGATTATGAAAAGACAGGTGCAGCTTGCGAGAATATGGCAAAACTGGAGACTGCTGGGCATGAAGAATGAAGACCAGTAGTAGGGCAATGCGCAAGCTCATCTTGTCTCTCTCCTATTGCAGACTAACCAGATGACTGCCAAATGTATAAATTGGGGAAAAAAAAAAAAAAAAAAAAACACGCTTGATCCCTTGACTGCCGAGAAAATGCAAACGGCACCACCAATCTGCAAGAGGCATAGATCCTCATGAGCCCCCGCAATTGCGGGGGCTCATGAGAATCTATGCCTCTTGCTGAGACCACTTTGTATCCATGTTCATTGAACGGTTGTGGCTGCTCGTCGTTGAATGAACAAAATTTTCAGAAACAAGATGGACGTCCACTTGCTGAGGGAAGGTGTTAGGCAAGACAATTTACAACAAATTAATTTGTGTTGTAACTGGCCTTTCTAAGCGTGTTTCTTTCTTGATTGGGATTTCCTTCTTACCTATTGCGTTTTCTTTTTTGCCACTACTCCCTTAATTCATAATTTTCCATCAAATGACTTTTTATTTCAATATTAAAGCAGCGTGACGTAGTGACTGATAATGAAGCGGGTACCAAAATTAATACACTAGTCTGCCTCTCTAACTGCTCACCCGTGTTAGTCGATGGCCGTTCGATGATGAGACAAACAGTTGGCAGCCACGCGCTAAACCGTAATGTTCCCCTCAGTCTGAGGGGCCAGTGGAAGCCGCTCTCAGTCAACAAGATAAATATATTTGCGGCTCTAAGTCAGGATTTTGGCATAGAGTCTCACGCGCCCCCATGTGATGCTGCTAAGATATAATTATGAGGATCTATGCCTTTGCAGATGCGGTTGAATGGCTGGCTACAGTAGCTTATGAGAACAAACGCATACCTCTTTCTGTAGCCGTGGAAAGCCAGCGAGAACAGGGGCCAGTTGCGTGAGCGAGCTTAGTCCTGCGCCAGCCACTAAGCAAGGTGCTCCGCTATAGCACAACAGGGTGGCGCTATAGCGGAGCACCTTGCTTAGTAGCTGGAGCAGGACTAAGACCACTCATGCAACTGACCCCGGTTTTAATAATCAACAATAGATTCCCCGCTCTCAGTCACAATAGGCATGAGCCCTTGCTGCTTTAGGGTCTAATGACAATCTATGCCTCTTTGCAAGCGTGGTTGAAGTCTGACTGCAGTGGTTCATGAGAATCTCCGTACCTCTCGCTGATGCTGTGGACATTTCTGACTGCAGTGGCTATGAGAATCTTTCGGGGGTTTTATTTTTTGTTTGTTTGTTTGTACGCCCATAGCTTATGTCATGAAGAAGGCTTATCTGCAGGGCGCCATGAGAGTCTATGCCTGTTACAGACGGAAGGGACCGGTTGTCAGGCTGTGTGGTGTGCTTTAGAAGTGCGTGACAAACAGTCATCCATTCTCCTCTTGCTCACAATTTCCCCTCTGATGGCCACTGCAAACTGTGAGCTGTTGGGGACAGGAAGAGAGGCGAGAGGGAACTGTTTGTGTGTGTGTGTGTGTGTGTGTGTGTGTGTGTGTGTGTGTGTGTGTGTGTGTGTGTGTGTGTGTGTGTGTGTGTGTGTGTGTGGATGGATATATGGATCTGAGGTAGGGGCAGGAGGGGGAAATGGTGGTGGGGTGGGCGAATAACCAATACTCCTCTCATCCTCCCGATGCCAGAGAGAGGTGCTGTGCTGTGGAGCGGAGGACGGTGGAGTTAACCCCTTTCTAACACATTCACTGCAGAGGAACAGTGGACACAATCCAACTGCAAGAGACGCAGATCTTCACAAGCCCCCGCAACTGCGGGGTCTCGTGAGGATCTGCGCCTCTTGTTAGCAATACAGTTTATTCCCTGGTGGTGTTCTTCAGCGCCCAGTTAACCCATATCATACTGAGGCTAAAAGCTTAAAATGTGTACACTGATATTGGCAAGCTACATTATAGTACTTACAGCTTTTGATATAGACCAAAGGTTTTAGTTCAAGGGTGGTGCCAGAATAGCTTGGCACCTAGAGGCGCCAAGCTATTCTGGCACTACGTTTCAACTATTTTAGTCAAGCTTATTTCACACACTGGTGTATTCCGAATGATAAGGGTTAAGATACCACAAAACAACGTGCGACCACTAGCAGCTGACGGGTTAAATATTCCAAAGTCTGTTCAAAGAACAAGCTGAGGTCGAGGCTTGTTCGATCCATTTTCCATAATACATTTAACCCGTTAAGTGCCGAGAAGATTTAAACAGCAGCTCACTGCAAGAGGTATAGATCCTCATGAGCTCCCGCAGTTGCGGGGGCTCATGAGGATCTATACCTCTTGCTGACACCACTTCGAATAGATGTTCCTGGGACAGACAGGGCATTCCTGGTGTTGAACCAACGAAGACTGCAGAAACACGCATTACCCCGTTAACACTTTGCACCCCAGGGTCGCAACCACAAAATTGGAGAGATGTCCTCTACAGACTGCATTCTAGTCGAAGAGATGGATCGGCCATGGGTAGGTAGTTCAAGGGTGTTACCAGAATAGCTTGGCGCCTAGAGGCGCCAAGCTATCCTGGCAACACCCTTGGACTATTACGGTCGATCTGCATAGTTCTTCACTGTGTCGAGTCAGGGCTGAATGTTTTAAAACAGTCGCTGTTAACCTCTTCACTGCTCAGAAAAAAATGTTAGCAGGATCCAAATGCAAAAGACGTGGATCTTCATGAGCCCCCCTTCGATTGCGGGGGCTCATGAGGATCTATGCCTCTTGCTGAGTCCAGTGTGTATCCATTTTCCTTGGATAGTTTTGACCTTTTCGTCGTTGATTAACCAAAATATGCGTCCGATGGCAGGGAAGGGGTTAATTAAATCTCGCTTACTTTAAATTTAAAAAGAAGTTGCAGTAAACCTACTCTCGTGAACGTAAGTTTTCATTTCTTTTTTGTTTTTCTTTTTTTTTTTTATTTCATTTGTATTTCATTTTCATTTTACTGAAACAAACAGACAGAATTAGTCAGAAATGCAGGCAACAAAGCTGCGTCCATTAAAAGCAACACAAAAAGAACGTTGTCTGTCGTGCTAAACATATCGAATTCGTTACCGCAAAAAGAAAGTTCTGTAATATTCTGACACAATATCGCTTGCAGCAGAATTGCACAAAATGCGATTTAATCGACACCAAACACTCGAGTTTCTAAAGTGTGGACGAAAACGTGGCAAAACGTGTGTCAATTAAACTAGCAATAAAACCTCATATCTGTCAACTAAACACACAGTGTTGGGCAACCGATTAACAAGCACACTGCAAGGCGATATGTCATGTTTTAACCCATGCAGTGCCTGTTGACCAAGACTGTTTCTGCAATTTTCAGCATCAAAACGCCCTAGCTGGCCCAGGAGATGGTGTCAGCAAGAGGCATAGATCCTCATGAGCCTCCGCAAATGCGGGGGCTCATGAGGATCTATACCTCTTGCAGTTGAGTGGTGTTCCACTTTTCTCGGCAATGAAAGGGTTAAATGACACAAAATGTTCTTTCCATGTCCAACCTTTCCTTCGGTTTTCATGGAAAATATTCCAACAATAAAACCCATTTCAGTATCAAATTTTAAAGGACTCACACTTATCAAGGAACATGCATAGAAATGGGGGGACATTCCGCCTGACAAGAGGAGGGGTCAGAAAGATTCATAGGTTCTCATGAGCTCCCGCAGCCTACGGGAGCTCAAGAGAATCTATGCCTCTTGCAGATTGGTTGTCTTTACTGTGTTCGTGGCAAGCGATGAAAAGGTTGCTTTGCGGGAGGGAACGAAATTAGAAGAGGGAGGATCGGATTGAAATGTGTACATGCATATTTATTGACTAACTTGGATGATATTCAATCGGAACAAACATGAAAGGACACACACACACACACACAAACACACACACTCAAGCAGACACACACGCACACACACACACACACACACACATACATACACACATACATACACACATACACATACACAACCACGCACACACACACACACACACAGTCATACGCACACAAAACACACACACACACACACACACGTACGCATGCAAACACGCATGCACATACGCATGCACGCACGCACACACAAACAAGCCCGCACGCCCACACGTACGCACGCACACACACACAAGCAAGCACGCACGCACACACTCAAGCACGCACACTCACACACACACACACACACACACACACACACACACACACACAAAGAAATGCGGCACACATGCACAAAAAAATGCAGCACACATGCACGCGCACGCACGCACGCACACACGCACGCACACACACAAACAAAAGCACGCAAACACGCACACACACACACAAGCACGCACGCACGCACGTACGCGGCACACATGCACGCGCACGCAAACACAAGTACGCACGCAAGCACGCACACACACAAGCCTACACACACACACACACACACACACACAACACACACACACACACACACACACACACACACACACACACACACACACACACACACACACACAAAGAAATGCGACATTTTTGAAATCATCGGAAACACTTTAGTGTTTCCGATAATTCCAAAACTGTCGCATTTCTTTGCTCGTTAGTCGCACTGTAATTTCCGTGAATTGCGACAGAGCACCATTGTCATTATGTCAAAGCGGGACGGTTCCGGTTTCAAGATCCGTGTTGACATGAAGGTAACACCTGCCACTTCCAATTTGTCTATCACCCCCGCCTCCTCCCCCCCCCCACATCCTCCAACCCCCACGTCCGGGTGGCTCATGAGATTCTATCCCCCTTGCAGTTGGGTGGTTTGGGTTGTGCCCCGGCAGTCAAGGAGTTAAACCTTGGAACAACGCAACTTTTTAATTGATGAATGCTGTCGCCTTTTTTAAAGTGCTTAATTGCGTGTCCTACAGGAATCATCGCGACAAAAATGAACAGAGAGGAATGGAGGGAGCTGGTTGCCAAGTCATCAGTGGTGCCGCCCAACGGTCGGCAAGACTACGGGATAGATAGATAGAGATAGAATTGTATAATGGCGGATTGAGATGATTTGTTCCCATGGCATGCCGCGCGCATGCGGTTACGCAATAAACAGTTGCGTATCTGTATGTGGCGCGTCCCCAATGAGTTAACCCCTTCACTGCCGAGAAAATGTGAACACGATCCAAATGCAAGTGGCATAGATCCTCATGGGCCCCGGCGACTGGAAGGGGCTCATGAGTATTTACGCCTCTTGCTGAGACCAGTTTGTATCTATGTTACTTGGACTGTTTTGGCTTTTGGTAGTTGAATGAACAAAGATTTCAGAAACCAAACTGTGCCTACAGTGGCAGGGCATGGGTTTTGCGCACGGCAAATAAATAAATAAATAAATAAATAAATATCAATCAACAAATCCCTCAATCAATCAATCAACCAACCGCCCAACCAACCAACCAAGCAGCCAACCAACCAATCAATCAATTAATCAGTCAATCAATCAATCATTTAACTAACCAACAAACCATCCAGCCAATCAACCAACCATTCACCCAACCAACCAATCACCCAACCAACCAATCAAGCAAGCAAACAAGCAATGAAACAAGTTGTAAAAGTGTGTGGGAGCTTGCGTGGGGTGGGGGTGGGGGGTGGGGTTGGTCGTTGGGGTGAGGGGAGTTGGTTGGGAAGAGAGGGGGGGGGGGGCGACCGAGGTAGAGTGAGGGGGATTGGTAGAGATGTGTGGTGGGTGTGTGGGGGAAGCTTTATATTTGCTTTACTTGCAACACCACGAACCTCTTCATCAAGTGATGAGAGACTTTACATTATTACCCCACGAGTGCTTACAGAACAATATTGGCCGCAGCAGCAAATATGACAATCTCCAATGCAAACCTCGGCCACCTGCAACGTGAATGTATCCAAATCTGACCCGAGCCACTCACGTTCAACAGATTACATTCATTTGTTGTCCAATATCAAGCTGTTTATAATCTGTGTTTTAAATGCGGAGGAGGTCATCTCGGTTTCAGCAAACCGCACACTATGAAATGTCCATTATCATAGATCGATAACGCTTGATTTCTCTGTTTGAACGAGTGATACTTTTATGGGAGCTCTCCACTATAAACACACACGGCTGACACCTCCGAAAACAAAAACAGACGGAGTAAGTCTGATGTAAAATAGCGCCGAGGAACAGATCTTCCTTGTTTTGCGATGACTCATGAGAATCTGTGCCACATTATGTGGAGGACCTCGATACATGAGAACATGATGACGCAGGGTTCGCACACTCAATCTCAATGTAAGGAACACTGACGTACATTTATACAAGAGGCATGGATTATCATGAGCCCCCGCATATGCGGGGGCGCATGAGAATCTATGCCTCTTGTAGATAGGCTCTGAGCAAGAGTGAATAATGCCACACGGCTGTCGAACCCTAATCCATCGGGACCCTCCGCGCGACAGGTGCCTATTGAGGCCCAAACCGCGAGGATACAAAACGCTTGCTAATGTTTGTTTGTGGAGAGGCCTGAATAGATTAATTTGGTGAGAGCTGCAGCAGGCTAAGTTCTCAACTGCACAGTTCCAACATGGCCTGTCGAAGTATTTTTGGATGCCGTGATTCATACTAGATTTCAGAGTATCAGTTTCACTTGTAGCGCCAAACCGAAATAAACGAATAAATAAATAAATAAATAGACTTATTTCAAAATTCAGAGGCATGCTGCTAGAGGCATATTAAAATACTTTTCACTTGGGGGGGGGGGCGGGGGGCGGGGGGCGGGGGGCGGGGGGCGGGGATGGGGGGGGGGCGGGTGGGGGGGCGGGGGTAGGGGGGGGCGGGGGGGGGGGGGCCGGGGGGATGAGGAAGAGTGCCTAAAGGTGCCGCCACACATGCCGATTTTGAGGCCGGTTCTCGAGCAGTTTCGAATCGGAGTGTGATCGGACCGGACTACAAAAACGTGTGCACTGCCACACATTCCCCGACTTTTTTTTAGCCGACCGGTTTGAATCGAAGATCAAGGTCGTACCTGTTCAGCAAAATGGCTGCTAGTTTTGACAGTGATGATGATGTGCTTGCATTATCAGCAGTTTTGCGTCATATTCGGGAAGAGGCGGGCGAAACGTCGGCAACGAAGGTGGTACTGATCTTCCGCCATTTTCAAACTGAAACGACGTGCTTTGCGAGACGCGTTCTGATTGGTTGAAGCTTACAATCGGGGCCGATTCGGATCGGAGAAATAGAGCAGGTTCTAAACACCCGATTCCCAGCCGATTGGGATCGGATCGGATATATGACGTCGCAATCGGATCGGAATCGGCTTCAAAATCGGGGCACAATCGGCATGTGTGGCGGGGCCTTAAAATCTTGCTTTTACTTTTCAGCGTCCAAAAATCAAACGACGGGGAATTGTGAGGGGCGGGAGGAGGGGAGGGGGGTGGAGGGAAAAGGCAAGCAACAGTCCAAACTGCGAAAAAATCAAGCATAAAAATCAGAATCTGTTAACTGTGTACTCCAAATAATAAATAGCAAGAATACAAGCTCAAGATCTATTTTCTCTCACAAAAAAAAAAAAATTGTGGGGCCAGAGGACCCCCCTCCCTACATTTTGTTTGTGAGCGGTCAGCCTCCCATTTACTCCCTGGGCCCGGGACTATCAACTGCAAAAAAAAGTATATAAAATCTTTAGCCACACACACCCTCCCCCTCCACCTCCTGCCTACACTCCCTCAACCCCCACCCCCATGGCTGTGCATGTATTTCATGAAGATCTGTTACTCTTGCAGGGAAAGGAATTTTTGAAGTTGACTAATTTTGAAATCAGCTACACGTAGCAACTGTGATGCAACTAGAGTAGTAATTATCAGTACAGAAAGTCATGTTTAACACATTCTGCCCCAAGACCGATTTCCCCAAATTGTGAAGTTGTCCTATTGCAATTCTAGAGACAGATCTAGCTTGATCTAGCCTATGGGCGCCAAGCCATTCTGGCACCACCATTGAACTGCCATGCTCGATCCATGTCTAGGAGATTTCAACATCAGAATCAGGTCAAAGACAAAAGGTAGAGACCCTTGACAGCGAGGACAGCTCTCATGCAGATGGGACTTTGTGGGTTATGGTTCATCCCATCTTGTTTTTTGTTGAAATAATACCGAAGAAAACGATCTCGCAACATTCATTACATCTGTATACGGCGATAATAGATAGTATAATTATTCAACTTTTTTAAAAACTCGGCTAATATTGGACGATTTCACGGAAATATTTTTTTTCCTGTAAAGTTTTCCTGCTCGCAGTGATGTTCTTCCATAGCAACGCACTGTGTTGTAACCCACAGCCCTTTGTGCTTTCTCGCCTCTCCCGCTAAAGCGCACGCTGGTTTTGGGGAATCCGCAAACCCGCGACCTCGATGTGGAAGCCTTAATACCATCTTTACACTTATCCTCCCACCCCCGCTCCTCACCCCTTACCGCAGTTCAGCCCTACCCTAACTTCTACCGCACACACACGGTTTGAAATATTTCCCGCTGTTCAGCCATGCGGAACAGTTCCATAGAAACCTGCCTTTGATGGCTCAGGTAAACCAGGATCAAACCAAACACAAGCACCGCGCAGTAACTACCCTGCATCTCGCAAAACAAGGGGAAAATAACGACATTAAACGATCCCCGTGATTCCGTGTGCATGCACCATAAAATTTAATGTTCATAGGAGGCCTGCTTGAATGTCCCCCACCTCCACCCCGCACTTCCCGCCCCCCTCCCCCCACCCCCACATCCCTCCCACCCCACCCACCCATAACTGCAAGAGGCGAAAAACATCATGAGCCCCCGCAGATGCGGGGGCTCATGATGTTATTCGCCTCTAGCTGACTACATTTATATCTGCTCTCATTCCATGTATGGGGTTATCTACCTTTGAGTTTTGCCACGGTGTGCGTTCAAAGTCGTAATTTGTGTCCGGGGTTAATTTTCTGAGGACTGTGACCTCTACACACAAATTTTTTTTTTTTTTTTTTTTTTTAAATCACTGCGGTTTGCAGGTTTAGTCGAGAACTGCAAGTTCACAAAGGACGTGCGATTGACACAATAGTCGTTATTAGTGACGAGACTGTCGAACCGTATCTGCGCAAAGCCAAGGGCTCTCTGAGCAGTGTTGGTGCCTGCCGGCTGCACGCTTACAATGGTTAGTTTAACTCATTCGTGGAAAGCCGCATCCGGATGCGGCTGGCCGCGAATGAGTAAACCCCTTCTCTGCCAGTGATCACGGATTTGGCGTCAGAAACCACAGCACGCTGATCGACATTCGCGTGAAGACTGAACACAAACTAAATGGGACCAAATTAGGCACAAAGAACACAGGACTAACAAGAGACATAAATAATCATGAGCCCCCCGCATTCGCGGGGGCTCATGAAGATTTGTGTCTGTTGCAGCTGGGTAGAATAGGCATTCATTTTTGTCGTCATAGTACCAGCAGCCAGAGGGAGTTTCGCTCATCGGGTGCCACTCTCAGTAGGCATGGAACTATTCACTATTCACCGGTATGTGGGCATTCGAACCTGATTACATTTGCATTAGTTTTGTGGAAGAATTTCTTGATTCGTTGCTAGGTTAACCACTTAACTGTCGAGAAAAAGTGAAGACGATCCAACTGCAAAAGGCATAGATCCTCATGAGCCGCCCGCAATTTGTTTTCGTTCTTCTTTGACGGATTTGGCTTCTTGTCGTTGAATGAACAAAGATTTCAGAGACAACAATATGTACGTACAGTGGCAGGGAAGGGGTTAAACACTGTCAGGATCACCTGACAGGGCACTGTGACTGTTGTGCTGTTGTTATTGTTAATGTTTTTGTTGTTGCTGCTGTTTTTTTCTTTAAAAATTGCATTACTTCGCCTTGCTGGTGGCCAAACATTGACTTCATAGATGTTACTTCCGTTTTATCTCCGTTGTAGAAAATGGAAGTGATGTGACTAGGCGCTTATGGTGGCTAAATATATCTCAACATAACAATGCAGTTATACAACAAACTGTTGTTACAGAATTGTAATGTGGGATTTTCCGGATTGGCTTTTGCCAGAAACAAGGAACAGGACTTCACACATTTAGCCCCAACGCACTACAGCAGAACATAGATCGACCATGATAATTCAAGGGTAGTGCCAGATTAGCTTAGCGCCTAAAAGGCGCCAAGCTAATCTGTCACTACCCTTGAATTATCATGGTCGATACATCTTTTGCAACTAGTGCATAGTCGTTAGATGACGCCTCCAAAATTTAGGAAATACGTCCTTGGGGTTGAATGAATTAAACTAGACTTAGATACTAACTTATACCGCTAAACTTTTTACAAATACAACTGAAAATGCCACTTTCATTTTTTCTTGATAGATAAAGTGCACTCAGCGAACCAGTGGAAATTCTTTTTTGTCTCATTCCATCTTCCTTTTGCCTCGTTTTCTTGTTCCACTTTGTCAGCAAGGCATTGACGGAGTGGGCTAGGGGTCGGGGAGACGCCCCCATAGCAACCGCAGTCAAGCAGGAAAGGTGGATAGACCGTGACAGCTCAAAGCTAATGCTTGTTCAGCTTGGCGCCTGGAAAGGAGCCAAGCTGACCAAGCACGACCCTTGATCCATTACGGTCGAAGCAAATTATGAGACGTACACGGATTGAGGAATAAGTGATTGACAGAGAGAGTCATTTGGCTGCGGTAGTGTGATGGACGGACCAGATTTTCTACCTTAGCGGCTGTAGCCACGTTTACATAGTTGGTTACCAGAAAAACGCGTTTAACTTCTGCTTAAACAAGGACGGAAACAAACTGCGTGATGCGAAAATGTGAGCAGTGAAAATGATTAAGTTGGGCCAAAATTACGTGTAAGGTCGTGTGCCTAACCCTTTTATCAACCCATTCACTGTCGGGGAAAATGCGAACACTATCCAAATGCAAGCAGCAAAGAGCGCCATGAGCCCCCGCAGTTGCGCGGGCTCATGAGGATCTATGCCTCTTTCTGAAACCACTTTTTTTTTATCGATGTTCCTTTGACGGCATGGACTCTTTAGCGTCGAATTAATCCATATCATACTGAAGGTAAAATTTGTATACTGCGATATGAAAAGCTACCTTATAGTACTTACAGATAAGGATATAGACCAATGGCTTTAGTTCAAAGGTGGTACCAGAATAGCTTGGCGCGTAGAGGCGCCATGCTATTCTGACACTACCCTTGAACTACTTTAGTCAAACTTATTTCACACACTGGTGTATTCCGAATGATAAGGGTTAACTGCGTCCACTGGCAGTGTGTTACGATTGTCATTGTGTTGTTCTGTGAGAGCATGCATGTGTTAATCGTAGGAAACGATCCGATATTTTTTTGAGCTATCATGGTTACGTATCACGTACCTTTTCAGTAAGATTCTCTATCGTTCGCGCAGATAGCGGATTTGGCTTTGTTATGATACGCTAAGATTAGTCCGGAAGTTTTTAACAAAGTCGCACAGAGAAGAGCCGTCGAATTTTGTTATGCGTAGATTTGCTGAGAATAAACCAGAACGTTCGAGCAAGGTCGCGCTGTCTAGTGACCTCGTATGTGTGACGTCGGAGTGTATGCAACATTTTGCACACAGTAGTAGAGCTGCTCTATTTTTAGTTATATTTGTTTTCTGTGCGCGTGAATTTAGCAGCCAGTCAGTGTGTTTTATGAAAAGTCGTGAACGGTCTGCAATATTCTTGTGTGACGTCATTACACACTGGGATTTGGGGTTGAAATTGGGATTTGGGGTTGAAATTAGCAGTCAAATTTTTGTAGACTATTTTAGTTTATTCTAGAAAGTTCCTTTTATTTAATATTGATGAGTTTCAGTTACGTGTTCCGTTCTGATTGGTTGCCTTGTGTGAATTTGTTGGATTTTTCTGGAAAGTTGTTTTACTATAAAAGATGGTGCTAGGAAGCACGTGTGTACATTGTCATGCATTGTCAGTTGTAGGGACACAGTTTATCGTAGGTACGTGGCCCGTTTAGGGTGTACATTGTGAGAGACGCAGGGTAACGGTGGTGTACGTTGAATGAGATACTGTGTCGCCAGTGTTGACATTTGCAGAAGAGACATTGTATCAGTGTTGGTGCATTTGGGAATGCAATTGTGTGGAGATCGCATCGCTGAAATAAAATATTGTTGGAACTGTTAATCCAGTATTGTCTACAACCTTAATCCACGTGTGACGGGTTGCAGCTGAATGAAGTTTGTTTAAAAGAACCTTACGTGCGTGCCGTCTGGTGTGATATTATACTACGACCAAGACTCAACACGTAACATTTTGGCACCTCCGACGGGACCTATTCAGTTGGCTCAGTGGAAAGGGTAGCCGGAGAAAACAGCCAGCAGTGAAACGCAGAGATGGCGACATCGGAAATGGAGACATTCCTGAAAATTGGAAAGGAATGTGGACTCGAAGGAGCTCAACTCCTCGAGTTTGTAAAGGAGAGAGAGAAGGAAAGACTGGAGAGAGAAGAAAAGAGACAAGAGAGAGAAGAAAAAGAGAGACTGGAGAGAGAAAGAGAAAAGAGACTCGAAGAAGAAAAGAGATTGGAGAGAGAAAAAAGAGCCAAAGAGCGTGAAACCAGGAAAATTGAAATTCAACGAGAAGAGGCAGAGAAACAACGAGAAGAGGCAGAGAAACGCGAAGAGACAGAGAAACAACGAGAAGAGGAGCGAGAAGAGGCAGAGAGGCAACGTCAACACGAAATTCATCTAAAGCAGGAGATAGAGGCACAGAGCCAGAGAGCTACTGAAGCAACAGGTAGCCAGCAAAGAGCAAACAGCCCGTGCGCCAAAGCTACTACCTTTGGCAGAAAATTTAGGCTTACCTAGAGCGATTCCCTCGCGCTGGGACCATACGGCGTTGAGGCGCGTCCCCTGGGTGGTGGATAGGGGGTCCCTCGCGAGAGGGGTGCACCGAATGAAATAAGGTGCAGTGAACCAACATGGTCTAAGGGAAGGTGACCCCGACAGAAAACCCCTGGTCCTCCTAGTAAGGGGGTTGGGCGTGGGGGTAGCTTCCCCACCCTGCAAAAAAGGAAATAGCTACAAAAACGCCGACGAAAAGAGCCTATTGCAGACAGAGCAGACCAACTCGACAGATGGGCCGAGTATTTTGAAGAGTTACTGAACAGACCTAGCCCACCCGACCCCCCCGACATCCAGCCGGCAGAGACCGACCTACCCATCAGCTGTGACAGACCCAGCCGGGAAGAGATCAGAAAAGCAGTGGCATTTTTGAAGAATGGCAAAGCAGCAGGGCCAGATGGCATCCCAGCGGAGTCTCTGAAAGCAGACCTAGAGACAACAGTTGAGATGCTGTACCCACTGTTTGGAAAGATCTGGGAAGAGGAGGTGATGCCAGCTGACTGGAAGGAGGGGTACCTAATCAAGCTTCCCAAGAAAGGCGACCTCAGCAAGTGTTCCAACTACAGAGGAATCACCTTGCTGTCAGTACCAGGAAAGGTCTTCAACAGGATCATCCTAGAGAGAATGAAGAGCTCCGTTGACCCCCAGCTGAGAGACCAGCAAGCAGGATTCAGGAAGAACCGATCATGTACAGACCAGATCGCCACTCTCCGCATCATCGTGGAACAGTCTCTGGAGTGGAGCTCCCCGCTGTACGTCAACTTTGTGGATTATGAGAAAGCATTTGACAGCGTGGACCGAGAGACTCTGTGGAAACTCCTACGACACTACGGTGTACCCACAAAGCTTGTCCGCCTGATCAAGAGCAGCTATGATGGCATGACATGTCGCGTGATCCACGAAGGGCAGTTCACCAGAGAGCTCCAGGTCAGAACTGGTGTCAGGCAGGGGTGTCTGCTGTCTCCGTTCCTCTTCCTACTGGCCATAGACTGGGTCATGAAGATGACCACAGAGCACAGACGAAGTGGAATACAGTGGACACTGTGGACACAGCTTGACGACCTCGATTTTGCAGACGACTTGGCATTACTGTCCCACACTCATCAACAAATGCAGGACAAGACCACGAGGCTTGCTGACATCTCGTCCCAAGTGGGCCTCACCATTCACAAACAGAAAACAAAGACAATGAGGCTGAACGCAACCAGGGAAGAACCTGTCTTGCTTGCTGGCACCCCGTTGGAGGAGGTGGAGTCCTTCACCTATCTCGGGAGCATCATAGACAAAAAAGGCGGCACTGATGCAGATGTCAGAGCACGAATCGGTAAAGCCAGAGCAGCCTTTCTCCAGTTGAAAAAAGTGTGGAGTTCCAGAGAGCTGTCACAACACACCAAAGTCCGGATTTTCAACTCCAATGTAAAAGCAGTTCTCCTATATGGAGCAGAGACATGGAGATTGACAAAAACCACAGTCAACAGAGTACAGACCTTCATGAACAGTTGCCTTAGAAGAATTTTGAAAATCCACTGGCCAGAGAAGATCAGCAACGTCAGACTCTGGGAGAGAACAGAGCAGATAACAGCAGAGAATGAAATTGGGCGAAGAAGATGGGGATGGATCGGTCACAGTCTGAGAAAGCCAGCTTCCAGTATCACTAGGCAGGCATTGTCATGGAACCCCCAGGGAAAGAGGAAAAGAGGTAGGCCGAGAAACTCCTGGCGTCGAGACCTCCAAGCAGACATCAAGAGACTGGGAACCACCTGGAGTAGAATCGAAGGAGAAGCACAGGACAGGAGTTGCTGGAGGTCTCTCGTTGACGGCCTATACCCGGGTAGGGGTGACAGGCGTAAGTAAGTAAGTAAGTAGAGCGATTCGATCTCTTCGCAAGCAGCAACAACTGGAGACAAGAGACTTGGGCTATCAAACTGAGCGCACTTCTAACTGGCAAAGCGCTTGAATTTTACACCCGCTTGCCAAGAGAAGAAGCCAAAGATTATACGCAGTTGAAAGCCACCCTGCTGAGACAGTACAACTTCACTGAAGAGGGTTACAGGCGACGATTTCGGCACTGCAAGCCTGAAGAAGGAGAAACACCCGGCCTATTCATTGAGAGAATCAGGAGCTACCTGGAGAAATGGATAGAGCTGTCTGGTTTAAACAAAGAGTACCAGGACCAGCGTGTCCTCATCATCAAAGAACAAGTCCTCAACGCATGTTTTAAGGACCTGGCCGCCCACCTCTGGGAGCAAAAAGACCAATCCCTAAAGGCCCTGGCCGACTTTACTCAAAGATACCTTGACGCCCACAACATGAAGTTCGGGCCCAGTAAGCCGCAGCGTGTGTCTGCACCAGCAGAGGAAATCCACAATGTCAGAGACACCCCGAAATACAAGCCGGTGGAGAACCTGACATGTTTTCTCTGTGGAAAGAAAGGTCACAAGGCGATACGGTGTCCTTCTAAAGATGTTCCCCGAGGCGACAACATCAGAAGATCCAACCAAGATCGCGGGATAGCAGGCAGAAGCAGTACCACGACTCAACACAGAGCCGCCACTGTATTAGCCAATGATGTGACGTCATCCAGTGACTTTGAATCTGGAGAAACGCGAGTGACACCGGAGCTGATTGAATCTTTCAAAAAAAATGGACGCATCCCAGTAGGAGATTCGGCTACATTTTTACCAGTCTCAAACATTGCGGTGCCTGAGAGTGAAGTGCCGTACATGCTGTTTTCTACTGGCCTGATATGGGAGGCGACGTCACCCGATTCTGCAGGTCATGAGACATATGCCAGAAGACAATCTCCAAGGAAAGGTGCCAAAGGTTCCTCTAGAGAAAATGCCACTGATCAATATGCCTTTCAAACGGCCGGCTGTGGACCTGGTGGGGCCAATATCCCCTCCTAGTGAAGATGGTCATCGCTACATTTTGATCCTGGTGGACTACGCTACACGTTATCCTGAGGCCATACCATTGAAGAAGATCGACACTCCAACAGTGGCAGAGGCGCTCGTCGACATGTTCAGCCGTTTGGGGATTCCTGAGGAGATCCTGAGTGACCTGGAAACTCAGTTCGTCTCCGACTGCATGGAGGAAGTCAACCGGCTATCGAGCATCCGACACCTTACTACCACCCCTTATCACCCCATGTGTAATGAGCTGGTTAAAAAGTTTAATGGAACATTGAAGGCTATGCTGAAGAAACTGTGTGCTGAGCAGCCAAGGTTGTGGCATAGATATATCAATGCCTTGCTCTTCGCATATCGTGAAGTTCCTCAGGATTCGACAGGGTTTTCCCCTTTTGAATTACTGTACGGTAGGACTGTAAGGGGGCCCATGCACATCCTGAAGAGCTGTGGACCAAAGATATCGAAGCGCCTGAGGAGAAGATCAGCTATCAGTACGTCTTCGACCTGTGAGAGAAGATAGAAGATACCCTCTGGATGTCTCGAGAAGAACTGGGGAAGGCGCAGAACAAGTGGAAGCATTACTATGATCGTAAGGCGAAACCTCGACGATTCCAGCCAGGTGACCAGGTGTTGGTTCTTCTTCCTACCGACAACAACAAACTTCTGATGCAGTGGAAGGGACCCTACGTTGTCGACACGGTGGTTGGCATCAACGACTACAGAGTCAAGATCAACAACAAGGTGAAGACTTACCATGCTAATCTGCTGAAGAAGTATATTGAGAGAGGTCGTCAAGACAAAACACAACTGGCGGCATCGGTGCGTCTTGCTGATGACGAAAGACTAGACGACGAGAACCTGTTTGACCTTAATGAACTCCGCCACAAGGAGGATGTAGAAGACATCCAGTTCGGTCAGAATCTGACCCAGACTCAACGAGAAGAACTGCGCGTCCTGACTCAAGAATTCAAGCATCGGTTTACACCTGACCCAGGAACAACAGATACCATCCAGCACGAGGTTAATCTGACGTCAAATGAGCCAGTTTGCAGCAAACCTTATCGTCTTCCTTATAACACGAGGGAAGAACTAAAAAAGGATATCAAGGAAATGCTGACTCTGGAAGTCATCAGGGAGTCCAAGTCACCATATGCGTCCCCAGTTGTCATCGTGAAGAAACCAGATGGATCCAACCGGGTGTGTGTGGACTACCGTAGACTCAATAAACTAACCGTTTTCAATCCAGAGCCTTTGCCCACAGCGGAAGAACTGTTCCAGAATGTCAGTGGAGACCGATTTTTCTCCAAAATTGACCTAAGCAAAGGATATTGGCAAATCAAGGTTGCAGAAAAAGATATCCCCAAGACAGCATTCGTCACACCTGACGGTCATTGGGAGTTCCTGAAGATGCCTTTTGGTATGGTGAACAGTGGTGCCACATTGAAGAGAGGACTGAAGAAGATCTTAGAAGATATGCAGAATGTGGTCTTTTACTGGGATGACATTTTGATCCATACCAAAACTTGGGGGGGATCACCTCAAAGCCCTCCGAGAACTGCTCCAAAAACTGTCAGATGCAAATTTCACCATCCGTCCAAGCAAGTGTATTCTTGGGGCCGACAACATAGACTTCATCGGACACAAATTGAGCGAAGGTTTAAAGTGGCTACACGACGACAGCGTGCAGAAGATCAGGGATGCCCCGCGACCTACGACCAAGACGCAAGTCCGCTCATTTATGGGCTTGGCGAACTACTACCGGGAGTTCATACCAAACTTTACGGCAGTCACAGATCCCCTGACTGACTTGCTGAGGAAAGGACAACCTAACGTAGTGAAGTGGGAGTAGGCCCAAGAGCGAGCATTCCAGGCAGTTCGAGACATCCTAACCGAGAAGCCTGCTCTACACCTCCCTGACCCGGTGAAAACTTTCTTCCTGAAAACAGACGCCTCCAACGAAGGAGTAGGTGCAGTCTTAATGCAAGAGGATAATGGAAAACTCCACCCAGTGAGCTACGCCAGCAAAATGTTGACCAGAGCTGAGAGAAACTACTCGACCATCGAGAAGGAGTGCCTAGCCATCATCTGTGGAGTAAGGCGGTTCGAACTGTACCTTCTGGGTGTGCCATTTGTTTTCCAAACGGACCATCAGCCCTTGAACTATCTAAACTCTGCAAGGTTTACAAATTCTCGTATTATGAGATGGGCGATGTTCTTGCAGAATTTTGACGTTAAACTACAGTCTATCAAGGGTTCGCATAACTTTGGAGCGGATTACCTGAGCAGAGCAGTTTAAATGAACATTTCTGTGTCCATAACAGTTTGAAGAAACATTTCGGTGTCCATGAGAGTTTAAAGGGACATGTCTTCGTTCAGGACAGTTTAAAGGAACTGTGAGACGATTACTTTAAAGTAGTTGATTTCATTTTGATGTGAAATTCTTATTATTTGTGGTTTTGTGTAGGTTAATACAGCCACAGCCGTATTTTTAAGATTTGAGAAGATTTTTTTGGTGAAATTTCATTATAAAAATGGGGGTAATGTTACGATTGTGGTTGTGTTGTTCCTACACGACTCAACACGTAACACAGTGAAAGGGTAAAAATTTATTTTCTTAGTTGTATTTTCTTATGCTGTTTGTCAGAGACATTTATATGCTAGTAAACACACCTATGCCTAAAAGCACACATACAGCTGTGCATTTTAATAACGCGGCAAAAAGAAGGTAATGAGTGACACACACACACACACACACACACACACACACACACACACACACACACACACACACACACACACACACACACTTGTAAATTTCCACGTTTGTATGCCTGAAAATGCCTAGACATCATTTCTTAAAGCTTGCTGTGGCACACAAATTAAAGTGAGTCGTTTGTACCAAACAAGATTGAAACGCGTTAGTCTCCATCTTCTTTCGTCTCCAGATATATTACTGAGGTTTCGTTTGCAACGAAAGACTCCCAACAACGAACGAGAGCGAGATCACGGTTTACAACCAGCTTGTACCATGAACATAGACAACACTCCAACATCTCTAAGAGACATAGATCCTCATGAGAATCTACGCCTGTTGGAGATGTTTGGCCTGTTGTCTGTGCTTATGGTATAAACTTGTTGTCCGCTTTGACTTCGCTCTTGTTCGTTGTTGGGAGTCGATCACGAAACCTTACTAATACCTCAAAGTTGTCGCGTTTGTTTGTTTGTTTGTTTGCTCCTTTGCTTGTTTGTTTGATTGATTGATGTTTGTATGTTTGTTTATTTATTTGTTTGTTTGATTGTTTAATGTTTGTT
>BTPG01000002.1:152305695-152335695 GCA_036245525.1 Semisulcospira habei
TTTCCTCGTACCTTCACGGACGAGACGAAGTTTGTATTTTTGTTTTAGGAAAAACAAGTGTGTCGCATTATTTATATTTGTATTTGTATATTTTATTATAGTTTATTCTAACCTATTCTATTCTATTCGTTTCGTTTAGTTTATTTAGTTTAGTTTAGTTTAGTTTAGTTTAGTTTTGTTTAGTTTTAGTTTAGTTTAGGTTTTTTTTACAATTATTTTTTTTTAAGCCAAGTGTGTATTAGGAAAAGCTCATCGACCTTTTTTTTTGTTCCGAATGAGCAATGCACGCCAAGTTATAAACTGTAAAAAACAAGTTCATCGTAGTCTTTGTGTCAGATGTGCTTGCTGCATTAATGATTCATACAAAGCAAAGGATTTTTTTTTTCTCATTATTTTGTTAGATTTGATGTTGCTAGTCATATTTTTTTTAAATTTGATTTTGTTTATTTATTTATTTTTAAATTGTTACAAACATTTCAATTAGAAAAAAATACCCATGCATGCGACATATATTTTACAAACGCACCCTGGAAAGCTGTTGCGACCATTAGGAAAAATCAATGTTGACGCTAGTGATATGCCTACCTGTACTATTCAGGCCCCGTAATTCGCAATGAAAATATTGGACCATTTTGCATCCCCCCAGTTGTGAAGAGAGTAGTGTTCAATCGTAGACTAAACTTACTATGATTTACATCGTTGGAAAAAACGCTAATTTAAACGTTGTCATCAAGAGGCATAGATCATCAGGAGCCCCCGCAATTGCGGGGGCTCATGAGGATCTATGTCTCTTGTAGATGAATGAATTCGAGGAGGGTATCGTCGACAATATTTGAAATCATCTCCATTATGTTTGTTTCTACACCGGAGTCATATGCTGCTTAGGTCATGTTAACAAGTGTGGCTGATCCACTTTGAGTAGGCTTTGGAAAGTCGTTGACTGAAATCCCGGTAACTGAGGAACACAGACGCAAATTACGCTCATTCTCGCCAACAATGAACGTAAATCTTCATGAATTTCAGCGAGCTTTAGCACGCGAATTTCCATACGCTATAGACTGAACTGTCTTGTATGGTATTGTGACTATCTTGTAACGCAGAAAACTAAGGGAAAATAAAAGAAAATGCAGAGAAAAAAACAAACTCAGATACAAAATAAACTTCACCCTTCACAGAGACAAGGGTAGGACCTCACGAGCCCATTGCGGTTGCAGGAGCGCATAAGTATCTATGTCGTTTGCAGTTTGGACGGTTTCCGCTGTCTGGCCTCGGATACCTTTGTTCGACACTTGTGCCTTCTTGTTCACTCTCGTATTTAACGAGAGAGATCCCGGGCTATGAAAATACTTTGAAAGGATACATTAGGGAGCCGTGGCTGTAGTACATGGCTCAGTTGCGTGAGTGAGCTTAGTCCTGCGCCAGCCACTAAGCAAGGTGCTCCGCTATAGAGGACTAAGCCCACTAAGGCAACTGGCTCCCGGAGGACTGGTCTGAACAACAGACAGAATGTGTGCGTTGTTTAATCATGGAGGACCGTGCCTGTGCTGGTCTGTGATTTTGGCCAATCAAGTCCTTAAGGTCCAAACTCACAGACTAACACACACACACACACGCACACACACACACACACACACACGTGCGCGCGCGCGCGCGCGCGCGTGCGCACACCTCGTTCTCTCACATACAGAGAGAGAGAGAGAGAGAGAGAGAGAGAGAGAGAGAGAGAGAGATGATGATGATGATGAAACTTTATTACATAACGGTAGAAGTTTTGACAGATACAAATACGTCATTTTTCAAACTTGCCGTTTCTAACGTTCTATATATGAAATATAATGAAGACAAACAAAAAATATTTAACGCAAACAAAAAACATAACTAAATAAGTACAGACACACGCAGTACAGAAAATGATACTACTAAGGTAGCAATAAACAAATACAAAAAAGGAAGTAACACTCCTCAGCACAAATTACATAGGAGAAAAATCATAGCACAGCAAAAACAAGCACAAAGTACTAAGAATCAAACATACATACACACACCTTTACAGCCGTGTAAATGCACGCACTAACATATATACATTTACATAACCTTTCATCAGAATGACAGGATAAAAAATAATATATCTAAGTAGTTTCCATCAGGTATATGTGTAGTTTTGTTTTAAAGGAGGAAAGGTGGGTTAGTGTTTTTAAATGTTGAGGAAGTGAATTCCATAAAAGTGGTCCCGAAAAGGCTAGGCTTGATTTGAATAAGTCAATGCGAGGTAGTGGTAATCGAAGAGTACTGTTCCTCGAGGACCTTTCACACTGTCGTGGAGTAAATTTAGCTGTTAGATACTGTGGAGCTTTCTTGTGGAGAATTTTAAACATAAGTATGCACTTGTTGTAAACGAGTTGTTGACGAAGGCCAAGAAGTTTGAGATTTTGCAGTTTTACAGCGGTAGGAATGGGTCTTATATGTACATGTTTAATGGCTCTTTTGTATAGTGAATTTAGTTTTTTTGATATGCACATCACCGCTAACATCCCAAACAGTGGAGATGTAATCAACATGAGATTTAATGTGTGCATGAAAAAACATTTTTCGTGTATTTATGTCACTCACACTTCTCAATTGTGATAAAAGAAAAATATTTTTTGATATTTTCTTACATATATTAGTCACATGTTTCTCCCAACTTAGTTGCTCATCTATACATATTCCAAGGAAGTTGCGTTCATAAACTTGTTCAATAGGTTGGCAATTAAGACTGAGCGTTAGTGAAGGGGGGTGAAGTTGATGTTTTTGTCGTGAGGTGATTAACATGCTCTTCGTCTTATCAGGATGTAGTATCATGTGGTTTTTACAGCACCAATCAGAGAGAGAGAGAGAGAGAGAGAGAGAGAGAGAGAGAGAGAGAGAGAGAGAGAGAGAGAGAGAGAGAGAGAGAGAGAGAGAGAGAGAGAGAGAGAGAGAGAGAGAGAGAGAGAAATGAAATCAATGAAATCACACCGCCTTTATTTTTCAAGGATAAAAGAAATATGTGCGCAGACCTTTTTTCATTCTTGTCCTTGTTACAAACTACAGGGGGTAAAAAAATTCACACACACACGAACACACACACGCACACACACACACACACACACACACACACACACACACACACACATGCACACACAACGAACACATACACGCTCGCACACACACACACACACACACACACACACACACACACACACACACACACACACACACACACACACACACCTACCCACTACACGCTCTCCTACCATCAATAGAGGATCTCCGTAAATCAAAAAGCAGGGCACTAAGGTAAGCGGTGCATGCGTGACGAAAACAACAGATAAAAGGCCCGGACAAACATGCTTTCTCTCTCTCTCTCTCTCTCTCTCTCTCTCTCTCTCTCTCTCTCTCTCTCTCTCTCTCTCTCTCTCTCTCTCTCTCTCTCTCTCTCTCTCTCTCTCTCTCTCTCTCTCTCTCTCTCTCTCTCTCTCTCTCTCTCTCTCTCTCTAACCTTCACTGCCAGTGGTAAAAAATTATGTTTCTGATAGTGTTTTCAGTCAACGCCGATGAACCCAGCGTTGCAGGGATCGTGGATGCAAATTAATTGGTTTCAACAAGAGAAATAGATCATCATGAGCCCCCTCGACTGCGGGGACTCATGATGATCTATGCCTCTTGAGATGTTTCTTAGACGGTTTGGGCTTTTGGCCGTTGAATGAACAAAGATTTCAGTCACAAAAATGTAGGTACAGTGGCAGGGAAGGGGTTAATAACGATGGGGGAAAACTGTTCAGTGTGTAGCTCATTCGAGACCTACCTCATCCGGAGATTCTGTAAAAAGAGGTGTATCCGAATTAAGCATGAATGAGTTAATTTGAACATCTTTGGGAAAATGCACAGGCGATGTGAGAGATGTGGACTCCTTGAGGATCTAGGTTTCTTGCAGTTGGATCGTGTTTGTTGTTATTGTTGTGTTTTTGTCGTTTTTCGGCAGTGAAAGGATAGCTGCCATTGCTTTAGTTCACGGGTTTGTATGCACCAGAAAGGCAGGTTTTCCGGACATTTAAAAAGTAAATAATATTTTTTTTAAAGTTCCCACCCCGACACAAAAACCCAGCAACAACAATAACAACGCACACATTGTCACACACAACGCGTGTAGCAGCTGAATCAGATTTCAGCAAACAGCAGGCATGGATTCTCATCTATCCCCAGGAAAACAAAAGGCATCAAGTCCGTGTTAACCCATTCAGACCTGACGCACTACAGTAGGAGATGAGTCGACCATGATAATTCAAGATTAGTGCCAGATTAGCTTGTCGCCTGTCGGCACGAAGCTAATCTGGCACTGTCCTTGAATTATCATGGTCGATCCATCTCCTGCAACTGGTACATAGTCATTAGATGACGCCTCCAAAATTTGGGAAATATGGCCGTCGGGCTGAATGAGTCTGTTAATGAAAGTGAGATGTTACTCGTTATGCAATGAAAAACTCGCTTATCACCAAAATGGACACACTGTCTTTGACCTACGGCGCAGGACGGCTGTTGCTGCAGGCGAAACATCTGGCTGCGGGTCTTTGTGGTTAACCTTCAACTTACTGTGTTACTGCTACCAGATACCCGGCTGCATCCTGCTCATCAACGTGTTTATTGGAACACTACATTCTATGCGCCTTTCATACTAACATTAAAATATCCTGTTTCATTTGTTCGGTCATCCATATCATGAGCCTTCTGTGCAACGGAACGCCCGTTCAGTAACCCTGTAACCCGGTAAGCAAAAGACCTCGACCCCACAACGGCCGCAGTGGGCCCGCGCACGGCTGTGCGCGGCGGACCAACTGCGGCCGTCGTGGGTCAGAAGACGTTTTGAAACTGGGGCAATTATTGAAACCAATGCCGCGTGGGATATTATTTTTAATAGAGGCATACATCTTCATGAGCATCTGCATTCATGCGGTGGTCATGATGATCTATGCCTCTTGCTGACTGGTAGGAAGCCATACTGAGAAATAAGGGGAAAACACATCCTGTATCAATGGTTCAACGGCGAGAATAAGTCAAATAATGGCCCGTTCATCGTTTCAGTGAATACCGTGCTGTGTGCTCGCGGTGTACTTGTTTCTCCTTTGTGAGCCACATTCCGCGGTTTTAATTGTTGCCATGGCAAAACCTGTTTTGAACAAGCACCCTTGTGAGCGAGAGAGAGAGAGAGAGAGGGGGGGGGGCGGAGGGAGAGAGAGAGACTGAGAGAGAGAGAGAGAGAGAGAGAGAGAGAGAGAGAGAGAGAGAGAGAGAGAGAGAGAGAGAGAGAGAGAGAGAGAGAGAGAGAGAGAGAGAGAGAGAGAGAGAGAGAGAATGACAATGATCCTTTATTTGACAACGGTAAAAGTTTTATTAGTAACAATCATTTTCGAACTTGCCGTTGTTAAGCTACTGATTACTGAGTTACTATAGCACTAATTGTTTTCTACTACTAAACAGGGGAACATTTTTTTACATGACACAACACAAGCCAAGAAAAAAGAAGGAAAAAAATGTAAGGGGGAAGTGACATAGGAATTACCAACTTTACTGGTCGGACATAATGACATGTTGTGAGGTTTAATTAAAATAATATAACAAGAATACACGCAACCTAATACGCATACATAACGCATGCACATTTGAGCACGCCACTCTCTATCTCTATCTCAAACGCGCGCGCGCGCGCACACACACTCACACACACACACACACACACACACACACACATACACACACACACACACACACACACACACACACACACACACACACACACACACACGTGCACACACACGCTTACGTGGCTTATAACGTTAAGCTAGTCAGTCATATGAGTAGCTGGCTACACACAAGCTTTACCGAATAAATATGACTCATCGAAAACTGGGATACACGCAATTAATGATCTAATCAGAAATAGTATTTTCAATGTGTGCACAGTCACGGGGATGCTGCTGACAAAAATAAGTACTTGATGAGACTGACTTTAAACGAGGAGAAAGTAGCTGATGTCGTGACGTTTCTAGCCAAGGCATTCAAAAGACTAGAGCCAGAGAACGTCAAACTCGTTTTATAGAGATCAATTCTAGGTCGCGGCACAATAAGGGATTTTCTTGATCTGGAGTATGTTGATGACTGGACGGTAAATAGCGATGTGATAATTATATCGGGGTAGCTTATCGTTTAATGCCTTGAACATAACCATTCCCTTATTGTAAATTAAATGATCTTTCAGGGGCAGAATTTTTAAGGCTGCCAATTTTTGGTCAGTAGTTAAGCTGGGATCAGGGAGTATTAGTTTGGCAGCTCTCCGATGTAGAGAGTTCAATCTTCAAATTGACATCGCTCGAACCATCCCACACAGTAGATGCATAGGCTATATGTGATCTAATATGGGCATTGAAGAACAGCTGACGTGTCTCCATATCAGTAACATGTTTACGTTTTGCTAAGACGTACAGATTTCTGGAGACAATTTTACAGACATTACTGATGTGTGGCTGCCACCTAAGCTGGTTGTCCACCGTGACTCCTAGCGAGCGATGGTTAGTAACTTGGCTGATGGTTTTGCCTTAGAGGGACAGACTGAGTGAGAGAGAGCCAAGCTGGTGTTTTTGGCGGGTGCTAATTACCATGCTCTCCGTTTTTACCTGGTTTAAAATCATAATATTATGACTGCACCATTCGTCAATATCTTGCAGTGTGTTTTGCAGTCGTGAATTTATGTTTGATATATCCTTATCTGGCGTGTGTACAGCGGCATCATCTGCAAACATATCACATGTAACGCTTTCATTTTTTAATCGCAGGAGGAAGATCATTTATGAATGAACAGAATAAAAGGGGACCAAGCGGAATAGAGCCCTGTGGTGCGCCATTCTTCACTAACCCTTGATTCGAGTATGAGCCATTTAGTAATACCTTTTGTTTTCTACCTTCGAGGTAGGATTTGAAAAACAACGCTGAGTTGTTGGTATACATGGATACTTTCTTGATCAGTATTTCGTGGTTTACTAGATCAAAGGCTTTACGAAAATCTAGAAACATGACTCCTGTAAGTTTTGAGTCGTTGATGGATGATGACCAGGTGTCTATCATCCGTATCAGCGCAGTGTGACATGAGTGTTCTTATCTGAAGCCCGACTGCAATGAATAGCTTAATTTTCGGCTTTCCAGGAATATAGATAGATGCTTGTGAATATGCCGTACTAAGGGTTTGGACAGAACAGGTAGAAGTGATATGGGCCTGAAATTATTAATTTCACAAAGATCTTTAGATTTAGGTAGAGGTATTACTTTCGCGTCTTTAAATGCGTCTGGAAAACAATTTAAATTAATACAGAGGTTGTAGATATAAGTGATACTCTCTACAATGTATGGGAGGGATAGCTTGAGTATTTTCACACTAATCTCATCCAGTCCTGATGATTTTTTTTTTCCAAGGATGTAATTAATTTACCAACTTCATGGACCGCTATAGTGGTTGTGATGAAAGGTGTTGTGCCGGCAGTTCTCTGCTCGCAGAAATCGACTAAGTTGTCCGGGCATACATAGTCATGTTACTCAGTTCCCGGCCGGATTAATGATTCTGCTATGGAGACGAAGTGGCTGTTGACGCTGTTTGCTGTGAGATGCGGCGGTAAAGGAGCTGTGCTTTTATTCGTGCCTCTAGTAACTAAATTTATCGCACGCCATATTGTGGCACAGTCTTTACTTTCGTGAATAACAAAGTTTATCGAAAAGTAATTTCTTTGCCTTCAGAACCATGGATTTTATTCGATTACGTTCTTTCTTGTAATCGGTGAAACGCTTCTCTCTTCTCAGCTAGTCCCTGTGCTCCATGGCCTCGATAAGATCCGCAGTCAGCCAGGGTGGTAAAGTAGCGTATTTAACTCTTTGTTGTCTCAAGGGCGCGTGTTTATCTAGCACTCTGAAAAGATGTGATACCACGTATCTAGTGCTTTATTTGGGTCGGTTTCATTATACACTTCAGTAAACTCTGCAGAAGCTAGATCAGACAGAAAGGTATTTTCATTGAACTTTGTATGTTCTTGCTTTTTTAGTTTTGGAAGCTTGGACAGCCACGTGCAGCTCACCGGATAGTGGTCGCTTACGCTAAAACTACCAACGTGAACGTTGCTAACTGCCAGCGGTTTATTTGTATAAATATGGTCTATAACAGTGGCTGATGATGGCGTAACTCTAGTGGGCGATGTTACCATTTGTTGAAGGCCGACTAAGGTAGTGGTACACTCCCATGGGTGAGGTTTAAGAGTGTCAATGTTAAAATTCCCTAGAAGGAGAAGTTCGCTTTTATGAATATCTGTTTTATCAATCAAGTGTACAAAGTTGTCATACCACTCAAAAGTGGCCGCAGGATTTCTGTAAAGAAACCCTACAAGTAAAGGAGGGGATTTAGATTATCTCTATCCAAATACATCCCACATCGCTAGTTTCTAAGTCCCGGCGCCTGCGGGTTATGTGTTTAACTGAGATGTTGACGTAGACCGCTACACCTGTCTCACCCTGGACTGACGGATCTCTCCTAAGAATGGTGTAATTTGGAATGGCGATGGCCTCATCACTGATGTGGGAGGCAAGGCGTGTCTCGGTTATACCAAAGAGATGAAAGTAACTAGGTGAATTAACATAAACGCAAACGTCCGGCACTTTGTTCGGCAGGTGATATACATTTAAATGGCCGATTCCAAATTTTTGGTCTTTTTTGCACATTATCTTGTATGGTAATTTTGGCGTTAAAAATATTTAATGGGACTACAGGGAATAGAGTACAGGAACTGAAAGTAGTATGCGAGTAATAAAACTGACAAATGTAAGGCAAACAACAGCAAACTTCACGGAAAAAGCGGAATTTAAACAGAAAAGAGAGGAAAAAGAAAGGGTCAGGCGGGGGGGGGGGGGGAGGGGGTAGGGGGCGGAGGGGGGGGGGAGTACGTTATTTAGACAAAGAGTTTACGTTATCTGAGACGAATAAGAGAATATTTGAGAGAGAGAGAGAGAGAGAGAGAGAGAGAGAGAGAGAGAGAGAGAGAGAGAGAGAGAGAGAGAGAGAGAGAGAGAGAGAGAGAGAGAGAGAGAGAGACTGGCTGTACCAGGAACGTGGATTCAGAGTGGTGTCTGCGAGAGGCATAGATCCTCACGAGCCCACGGGGGCTCATGAGGATCTATACCTCTCGCAGTTGGGTCATATTCAAGTTTTATCGGCATTCATGGGGTTAAATACTATGATTTAGGTGGCTGTAGCAAACCACATGTTTGTTGACAGGTGACACTTTTCTACTGTATTTATTCAGCAGACTTCGCATGTGAAGAAGTCGCATAATAACGAATGTAAAAAATGACAAACTTTTTCAAAGGTGACGACTACTTTATTTATATAGAAATTACTTTGCTTATCAAAAAAAATTTCAGTTATTACAACGAACGACAAAACTTCTTATATCCCAAAAAATATTTCATTCATTCATTCATTCATTCATTCATTCATTCATTCATTCATTCATTCATTCATTCATTTATTCATTCATTCATTCATTCATTCGTTCCTTGGTTCGTTCCTTAGTTCTCGCCTTCGTTGGTTTCTTCGATCTTATATTTATTTATTTATTTATTTATTTATCTATTTATTTATTATTTATTTATTTAATATTTTGTCTGCTTCTTTTTCTATCTGTCTATGTATCATTGCCTGCGTGTCTCTTCCTTTTTTTCCCCTGGGTATGTTTGAACCCTTAATTCATGTGTTTACATTGTCATTTTGCGGTCGGAGGGAGACAAAAATAATCAAAATTAGTTGGTTATGTTTTCTGTTGATATACCTATGTCTAGTTTATTACTTTACTCGTTTAGTTGGTTGGTTGGTTGGTTGGTTGGCTGGCTGGCTGGTTGGTGGTTTGGTGGTTCTGTTGGTGTTTCTTTGTTTGTTGTTGCTGTTTTTATTGTTTTTGGTGTGTGTGTATGTCTATGTGTGTGTAAGTGTGTGTGTGTGTGTGTGTGTGTGTGTGAGAGAGAGAGAGAGAGAGAGAGAGAGATGGTGTGTGTGTGTGTGTGTGTGTGTGTGTGTGTGTGTGTGTGTGTGTGTGTGTGTGTGTGTGTGTGTGTGTGTGTGAGTGTGTGTTTTCATGTGATTCATAATTTCAGTTATTGTAACAAAACACAACAGCCACAACGTGACACCAAATTGGTGGTAACTGGGTCTTCTGTGTCAGCCATCAACCCATTGTTTACAGTTAACTCTTTTGGTGCCGCCACCAAAAGGGTTAATATTTTCGTGCATTGACGCTTTTCAGACCAACGTTCAGAAACGCAACTGCAGCAAGTTGTTCAAGTGGTGTTTCCAATGTAGATTACAGTACTTTCCCCTGTTCTGACCCAGGATATGTTCTGACGCCTCCTCCGCTGCTCTGCGCATGCGTAGTCCATGCACGTGCAACGAGTGTCTAGAGTGTACACCGTTTTTAGTCATAAGCTTATAGCTCATGCCTGAGAAACAATGACATAAATACGGCTTGATTCGTTGGGAAGAGACATAAATCTCTATGCTTCACTGCATAAGTTCTGCAGGAAATCATGAAGATCTATGCTTCCTGCAAGGTTGTTTGGTTCGCTATGTGACTGCCAGCGAATGTCGCTTGGCTGTCCTAGTGATGGATCGGCCTTCACCACTGACAAGATGATATAGTCGCAGACTGAACACTCCACAACCTCGGTCTTGAGAACATGGACGTAAATGGACAAGGAAGATGCAGAACTCCAAACGAAAAGGGTATACTTCTATTGAACCTTTGCAAGTTGCAAAAGGCCAATGAGGACCTGTGTCCCTTGTAGGTGGGAAAGGAGTTTTGAAGACAAGATATTAATCAACTATATGCATCGTTCGTAGAGCTGGCTCCGCCTCCTTCTTTCAGTTTTTCTCAGTTTTATTTCTAAAATCAAACTGCTCACGTCTTTAGGCTTTTGTTTGTTTGTTTGTTTGTTTTTTGGTGTGTTTTTTATCTTCTTTTTTTTTGATGGGGGGGGGGGGGGGGGGGGGGGCGGTTGTTGCCAGACTAAATATATAAGCCACGCGAGAAAGCTGGATAGATTTTGGCAGATCAACGGCAGTCACTGAACAGCTGGTCTCCTCATTGGCCGCCAAAGAAACAAAATAAGCACTGCCCCCTGAGGTATAGAGGTAGACCATTTATCCGCAAAAGGCTCTGGCAGGGAAAGAAGTCTGTTCACCTGTGCTCTGGTCTGTGAATTTGAACCTTGCGGCTTCAGCCGTAAGGTTCAAATTCGCATACCAGTGCACACTTAATTAGAATTTTATATGAGATGCGAGGACAAGGAACTCCCAGTCAACTGAGACCACGTCATTTGCATAACCATCGAGAGGTAGAACACACCTCAATTTGAGGAACGCCTGCAGTCGATGTCGTGGAACAAGAGGTATAGATTATCATGAGCCCCTGCGACAGCAGGGGCTCATGAGAATCTATGCCTCTTGCAGATGTCACTTCTTGGCTGGCTGGCTGAGGGACTGAGAAATTATTAACTGGAGAAATCTGAGAGGTCGTATTATCTAACAAATTGCAGATATGGCTTCTCATACGTTGTACTCGAAAGGGGAAAAAAGTTTCCCTAACTTTGCGTGTTATGTTGTATGCATGCCTATTGTTTTTCTCGTATTGCTTGAAGTTGATATCTGCTAAAGCAAAGGAAATCTCTGGAAATCACACCAGTGTCAGCAAGGTAAATCTTTAGAAGGCATATTTAAGATAACTTGTATTAAACAATTCCTTTTCTGTACCTTGACAACCAGACATTTATAAAAATTGTGTCTATTCCAATCTGTTTTAAAACCGATGTACTAAAAGTGCTTTTGGTAAAACTGTTATTGTTTAATTTGTAAAGCACATATTCCACGTGCAAAGTATTTGAATAGAACCAACTTGTTTAAGAAAATAATGAAATAATCAAAATGGCATTTGTAAATATAAAATGTAATAACTTTTATATTCTCACAAATAAAATTTCAAATTAAAGAAACAGACAAAACTGTAATTCAAACGAATGAAAGAACATTAAATTCTAAGCACTTGAGTACAAAAAAACGCTCGCCCTCACAAGTGCCAGTCTTCCTATTTGTGATTTCATTTGCTGAAATTCAACTAATCAACTCCCTTACTCTAAGCACTGAAGTAAACGTAACCTATCTTCATGGGCAAGAGGCGTGGATTTTCATGAGCCCCTGCTTATGCAGGGGCTCATGAGAATCTACGCCTCTTGCAGAGGGAACTCGCTGACTCAGAGGGTGATGTGTTCGTCCTCTTTACTTCACGCCCGAGCGTGATTCTTTCAAGTGGCGAGAGCTAATTTGGAAACTTCTTGACCTCTCACTTTTCCTTTTAACTCGGGAGGCGCTCTTTATCACTTTTGCTCAAGCTTCTTTCTTGTGCTTTCAAGTTTATCAACATTCAGGCTCTGGCTGTGGGTCTGTCTTTCTGTAAGGGACACCAAGCATTTACTGGGTTGTCACATGTTGTTTTGCGGCAGTCTCGCGCTTAAAACTACAATACCACTCATTTTGATGACTTGTTGGAATCAAAAACATTCAGCAAGAGGCATAGATTTGCATGAGCCCCTGCTTCGCAGGGGCTCATGCGAATCTATACCTCTTGAAGCTGGCTGGGTTTGCTAGTGTGTCTTGCAAATGCTTTTAGCAGTCTAGAGTATTTGCGTAAACGTAAGTAGCTTTAGAATAATGTTGATGCTTTTTTGGCGATATACCCACATCTGCTGAAATAGGACTGCTGTGTATCAAAATAGCTTGTAGAGAATTAATTTGGTTGAAATTCTGAAACGAAACGACTAAATGGATTTATTTCACATATGAATTATTTTATTTCATATTGTCAAGGTTGTGACAATTCATTTGTAATCAATGGACGCTGTTATGTCATAACTTAACAACTACCGGAATTACGAAGGACATACTTTGTATACATAATTATTGCAAAATGGAATTAAACAGCGTACACATACAGCTCTCAACAAAATTTCAAATGTCATGAGCAAAGTCAATAATGTAGGCGACAAGGTGCAATTTGTAAAAATGTTGCAGTTGCCTAAGAGCATTTAATGGAAGATTTGCAAGAGAACGAGACAAAAATCCAAGCAAACAACAGTTACAACACAGTTGTGTTGTAATTGTCCTCCTTTCTAAAAGTGTATATCCACTCCTTTGGTCTGCATTGTTCGATAGCTTTTCTGCTCTGTGCAATTTCTCTTATTACTGACACTATTGTGTCAGTCTTCATCTCAGAAACATACAGGGCTTTTCTACATGCGATGTTAGCAAAATTGTTTGGATACAAGTATCAGGTACTTACAAGTCAATAATTCTCCAGGAAAGGTGAGGTTTTACAACGAACGAGTCTCAACAGCGAACGAGAGGGAAATCGCTTTGACAACCAGCTCAGCTGTACGATTAGTATAGACAACACTCCAAATATCTTCAAAAGGCATAGATCCTCGAGAGCACCAGGGTTCATGAGGATCTATGCCTCTTGGAAACGTCTGTGTGTTCACTATGTTTATGGCACAACTGGTTATCCGCCATGACTTTGCTCTCGTTCTTTGTTGGGAGTCATTTGTTTTTTAACCCTTTTACTCCCAAGGTCCCATTTCGCAAATTTTGGAGGTGTTGCCTAACGACTATGTACCAGTTGTAGGACATGGATTGATCATGATAATTCAAGGGTAGTGTAAGATGAGCTTGGCGCCTGAAGGCGCCAAGATCATCTGGCACTACCCTTGAATTATCATGATCAATCCATCTCCTGCTGCAGGGTCCTGGGACTAAAATGGTTAACGAAACTTCACTACTGACACTGATATTAGGATGACTACTAAGAGGGAAGCAACTTTGCCCAGACTAAATCTGTTTTACTTGTCTAACCCCAAACAAAATCAGAGACTTGTCAATTGAATTACTCATTCTCACGAGTACCTGTATCTGACTTTGTTTGTGATGAGATTTTCTGACTGGAGCCTGTTATGCAGTGAAGTTACAACAGCGGTACGGCAACAGCGGGCATTTCATCCGTCTGCTAGAGGTAGAAGACCCTATAATAATTATGTACTGCTCTGCGATTTGACCAAAGAGCATAGAGACAACGCTAGCTGTATACTCTTGGATTTGAATAAAAGGCCAATACACAGATATAGATACCCTTGGCAGTAAGCAAGGCGCATTTACCTTTACATCTGCGATCCTTTTACAGTTCAGCTTCCTGACACTTAATCACAAAGGACTATGTTCTTTCATTCTCGAAGGAAAATTGTTGCGGGCTTCGGCGACTCAATGTTATGCAACCGTATTTTAGACTTGTACGTCTGCACTAAGAACATTTCGAACAAGCCGAGTCCACCTTACCTACCACTACAGCTCAAGGGTGTCAGCACTACCCGGGGACCGTTTTGGTCGATCCATCTCTTTTTCATGTTTAGCTGGGAGTGAAGCAGAAACAAAATGAATAAAGGTGTAGGTCTACGTGCTTCGGTATTACCCATTTTTAGACCAGTTAACACGTGTATAAGTACCCACTTTGATGTTAATAAGTGTTTCCCACCTCAGGTCTCCAAGTCAAACCAGTTCCATTTGCAAGAGGCACAGATTCGCATGAGCCACTGCAGCCGCAGGCTGCAGTGGCTCAGGCGAATCTGTGCAACTTGCTGACATAGATCAGCCCCTTTTACATCCCCAGGCTTAGAAAGTCTGCAGGATTTAGTCTAAGGCCTGTCTCAAGAACGGTGCTCTAAACAATGTTCAGCATCTGAGTGTTTTTGTTTGAGTTATCCGTTAACGGGATAAGCGGTGCTTATAGAATACACGCACTACATGCTGCACACCTAGACGGCTTCTAATTCCTTGCAGCTCTACAAATCAAACACAGAGGCAGACGTTCTCACCGAACCTTTGCATTGCTTGGGGATGGTATAACTTCATGTATGACTGAGGGTAGGGACGAAAGTAGTGAGAATAAATAAAATAAAATAAAATAAAATAAAATAAAATAAAATAAAATAAAATAAAATAAAATAAAATAAAATAAAATAAAGGAAAAACTGGAATGAAAAGAAATGAAATGAAATGAAATAAAATATCAAAGAAAGAATGAAAGGAAATGACAAAGTAAGACAGAAAGAAACTTGAATGCATTTTAACCCTTCAGCCCTGACGCACTACAGAAGGAGATCGGTCGAACATGATAATTCAAGGGTAGTGCCAGATTAGTTTGGCACCTGTCGGTGCCAAGCTAATCTGACACTGTCCTTGAATTATCATGGTCGATCCATCTCCTGTAACTGGTGCATAGTCATTAGATGACGCCTAAAAAACTTGGGAAACGACTGAATGAGTTAATAGTGACAGCGCAATGGATCAATCTGGTCTTCTGGAACTCAATATACTATAATTAGTTTTTATCAAACTGTGAATAAAAGAAGAAGGTACAAAACAGAGGATGTAAAACCAGTATAATTAAAATGTACTGGCTTAGTCTACTGTGCGTATTTTTGTTTGGTTCTTTTTCATTTCGTTTTTTTTTTTTTTGTGAGTAAAAATTTAGCCACTGTAATCGTTTTAGGTTTATTCATATTATCTAAACATAGAATATTACTTGGTAAATCAAGTAAAGGAAGCAGTAATAAAATAAAATACAATAAAATAAAATAAGAATTGTAAAAAAATAGAGAAAACATCTCTCTCATAAGGATAAGCACTGTCTCTCTGTCTGTCTGTCTGTGTCTGTGTCTGTGTTTGTGACTGTCTCTGTCTCTGTCTATGTCTGTCTCTGTCTGTCTCTGTCTGTCTGTCTGCCTGTCTGTCTGTCTGTGTCTGTGTCTGTGTCTGTGTCTGTGTCTGTCTGTGTCTGTGTCTGTGTCTGTGTTGTGTCTGTGTCTGTGTCTGTGTCTGTCTGTCTCTGTCTAAAGGCCCCGCCACACGAGCCGGTTGTGCCCCGATTTTGAAGCCGATTCCGATCAGATTGCGATCGGATGACGTCAATTATCCGATCCGGTCCCAATCGGCTGGGAATCGGGTGTCTAGAACCTGCTCTATTTTTCCGATCCGATTCGGCCCCGGTTGTAAGCTTCAACCAATCAGAGCGCGTCTCGCAAAGCATGTCGTAGTTTGCAAATGGCGGAACACGCCTGTTGTGATCGGTACCACCGCCGTTGCCGCTGATGTTTTGCACGCCTCTTCCCGAATATGATGCAAAACTGCTGATAATGCAAGCACATCATCATCACTGTCAAAACTAGCAATCATTTTGCAGAACAGGTACGACTTTGATCTTCGGTTCAAACCGGTCGGCTAATCATCATCATCATCATCATCATCATCAGTCCCTTGCCCGAACTGGGCGTTGGGGGGACTGAAAGGCAGCAGCAACAGACAGTGCTCTCCACTGAGTTCTATTTTGGGCGGTGGCAAGCAAGTCTGGCATCTCGAGTTCGGTCCATTCTTTTATGTTTGCGACCCAACTCTTTCTCTGACGACCTCGCCGACGACTTCCTTCGAGAGTGCCTTGGAGGATAGTCTTGGACAAGGTGTTGTGTCGGGTCACGTGGCCAAACCAAGCAAGCTTGCGCCGTTTCACGGTTGCCAGAAGGGGTTCATGTGGGCCCACCAGGGAAGTGACGATGCTCCGTACATAATTCGTTGGTCTTGTGCTCGCGGTACGAGATGCGGAGCAACTTCCTCAGGCACTTGTTCTCAAAGGCCTGGATTTTCTTTTCTGAGTCTGCAAGCAGTGTCCAAGTCTCACAGCCGTAGAGTAGAATAGACACTACGAGGGACTTGTAAAGCCTGTACTTGATGGTGAAGCTGATGGAGTTACTTCGCCATATCCTGTCCAGCCTGGCCATTGCGGATGTTGCTGTACCTATCCTGATACGGATCTCTGCTATGCAACTACCGTCTTTGGACAGGGTGGCTCCCAAGTACTTGAAGCTATTGACTTCTTCTAGCTTCTGGCCGTTCATGTGAATGTTGCTGCTGCTGTCGCTTGTGTTGATCATCACTTTGCTTTTATCCGTACTGATCTCCATGCCATAAGACCCTGCGCTACTTGAAAGTTTTTCTGTCAGGTTTTGAAGCTCACTATTGCTGCCTGCCATGAGGTCAATGTCGTCTGCGAATCGAAGATTGCACAGGGATCTGCCACCAATAGAGATTGAAGTATGGTGGTCGTGGAGGGTTTCCTGCATGATCTTCTCCAGGAATATGTTGAAAAGGACAGGAGAGAGCAGGCATCCTTGACGGACACCGATCGTCGTCTTGAAGAACTCGCCTGACTGATTGTTAAGTAGAACCGCGCTGCAGGCGTTCTTGTAAAGCGCTTCTAACATTTGGATCAGTCCCTCCTCTATGTTGAACGATCTCATGACTTGCCAGAGTCCGTCGTGCCAGACGCGATCAAATGCTTTCCTGAAATCAATGAAGTTGTGGTAGAGTTCGCGCTGATGCTGCAGATGTTTCTCGATCAGGACGCGGCAGTTGAAAATCTGCTCTACAGTGCTTCTTCCAACTATGAAGCCAGCCTGTTCTTCTGCCAGCAGTTCCTCGGCGAAAGTTTTGAGGCGGTTGAGAATGATTCTAAGCATTACTTTGCACATTTGCTAGGGTGACTTATCAGACTGATAGTTCTGTAGTTCTGGCACTGTTTCAGGTTTCCTTTCTTGGGCAGCGGGATCACTAGAGACTGTGTCCATTCTACTGGCCATTTCTTTTGCTCCCAGATCTTTTGACAGAGTGTAGTGAGTACCTTCGTTGTTACTTCTCCTCCATGTTTCAACAGTTCAGCAGGTACGTTGTCTACACCTGGAGACTTTCCTCCCTTCAGGCCGCGTACGGCTGTTTCCACCTCTTCAGCTAACACTGGCAGGTCTTCGGCCTTCCTGGCCCCAGCCTGGTTGTTTTGGAGGATGCTGGTGTCTGGCTCAGCCTTTTAGTTATACAAGTCTCGGCAGTACTCAGTCCATCTGTTTAGTACAGCAGTGTTTTCCGTAAGGAGTTGGCCGCTGCTGTCTTCGATGACTGTGGCTGTTCGCTGTTGAGTCTTGGTGAGGGTCCTTAGCGTTTCATAAGCCTTCTTGCTGTTGCCGTTTGCCATGCCCTCTTCCACGCTACGACACTGGTCTTCAATCCAATCTTCTTTGGCTTCTTTCATCCTCTTCCTGATCTTCTTGTTGACAAGTCTGTACTTGTTTGCTGATGTGAGGTCTTGGCCTCTCTTTTTCTTCCAGGCTGTCTTCTCATCACAGAGATCAAGGATGTCATCGGTGACCCAGGGCTGTTTGCGCTTCCTCTGCTTCCCCAGCACTTCTTCTGCTGTAGAAAGTAACACCTCTTTTATATTTCCAGCAAGGGTGTCTACGTCCCAGTCCAAAGTAGCCAAGGCTGCAAATCTGCCTCCCACCTGGGCTTGGAAGACCTCTTCTACTTCCGGGTCTTTTAGCTTCTCGAGGTCGAATCGGATGCGAGGGCTCTTGCTGTCTCGTTTCAATGCCAGCTTCAACTTGAGGCTAGTAAGGACGAGGTTGTGGTCGCTGCCAATATCAGCGCCAGGAAAGGACCTCGTTTGTGCTTTGTTAACGCTGGATTTGAATCGTCGAGGCAGCAAGATGAAGTCAATCTGGTTATGGACCAGGCCTCCTGGCGATTGCCATGTCACTGTTCTTGACTTCTTGTGTGGGTGGAGGGTATTAGCAACGGTGACTCTGTGCGAACTCTAAAAGTCGCAGGCCTCTGTCGTTTGTTTCTCCAAGGTCAAACTTGCCAACTGTTCCTGCCCATTGTTGGTAAGCGTCAGGGCCGATCTTTGCATTCCAGTCACCGAGGACGGTCAGAATGTCTTTCTTAGGTGTTTTCTTGATGATGTTGTCCAGTTGTTCGTAGAATTCTTCTAATTCCTCATCATCATGATCTGCTGTTGGAGCGTATACTTGTATGATAGTGATGTTGTGCGGTCGGGCAGAGATGCGGATGGAGATTAGTCTGCTTGACACGGGGGTGCAGCTGATGACAGTTCCAGCCACCTCTTTCCTTACGATAAAAGCTACGCCATGTTCGTGCTTGGTTTCTTTTCCGCTGAACCAGATTTTATGGCCTTCATCTGTTATTGTTTCTCCGAAGCCTGTCCATCGAACTTCTGCAAGTCCTACAATGTCCCAGCGATAGCGCTTTAACTCGTGGGTGAGTTCCTTCACTTTGCTGCACTGGTAGAGTGTGCGAACGTTCCAAGTTCCGATAGTTATTCCTTGCGTGGGCAGCTTGATGGTGGGTTTGGTTCCAGTAACACACTTGTCGCCCCCACCCTGGAGACCTCCAATGGGGTGCGCGGTCGTTGGTGATCCGGGCCCCGACCGATCCGGCATGTTATTCTTATTCGGTCGGCTAAACAAGTCGGGAAATGTCAGTGTGGCAGTGCATACGTTTTTTAGTCCGGCCCGATCACCTACCGATTCGAAAACTGATCGGGAATCGGCCTCAAAACCGGGCTCGTGTAGCGGGGCCTTAAGTCTGTCTCTGTCTGTCTGTCTGTCTGTCTCTGTCTGTCTGTCTGTCTGTCTCTGTCTGTCTCTGTCTCTGTCTGTCTGTCTGTCTGTCTGTCTCTCTCTCTCTCTCTCTCTCTCTCTCTCTCTCTCTCTCTCTCTCTCTCTCTCTCTCTCTCTCTCTCTCTCTCTCTCTCTCTCTCTCTTTCTCTCTCTTTGTCTCTGCAACTGCAGATTTGAAAAATGGCATTGCCTCTGGCATTGTTAATATCTTTACCGTTGTAAAATAAATATTCATTGATTCTCTCTCTCTCTCTCTCTCTCTCTCTCTCTCTCTCTCTCTCTCTCTCTCTCTCTCTCTCTCTCTCTCTCTCTCTCTCTCTCTCTCTCTCTCTCTCTCTCTCTCTCTCTATCTCTTAACTTAATAGATGCTTGCTTGTGCAAAAAATTCTAAACAATGCCGCCCCTCCCTATCTCCGTGAGCTGTTTTCCCACACGAATAGAGAGAACACGAGGAACAGCTTACTCCATCTCCCAGAACCGAGAATCGACATCTTCAAATCTAGCATATCATTTTCTGGTGCTAAGTCATGGAATAACTTGCCCTCGCATTTAAAGTCTATTTCAAAGTTATCTATCTTCAGAGCTCGCGTCCATAAATATTTGCTGTCGATGTGAATGTCCTATTTTTCTGTTTAGTATGTTGCTCCAGCACAGCAGATTGCTGCAGATTATGTAATAGTTTGACTGTATTAACATGTCAGGCTCATACACGTACATATATTGTTTTAATTCTTTTTGTATTTTTTTTTTTCTTTCTGATGGTGGGGGGGGGGGGGGTTGGGGGGGGGGTATGGGTACTTATATATATTTTATTTTTTGCTGTATCGTCTTATGTATTTTTATATGTGTAGAGTAGCAGGACAGTTTGGAAGATAGGCATTGCTATGCCTAAAACTTTTTATCCTGAATAAAAACGTTTCATCATCAAAAAAAAAAAAACGTTTCATCATCTCTCTCTCTCTCTCTCTCTCTCTCTCTCTCTCTCTCTCTCTCTCTCTCTCTCTCTCTCTCTCTCTCTCTCTCTCTCTCTCTCTCTCTCTCTAGGTTTTTTAAGGATCGCCTTTATCGCTTCTTACTTCTAAACTAATACCACGATTCAAATTCTCCTTTAGTGATGCCGTACTCTCAGAGAAATGTTCTAATTACAATATGTCCTTCAGATTATGTTGTTGTTATTATGTTGTTGTTTTCTTCGTTTCGTCTTTTATGCTTTTCGTACGCTTGAGTGTTCTTGACACTATGTTTGTTTGTTGTTGCTTTTTAAAAAATATTTTCTTGTGTTGCTCAATGTATATTTATGTGTGTAGAGTGGTAGGACAGTTTGTAAGAGAGGCACTGATTCGCACGCCTTAAACTTTATCCTGAATAAAAACGTTTCATCATCATCATGATCATCTCTCTGTCTCTGTCTCTGTCTCTGTCTCTCTGTCTCTGTCTCTGTCTGTCTGTCCGTCTGTCTCTCTCTGTCTCTAGTCTCTCTCTCTCTCTCTCTCTCTCTCTCTCTCTCTCTCTCTCTCTCTCTCTCTCTCTCTCTCTCTCTCTCTCTCTCTCTCTCTCTCTCTCTCTGTCTCTCTGTCTCTCTGTCTCTCTCTGTGTCTCTGTCTCTGTCTGTCTGTCTGTATGTCTGTCTGTCTCTCTCTCTCTCTCTCTCTCTCTCTCTCTCTCTCTCTCTCTCTCTCTCTCTCTCTCTCTCTCTCTCTCTCTCTCTCTCTCTCTCTCTTCTCCATCCCTCCCCTATGACACCTCAACATCCCTATGCGTTATCCTCTTTACTTTTTCCCATGAAAGAAAACACTTTCTGTAAGAGCGCTGGCTTTCACAGACAATAGTGTTGGAATGGTCCGCCGTTTATGTTCCCGCTGAGAGTCCCCGCCAACACTCAACCTCTCAGTCTCTCGGTCTGAGGGTATAGATACGCCGGCACACTCTTCAAGCAAGACGCATATATATTCTCATGAGCCCTTGCTGAAGCAGGGGCGCTTGAGGATCTATGCTTCTTGCAGAAGACAAAGCCTTATTGCAAGACTACTCGGAGCTGTTTGTGTGTTTGATTTCGCGAACTTCCTTTCTCTTCTCTGCAGGTGAAAGGGGTAGAGTCTCGCTTTCATGTCAGTCTCGCGGGAGCGATATCACCAACGAGAGTTTGTTTTGGGAAGCGGAGTGTTAGAGATTAACTCCCCTTGTTTATCGCCGTAGCAACACCTGGTTTGGGTTACCTGCCCCTTGTGCCAAGCGTGGCGGCCTTTTGGTATAATTTTATAGTCTCATACGTAAAACACGACACCTTCGTTCGTACGAGGAACATAGAGGCATGCACAATAACACCGATCGTCTGCAGCGATGTATAGACGTCATCACGTATAACAATATCTTTATAACTTTTAACACAAGACTTTAACTAATAACATAATAAAACAATCAACGGCCCTTTTGAATACACGTATTTATTCCTTGAATTAATTTATTTCGCTTATAAAACATTTCGGATATAATCACAAGAATCTCTGGATCATGGGACATTTTGGTATGATCGAAGGTCACTGCCAGATCATAGTCTTATAATAGTTTAACTCTCAAAACCCCCTGAAACTGCAGCTACACGGTAACATATTCATCTCTACAGAAGTACGTGGAAAGGTTTGACTTTGGTACTGAATAGAGTCGCAGCCTCTTCAGCAAAGATTATTGTATTCCGCTTAACGAAACATAGAAATAAATTGGTGGACTTACCCCTCGCCAGCAAGAGGCATAGATCCTAATGACCCATTGTAGGATGCAGGGGCTCATGAGGATCTATGCCTCATGCAAGATGAAGCGTGCAAAGTGTAAGACTGAGTGAATTACGCGAGAGTGTTGATAAGTGTGTGGCATCGAAGGCCTGCACATAATTGGGGCCATTGGCATGTTGTTGGTACGGTAAACGCTGACACACACAGGTATATCTCTCACTTCCACAGCCGGCAGTGATACTGTCTGCTAAGAACTACGTGTAAGAAGTGGTAGACGGGACGGTTAACTCATTCAACTCCGACACGCCACGGCAAGACATAGATCGAGCGTGATAGTTCAAGGGTTGTGCCAGAATAGCTTGGCGCCCATAGGCGCCAAGCTATTCTGGCACAACCCTTGAACTATTTTACGCTCGATCTGTTTCCAAAAGTGTAATACAATCTTCAGGGGGCAACATTACAATTTGCGGATTTTGCTCCTGGGGCAGAATGTGTTAACCCCTTTGTGCATGCAGCCACCGGTACTGAAAACAGTACCAGAAGCTGCATGCACAAGGGGCTTAAAGGCAGTGATGCGTGACTCGGCACTTCTTTTTCGCGTCTGTCTAATTAGGCACAGTATTACACACACAATAGGTCATTACGTGGAAGTTGGCGCTGGACGCGAGAGAGGTAGAGATCTAAGAGGATGTGACTGGCAGGCTGACTAACTAAATCAACAAGCATTTCACACCTAGTCTATGAATAGGTAAGACACCATGAAAACAAAACAGAACATTTCAGAACAGAACGAACGGAACAAACGAAACGCAGAACAAGAAAAGCGGCCTGACAAGAGAAGACAAGACAGTATAAACCAAACTAAACCAATATAACCCATACCAAACCAATCAATCCAAACCCAAAACCCAACCCAACGCAACGCAGTGCAGTGCAGCTCAACGCGCGCAGTGCAGCTCAACGCAGCGAAACGCAAGACAAAGCAAGGCTACACAAGCCAAGGCCGCAACGCAACGCAGCGCAGCACAACACAAAACCATGCAACACTTGACAACACAACGCAACACAACAGCAACGGAACGTAACACAATGAAACAGAATGAGCTGTTGAATAGAGCTCATCACACACAAAAAAATAATTTTAAAAAAAACAAAAAAATTTCATAGCACTGCACACAGTCATCCCTAAGGCAGAGAAAATTCTTCTTGCTTTTGATAAACATGATACGTCTCAGTAGTGTCGCGAACTTTAACACAAGCTGAAACTGTGCACATTTGTCAATGTTTTTCCTGTTTCTGCCATTCAAACTGTCTAACATGACGATCTTAAAAATATATGTTTTTTTTTTTTAAACTAGCTCTTTTGATTATTTTAACATACGTAGGGGCGGATCAGTTACCTCGGAGGAGGGGTGGGGGGGTTCCAACTTTGGTAGGGGGGCAGTTGACGCGTGCGTGTGAACTCATTCGAGACATGCCGCCTACGGATACGCGGTGATTCGCTGCGTATGGGTAAGCGACACGTCTCCAATGAGTTATGAGAATTAAGAGTCTCACCGTTCGCCAAAATATCAAACAACGGATGAGGCTAGGGGGCGGGGTGGTGCAAAGGATGGAGGAGGGGGGGGGGGCAGATGCAAACTTGCGAGGGAAGGGGGGGGGGGGTCCAAACACCCCAAAAAGGGGGTTGGTTAGTTCCGGTTTAACGTCCACAGCACCGAGGTGATCATGGACGGCCCTGACGGGCGGGTTATGGGGGACAAGGAAATCTATTACCTATGGAGTACGACCTGAACACTGATCAACTCAGGCGCACTCCAACTGTGCCACTTTGATTTACCAGGACCTTTCAACGGACATGCTATTGAACAAATCCGTTTTTTTCCCCTGGATCCCAAAAAGGGACTTTGTTATAGCACTTTAAAGAATTTTGGGTCGGGGGGAGGGGGGCACGGATGTGTCCGGAACACCTGGAAACCAGATCCGCCCCTGATACGACAAACATATTCTTGAATAAACTCTAGGATAGCTTTACAGCTGTTCCACAATTTAGATCCTGAAGGTAACTTTTGGTTAAGTGTAAAGTAACATGAATTTAAAATCTCAGGACAGTTTAATGACCTTCAGCAGGTGTCATGAAAATCCAAAACGTTAAAACAAAAAGTTGTCATTTGTCACCCAAGGCTGTCCAACTAACGAATGTGTGTCACTCCATCTTGGTACAATCAAGCAACCGCGCCCAAAAACAAATCGTCGCTTTGTGCCGAGCGTCTTCTCGCTGAACAAGGCCGTAAAACCTAACACAAACCCCTTCGGCACTGCCAGTGGACGCAGTTTGTGGTTTTGGAATCATTGTAACGTCAAGCCCAGCTGTCAAATTAATATGGTCACAGAGTGGTTACAACAAGAGGTATAGATCCTCATGAGCCCCCGCAATTGCGGGGGCTCATGAGGATCTATACTTCTTGCAGTCGCGTGGTGTACACATCCTTCTCGACAGTGAATGGAATAGATCTTTCGTGCCTGGGATTTTCACAAATATGGTAGGAGTCATTTGAAGAATACACACTGATTGTGGAAGATAAATGGATGGACCATAATACTTCAAGGGTAGCACGAGATTAGTTAATCTGATGCTACTCTTGAACTATCGTGATCCTATACTACTTATCCAGTGCTTTTCCCGCTGTGAATGACCTAGCTACATTTTTGTTGAGAGAGGTTGTAGGAGCCTGGACTTCCACGTGACCTTGCTGGGAGGAAGTATGGGCATGAGGACTGAAAGAGTTATCCCCATCACTGCAGAGAAGAGGTGAACACTATCCAACTGCAAGAGACACGGATCCTCACGAGCCTCCGCGACTTCGGGGCACACGAGGATCTATGCATCTTCCTGAGACCAATTTGCATCCATGTTATTTTGACGGCTGGTGATTGTTGACGTTGACGTTAAATGATTCAAAAACCACATTCTGCGCCCACAGGCAGTGAAGAGGCTGTTATGATGTTTGCACGACCTTGTTCAGGGAAAATCAGCTCGGCATAAAGCGACGAATTTTTTTTTTCGGGCGTGGTTGCGTTTCTTGGATGGTTTTGGCTTGGTCTTTGAATGAACAAAGATTTCAGTCACAAAAAGGGGAAGGGGTTATTGACAATTGGGGGAAAATTGTTCAGCGTGTAGCTCATTCAAACCCTACCTAATTCGGATACTCTGTAAAAAGCCATGTATCAGATTGAAGTACGCCTCGAATGAGTTAGTCTGAACATCTTTAGCATACCAAATAGATGATCTCAGAGATGAAGCACCGAAATTGGTTTGAACATTTCTTTACCCCTCACCAGGCGTCAAACCCCTAAGCAATCAATGATCTTTTGTTGCCAAGTAGGCGTCTACGAACAGTTGTAATAAATCAATGTTTCTGTAGCAAAATCGTTCATGAAATTATTATTATTTTTGAAGAACATTGCTTTTGTTTATAATGTCAAACGGAGACCGTTTAACCCTTTCACTGCCACTGTACATTTTTGGTTCTGAAATATTTGTTCATTCAACGACCCAAAACCTAACACAGTCCAAGTAACATGGATACAAATCGGTCAACGCAAGAGGCATAGAACCTCATGAGCCTTGCAGTTGAGGGGTTCATGAGGATCTATGTCTCTTGCAGTTGGGTCATATTCATTTTTTTCCTCGGCAGTGAAGGGGTTAATTTGTCCAACAAATAGCATTTCCCTTCATCTCAATTCGCTATCTTTTCCCTCTCTCTCTCTTTAATTCGCAGTGAGATGGCCTTAGTTGCCTGCTCGGCGTTAACCCCAAATAACTAACTAACTCTCTCGGTATTATTATATCGGGAAATAGCTTCAGCCGTATGGTCGTCTGCTTCATGAAAAGTCATTTACGGGCAGAGCACTCCGCGATTGACAGTTAATAAAGTGTGGCACGCCAGAGTGACCTTGCCTGTGTGACAGGCGAGCACCGTGAAACCTCGGGTGAATGTCTTTAACTGGGGGCGGATGACTCTTATTGAAAAGTTGTCAGGCGAAGAGGTATTACGCCCCTTTTGAGGATGCCCCGATGCGTCCGGGAGCCAGCAGGCGCAGCAGTGTGCTTGGAACTTCACAGTCGAATTTCTAAACACCCATGGCATATTCGGTTTGACGTACAATTCCAGCCACATTCTGTCAACAAGAGTCATAGATTCTCATAAGTCCCTGCGACTGCAGTGGCTCATGAGAATCTATGAATCTGGCAAATGGAAGAAGCTTTGCTGAGAAGCTGTATACGGATGTCTCGATGCGTCAAGAAATCGAGGACAACAGCCGGGGCCTGACTTCAAACGGTGTGAGTATTTTACGCAGTTTTTCGCAGTAAAATAGACATTGTAGGGAAAGTGATGAAATTATTGTCGGCAGATTATGTGGATAGAGGTCTATTAACCCTTTCACTGCCAGTGGACGCAAATTATGTTTTTGAATTCATTCATGATTGTAAAATTCAACGTCTAATATTCCCAGCAGTCAAAGAAACATGGATGCAAAGTTGTTAGGGCAAGAGGCATAGATCTTCATGAGCCCCGCAACTGCGGGGGCTCATGAGGATCTGTGCCTCTTCCAGCTGGGTGAGGATTCAGTTTACCTCGGCAGCGAAGGTGTAACGTATCAGTGTAAACCTCGGACTGTATTAACTCATTCGCGGCCAGCCGCATCCGGATGCGCGGCTTATGCTGGCCGCGAATGAGTTAAAAAAAAAGAGCATTCAGCAGAATGCGTGTACCATTAATTTTGTAGTGTAAAATAATATTTTCGCCAAAAACAGTTCCCCTACAAATTAGAATCATATGAGCAAAAAAAAAGAAACAGCCTACAAAGAAATAAATACACTTACAAAGGACAATAACAACAACAACTTAAATTATTTTGTGTACGGTAAATTGTTTCTTTTATGCTGGGTATTGTATTGCACTTTACTAGCCTGGCAGACACCTCTAAACACAAACATTTGACACACTGCTATACCGCTTCTCAAAAACTAGGGATCCTGATAATCTTGTGGTCAGTAATACTCTCGTCCGAACATGATTTCTGGCACAATGTAGTCCGATTCCCATTCTCTCTTTTTATAGCTATATGGCACCCAAATAAAGACCCGTTTCAGTCTTGAGCAGTTATATCTCTTTTTGTGAAAGTCGACTGTTTATGTGCACCCTTTAAAATTAATATCACTTTCAATGCGCTGTCCTCTTCCACTTCAGTTTCGTAAACACGCCTTATAGCGACCAAAATAGTGCAAGGATAGCAGTAGGTCACGAGAAATGATGTGGATTTTTTTCCTTCATTACTAAAAAATTGTAACAATGTTACAGTTAAAGTTTTCGAGACGAGTTGCATCCGGATACGCCACATAATGTAGCGTATCCGGTTGGAGCACGTCTCGAATGCGTTAACTATGAGTGTTCATAATAATCCCAAATATGTCAGAAAAACGTTAGGAACAAAATAGTTATACGGTTGCGTTTCAGCTGCATCTTGCCAAGAATGCCAGCAAGTCTTGCACAAAACATCCAAGAATGTCAGGTTCGGCGAGCCCCACCGCCGGAGGAACAAGGATGTAAATTTGCTCAGCAAGAGGCATGGATCCTCATGAAACCACACATTCTGCAGGGTCCCATGAAGATCCATGCCTCTTGCAATGGTTAGTCTTTCCTGCATGTTTTCCATCGATGGAACATCAAAGATCGCTGGTGGGCACTTTATACACAAGTGGAGAGAACTTCCAGATCTTTCTGTCTTCGGTGGTGTCTCTAGGGGATTTTCTGTCCTCTCTCTCTCTCTCTCTCTCTCTCTCTCTCTCTCTCTCTCTCTCTCTCTCTCTCTCTCTCTCTCTCTCTCTCTCTCTCTCTCTCTCTCTCTCTCTCTCTCTCTCTCTCTCTCTCTCTCTCTCTCTCTCTCTCTCTCTCTCTCTCTCTCTCAACAAAGAGTTAAATACGCCACTTTACCACCCTGGCTGACTGCGGATCTTATCGAGGACATGGAGCACAGGGATGAGCTGAGAAGAGAGAAGCGTTTCACCGATTACAAGAAAGAAAGTAATCGAATAAAATCCATGGTTCTGAAGACAAAGAAATTACTTTTCGATAAAGTTATCCTCGAAAGTAAAGACTGTGCCACAATATGGCGTGCGATAAATTTAGTTACTAGAGGTACGAATAAAAGCACAGCTCCTTTACCACCGCATCTCACAGCAAACAGCGTCAACAGCCACTTCGTCTCCGTAGAATCATTAATCCCGCCGGGAACTGAGTCGCATGACTATGTGTGCCCGGACAACTTAGTCGATTTCTGCAAGCAGAGAACTGCCGGCGCAAAACCTTGCATCATACCCACTATAGCGGTCCATGAAGTTGGTAAATTAATTACATCCTTGGAAAATAAAAAATCATCAGGACTGGATGAGATTAGTGCGAAAATACTCAAGATATCCCTCCCATACATTGTAGAGAGTATCACTTATATCTACAACCTCTGTATTAATTTTAATTGTTCTCCAGACACATTTAAAGACGCGAAAGTGATACCTCTACCTAAATCTAAAGATCTTAGTGAAATTATTAATTTCAGGTCCATATCACTTCTACCTGTTCTGTCCAAGCCCTTAGAACGACATATTCACAAGCATCTATCTATATACCTGGAAAGTCGAAAATTAATCTATTCATTGCAGACGGGCTTCAGATCAGAAAACTCATATCACACTGCGCTGATACGGATGATAGACACCTGGTTATCTTCCATCAACGACTCAAAACTTACAGGAGTCATGTTTCTAGATTTTCGTAAAGCCTTTGATCTAGTAAACCACGAAATACTGATCAAGAAATTATCCATGTATACCAACAACTCGGTGTTGTTTCTCAAATCCTACCTCGAAGGTAGAAGACAAAATACTCGAATCAAGGGTTAGTGAAGAATGGCGTACCACAGGGCTCTATTCTTGGTCCCCTTTTATTCTGCTTGTTCATAAATGATCTTCCTCTTGCGATAAAAAAAATGAAAGCGTTACATGTGATATGTTTGCAGATGATGCCGCTGTACAGACGCCAGATAAGGATTTATCAAACATCAATTCACGACTGAAAACCACACTGCAAGATATTGATGAATGGTGCAGTCATAATATTCTGATTTTAAACCAGGTAAAAACGGAGAGCATGGTACTTTGCACCCGCCAAAAACACCAGCTTGGCTCTCTCTCACTCAGTCTGTCCCTCCAAGGCAAAACCATCAGCCAAGTTACTAACCATCGCCTGCTAGGAGTCACGGTCGACAACCAGCTTAGATGGCAACCACACATCAGTAATGTTTGTAAAATTGTCTCCAGAAATCTGTACGTCTTAGCAAAACTTAAACACATTACTGATATGGAGACACGTCAACTGTTCTTCAATGCCCATATTAGATCACATATAGCCTATGCTTCTACTGTGTGGGATGGTTCGAGCGATGTCCATTTGAAAAGATTGAACTCTCTACATCGGAGAGCTGCCAAACTAATACTCCCTGATCCCAGCTTAACTACTGACCAAAAATTTGGCAGCCTTAAAAA
>BTPG01000002.1:152340695-152360695 GCA_036245525.1 Semisulcospira habei
CTGATTAAGAAAGTTTACGTGAGCAATTTAAAACTAAAACTAATCACTAATTGAACGCGTAACATTTCATTCCATAACCCTCTTTTCAAACCATATCAATTCTTCTCTTTAGGTTAAAATAGGCATTTTTCAGGAGAAACTGAGCACAATTTCAGTGCTTTTTTTTCCGAAGAATTTAACCATTTAAGCGCTAACACCCTTCATCAGGAAATTGATTAACCATGATAGTTGAAGAGTAGTGCCACATTAGCTCGGCGCTTTCAGGCGCCAAGCTAATCTGGCACTACCCTTGAATTATTATGGTCAATTCACCTCCTGCAAGTGGTACATAGTCGTTAAATAATACTTCCAAAATTCGGGAAATTCGCCCATGGCGCTAAAAGCGTTAAAAACTCGTGACGCAGAAATTGTCGTCAAAGTAACATCATCATCATCATCAGTCCCTTGCCCGAACTGGGCGTTGGGGGGACTGAAAGGCAGCAGCAACAGACAGTGCTCTCCACTGAGTTCTATTTTGGGCGGTGGCAAGCAAGTCTGGCATCTCGAGTTCGGTCCATTCTTTTATGTTTGCGACCCAACTCTTTCTCTGACGACCTCGCCGACGACTTCCTTCGAGAGTGCCTTGGAGGATAGTCTTGGATAAGGTGTTGTGTCGGGTCACGTGGCCAAACCAAGCAAGCTTGCGCCGTTTCACGGTTGCCAGAAGGGGTTCATGTGGGCCCACCAGGGAAGTGGCGATGCCGCTCCGTACATATTCGTTGGTCTTGTGCTCGCGGTACGAGATGCGGAGCAACTTCCTCAGGCACTTGTTCTCAAAGGCCTGGATTTTCTTTTCTGAGTCTGCAAGCAGTGTCCAAGTCTCACAGCCGTAGAGTAGAATAGACACTACGAGGGACTTGTAAAGCCTGTACTTGATGGTGAAGCTGATGGAGTTACTTCGCCATATCCTGTCCAGCCTGGCCATTGCGGATGGCGTCAAAGTAACGTATCAACATTAAAACACAACACTGACGCACTAATTAACCCCTTAAAACTACAGGGGTAAGACTAACGCTACCAATCTGCAAGAGACATAAACCCTCTTGAACCCCCGCAGTCGCGGGGGGAGGGGGGGGGGCGTGGCTCATGTGGTGTTATATCTCTTCTTAGTCCTATGTTGTTTGTCTGTGTTTGTCCTATGTACGTTTGTGTTCTTCACGTGAATCGAGGTCAGTGTGCAGTGGCTTTATACGCGCAATTCGTGATCACTGGCAGTGAAGGGGTTGACCACGAAAGCATGTTACAGTCAGAGGGTGATGCGCTATGAAAAAAAAACCCATGTTTTTTTGTTTTGTTTTTTCTTTCTAAAATCTGTGTTAATTCGACGTCAAACAGCCCCAGGCGATGACAGAACGTGAATATCAAACTTGCGTCAGCAAATGACATACACCCTAATGATCCCGCAATTGCTGGGGCTCACGAGGATGTATCTCTGTTGCTGTTGGATTGAGTTGAACTTTTCTCTATAGTGAATGGGTTAAAACGCTTGACTGGCCGAGTGGATGGCTGTTTGGCTGACTGGCTGGCTGGCTGATTGAAAGCCATTTTTACTGAATGCCGACAGAAAAAAAAGGCAGCAGAGAAGCCACTAAACAGTGTCGGAGTTTCACCCTTTCACTGCCGGTAAAGAGTCAACGCAGTCCAACTGCAAGAGGCGTAGATCCTCATGAGCCCCCGCGACTGCGGGGGCTCATGAGGATTTATTCCTCTTGCTGAGATCAATTTGTATCGTAGTTCCTTCGACTGTTGCCGTTTTGGGTCATTGACACAGGCTTCGGAAACAAAATGTGCGTCAGTGGCAGGGAAGGGGTTAAAATGTCCATATGACTGGAAATCCTCAGGATTACTTCACTCTGCCCATGGAATTAGCACTACTGTTGAGCCATTATTACGTCGGACTAGTTAACCCATTCAACCCTGATGCAGTACAGCATGAGATGGGTCGACCATGATAATTCAAGGGTAGTGCCAGATTAGCTTGGAGCCAGTCGGCGCCAAGCTAATCTGGCACTACCCTTGAATTATCATGGTCGATCCATGCCCTGCAACAGGTGCATAGTCGTTAGATGACACCTTTTGCGAAATACGGCCGTCGGGCTGAATGAGTTAAGCGTTATATGTAGTTGTGCATCATAAACGTCGGGAACAAGGGACTATGTCCGTAGCTCCATTTTAACCCTTTGGGTGTCGGCGGTAGCGTTTTCCGTCGCGATGATTCCTACAGGAATCATCGCGACTAAAACCGCTACCGACACGCAGAGGGCTAAACATTTTATATTGGATGTGAAAGAGCTTCCCTTCTGCCGCAGAAATTTGAGTAGGCCTAACTGTTCAATACAAGCGTCTCCCGGAGGATGCCACCACTTCGTGAACAGCAGTCAAATGTAAGAGGCATAGATCCTCATGAGCCCCCCGCAGATTTGCGGGGACTCGTGAGGATATGTGCTTCTTGCTGTCGTGACTCTCTTTTTCGTTCTCTTTTATTGAATCTAAGTATGTAGTTTAGCAGGACAGTTTGAGACTAAAGTAGGCAGACTCATCCAAGAGTTTATCCTGTATAAAAAGCCTTGCATTGTCATTATCGTTATTTAGATGGCGTGAATGAACGAACGAATGAATGAATGAATTAACTAATGAATGAATGAATGAATGAATGAATGAATGAATGAATGAATGAATTTTATTTAATGTCTCTTCACACTTTAGTTATTTAGGCAATTTGGATTTGCAAGTTCTTTCCAACTCATATCAATTTTGCGTGTGCTGGCAGCCTGTGTTTAGGGTGTGTTGTTCTTGCTTGTCAGTTTTATATTTGTGTCTTGACCCGTTGTAAATCTGCGCGTCCTTCAGCGCGGGGCGTTGGTCATGAGGGATTCGCTATAGTTTGGTCCTCAATGCTATTCTTTTCCCGCCAAGCGTCTTGACTGCATTACTAGGCTTTTATCCGCCCCACTGTCTCTTTCTCACACTATTAATCAACGGAGACCTGGGGACGCTCAGTGCTTAGGAAACCCAAGCCCTCCTCAACAGCTGTTTCATGAAAGCGCTTATCCCTCTTTTCATTGATTATCGCTTAAAACCCCTTCCCTGCCAACGAGCGTGCATTTTGCCACTGAAATCAGTGTTCATTGAACCACAGAAAGCCGCCACAACTGTCCAAAGAACATGGACACAATGTGATCTCAGCAAGAGGCATAGAACCTCATGAGCCCCCGCATTTGCGGGGGCTCATGGGGATCTATGCCTCTTGCAGTTTAGATTTGTTTTCGCTTTTTTTCTAGGCATTGAAACGGTTAAACAATGCTTGACTTTAACCCGAATGGATTTCTCAGTTTGTGACTTTGTCCGATTTCTGCGGCCGCAGGGCTCATGCGAATCTGTGCCTCTTGCTCATGTAAGCGTCTTGTCCATTCATTTCTATATTTTAACGTCCAGAGGATTTCGGCGGTAGTCTGAGGATACAACATGTCAGATTTGTGACAAGAGGTATAGAGTCTATAGAGTCTCATGAGCCCCTGCTTCTGCAAAGGGTCATGAAAATCTATGCCTCCTGCAGGTGGAAAAGCCAGACTGCGTTACTGCTGCCTCATTGTCATTGACTGTAGCTAAACTGGGCATTCTTCGTCCTGAACTCAGCCATGTTCATACAGCTCATAGGGCTCAAATTAATAGTTTCTGTACATTTTACCTTTGGAGATCTGCCGTAATTTCGAACGTTTCTGCTTCCCAGACGGTGAACATCTTCGAAGGGATATCGAAGTTATTTTGATGCCGGAAAAAATTCTAGTCAACGTTACCCGTCAAAGAAGCAAGTTGACAAGTTGTTCCCCTATGATTCCTCGACATGCTGGAACCATGGTGACATGCAATACAGCAGCTCTCAAAGAGTCACAGTATTACACGAAAACGACTCTCCGACAGCTATTGGGTTAACAAGAATCACGAAGGAGCCAAATACTTCGGCAGCCCATGAAAGGTTAGGTTGCGAGTCTGGACATACCAATTCGGTTGTGTTAAGTCCATATGCATAAGAGACATAGATTCACATGAGTCCCTGCAGTGGCAGGGGCTCATGATAATCTATGCCTCTTGAAAGCAGAGATCAGTCCCATTTGCATCGTTACACTGAGGAATTCACCAGAGTTTGAATGTATCGGTGTATTTAAAAGTTTCCAGTGACTGGGGAGAAGGCATGGACAATTGTGTACATGTCAAACGCTGACTCTTACAAGATTTTGTCTTCAAATTCGGATGTTCTCTTTTACCTGAAAACACAGATGTAAATTGTCTTCATCCATACCAATCAAGAGGCATAGATCCTCATGAGCCCCTGCATCCTGCCGGGGCTCATGAGGATCTGTGCCTCTTGCTGAAGAACCATGTTCGTGACGTTTTACAAAAATGTCTTGTTGTGCTTGCGTCTGGCTAGTGCTTTCCTTGTTCGTGTAACGTGTCCGTCTTTTGGACGCTGAAGACTGCTGGCGCTTCGTTTTCTTTAGAATGGCGTCTCCGGTTTGGCATTCTAGTCAAGAGAGTCTTCCTTGTAAACAAAGAATTCGTTGTCAAGGAGGTGTCCAGATCACTGAATGATACTCAAAAGGTTTGACTTGGATTTGAAACAAAACTGTTGCGACAGTGACTGAGTGACGGAGATTCTGACCTGAATTTTTTAAGTCTGCGTAGAACACATTTTGATTTTAAGTTTTGAAACTAAAGGGATATAAATTACATTCTTTTGAACGTTGAAACGATTAAAGAAAGTAAAATGATAAATGCATTGCCACTAATCGTGGAAGTAGCTGGTGAAAAGGTTTCCGACTTCGTTTTAAAAAATGGACTCGGTTTTATTTGAAAAAGTAATTCGTTGGTAATAATAATAATAATAATAATAATAAGAAGAAGAAGAAGAAGAAGAAGAAGAAGAAGAAGAAGAAGAAGAAGAAGAACAACAACAACAATAACAATAATAATAACCATCCTCATTATTGTTGTTATTATTGTTATTATTACTATTATTATTATGCCATTTATTTAGTATTATAACCCGACATTTAGCACGTCGGTTCTAAACGCTGCACATAGGAGAGACATGGAGGAGCTGGAACTTTCCCAGCAGTCAAGGGTGAGTGTTGCAAAAATGTTAACCCCTTCACTGCCGGGAAAACATGAGCGCGATCCAACTGCAATAGGCATAGATCCTCATGAGCCCCCGCGACTGCGGGGGCTCATGAGGATCTATGCCTAATGCTAAGACCACTTTGAGTAGGTGTTCTTTGGAACAGTTGTGGCTTTTGGTCGTTCAACGAACGCAGTTTTCAGCCGGAAACAAAATGTACGTTCATTACCAGGGAAGGGGTTAACCATCACACGCTTTCTTCCCGTGAAGGCGAGTAAGCAGGGGAGCTAATTGTGTGAGGAAATCAGGAGACAACCGTTTAACACTAAGCCCTCTTGCAATCCGATTTTCACATCGACCTGGGTCCAGCAGACCTCAAGTTTCCTAAATGCTCGATACAAGGGGATGCTAAAGCAACGTGAATTTCTCACGGACACGTGTCGTCTGCTGCTTCTTCAGATTCTCCTCATTGAGCGAAAGGTCCTTGGGCCGACGTCAGCCGTTGTTGGCCTGCTGTACGCGGGCCAACAACGGCCGACCTCGGGCCCAGGACCATTTAATTTATTTATTTATTTATTTATTTATTTATTTATTTATTTATTTTGACAGCCCGTTGCCATGAGAGAGTCTCCCTTGTGATAATCCTCAATAATTATTATACTGATATTGATGATAATAATGATAATTATAACAATAATAATCAAATCATCAGCGTCATCATCATCCTCTTCGTCATCATCATCATAATAACCAGCATAATAATACCAAACAAACAGACAGACTCACAGACAGAATAAATAAATACATAAATAATAAATAAATAAATAAATAAATAAATAAATAAATAAATAAATTGTAAATTGCAACTCATTATCCATCCCATTCCATCTGGCTAGAGGCACAGGTCCTCATAAGCTCACTCAAAAAGAGGAATAGATGCCGATGAACCTTTGCGGATGCAAGAGCCTCACTAGGACCTGTTCAGGTTATTGGTGCTTTTAACACCCCAATTCAAGCAAATGAGACCGTCTTATGTCTACTGAATATGGTTTCTAGTGAATTGTTCTTTGTTTGAAAGCGTAAAAAATATGTTCTACATAATTACTTTTCTGAATATCCTAATAATTGTACTTTGATAACACTATTCTGAAACAAAATATCAAAGATGAGTTAAGCATTTGGCTGTCGGGTGCGCTTTTTGTCGAGGTGACTCCTGTAGGAAGCTACCGACAATCACTGGATTAAACATTAACAATCCCACGCCATTCGGCACATTCACTTTTAATTTGATTGCTCTTTTAATACATTGTAAGGGTTATAAGGTTATAATGAGCCACTACAATCACGGTAAGGTCAAACACACACACACACACACACACACACACACACAAACACACACACACACACACAATAACACAAACACACACACACACACACACACACACACACACACACACTCACACACAGACGCACTTACATACACACGTTCCCCTGATAACACAAATGTCACTTTAAAAAACATTTAAAAAATCACACTCAAATACCGTAATTCCTCGAAGAGATATCATTTATTACTTATCGTACACATTTTTTTTCTTCAACAAATACGACCGTACAAACAATTGCTTGTAACTAACATACAACATTCCCTTTATTATGCTGATAATTCGAGCTCCTTTTGATAATATCGACCAGTCATCCGAGTTGAAAACAAAGTCTGTATGTACAAATCTATATTTAAAGGTGGCCGCAAACCACACACACAAAAATGTACAAACGTGGGCTGATCTGTGATTTTGGACCTTACGGCTTTCAGCCGTAAGGTCCAAAATCACAGACCAGCACACAAGTCATGGAAGAGCACACCAGACAATGTTCTCTTAGACCATACCCTGCCGAACTAAAGAACAACACCGAAATAAATACGCGTTTGACATCAGAAACATTACCAATACAACTTCAGTTGAGTGCCACAGAAGACGTACAGAAGTTTTTAAGTAGGTTCCACACTGTGTGTTTCAGCTTAACTTAATACTCTCTGCCAATGCTCACAAACCTGATAGGTGAGACTAGCGCCGGTAGAACGGTACACATACCAAGGGGAATTACTCAGCGCTTGGCATACAAACGGTTAGATTCACTGCCTAGTGATTTACAGATTGTTATTCTGAAACTTTTAGCTACTTCAACGCCACAAAAATAAATACACACGTTTTACATAGAAAAACATCACGATGACAACTTCGAATGCCAAAGAATATGTAGACAAGTTTAAGCAGTTTCTACACTGTGTGATTCAATTAACCTTTTAACTGCCAACGGCCGCAGGTTGCGTTTCTGAAATTAGGGTTATTTCAACGTCAATTAGCCCAAGCCGTCGAAGGAATATGGCCACAAAGCAGTGTGAGCAAGAGACATAGATCCTCATGAAACCCCGCACTTGGCTGGGGGCTCATGTGGATCTATGTCTCTTGCAGCTGGATATTATTTTGTGGCATAGAGATGGTCATGGTCGAAACTGAACAATTCTGTGATGGCCTGTGGTACTGGATCGTATGACTTGAAGCCAAGATCATGCCAAGACCAGCAGACTCGAAGAGGTGGGGAGGAGAAGGGTTGGTTTAGATTAACCCCTTCTCTGTCACTGTACGTAAGTTTTGTTTCTGAAATCTTTGTTCCTTCAAAAACCAAAAGCCAAAACCGTGCAGTAAAAATGGATACAAAAACGTCTCAGCAAGAGGCACATATCCTCATGAGCCCCCGCAGTCGCGGGGGCCCATGAGGATCTATGTCTCTTGCAGTTGGATTGTGTTCACTTTTTCTCGGCAGTGAAGGGGTTAAGCTGAGGCAGTTCTACTGACTGGAGCGTGTTCAGAGTCAGCTTTGTACATTTCGTTCAGTGTATTACAAACTGTATCGATTTCCCTCGTTTACCGCCAACATGTTTGTAAAACAAACAAAACAGAACTAAACAAAATTAAAAAAATAAATAAATACAACATTAAACATTGCAAGTTAACTCATTCGAGACGTGCTGCATCCGGATACGCGGCATGAAACCGCGTATTCGAATGCAGCACCTCTCGAAAGTGTCAATGACCAAATTTACCAGATCTAAAAATTGTAATAAAACAGAAAAAAAAACTATAACATTCTGGAAGGGAAAACGTCATTTTTGAAATGTGTGCCGGTCTGTGATTTTCGACCTGAAGTCTCCAGGCAGTAAGGTTTCAATTCACATTCCGGCAGACAGACACACATGAATTATTATTTGGAACACATCGCGCGCGCAAGCCACTTAACAACAAAGTCTAACAAAACAAAACAAAAAAACAAACAAACAAACAAAAACCAACTAGGAAATAAAAAGAAAATTTAATCAATAAAGGAGTATTTTGTAGTCTGTAATGTTCAGCCTGTTTAAAGACTGAATACCTTGCACACATGCACACTTTCAATTTTAACACTTGCATTGTGCGTGTGCTTTGACATTCATGATTAATTTGTAACCCTGTGTTAAAAAAACAACATTCAGGCTAAATCGCACGCGCATACTAGTAAAGAACACATACTGCAGAAATAATAATAATAATAATAATAATAATAATAATAATAATAATAATAATAAATAGTAATAATTCGCAAGCTACTCATAAAACTTAAGAATAAATTGCTTATTGTCTGAAAGACTTAACTGCGTTGTCTGCCCGCAATGCAGCGAAATTATGATACACCATCTGATATGAAATTATTATACTGACGCACACAACCACATCGGCACAAAAATAGCTAACCCTTTGACTGTCGGTCGCGCTTGTTGTCGAGGTGATTCCTGCATGAATCACCTCGACAACAAGTGCGACCGACAGCCAAAGGGTTACACATCTTTTTCTGCCACATCAGTCTCCAGACGAAGGTGATAGTTTGATTGTGATAGTTCCTCACTGCCCTGGTCGATCGACCTCCCTTTTTTATCATGTGCACTTTACAATGCTACTACATTTTAAATAGCTATGAAAGCAAGCAGTGAATCTAAAATGTCCTTGCATGCCAACTGATAATTGCAAACAACACACTCAGTATTCACACGTGCGGGCCTCTTCTGGACCAAATTGAAGATGCATACACGATCTAAATAGACGCCAGTCTTTGCGAATGAGCCGGATGACGTTTACCGTCAGCAATGACATAACGTAACATTTTACTGTATGACTTACTATAAACCTATTGTCCGAGCGTCAACCAGGTAAGCAACACGCCGTCTGGCAGAAGTCCACCATAGTTTGCCCACGCAAAGGAGTGCGCGGGCAAACTAGGGCGGCACGCTCCGACTACCTCTAGCATCTGGAACAAGAAACCCCACAGCAGAAGTAGTTCTAAAGCCTAGTATGTTCATCGCTACTCTCTCGTGGATTGTTTAGCTCATTCTACCCCAGACACACTGCAGCAAGATATGGATCGACCATGATAGTTCAAGGGTGATGCCAGAATAGCTTGGCGCCTATGGGCGCCAAGCTATTCTGGCATCACCCTTGAACTATCATGGTCGGTCTGTGTCCTGCACTGCAATGCTCTCTTCAGAGAACAACGGCAACATTTGGGGATTTCGGTCTTGGGGTACAATGAGTTAAGTGTGTTGATAATGGACGCAGCATTGAACCACTGCAAGGAAGTTACCAACAATTATTAACATCAACGGGAACACATTTTACACAGTCCACGAATGTCCCATTGATATATTTAGCATTGTATATCTTTAACCCCTTCCCAGCCAACGAACGTACATTTCGTTTCTCAAATCTGTGTTCACTGAACGACCAAAAGCCGCCGCAACTGTCCAAAGAACGTGGACACAAAGTGGTCCCAGCAAGAGGCGTAGATGGCAGTGGCGGGGGTTCATGTGGATCTATGCCTCTTGCAGTTGGTTTGTGTTCACTTTTTCTCGGCAGTGAAGGGATTAAGGGATACCTATTCACACCATGATGCGTTTCATTTTACAGAGCCGTCTTGAGTCCTCATGATACTGGTATTATAGCGCTTTTATCCAATTCTGTGAATCGGCTCAAAGCGCCGTCAGCAATGACACAATATAATATTTTACTGTCCTTATACACATTCAAAGTTTGCTTCCGGATACATGACAAAACGATATGTACACTTATCAACATCTGAAATGCACCAACAATAATAATTAAGCGCTCGAAAGGTATCAGTAATGATAATAATTATGCTTAATATAATCTCTGCCCATGTTAAGATCAATCTAAAACACAGACTAGGCTCGAAACGAAAACACAACTCATCGGTGCGTTGATCCACTAAAACAGGACACTTATTTTCAGTAGATCAATATGACAACACAAAGTTCTGATTCCAGGCGCTCGAGTGCGTCCATTATTGCTATTAATGTTAACCCATTGAGAGTCGGTAGCGGTTTTTGTCGCGATGATTCCTGTAGGAATCATCGCGACTAAAACCGCTACCGACACGCAAAGGGGTAACGTGTAGTTTGACCAATGACACAATATGCGAGACTGAAGTCACTAACAGCAAGCCATCATAACACGTTTCCGTGTCCTGAAACGCATTTGTTTTGACCAGTTTGTGTCCAAAGAAGACATAAAACGAGTGCGGGCCTGTGATTTTGGATCTTACGGCCGTAGGCCGTAAGATCCAAACTCACAGACCAGCACACACACTTGAGAGTTCACATTGTTCTTGTCTTTTAACAGAGCTGAGACTTAACTGTTCGGTTCAAACAATAACATCTCACCATACGCAATGTGTCTGATTAACTCATTCAGCCCGGCGCACGTATTTCCCAAATTTTGGAGGCGTCATCTAACGACTATGCACCCTTTGCAGGAGATGGATCGACCATGATAATTCAAGGGTAGTGCCAGATTAGCTTGGCGCCGACAGGCGCCAAGCTAATCTGGCACTACCCTTGAATTATCATGGTCGACCCATCTCCTGCTGTAGTGCGTCAGGGCTGAATGGGTTAAAGTTGTCATCATCGTTGAACTGAGCAGTAGAATTGTTCACTCAAAATTGCTAAATTGTTGTGATTTTGTTTATAGAGCTGAAAACAGATTCGGTCAATGTTTCAGTTTGTTGTATACTATTCCACTCCCACGACCTGCTGTCGTTGGACACACCTACACGACTCTATGTGTACAGGGTGCAATCAACCTGTCTTCCTTCTTTCGCCATAATCTGATTGTCTGTTTGACAAACTGTTTTTCTTTTATCCCCACGTTCTCCTCTTTTCGACAATATCATAATTGTATGAAGACATAGTTTAATTGCTGAACGTTCTGTGTGGCAAACGAAGGCTTAATCTCGATACCACCACGTCAAAAATATTAAATTTGAGAGAGAGAGAGAGAGAGAGAGAGAGAGAGAGAGAGAGAGAGAGAGAGAGAAAGAGAGAGAGAGAGAGAGAGAGAGAGAGAGAGAGAGAGAGAGAGACATAGAGACAGAGAGACGGAGACAGAGACAGAGAGACAGATAGAGAGAGAGAGAGAGAGAGAGAGAGAGAGAGAGAGAGAGAGAGAGAGAGAGAGAGAGAGAGAGAGAGAGAGAGAGAGAGAGAGAGAGAGAGAGAAATGAAATGAAATGAAACTTTATTTCTCAACGGATGAAGTAATTAGCACGAGTGCCATTTTTCATACTTGCCGTTGCTACTCTACAAACACAGAATAATAATTGTAGTACTAATAGTACCAAATTATACAATGAAAAATTAGGAGACATTAAACATGAAGAGACATTAAAACAAAATTCATTCATTCATTCGGTCATACAAACGAAAAACAGAAAGTACACGCAACGCACGCACACACATACACGCGCTAATGACAACTTGACCTAGAGAGAGAGAGAGAGAGAGAGAGAGAGAGAGAGAGAGAGAGAGAGAGAGAGAGAGAGAGAGAGAGAGAGAGAGAGAGAGAGAGAGAGAGAGAGAGAGAGAGAGAGAGAGACAGAGACAGAGAGACGGAGACAGAGACAGAGAGACAGAGAGAGAGAGAGAGAAAGAGAGAGAGAGAGAGAGAGAGAGAGAGAGAGAGAGAGAGAGAGAGAGACAGAGAGAGAGAGACAGAGAGAGAGAGGGAGAGACGGAGACAGAGACAGAGAACAGCTTTGACAATTACGAATTTTAATTATGCAATCGGTCCTTATGAACGTTCACCATCGTTAAGCCAAGCTTCCTTCAAGTTCGAATTCCTGTTCTGTATCAAACGCTCGTGGTCAAATTAAACGCATGCGACATGCCAAACTATCACATCTCAGCTACTACCCCTTCAGAGACGCACAAAGTCTCATGAGTCTCTGCAGCTTACATCTGAGAGCGACACAGATTTTCTCGTGCCCCTACAATTTCTATCTGTAAGCAGCACAGATTGTCAACAGCTCCGACATCTTCCATCTGTAAGCGACGTAGATGCTCATGACCTTGTCTACCATCTGCAAGAGGCATAGATTTTCATGAACCCCTGCATCCGCAGGGGTTCATGAAAATCTATGTCTCTTGCTGGTAGTAGTTGGCCAAGTTTACTTGTATCTTTCCTCCAAGACGAGGAAGTCATCGTGGTTCTCGGCTCGTGACTCGCTAGTCCGTCATCAATCAACCGACAGCTTGGACTGAGGGTAGAAGGGGGAGAGCTGCGTGTAGCCCCCACCCCCACCGGGTCCCAGCCCCGAGGCCATGCCCGTCAGTGGGTGGGCGGAGAACATGGGAGGGGCCAGCGACGGTTTGTGATGGTTCATGCTCACGTTCATGTTCATGTTCATGCCCCCCATGCCGAAAGAACCTGAGCGAGGGCTGATTCCTCCCCCACCTCCACCGTACAGCCCGGACCCCCCTCCTACCCAAGACTGCATGCCGGACGGTATGGAGGTGGACAGAGCTTTGCCCAGACCATTCTCCATGCCTTGACTCCGCGGCGCCATGGTGTTGAGCGGTCTCAAACCGGAAGCAGATCCCGCACCGGAAAGGGAAGTGAGGTAAGGGGAGGGAGAGTTCTCGGACGTAGCGACGTGGGCCAGCGACCAGATTTTGGGCCGGAAGCCCCCAGAGTGGTCCATCCCCACGGCGGTCGCTGCTTGGGCCGCTTCTGCAGAGAAGTTGCAGTTGACGTCACTGAGTCCCGAGTCGTTACTGTTAGAGCACAGCGAGTCTGGCCGCTTATTGTCCATGATAGGGGAGCTAAGCCCCACTGCCTCAGGGGACGTAAGTCCCGGGAAACTCTGTGACGAGGAAGGGGAGGCGAGGCCCAGGAAGTTGGGCCCGTCGTGAGGGGAGTGCTGCTGTTGCTGGTGACTGTGACTGTGACTGAGGTGCGGCTGGAGACTAGACTGGGGCGGCTGCAGGCTAGGGTGATGAAGGTGTGGGTGCGAGTGTGCCGACATCCCGTGGGCGGTGATGGAGGGTGGGTCCTCGTCCTCAAACAGGCGCTTGGCGTGCACCGCACTATCTGTTGTCTGGGGCGGGACTAGCGTACAGCGATCTGCAAAAACACAGTCAAAAAAATAATGATTTTAGTCTTTAGGATCAACAGTGAAATGGTGAAAATGAAACTAAAACATGAATATGTCATCGCTGACAACGTAGGTGTCAAAGGGTTTTAAACAACAGTTAACATATTGTTCACATCTCTTTGAACGTTTAACCCCTTCCCTGCCACTGTACAGACATTTTGTTTCTGGAATATATCTACTCTTAACAACCAAAAGCCACAGCCGTCCAAAGAATAGGGATACACATTGGTTATAGCAAGATACATAGATCCTCATGAGCCCCCCGCGACTGCGGGGGTTCAAAGCTGATATCTCTTGCAGTGGGGTGTGTTCAGTTTTTTGAGGCAACTAAGGGTTTAATGTGCATCGAGCGGCAGAGAGTGGATTTCATTTCCCGTTTTTCTCTAAATGCAAACATTCAAACATTTTAATTAAAGTAAAAGGTGAAAATAGCAACAATAACAACAAAAATCAAAAACATAAATCTGCGATCGACTCAGCCAATAAACCAATCGAATAAAACTAATATATAAAGCCATTTCATAAACCAATCAGCTGAAAAATTAAATAATATCCCCGCACTAAGAGTCAAGTGACAACCAGTTATACAGTTAGTAAACATTTGGAGGGATGAACATATTTGTTTGCGCTAAATAGTCAAGAGCGAATTATTATCACAAGTGGTCGATCAAACAATAATAATAAAAGCTGCACTTTGACGAGCTGAACAATATACGCTCATACAGGTTCTTACTTGTATGCGATTTTGGACCTTACAGTCTGTGGACGTAACGTCCAAAATCACAGACCAGCACACAACTGCGAATAAACCACTAGATCTGTCAAACATTGCATACAATAATATTGACTGCCCGTGAGACAGAAACAATCATGATTCCAATTTCATTGCTCAGAACAGCTACAAAGCACCCTCTTCAGCGAGCGCGTGGGCGCAAATACACGCTGTTTCCTCTCATTAATTACGTTCCGAAACACAGATTCGCGAACAAAAACTAACATCGCAAATGCATCCATTAGGAAAATTCTACAAATACTCAGCCACCGTTGACTAAACCTCCGCAAACACACAGCGCCAGAGAAGAACGCATTCAAGTGGAGTCAGCCATTCATAGATGGAGCTATCAAAAGGTATAGATCCTCATGAGCCCCCGCATCCTACGCGGCTCATGAGGATCTCTGCCTCTTGAAGGAGAATAGTGTTCGCTGCTGGAGTGCGTATGAAAATCAAGCCTAGTGATCGTGCCCGATCCGAACTGATCCATAACTATTCCGCTTATTGCATTACACTCAAGCAGAGCGAGCAGAGAGACAAAGGAAACAATAGCCCAGTAATCAACACCATTAGAGGCCTGTAAATCAAATACTTCAATATGGTCGGCGGCGGGCCGCTAGCACCTTTTTCCCGCATTCCAGCTTATCGAAACATCTCTTTTACACAGAGAGGCTAGCGGCAACCAAATCAGCCATGGACAAACGCCTAAAGTTTTCAACCATTCTGCATTGATCAATACAAAAGCAAGGCAGAAATGGTGACTTTCAAGCATGCATATATCAAAGAAAATCCCATCAAAGACAAGATAAATACAACACAGTTGTGTTGTAATTGTCTTTTCTGAGCGTGTTTGTTTCTTTGATGGGATTTTCTTTGAACTGATATTCTACAGCAGACGATAGATCGACCACAGAGGTACCTTGGACTATTATAATCGATTTTTCATTGAAAGTTTCGTCTTAAGAGAAAAATTCACAAGTTTCGGAATTTTAACAGTGGGACTTTGTGTTATTGAACAATCTCTAGGAATGCCCTTGACTTCTCAATCGTTGACCGCCTAACGATGCATTTGTGTTACTGCATAATGCGTTTAAAGCGTATCATTACGTACAATGACACTTTTTTTTTATAACTTCATTGACCCACGAGGGGAATGGCTGTGTCAAAATAAAAGTGCCACCCAAAAAACAAGCTTGTAATTCGTATTAACCCTTTGGACGTCGGCGGCGGTTTTGGTCAGGTGATCCCTTGCAGAAATCACCTCGACAAAAACCGCTACCGACAGCCAGAGGGTTAATGAAGCGCATAATATTGATACCCAGAAGTTAGCGAACAATTTATAGTAACCATCACTGTAATTAAATTTTTCACGAAAGGAATCCTTCGTAGCATAATTGCTGCCAGTACTTATAATCATTCGACAGACATAGATGATTGTTGGAATAACATGCGTGTAAATAGGTCTATTATTTGTAGAAAATTATTAACAGGACTTGTCCTGTTTGATCCTGATATATGCGTGTGTTTTTGCAGGAGCGGGAATCATACAGTGCTGCTGTCGGCTTCGGCCATCGGTTGCTGACGCAGTCTGCCGTTAAACTGTCCTTTGGGACCGCCACAGGGAGCCTTTTCGGGCCCTCATTCAATCATCCAAGACTGCACGAGGAATAGACTTTCATGGGCCCCTGCCTTGGCAGGGGCCCATTAAAATCTATTCCTCTTCTTGACAGACTGTCCCATCTACATCTCAGACGAAGTCGCAGATCTGGTTTGCTTTACATCTGCGAGCGTTTTTGGGCCCGCCACATTTTGGCTATTGAGAGACGTGCGTTGGCCATGGTAACTTTAGCTGAGGGGGCAACACTTGCTATTACTCATCGGTGTAATAAATAAAAACGAAAAGCTAGGAATACATGCGTGCTTGTGTGCAAAGCTCTGCCATTTCCGTACGCGTAGGCTACTTCTTTGGTAGTGAGCAGAGTTCACTACGGCATCGCTTTTGCCGCTGCGTAGTTATCATATGAAATAAAGAAAATTCTGTTATTTTGAATGCTATTTTCTCCAGCCTCTAGAAGAAATCTGCACGTTCAAAACTAAAAATCGTAAAAATATCGTTCTTAGTTCACACTGTGCCATTAATTCATCCACGAGAAACCAGACAGAAGGTGAACAAATACTATTCACAGTCTGGGCGTTATATGGTTCTGCGGATAACCCACCAAGACAGTTCAAGGGTTGTGTCCGAATACCTTGGCCCATGTGGGCGCCAAGCTATTTCAATACCACCCTTTAACAATCATGGTCGATCTGTCTCCAGAACTGCCATGTAGACTTCAAAAGATCTCTAAAAACATTGATAATGTCATCCTCAGTACAATACGCAAGAAACAAATTGAATGGAAACAACTACCTAGACCGTTTATTCTCCGACATCTTGATTTTGAGTTCACTCTTTGCTCTAGGCTACGAATCATGACTACTGTGTGATGTATTTAGAACTGTCCGCCAATCGCACAATTCATTAGGTGCGTTCCATAATACCCCCCACCCACCCACCCCCCTAATCCCCAAATCTGGCCATGCCAGGGCGATACCTGCTATGACTAATCGGCACAGAACGTCACAACTACCGGATAAGTCACTGTCTATTTGACACGGTGTTACGCACGCGCTTCAGTCACGTGAGCAAAGGGGAGTAACCTCTGGTCGTAACAGCCGTAAGCTTTATCCATAACTGCCGGGAGTGACACTGGCCAAGGTCAAGGAACTTACTCTAGCTGTTGTTGGACAAAATGTACTGTATGAAAAAGTAGCCTGTCCTCAGGGTCTTAAAGTTTTCCTAGCTCAGACTTCGACTTCCTTACTTGCTTACTTCCCAGTGACCCGAAGGTGCTCGGTCCCAAATCGACTGTCGTTGGGCCGCACAAGGAGGGACTAATGCCGTCAACACGTCGACCTGAGAGCCTTTTACTTATTTCGCTTTTACTTAAATTCTGGTGTGCATACATTTTATACTGGAGAGCAAACAGAAATGCTACATTTTGGAACCATCGGAAACACTTTAGTGTTTCTGATGGTTCCAAAAATGCCGCATTCCTTTTGCTCGAAGGCATCCGTTTTCTCACTTGGTACTTCTTCTGTGCGCGGATAACATATGTATGTTTAATTATGATTAATGTGAATACGTCAAAGACTAATGAAAACGGACAACAACAACAACAAAAGAAAGAAAAAAAGATACCCCGGCGAGAATCTGAGTAGAAAGCAGCAACCCCGCCAATCACAAGTGTCAGCTGATACTTAAAGACTAATGAAAACGGACAACAACAAAAAAAGAAAAAAAAAAAAGATACACCGGCGAGAATCTGAGCAGAAAGCAGCAACCCCGCCAGTCACAAGTGGCAGCTGATACTTGTTAATTTCACACCCTGCATCATGTCATTGCTGTTTTGTTCTGTTGTTGTTACTGATATGTCTTCAGTCTTTACAAAGGATTGAAGATTTCAGTGGTAGGACAACATTATCAAATAACGTCATGTTATGACGTCATATTACGATTTTAGATTAATATCATAACTCATTACGGAGCGCTGAACAGCCTTATTGAGGTGTTGATGTGTAACCGCATGAAAACTAGAAACTGAGCATATTACCCATAACTAGCTGTCAAGGTCAACCCATATCATTCAGTTGACAGTTCTCTATAGAGTCAAGCCTATCCACTGCATGCAGCCACGTTTCTAGAGCGGACATCTATAATTGTTTCTTATCGATTCTTTGCTGCATTGACTGTGATGCACGTGAGAATATAACGACACTGAGACAAATTCCTACGTTTTATTGTTGTAATGACAGTATGACACATGGTAATACACGATATCTATTTACCTATCTCAGTATTATTGTATATGCTTGGACATGTATATATGTATCTATAAACAAATCTGCCCACCCAGTGAGCAAAGGTCTTCGGGCTGACGTCGGCCGCAGTTTGCCCGCGCACGGATATGCGCGGACCCACTCCGGCCGACGTCGGCCCGAGGGTCTTTTGCTACTGAGGCAGTGGTCATTGTTGTTTTTTTAATAGCGGACAACTATAGCAACAGTACAATTCAGTAATCAGGGTTTATCGATCAACAACACCTTAAAAATATGTTCGAAGTTTTATTGTTGTAGTGGTTTTTGCTGTTGTTGCGCTGCTGTTGTCGTTACTCATGTTCTTGTTGTATTTTTTTATTTTTTTCGGTGTGTCCCTTACCTTATTACAGAAAAAAATTGGATAAAACATCTCGCACGGACAAACTAGACGGACATTGAAAAAAGAAAAAAGTTGTTATATCTGAATCAGATTTGTGTCTACTACTTGTGTCTTTCTGTATTTCGTTGCACTGCAAATCGCACTGTACTTTTGCTTCACAACTGACAACATTCTTGTTAGTATTTTCTGAGGTAACTATCTCTGGCAACCCAACAAAATAAAAATCATGCTACTGTGGAGGTGAAAAGTACAGTCTTCCCTGTGTCATATGTCCCCTCCAGAAGTCATAGATCGTCGCGTGTGTGTCTTGACGACTTCTCGCGGCCTTCGCGCCGTGAAATATCGGCCAACTAATGGTAGAAGAAATGTAGGCGCTATATATTACCCTGTTCATGAATGTTTATCATGATCTCAGATTATCATAAGCGCAGGCACGGACAGTAAAACAGTCAGCGAGTGCAGGGTGTCAAGCGTGGAGGCGGAAAAGCCGAGTCCACAAGGCGCCAAGTTGAGTTCTTCCCCAGTAAGTAATAGTCCTCTGCCCCACGACGGCCGCAATGGGCCCGCGCACGGCCGTGCGCGGGCCCACTGTGGCCGTCGTTGGGCCGAAGACGGTTTGCCGCTACTGGGGTCTTTGCTAGTCATCTTCGTGCAACTCCATGTGCTTGAGGAGGTAGAAAAAGACGAGTCCAAAGTAGCCAAGTTATCCTAGTTTTTGTTTGCAAACACCGGTACTGTTTGCAGCGCCGGCGACTGCACGCACTGACAAGGGGGTTAAAACTAAAAAGCTACTATTTTTTCTTTTGTTTAATGTCTGAGGAGAAAAGGTGTAGGTATAGTGGGAAGTCCATACTAATGAGCCCATGTACTAAACACTGAAACAAGAATGTATGCATGCCTTCTATCTGGGAAACATTTACACCTTTTATATTAACACATTCAGCCCTGATGCACTGCAGCAGGAGATGGGTCGACCATGATAATACAAGGGTAGTGCCAGGCTAGCTTGGCGCCTGTCGGCGCCAAGCTAATCTGGCACTGCCTTTGAATCATCATGGTCGATCCATCTCCTCCAACTGGTGCATAGTCATCAGATGACACCTCCATAATTTGGGAAATACGGTCGTCGGGCTGGATGAGTTAACTCTAATATTACTCCATATAATTTTTATTCTAGGGTGAAGGTCGTGTCTGAGCTGGCTTTCTTCCTTACTGATGCCATGTCTGTCCTTGAGGCAGCAACAGCAAGCAAACTGCCACGTCTACAAGAGGCA
>BTPG01000002.1:152365695-152505695 GCA_036245525.1 Semisulcospira habei
TTTCCAACGGTAGAAGTTATTGGTAACAGGACCAGTTTTCAAACTTGCCGTTGCTACATCTACTACATAAGTGACATAGACATGTAAACATACACATACCACACACTGCTGCATGCGCATTCGCTCACGCACGCACGCACCACGCACATACACACACACATACCCACACACGCACTCAGGTACGCACGCATGCACATCGCAACCCGCGCATGCACGCACGCACACACACACACACACACACACACACACACACACACACACACGACACATGTACACCGCAATTCAGTACGCATGCACACACGCACGAACACTCACACACACACACACACACACTTACACACGCACGCACTCAGGCACATACGCACAAAAACAAACACACGCTCTCGGACACGCACTCCAGACATACCTACCCGCATACGCGTACGCACAAAAGTATAAAATGAGTAAAAATACAAAGAGAGAGAGAGAGAGAGAGAGAGAGAGAGAGAGAGAGAGAGAGAGAGAGAGAGAGAGAGAGAGAGAGAGAGAGAGAGAGAGAGAGAGAGCGTGTGTGCGTATGTGCATATGTATGTAAATAACAAAATCTCCGAAGAAGTTTGCATACGTACAAGCTTGAAATTATGGGAGCTGCTTCATTCAGGGAGTGCCTAGGAGCCCCTCCTAGCATTTTGAAATTGGATGTCTCATTGAAGAGTTAAATGACCGCTTATAGGAAGTCGGTTGACCCACATTAGAGTCCGTTATTTTCATTATATTCACTTGCGGTTTTGGATAAAGCCGAATTGGATAAAAAATATTGAATGAGTTTGTTAGCCAGCTTTGTATCTTTTCAACTTTTTTAGTAAAAAATTAATTTTATGAAGAATATTTTTTTAAACTAAAAAAAAAAATCGACTTCTGGAGAAAGTCAAACAGTGACGGTGACGTAAAAGCAGACATTTCGTCATCACACAGACATCGACGCAATACTCTAGGTGTGACGTATCTCTGTCTGTCTGTCTGTCTGTCTGTCTGTCTGTCTCTCTCTCTCTCTCTCTCTCTGTCTCTCTCTCTCTCTCTCTCTCTCTCTCTCTCTCTCTCTCTCTCTCTCTCTCTCTCTCTCTCTCTCTCTCTCATTCGTCATCAAACAGACATCGACGTAATACTGTAGATGTGACGTATCTGTCTGTCTGTCTGTCTGTCTGTCTGTCTCTGTCTCTCTCTCTCTCTCTCTCTCTCTCTCTCTCTCTCTCTCTCTCTCTCTCTCTCTCTCTCTCTCTCTCTCTCTCTCTCTCTCTCTCTCTCTCAAAACAATGACGCGTATGCACTGTGACCCTATGATAAAGCTCACAATAAGCCTATTCAGTACTATAAGTGTGCCACACGTCGGCCGCACATGTAGTAACATGTTTTAACTTTAGTCAGTCGACGCGTAATGTTCGATCGCCCTAGCTTGAAGGTTCCGCAGTGACGTAAAAAACAAGTACGCAGACTTCAAAGAACAAAAATAAGGCCGGCATTTTGAGAAGGTTGCGAAGAAATCCCCGACACTACGTCAGTGTCTTAGGCAAGGTGATGTAAACAGAAAATATGCAACATTGCGACAAATGCGGTCATTCTATGCTGCTTGATTTTATCCACACACAAAAAAAAGATCGAAGACGAACAGGAACGACATATGGACGTTAACGGTTCGTCTGTCTGATAATTATAAAACCGGTGTTGAGCAGGATTTTTTGTTTGCATTGTTACATCTATGCAGGTGCTGAAGAAAGGATAAAATCGTACCCATTTCGTTTGTCACCATAAGTAGCCATTTGCTCCCCCCCCCCCCCTCCCCTACTCACACCTTTTACTCTAGACGCATACACACACACCACTCAAAATTCTGCACTGTGCAACAAACGTATCCTTTCAACATTGCATGCTAAGAGCATCACATGACGTTTACATGCCAATACGTCAAAAACGAACATTTCATTACGTAAAAGATTTTTGTGACCCTGGCTCCTGCGGTACTTTTACCAGTGTGTTCTCGACACCCAGTCTTCAAGTACCTTGGAAAATACCTGTTCAAACGCGCGTCGGCCGCGACACTAGGCGTCGACTTTTTCGGTAGCCGATGCATACTTATGGTAAAAGACTTATGAGCTCACTGATGAACTGACAAATTTGCGAGGCTTTTTCAAACATATTTCAAAATCAGAATCAGGTCAAAGAAAACAGGTAGAGGCCCTTGACAGCGAGTACAGCTTGCATATAAAAGGGACTTTGTGAGGTATGGCTTTTATATAGAAGAGACTTTGCGGGTTATGGTTCATCCCACCTTGTTTTATTTGTTTGTGAGTTGTAATGGAATAGATACATAAAGCAATCAGTGTTCCAGATTCCTGATGATTTGATTATTACAAGGCACGATATTCCGTAATTTATCATATACGTTTGCTGACGAGCAAAAGAAGTGCGACAATTTTGGAATCACCGGAAACACTTTAGTGTTTCCGATGGTTGGAAAAATGTCGCATTTCTTTTGCTCTTCAGTATACTAGCAATTCATTGCGTGCGCTAGTTTGGGATTTTGGTCATGACGACGTAGAGCTGTAAAACACAAACTAAAAAACTGGCGCACAGATAAACATCGAAAGCTCACAATCTGGATGAGTAAAAGCAGCCGGATAATGCCCGTTGCGTTTACGGGGATTACTCCAAGAAAGACCCACTGGGGAAGTACGCCACAAGTACACTTCTATTTAAATGAGATGCGTAGCATCTCATTTGAGTAGAAGTGTACTTGTGGCGTTCCCCTCGAGTGGGTCTAGCTGGAGAGTACTCCCGGGTGTTTTTGAGTTTTCGATGAATTGCCCAAGACTACATACATGTGCCTACCTTTGTCCTCCTTGCAAGATCCCCCGTCGTCCTTATCCTTGTCTTTCTTGTCTTTGTCACCGTCCTCGTCGTCATCATCCTTATTCTTTCCTTCATCGTCGTCATCATCGTCGCCGTCACCATCGCCGTCCGCGTCACCGCTGCGGTTCCTGGGCGACCACGTCATCTTGTTCTCCTTCTTGAGGCGGCGTCTGGCGTTGGCGAACCAGGTGGAGACCTGGGTCAGCGTCATCTTGGTGATGATGGCCAGCATGATCTTCTCGCCTTTCGTCGGGTACGGGTTCTTGCGGTGCTCGTACAGCCACGCCTTCAGGGTGTTGGTGTTCTCACGGGTGGCGTTCTTCCGCCGTGCAGCACTGTTGATATCCATGGCGCCATATCTGTGGGCGAAAAATAAATTAGGAAAGAAATTATAATGTGAATAAATCACGTTAACTCATTCAGCCCGACGGCTGCATTTCCCAAATTTTGGAAGCGTCAGCTAATGACTAAGCACCAGTTGCAGATCGACAATGATAATTCAAAGGCAGTGCCAGATTAGCTCGGCGCCGACAGGCTCTAAGCTAATCTGGCACTACCCTTGAATCTTCAAGATTGACCCATCTTCTGCTGTAGGGCGTAAGGGCTCAATGGGTTAAACCGTTTTTGAGTCCGCTATAGCGGAGCACCTTGCTTAGTGGCTTCTGCAGCACTAACCTCACTCATGCGACTGAGCCCAGTTTCCCATAAACACTATCCCTAAATCCTATGTAGTTCAAAGCAGAAACTGCAAGAAGTTCGCACATTCATGGTTTTTAAACATCTAACTCCGGGGTACTATCTGCTGCTGTACTTTTGTGAGCATGTGTACTTCCGGTGTTGCGCTGTGAAACCTTTTGCAAGATACAGCGCATTTTGGCTGTCGGTAGCGCTTTTGGTCGCGGTGGTTCTAGCAGGAATTACCGCGATCAAAACCTCTACCTACAGACATAGGTTTAAAAGAGTGATCCATTACTTACTTATTAATATTTTCATCATAGCGCAGAGGTAGTGCTCGATTAGAGTGACGCCGGCAAAGTGAAAGAATTAATCCCAAAGAGAGTAAATAATGTACTGCGATAACCTCTCATTTCAGGATTCTCTGACCCTGCCCTCAAGTCATATAACACTCTATCTTCATAACTATGTCCCTCTGCCAAAATCCCTTCCGTCTGCAAAAGGCATAGATTCTCATGAGCCCCCGCAGCTCAGAAACTCACGAGAATCCACGCATTTTGCTGCAATAGACGGGCCTTCCATACATAGGCTACATCAGGTCTCGATGTCAGTCTAGAGTACTAGTCTCTCAGTGTGTGACTAAACTCGGTCGTCCTCTCAGACCCCACAATCTGCAAAAGGCGTACATTTTCATGAGTCCCTGTGACAGCAGGGGCTCATGAGAATCCATGCCTTTTGCCAAAAAAAACGGACAGGCCCGAATTATCTGCATTAATTCTCGGAATAAGTCGTCAGTCAAAAGCGTGAAAGCGAGCTCTAAGTCATACCAGTCTTAGTCACTTGTATTTTGGGTGACGTGTGGACACATGCCAGCTTTGTGGCACTGTTGCTAATGAAGCCAGCGACAGGACACCATTATGGGGACAGCCTGAGAACTCCTTACGATCCCCGTAATAAATGCTTGCTCAGACTACAGGCCTATATGCCCATGAGCCCCTTCAGGTCGGCATGGACAAGCAAAGGTCAAGAATAACCCAACGAAGAAAGAAACACGCTTAGAAAAAAAAAGTTACAACACAAGTTATTGATATTTCGGGTGAACATTTTTCCCTTCTTCAAAGTAGATAAACAAACAAGAATACACTTCTCTGCTTATCGTATCTGTGCTTGCAGAAGTGACAACTGAAAAATTATAAGCAAAGGTCGACATCTTTCGCTAGCATGCGTCTAAAGATTCCAGATTCAAGAAAACGTTTCATTTAACCCATTCAGCCCTGACGCACTACAGCAGGAGATGGATCGACCATTATAATTCAAGTGTAGTGCCAGATTAGCTTAGCGCCTGTCGGCGCCAAGCTAATCTGACACTACCCTGTGCATTGAGTTATATTATAAATATGAAAAATTGGCCATATAAATACCATGTATTATTATTATTATTATTATTATTATTATTATTATTATTATTATTATTATTATTATTATTATTATTATCTCCTGCAACAGATGCATAGTCGTTAGATGACGCCTCCAAAATTAGGGAAATACGTGCGTGGGGTTGAATGAGTTAACAACATAAAAGAAAACCTGAGTCATCTTTCACAAGTGCGTTCCCAAGAAAGATACTCAGTAAGCAAACGGTCCTCGGTTCGTGGATGAGCTAAATTGGCCCGAGAACAGTCGTGCACAGGGATACTTAGGCTGATGTCGTCCTGAGAACTTTTAACTGAGAAAAACATTAACAGAACGACAGTAAGGACACGAGGACAACCACTGATCTGCAGCAGAAAACAAATTCCTTAGCACATGCAGCCGGATGGGACTCATGACAATAAACGATAGTCTGGCGCTGCTAAGGACCAAACATTTACGTCTGTGCTTCTCGGGAAGAGGAAGTCCCCATGGATTCAGACGACTCAATTACGGGGCCGACCACACGTTGGGTGTCAAGCTGGTCGGCTCTCAAGAGTGAGGGATGTGAGGATTTGGACTAATACAGGGAGGACAACATCGCGAGACAAACTCCGTCACTGTCACAAGTGTGTTCAAGTCCTATTGTCATACGGGACTCACTCAAACCGGTAAGGAAATGGAGACTGGGCACTCAGCCCGGTGACAGCCCTAGGAAGCGAAAGTTTCCCAGGCCGATGTTGGACTAAGTTGGCTGGCGCAAAAGTTTCCTGGCCGACGTTGGACTGACTTAGTTGGCTGGTGCAAAGACGACCCGATGAGAAATCATTGGTCCCGAGGTCAGCTGCGTGAGTGAGCTCAGTCCTGCGCTAGTCACTAAGCCATTCAACCCTAAGGTTGCATTTTCCAGAGGTGTCACTTAACATCTATCTAATAGTTTCAATGTGCTGCAATGTGTTTGCAATTTAGGCCCCACGCACTACAGGAGGAGATGGATGTACTATGATAAGTTAAGCGTAGTTCCAGATTAGCTGGGCGCCATCAGGCGCCAAGTTAATCTGAAACTACCCTTCAATTATCATGGTCGATCCATCTCCTCTTGTAGAGCGTCGGGGCTAAATGGACCCGCTATAGTGCAGCACATTGCTCAGTGGCTGGCACAGGACCTGAGGCCGACGCAATGAGCTGGACTGCGCAAAACTGCGCGCGGGACAACTACGACCAACGTCGGTCCGAAGACCTTGCTCACTTGGAGCTCATTTTTCCAGTGTTAATTGAAGAAGGCGGGTTTTTTTGCGACAGTCCAAGTGTGCCGATTGAATAGTTCGTCACCGCTGAAGTCGTGCTGATGTAAAGTATATACTACCTCATCCAGCCACTAATTTGCCACGTATCCGCATACAACACGTCTCCAGTGAGCTAACCTGGCTCCTAGGCAGTTACCCAGCGTAAAATCAGGTACACACTCAAATCAGGGGCGGATCTGGAAGAGAGTGGAGGATTCCAGGGGTTCCGGACACTCCCTCTCCCCTCTCCCCCCCCCCCCCCACCACACACACAGAGGCCAACAATTCTTTAAAATGCTAAAAAAAAAAAAGAGTACCTTTTGGGAGTTTGGAACATCCTCTCCCACCTCCTGGTATGCACATCAAATGCGCTACCAGGCATTGAATCGGATACACGTTTTTGAAAAAAAAAATCACTTAATTTTGTTTCTTTTTTAATCTTATCTCCTGTGCATCCCTTCAGTAAACCGCAGCACTCCGGCGTCTGGCACAATTTGGTTGCAACCATTAATGACAAATTTTCGCCGGGAAAGCCACATCAGAAATGACAGATCGTGTTTCCAAGAACAAATTTACCGATACCGATGTAAACAGACCCGTGCGTAACCCGCGATATAACCCTCAAGTTGAAAGGTAAATATGCAGTTTCATGTCGGTCAGCAAGAGGCATAGATTTCCCTGAGGCCCTGCTCAGTGATGCAGGGCCTCATCTGAATCTATGCCTCTTGCAGGTGGATAGCGATTGACGAGGTACTATAAACAGAACACGTTTGCTTTCTGGACAGGAACATAAGGGACGCTTAAGAAGGCGTTATCGGCCTTGTAGTTGCAGGGAGTTTCCTCAGAAAAGATCAGCTTTTATCATGCTAAAGTATAACATTTCACTTCGTGCACTTGCAGCTCACTGTAAGTTTGTTTTTGTTTTTTAAATCAGTTTTAGAATTATAAAATTTTGAATGAAAAGTTATGCATATTCATAACAATGCCACATATACCTGCACGTCTTATAGTAGTTGAAGGGTGGTGGCATGTGCCAAGCTATTTCGGCACCACTTTTAACTGTCGAGGTCTAACCATATCATGCTGTAGTTGTGTCAAGGCGCAAAAGACACTCGTGCGCGGCCCACTGCAGCCGACGTCGGCCCGATGGCTATGGCGTACTGACTACCGGTCAGGTTTAAATTCACTTTCAGCAACTATTAATCGAAAAATAGGTTGCATAACGGAGGTAAGTGAATCATGCCTGGGAGCGTTTAGGGAACCAACAGTAACTGGTGGCCAGTGAGACGCTCGTCCCAGTAAGGCTCCTCCGTGTGAGGAGCACAAAACTGGGACTGATGGTCCTGTCTGGCAAGTGGCATTCGTTGATATGAGTCCCTGCAACCGGCTTTATATGAATTATGAAGAGTTATGTCTCGTGCTAATAGAGGAACATGGTTACAGATACGAGGTATTTGGGATCTGGACTCCTGGCCTGTCGCATGAGTGAGCTTAGTCAGTCCTATGCAAGCCACTAAGTAAGGTGCTCCACTATAGTGGCTTGCGCAGGATTTTAATATCACTCTGATACCTGGCCCCTGAACTCACTGTCTGGCTTCACGTGATCTTTAACCCGTCCTGAGGCTGATTTCTATTAGATAAATTTGCTAAGTGTCCTATGATGGCTAACTACAGCTTAGGACATACAGATCAACCATTTTAGTTCATGGATGGTGCCAGAATAGCTTGGCGCCAAGCTATTCTGACACCACCTTTGAGCTATCATTGTCAAATTTATTTCAAGCAGTAGTGTATTAGGATAAAAACGGTCATTGACCCTCACCTTCTAAAAAACCCGCTATTGATTATGGCCAGTAAGAGGCATAGATTATGCTAAGCAGCTGCATAAACTCTTGAGGATCTGTTCCTATTATTACCAGAAGAATTTCGGCAACAGACAGGCATGGAGCACATAGTGTTCGTTCTTGGGACGGAAATGCTGAGTGACCAAGAAAAGGCTCATTTTGTCTGTCTGCGTAAAACCAAAGCTGTCTGGTAACAAAAAATAAAATAAAATGATCTTTGTCCAAAAGAGGCAAGGGCTCGTGAGGATCTATGCCTCTCGCAGACGTAAAGATTCGTTTCTGGATGTCCACCATCGCCATACGGCCGAGTAAAGGCCATCTCTGAAACACAAGAAGGCACTCAGCACTTGACACAAGCTCACCCTCGGCTCATTAGAACTAAGTGAGAATTCGTTAGCAATGGAACCAAGGACCCAGTCCCTCGCTCATCCAGCCCCTTTCAGCTCCGAGAGGCACAGATTCACATAGGTCACTGCAGCCGCGAGGTCTCATAAGGGTCTGTGCCTCTCGCTGAGAGAGATCAGCTCCGAGTCAGTTTTTTTCAGTTGAGAGTTGTTCGTCTGCACCTAGGAACCGCTGTCTGAGAGCCCGTCCAGTTAGATGCTATAATAGTAGTCATTCAAAGCCAGCCATGGAAGAGCGGCTACCGCAGGGAATGGATCAACCTGTAGTGTTCAAGGTTGGTGCCAGAATAGCTTGGTGCCTGCAAGCGCCAGGCTATTCTGACTCCACCCATGAACTACCATTCTTCATGTATTCACGAGCAAACGAAATGCAATATTTTTGGAATCATCGGAAACACTTCAGATGATTCCAAGATGAAATGTCGCATTTCTTTTGCTCGTCAGTATATCATTTTTTTACGCTGTCGTCAAAACACAACTTCACAAATGTTAGGATTTTCACATCGATCAGCGATAACTGACCTTGAAGAGAATAGGATAAAAACAGAATGGCTTTCTCAGAGGCAGTGAGATAGTGTCAGGCCGGAGTGTCAGGCCGGAGTAGTCAAGTTGGCATGCAAAGGGCGAGACCCAGCGGTAACATCCAAGAGTATGCAGACTATATGTCCGAGTTTCTTTTCCACGACTACTGGCTTTTCAATTGTCTTTTACAAATGAACCCCTTACCTGCTACGGACGATAGGGCCTAACGGTAGTACTATGGAAAAGACGCGCCTTCTCCGCCAACTGCATCTACAGTAGCAGTCAAGGGGTAAACAGAATGTGCTCGTTGTATGTAAAACTATAGTTAGTATCCCTGAACTATTCTTCTTCTTGTTGTGATTTGTAGTTTTTGTGTGTGTGTGTGTGTGTGTGTGTGTGTGTGTGTGCGTGTGTGTGTGTGTGTGTGTGTGTGCGTGCGTGCGTGCGTGGTGTGTGTGTGTGTGTGTGTGTGTGTGTGTGTGTGTGTGTGTGTGTGTGTGTGTGTGTGTGTGTGTTTGTAATCATTTGTAAAGCGTTCCGTGCCTGCGAAAGTGGGAAAGAACGCTATATTATTATTATTATTATTATTATTATTATTATTATTATTATTATTATTATTATTATTATTATTATTACTTATTATTATTATTACTTATTATTATTAATTGTAAAAGGCGCTTTGAATAAAAATGTGTGCGGCAAACGAATTCCAAAACTACCGGTGGTTCTGCGGAAAAGACTCGTAACTACGCGTCTTTTCCGCCAACTGTATGGTCAGTACCAGTCAAAGGGTTACTCTAAAAAGTGCATTGAAAAACTGAGCGCGGCAAGCGAGTTCCCAAGGAGACAGTGTGCAGAATAATCGGTTCATATTTTTTTTTGTGCTTTATACACGGGCCGTGATTTTTGGTCATCTGTCCATCATAGAGACAACAGTTGAGATGCTGTACCCACTGTTTGGAAAGATCTGGGAAGAGGAGGTGATGCCAGCTGACTGGAAGGAGGGGTACCTAATCAAGCTTCCCAAGAAAGGCGACCTCAGCAAGTGTTCCAACTACAGAGGAATCACCTTGCTGTCAGTACCAGGAAAGGTCTTCAACAGGATCATCCTAGAGAGAATGAAGAGCTCCGTTGACCCCCAGCTGAGAGACCAGCAAGCAGGATTCAGGAAGAACCGATCATGTACAGACCAGATCGCCACTCTCCGCATCATCGTGGAACAGTCTCTGGAGTGGAGCTCCCCGCTGTACGTCAACTTTGTGGATTATGAGAAAGCATTTGACAGCGTGGACCGAGAGACTCTGTGGAAACTCCTACGACACTACGGTGTACCCACAAAGCTCGTCCGCCTGATCAAGAGCAGCTATGATGGCATGACATGTCGCGTGATCCATGAAGGGCAGTTCACCAGGGAGCTCCAGGTCAGAACTGGTGTCAGGCAGGGGTGTCTGCTGTCTCCGTTCCTCTTCCTACTGGCCACAGACTGGGTCATGAAGATGACCACAGAGCACAGACGAAGTGGAATACAGTGGACACTGTGGACACAGCTTGACGACCTCGATTTTGCAGACGACTTGGCATTACTGTCCCACACTCATCAACAAATGCAGGACAAGACCACGAGGCTTGCTGACATCTCGTCCCAAGTGGGCCTCACCATTCACAAACAGAAAACAAAGACAATGAGGCTGAACGCAACCAGGGAAGAACCAGTCTTGCTTGCTGGCACCCCGTTGGAGGAGGTAGAGTCCTTCACCTATCTCGGGAGCATCATAGACAAAAAAGGCGGCACTGATGCAGATGTCAGAGCACGAATCGGTAAAGCCAGAGCAGCCTTTCTCCAGTTGAAAAAAGTGTGGAGTTCCAGAGAGCTGTCACAACACACCAAAGTCCGGATTTTCAACTCCAATGTAAAAGCAGTTCTCCTATATGGAGCAGAGACATGGAGATTGACAAAAACCACAGTCAACAGAGTACAGACCTTCATGAACAGTTGCCTTAGAAGAATTTTGAAAATCCACTGGCCAGAGAGGATCAGCAACGTCAGACTCTGGGAGAGAACAGAGCAGATAACAGCAGAGAATGAAATTGGGCGAAGAAGATGGGGATGGATCGGTCACATTCTGAGAAAGCCAGCTTCCAGTATCACTAGGCAGGCATTGTCATGGAACCCCCAGGGAAAGAGGAAAAGAGGTAGGCCGAGAAACTCCTGGCGTCGAGACCTCCAGGCAGACATCAAGAGACTGGGAACCACCTGGGGTAGAATCGAAGGAGAAGCACAGGACAGGAGTTGCTGGAGGTCTCTCGTCGACGGCCTATACCCGGGTAGGGGTGACAGGCGTAAGTAAGTAAGTAAGTCCATCAACGGTAGCAACGAGTAACCTCCGAACGTCAAGGACTCCCGCAGTCACTCGCTATAAAACCCAAGATGTCCTTTTTATAAACGAAAGTGAAGTAAATGGATCCTGGTGAGAGAAGCAAGCGGCATATATTCCCATGAGCCCCTACTAAAGCAGAGGCTCATGGTAATCTATGCCGCTTGCAGATGAAATGAAATGATGTCGGGTCTGCCACAGAGGGCGTTAGCAATGTCCGTCAGGGGAGACCACGACGTGGCCTGGGGCCCTGTAAGGGTATTGGTGACAGGTGCGCGGCGAGACGCCTGTCAAGTGTGGCAGAGCCTTCAGGCGCAGCCTCGCTCTGGACAGCCTCGTCACGTGAAGGATGCCTGTATGATAATCGAAGTTACGTCAAATCTGGGCTAAGGTACGCCAGAATTTGTGTTTTATACTTCGATATTTTTGGGTCTGAAGCACCTAGTTTGTTTTGCCGAAGCAAAAAAAAATAAATAAATAAATAAACAGTTGTATATTATTTATCAGAAAACCTGACCAAAATATCAAATAAAAATACCATACAACTGAAAAAAATATTAGTCTAGTTTGAAATGTGTGTGTGTGTGTGTGTGTGTGTGTGTGTGTGTGTGTGTGTGTGTGTGTGTGTGTGAGTGTGTGTGTGTGTGTGTGTGTGTGTGTGTGTGTGTGTATGTGTTCTCTCCATGTCGTACGTATATCTACCAAAATCATACCATGATCTCATAACGCTCTGTTGGTATCGAATAATTCACATTCTTGCTTTTTTCACGTATTTAAAACTTGACTCAATCGAACTCTGACCTCACTTCGTCATAACACGTCACACCCATGGCAGCAAAGGGCGCTGTCCTTCATATAATATTGAGGATACATCCTCACATGTTTACGACATATTTTTTCTCCAAAAAGATAGTACATCACAACGCCTCGCCAAGCATATCCCCTGAAAACAAAAAGCAGGCATAACGTAACCCCAATAGAAACACGTCTTAGTGCCCACGGCGGCCACAGTGGGCCCGCGCACAGCCGTGCGCTTTCGTACTGCGGCCGTCGTGGGCCCGAAGATCTTTTTCTCACAGGGAAAAGGCGTGAAAGTCAGATTCCTTTAGGAATCCGCTCACTTGCAAAAAGCAAAGATGCTCATGAGTTTCCGCCATTACCTTTTGCTTACCCCCATTAACGGCTGTTTCACAATGCGCTTGAATCGCATCACAGCAAAGTACGCTTTACAGAACCCAACTGCAAGAGGCATAGACCCTCATGCGCCCGCGCAGTTGCGGGAGCGCATGAGGGTCTATGCCTCTTGCTATCTGCTTTCATGTCTGCGTTCCTCACGCTCGGTTCTTAGACGATGTTCCTAGTGTATGAACACTGTTGCCTTGCTTTGCACAGTGAGTACAAAAACATTCTCGTGAGTAGGCAGTGCAGATTTACCACGAAGATTACCCAAGCTGTTAGCAGGAAATAAAGTGGCGCGTATGCCTTTTCTGTTTCTAGCAACGGAAAAATGTTATTTAATTATTGTGTATTTATTTCAGCGTGTGCTTATATTCATATATTTTTTTAATATCGTTTTATTTATTTATTTATTTAGTTACTTTTCTTAAAATTGTTTCTAGCAACAGACAAATTCATTCATTCATTCATTTATTCATTATATTTTTGTATTTATGTATTTAACGTCATTTATAAGAAGGCTTTTCCTGATTCGATAGCTTATACATTTCGATATTTCTTTTCGTCTCTCCTCAGTTCTTATTCCTTCTTTCATTCATTACCTTTTTCACTTCAGCAGAGTTTACCGTATGCAAGCCTTAGTGAACATTTATATAAATGGGAACAATTCTGCCTTTTTTTTTAAAAATGGAAACAAATGGAAATAAATGTGTGTAGGTGAGCGTTGCTGGCAGGTTATGAGGTAAGGAGAAAAGGAAAGGGGCGGGGAGGGAGGAGGGGACGGGATAAGGGATGGTGGGGGAGGAGGGGGGGGGGGTGGTGACGAAGGTTGCGATAAGAGTCTTAACTCATTCGAGACGTGCCGCCTCTAGGATACGCAGCTTATGCCGCGTATCCGGAGGAGGCACGTCTCGAATGAGCTAACGGGCACCTCTCCTTCAAAGTCACAATTTCACAGATTCCTCAGTTGTCCACTAAAAACTACATGCAGTGCAAATGACACATCCACCATGATAGTTTAAGGTTGCGCAAGAATAGCTTGGCGCCTACAGGCGCCAAGCTATGGTGGCACCAACCTTAATCTATCATGGCAGAGTTTGTCCTGTGGTAATGCGTCAGGACTGAAAGAGTTAAAACAGATGGAAGAAATGACCAAGTTAATTTCCGGTGCACTGCCGGAAAACCCCAGACATTTTTATTAGGACATGACTGCTATGACTGATGAGCGGTCAACAGTTGACTTTTACACGGAGTCCATTTAAATGGTTCTCGCAATTGTACTGACCAGGCTGTTCTTGTTATTCTTCGCATAATATGAAAGGATTGGTAACACATTTTTAGGTACATACATCGTAATTTTAACCCTTTTACTCTTTGCATAAAAAGGAGCGGAAACAAGAGCAAGCACCCAATGCGCAAAACGCCATCGGGCTGACGTCGGCCGCCGTTGGCCCGCGCACGGCCGTTCGCGCGTCAACTATTTTCCTGTGGGATAGACCTTTTTTTTAAAAATGCGCTGAAGCGCTACTGACACTCTAAAATCTATGGACGTTGTAACAAACCGACACATTTACCTAAGAAGCTTGGCCCACGCTACCACAAACACCTATTGCCGGGCGCAATTTTGTGGCGGCAATGTTGCCGCCTCAATTAGGGGCGCCTACAATATTGCCGCCACAAATTGCGACCCGATACAAACCGAGTCTATTCATTTGTGGTAGCCGGCAAGGCTCGAGCAATGTTGCCGCCTCTCAGCCAATCAGCGGTGTTCTTGCGCCACTTCCCGTTTTTTAATCTTCCGGCGAGCCGGAAAAAATGGCGGAGAAGCTGAGCGACGGCCGACGGCTTTGAGACTGTAATATTCATTGGAGACGCGCCGCATGTGAAAACGCTGCTAAACAGCTGCGTATCCGTATGCGGCACGTCTCCAGTGAGTAAATTGATCAACCTTGTCCGAGAGTTCCCAGGCATATGGGACGCCTGCAGCTCCGAATATCTTTCAACCGGGCGCGGTGAGAGCTGTTCCATATATAGTAATGGCAGGTCAGTCAGTACAACACATTGCGCGTACATTGATACGTGTGCCAGGAAGCCGATGTGGCAGGTGGCAAATTGTTGCTTACCACACATTGCTAGTGGCAAATTCTGGTAGCGTGGGCCCAGCCTTTAAACCCCGTCACTGTCGCGAAGAAGTGAACGCGATCTAAATGCAAGAGGCGTGGCTCCTCCTCTTGTCGCGGGGACTCATGAGGATCCATGCCTCTTGCTGAGACCACTTTGTGACCATGTTTTTTAGACAGTTGTGGCTTTCGGTCGTTCCGTGAACACAGGTTTCAAAAACAAATCATACGTCCGTTGGAAGCGAAGGGTTTTTAACTCATATTCAGAGCCATATCTTGGCATGCCTCTCTCACAGGGTGAGAGGTGGTCGAGGGGGGCAGCAACCCGGGTAGTGAGTTGCTGCAAGAGTATGCCTACATCGTAACCAATGTCCCATTGAAAGCGCGAGGTAAGATCCATCCCTGCTTGTGCAGGCAAAACCACGGGCTTGTTCAGATACCAATGTCCGTTAGAAGATCTTGTCAAATCGAAGTGGCACAGTTGCAGTGCGGCCGAATTAGCCAGTGTTCAGGTTGTACTCCGCAGGTAATAGCTGTCCCTGACTGCCATAAGCCGCCCGTTGGAGCGGTCCATTATCACTCCTGTGCGGGCCGTGGACGTTAACTCATTCTACCCCAACACCGAAATCGGCAGATTTTGCCGTTGTCCTCTGAAGACTGCATTGCAGTCCAGGACACAGATTGTCCATGATAGTTCAAGGGTGATGCCAGAATAGCTTGGCGCCCATAGGCGCCAAGCTATTCTGGCATCACCCTTACTGAAACTATTATGGTCGATCCTTATCTTGCTGTTGTGTGCCTGGGGTAGAATGAGTTTAAACCCCAAACTAACATTCCTGCTTACGCCAACCTGTGATAAGTTGCACCATCATAAAATTTCAGGCATTCGGGCATAAGGATCGGTTGTTGTTGTTTTTTTCTCCCACAGCAAAAGTAGTTTTAAAAAAAAATAAATCACTACTGAATCACAATGCCATGTAAAAGTTACTCACGCGTTACTGTACGGGTAGGTGGACATGCCTGTAGGATCGTAAGGGTAACAGGCCGCTGGCTGACTGATCCCTCTCCACGTGTCCCCGGCCTCTTTCAGGTCATACGCGGACGTCTGGGGAAATATAAAAAAAAAAAAAAACAGACATCATTGGAAGAGGTTTTGAGTTGAACGCATTGATTCTTATGATCAAAGCGCAATTAAGAACTTGACCTAAGAGAAAAAGGGAACACGCTCCAACTACAAGAGACATAGATCCTCATGAGCCCTCGCACCCCACCCGGGTCTGCCCTGGGGGACTTGGGTGGGGTTAGGTATTTTTTAGTTCCCAGGGTCACCTTGGTCAGCCCCACAGGGTGGGTTTTTCTCTCTATTCTGGGGCATGTGTTTCTGTCTACCCTTTGTCCATTCACCTGTATTTGCCTTTTTAAAACTCTCCCTACTGTCTGCACTGCCTGTAGCTCTTGATATTGGATGTGTGTTGCTAAATGGTCTTAGCTTTATTTAGGCCCCATGTGTTAGGTTTATTTAATGTATCTGACCGGCTGGCGACATACATTCAATGTTCTGTTTCTTTTTTTTTTTTTTCACATGCAGTGCAGGCACGTCCTGAGAAAGCCTTGTTGCTGTCGGGACGTTAAGCAATGTACAATCAATCAATCAATCAATCATGAGCCCTCGCGATTGCGGGGGCTCATGAGGATCTATGACTTTCTGACTCCACTTTGCAGTCTTTGTCAACTGGCAGTGATTGGTTTTGTTTGTTTGTTTGTTTTTTGTTTTTTTTTTTTGCCTTCAGTTGTTTAGCACGTTCAGTACAAAGATAAAAATGTCCTTATATGGATGTTGTCCGCTGAAGACGACATTACAGCTTAAGAGACGTGTGAATCACACCACTAGTGGGTGCCAAAATAGCTTAGGGCCAAAGAGCGCTTCGTGGTTGATCAGTATCTTCTTGTAGTGTGTTAGGGCAGCACAGAGTAAACAAATATTTTAATATTGTTTCTGGCAAAAATCGTTCATCTTCTTTTTGTCTTTTTTTTTTTTTTAAGTTTCCAGTGCGGAAGTTTGCTTATTTTTGGCTAACATACAAACAAAGACATAAACAAACAAAGACACAAACAAACAACGACACAAACAAACAAAGACACAAACAAACAAACAAACAAAGATACAAACAAATAAACAAGCAAACAGAAGTAACATAAGCTCGTTTCTTAATTGTATAAAAATACAACAAAACGGAGAGAGAAATAATCTGAAATGGAATGAAACAAATTGTAATGGAATGAAATTGTATTTGCCAAGGATAAATGATATAGGTACATAAAGATGGGTTTTCATTCATTGTTAAGAGAGAGAGAGAGAGAGAGAGAGAGAGAGAGAGAGAGAGAGAGAGAGAGAGAGAGAGAGAGAGAGAGAGAGAGAGAGAGAGAGAGAGAGAGAGTTAGGCCTGTCACTGAGTGAGGGAACTGCACTAACTACGTGTTGTGACGCTGAGAGGTTTTACGTCATACGGCCCACTTCGTCAACACGCACTTGTCATACAAAAATTCATTCCTTCCACCTCCAAAAGACATAGATTCTCATGCGTTTGTGTAGATGCAAAGGCCCATGAGAACGTATGTCTCTAGATAACAAGCCGCTGTGAATAGTTTACTTTATGCGGACCACTTTCTTCATAAGTACTTGAAATAGAAACAGACGCGACTCTCCATCTCCAAGAGGCCCATATTCTCATAAGCCCCTGCAATTGCAGAGGCTTATGAGAATCTGTGCCTCTTGCTGACGAGGGCACATATCGAATTCACCCAATTCTCCTTCTCCTTTACGTTTACATCTATATTCCACAGGAAAGGAGAGTCGTAATGTAATGTTGTTCACTCCGACAACAAGAGCTAGTGACAATACGGACAGGGGAAAGTGGTGGTGCCCTGAGGTGTCAGGCCATTCTGTCACTCCTACAGTGACAGTAATCCGCCTGCAAGAGAAATAGAGCGTCATCGACCCCAGCAGATGGCGTTGTCTCACGATGATCCATCTATCTTATATACATCGCGTTCTGCGGCTGGAGCAGATCAGCAAGAATTGATCGCAGTGAGGTCAGAGCGTTCAATTCGTTATTGCACAGAGGTAATCACGTTGACAGCAAAACCGAAAAACTATGCTATAAGAGTTTTCTTGAAAAAACAAACAAACAACCAAAACACTTCTTGCAAACAGCTAAACACTGTAGACTATAGCAGTTAGCAGCCTTCTGCTTACAAGAAGCCCTTGTAAAAACACAAATATGTCACTAAAACAGTACCTTATCCCATTCACTGCCGAAAAAAATGGACATACACTACTGCAAGAGGTATAGATCCTGATGAGCCCCCGCGAATGCGGGGGCTCATAAGGATCTGTGCCTCTTGTTGAGATCAATTTTGTATCCATGTTTTCAGATGGTTTTGGAGTTTGGTCGTTGAATGAACAACGATTTCAGACACAAAAATGTTCACAGTTTTAATTTAGTTAGCACATGTTCAGCAGGGAACATTGCATTGATATGTGATGGAAGATCGTTTTTCAGCACCTTTCTTACAGCGTTTATTCACTTCTTTCCTCACCCCCACCCTTGCCCGGCCCTTTTCCATTGAAAACTAAAGAGCACAACAAGCACTAAATGCCACGGATTACACGTCAAACAGATTTTGGCGTTGATGTCACTTGGCCGGGACTTTTTTGTTTGGCTTATTGGCGGTCAAGAGCGCTTCATCAAATCTGCGTGTTACATTGTACACAATGTTGTCCTTCTCTGTCAGTGTGGACCTTACAGCCAGAAGCCGCAAGGTCTAAAATCACAGCTCAACACACTAATGACACTCTTCAAGCACTGAACCAGTTTCCATGCCACCCCCCCCCCCCCACCCCCTGAATGTAGCACTCTTTCTGGCTTTACTTGGAACACATGGAGCTGTATTGGTCCCTTACCCACTAATGAACACGGATGTCAATGCAGCCATCATAAGGCATGTGCGGTGGTTCATGAGGATCTATGCCTCTTGCGATTGCTGAACGTCCAGCTTATGAAATCCGTTGTTCAATATTCAAATGGCCCGTAAGTGCCAAGTTTATCCTAGTATGTCAGAGACATTTTCAAGAGTCCATCATCTACTTCAGACACTTTTAGCGTTTTACATTCAAATGTCGAAAGGGGGTTTATTCAGTTTTCATTCCTATTATTATTAATAAATTCACCTGAGGTCATCGAGGTCCCACTCTTCAAGCATGGCATAAATCCGTGCGCATGTACGCTTAACATCCGGTAGCCTTCGTCTGAGAAACTAGATTCAATTCAGGCCTACAAGTGACCAGTACAGGACATAGAATATCATTTGCTCCGTGTCGATTACATGGGCTTATGATGATCAGTGCCTCTCGCAGATGAAAAGACGTGCGTCGTGACAGTGTCAAGAACCTCTCCAACAGGTGATGTCTTCAATGTTCACGCGTGTCGTCTGAAAATATTGGCACGCGATCCTTCAGAGGCACTTAATTTCACACGTAACCCTCCAAACCCTCTCAGACGACCCGATATTCCGTGTCAGCGTGTTTCCCTCAGACGACCCCAGTATTTCTGCTCGGTGTCTACGGGATTCCCTGAAGTTTTCAGATAAGGCTTTCCAAATGCAAGTCGTATACTGCTTCAGGGCGGGCATGTCTTGTCAAATGTGATATTTTCATTGCGTTACGCTGAAAATACTTGAATTTAATCCCGTAGCTTAACAGGATTCAAATGCAAGAGACATAGATCTTCATGAGCCCCCGCAGTCGCGGGGGCTCATGAAGATCTATGTCTCTTACTGCGACTAGTTTGTATCCACTACATTCCTTGAACGGTAATGTCTTTTGGTGCTTGAAAGTTGAATGAAGAAAGATTTCAGAAACTAAGTATGCATATAGTGGCAAGCAACGGGTTAACACAAACTGGCAAACTGTCTTTGGTGTTTTCAGAGCTGTGTGCGGGTTGGAGCTGTTCTGTGAATGGGTTTGCGGTGTCAAGATATTTCTTATTATCAATTAATTACTTCCCCGAGGACAAAATTCCCAGATCAGAGACAGACTGACCGTAAGATTAATAGACATGGAGTATTTTTGAATGAGCTTTCTTGTGGTGTTACGGCATTTCAAGAAATATTGAACTTAACGTAAAATACTCTAAGCGCCAAGCTATTTAATTTTGGATGCACCTTTGGCCTGTCATGGTCGATCTGTCTCCTGCACTGTAACGATGTCTTTAGAGGACAGCTTCCACAGTAGAGACCCGCCGTGAGATGGCCTTAGTTGCCTGCTCGGCGTTAAACCCAAAATAACTAACTCCACACTAGGGACAATTCAACATTTAACCCCTTCCCTGCCACTGCACGTATATTGTATTCTGAAATCTTTCTTCATTCAGCGACCAACAGCCACAGCCGCCCAAGGAGAATAGATACGACTGAACTGGTCTCAGCAAGAGGCATCAATGTCTCTTGCAGTTGAATCGTGTTCACTTTTTCTCAGCAGCCGGTTTGGGTTAAATGCGTCTAAGCTGTTACGGTCGTTGTATGCTGAGTCTAGTATATAAATGTCTCTGGCTTGAAAAGGGGAAAGATAAGCTGCAGGTATATGGCAAAACCACTATGCCCACTTTTGAGAAAAGCGATATTTTCATAGTTACACAATGAAAATCTTGCTTTTCTCAAAATTGGGCAGACTGCCTTTTGCCAAGCAACGGCTATTATGTGTGGATTTTCCGCCATAAAGGCGGGGCGGTGCCTATCTCCGAATGTTTGACTGAAGCAAGTTTGGTTAACACGGAACCATGGCACGGTGTGTGTGCTAGAGCACAAGGCTAGTCAGGGGCCCTCGCGGGTAATTTATCACTAATTGACAGGCATGTTGACACTGTAGAAACAACTGACACAAATGCACTAATATGGATTACTGTCTCCTTTACAGGGCCTCTCGAGAGGAGCGTAAGAGGACAGGGAGAGTTGTCAAAAGTGGGAAGTGAAAAGCTGGATTGGGCTGCGGACGTGATCCGAGGCAGGTTTGTGGCGAGTGGTCAGAGTGTGCGTGTATGTGTGGGTGGGTGGATGGGTGGGGGGTGGGGGTGGGGGTGGGGGGGTTGCGTGTGATTGTGGGCGTATGTGTGTTTGTGCGTGCGTGCGTATGCATGTTGATGGAAGTGTATTTATGCCTATCGCTAAACGTTAACTCATTCGAGACGTGCCGCCTCCGGATACGCGGCTGAAGTCGCGTATCCGGAGGCGGCACGTCTCGAATGAGTTAAACATTTAATATTTTTAATCAGCATTATACATTAACCCTTTCCCTGCCGCTGCACGTTCACTGTACGTACATTTGTGTTTCTGAAATCTTGCTTCACTCAGCGATCAAAAGTCAACACCGTCCGAGAAACATGGATACAAACTGGTCAGCAAGAGGCATAGATCCTCATGAGCCCACGCAGTCGCTGTAGCCGCCTAACTGACGGTTTTTAATGACATGTGGTCTCTCGTAAGTGTGGTCGCTCAACCCAGGCTCTGTTGTATATTTTTAAAGGTCAATAACCTGGCCATGCGTGTTTTTCTATATCCCTTTTGTTTATAGAAGGGACTTTTAGGATGGGTCGCGGTAGGACGAATTTAATAGCATGTTAATAATCAACCTGTAAAGGTGGTCACTGAATTTAAATACCTTGGCACAGTCGTGGATAGTGGGCTGTCCTTCACTGGAAACACCGATCTGATTGTGAAAAAAGCAAACCAGCGTCTGTACCTTCTTAGGAAACTGAGAAGTTGTGATGTCAGTTCCAGGGTTTTAGAATCCGTTTATAGAAGCCTGATCGAAAGCATAGTGACTTTTAACATCACTGCTTGGTATGGCAACCTCAGTATGAAAAACAGGGGCAGACTGTCACGTATCGTCAGAACAGCTGAGAAGATCATTGGCCTAGGACAGTACCCAGTAGATGATCTGTACCATAGAGCTGTCCGAAGGATAGCTGCTAGCATTGTCAATGATCCTCGTCACCCACTATCTGATCAGTTTCAAATGCTACCATCAGGCAGACGTTTCAACATGCCACTTGCTAAAAGGAATGCTTTTAATAAGTCTTTTATTCCAACTGCTGTCTCGATTTTGAACTCTCGTTTATAACGCCGCGATAAGTATGATCTACTTAACATTACCTCCCATCTTGTGACAGATTGCTTGTGATAGATTGCTGCAATGATAATTTTTCATGATATGTTCAGCGTTTGTTAATGTCTTATATTGTTTTGTTTCATGACGAGCCGAAAGGCAAATTTCTGTCGTGCCTTGACTCGAACAGACAATAAAGTTGTATTGTATTGTATTGTATTGTATTGTATTGTATTGTATTGTATTGTATTATGTCAAAGGCGGGCAAGCCCAAACCTATGACAACGGAAGTAACAAGACAAAAATTACGTCATGTCTAGTTACGCTAACCTCGCTGCTGAAATGACGTACATTTGGCGCGAAAGGCCGTGTGTGTGTGTGTGTGTGTGTGTGTGTGTGTGTGTGTGTGTGTGTGTGTGTGTGTGTGTGTGTGTGTGTGTGTGTGTGTGTGTGTGTGTGTGTTTGTAGACACGAGACTCTCATATATTGCTGTAGGTACACGCTTGAAACTTGGAGAAATACTTTATTTAAGGGGTAGCTAAGAGAGACTCCGAGCATGTTGTAACTGGATCACTCATTGAAGACATAAAAGACAGTTTATAGAAAGTCGGATGACCCAAATTAGAGTCCGTAATTTTTGTCATATTTACTTGAATTTTTGGATATATATAGTTTGGACAAAGACATTGGATGAGTTCGTTAGCCAGCTTTGTACCTATTTAACGTTTTGAATAATATATTTTTTTTTTTTGCAAGTTTTTGATCCACTATTATACTCCCATCAAACAGTCAGCCCTGGAAGAGGCTGCTTGCCTTTTGGGTGAGTGACGTGAAACATCAATTTCGTCACAGTGTACACGGCGTCGTGAGACTAGCGATGCCATGACGTCAAGCTTATAGTGACGTCATTTTGCTGCTCGTGCTATTCTTCCTCAAAATTCCGGTCGCTACACGAGCCCACAGAGCGTACTAATGGCGGGAAGCGCCGTGTGTCCGTCTTTATTTGTGGCGGTGTGCCGGCGTGTTTGTTGATCAGAGGTTGGCTTAGAGAGGAAGGAAATGGATCAGAAGGATAAGCTTAAAAATATGAACAACTGTGAATGTTCCTAAAATTAAAACGCACATGAGCTCCAAACAATCCGGTAAACTTTCGGATAAAATCCTCATCTTGTTCAATAGCAGATATTTCAACATCAGAATCAGGTCAAAGACAAAAGGTAGAGACCCTTGACAGCGAGGACAGGTCTCATATAGAAGGGACTTTGTGGGTTATGGTTCATCCCATCTTGTTGTTTTTTTCCTCCACTTTTAAGAAACAGGGCGTATGTTTGTTTGCGACACGCATTAACTAACTCTAACCCTTCCAATTTCAGGAGCAACTGTGAAGACCAGGTCGACCATGAAAGCTCAAGGGCAGTGCCTGTTCAGCTTGGCGCCTTCGCGGGCACGAAGCTAAACATGCACTGCATATGAGCTATCATAGTCGATCCTTCTCTTCCGTTTTACGCCAAATTTAGAAGGACAACGCCGTCATTCCCCGTGAACGTGGAAGGACAGAAACGTGCTCAGTGCGAAATATTTAAGCTGGCAGGCTGCGGGCGTCAACCTCAACACCATTTCCTTCACAACACGTCATCATAAACAATTGCCTGTGTTTCGGTGACTGTGTAGGTTTTTTTTTTTTTTGTTTTGTTTTTTTTTGTTTTTTGTTTTGTTTTGTTTTGTTTTTGTTTTGATTACGCTTGCTGAATAATTACAGTTACACCTGACAGTGACGTAGGAAGATATTTTTAATTGGTGGTGCCCGGCGTGCATGACATGTTACTTCCAGCCTCCTCAGGAGGCAGGCGGACTGTTCAACCTCGTAATAATCAAACGTAACGAATATCTCCCAGTAAGCAAAGGTCCTCGGGCCCACGACGGTCGCAGTGGGCCCGCGCACGGCTGTGCGCGGGCCCACTGCGGCACTCGTGGGCCCGAAGACGCTTTGCTACTGGGGTTTATATTTTCTTCTAAAAACAACAAACGAAAATCAATAAATTTATCAATCTGCCCCTTCCCCCTTCCATCTTTCACACGGGGGAGGGTGGTTGGGTGTGTGTGTGTGTGGGGGGGGGGGGGACCCCCACGTTTCATTGGTAGAGGTCATCAGTAGCAGTGAAACAGTTAAGCCACGTGTGCATGCAGTCACCGGTACTGTCTCCAGCTCCAGTACGCCTGGCTGCATTCACAAATGGAGTAAGAGAAATCAAAGACACTTAGCTACAACTGTTTCAAATTCAAGTCCTTGTTAAAATTTGAGAATTTCTTTCGATGTTGACGCGTTGCTATGAGCTTAACCCATTCTGCCATTCAAACAAACGCAATTTAACACAAACAAAAACAACCCCAAAAAAACAAAAACAAAAAAAATACACACACACACACACACACACACACACACACACACACACACACACACACACACACACACACACACACACACACACACACACACAAACGAACGATCGAATATATAAACGCACGAACGAACAATTGAATGAATGAGAAAATAACGATATTAGAATACTGCAGGTTCCGCTTACCAAAGGCGGGTAGAAGGCCGAAGGATCTGTGCCAAAGGGTACATAACCGGGTGCACCGTAGGGCGAGGTGGGGTACACGGAGTCTGAAAGCCCCGCGGCCACTCTGGAGTATGTGAGAAGCCCGGGGCTGTACTGACACGAACACACGGGCTGGCCGGTGTGGGGGTTGGTGCCGAGGATCCTGCCCCCCTCACAACACCCCCCGGACCCACCTCCACCCGCACTCGCACCGGAACCGGAACCTGGAGTTACTCCCCCTGCTGTCCCACTCCCGCCGGAAGGCGTGTTCACGGGTGATGGGCTTGACATCAGCAACTGAAACATAGCAAAGGCCAGTCAATAACAATGCCTGTTACCCATTACATCCTGAGGCAGATTCTTGTAAAAACAAAAAAAATGTTTATTGCTTCGTATGAATGCTACATGACAGATTAGGAGATAGCCGGGTCAAGCATTTTAGTTCAAGGGCCGTGCCAGAATAGCTTGGCGTCTGGGGCGCAAAGCTGTTCTGGCACCACCCTTAAACTATCATAATCTAATTTATTTCAAGCAATGGGCGTATCATGATGGAAAGTGATCACAAATACTGAATTACAAGAACTGTGTAATATTTATGGACCCAAAGTAATGTCAGCAAGAGGCATAGATCCTCATGAGCCACGGCACCTGCGGTGGCACTTGAGGATCTATATCTCTTGCAGTTAGATCAGATTTATGTCTCTTGCAGTTGGATCAGGTTCGCCATTTCTCGATATACTCCCTGGGTTTTTCGTCTGCATTGTAAACGTACTCGGGCTCACTTATTTCAAAAACACTTACTTTCATCAACTTTGCCGACGCCTCACTCGATAAGTAATGTGAATGACCCCAAAATAAAACAGTTTCATCAAGTTTCATCCACAATGAAAGTGACATTTGGCTGTTACGTGCAGTGTTGAACATCAAAGGCTTGAAAATTGATCAATCGGCTTGTCAGAATATTTTGAACGTCACAACTGAAATATCGAAGGAGTAAAAGATTATAGTGTTGCCGGTAATGTATTCACAAGCAAGACAGATTAGACAACTTGTCTACATGGTATTATGTAGTTGATGCACTTTGTATTCGTCAATCTCAGTGCTGCCACTTTTGTCAGAAGAAACTCTGATGCTGCAAAATCCTAGCACGTTGAATCTGTCATGCTGATTCAAATATTTTTGCATATGAATGCGAAGAATGTGTGAGATCAGCGTTTCAACATTTAATATCTTTTTGGTGCTATCGTTAACTAATTTTCATTGTTCCCTTGAATGTTACTGACGGTAGCGACCGGCGGCCGGGTGAGATGGCCTAAGGCGTCTGCTCGGCGTTCAATCCTAATAACTTCTACACTTCTTTTCACATTAAATGCAATTAGACACAAGAAGCACAGGTTTGCTATTGACCACGATAAAGTCAGTGAAACACTTAACTCTCTGCGTACACATGTGAAGAAGAACCGACAAGTCTTTCATGATAGTTTGAAGAAATTCAGAGTTCATAAGTTTAACCCACTCAGGGCTGACGCACTACAGCAGGAGATGGGTCGACCATGATAATTCAAGGGTAGTGCCAGATTAGCTTGGTGCCTGTCGGCCTGTTAAAGCCTGGAGCAAGTCGCCTTCATGCCCATTTGCACAATAGGTTACATTCAAAATATCAAGGTCAAAACCGTGTACCTATTAGCAATGCCTCCTTTCTGCCAAGAAAAAAACCCGAACGCGATCTAACTGAAAGAGGCATAGATCCTCATGAGCCCCCGCGACTGCGGGGGCTCACGAGGATCCATGTCTCTTTCTGAGATCACTGTGTGTTCATGTTCTTTGGACCGTTGTGGCTTCAGTGTAGGCGTTTAGTGAACGCATATTTCAGAAACAACATGTATGTCCGTTGGCAGGGAAGGGTGTTAAAATATCATGATACATTACAATATCATAATACATTAAAATATCATAGAGGAAATTCTGTCACCGTTAAACCGCGTCTGTCATCTATAATGAATTAGGGGATCGCTTCTGTGTCACGGAGCTCACGAAAAGTGTCTCCTGGCATTCCTCGTCAACACTAACAGACTAAAACCTCAATGCATTTCTTCTTTTTTTTAATATAATAGAAACAGAGATACACGCAAGAGGCGTAGATTTTCTTGAGCCCCTGCGACGCAGTTAAGCACACTTTCTTTTGCTCGTCAGTATACTTCACCATCAACGGACCAAAGTATGTCTTTGAGAACAAATTCAGCAACAATTTAATACTGAACCATATTTGTCTTAGGTTAACTGGAGACAGCAAGAGGCAAAGAACCTCGTGAGCCCCCGCCCCTGCGGGGACTCACGAGGTTCTGTGCCTCTTGCAGCTTAGTGGGGTTTGTAGCTGTCTCAACAGTGAAAGTGTTAACAAAGAGACTATATTATGCATCTTGCAGATTATATGAGGAGGGTGCGGGTAGGTTATGCGATGTAAATTTGGCGGGCGAAAGAGTTATTACAAAAGTGAACGCGATCTAACTGCAAGAGGCATAGATCCTCATGAGCCCTTGCGAGTCTCATGAGCCCCCGGTGTTCTTTGGACAGTTATGGCTTGTGGTAGTTTAGTGAATGCAGGTTTCAGAAACAAAATGTACGTCCGTTTGCAGTTGCAGGGAAGGGTGTTTTGGTTTCAAAGGCTCCGTACCAAGTTAAACACACGTTGCCCCCCCCCCCCCCCCCTTCCATCCCCCGTGCCCTTGCCTTCGTCTTCCTAGCACGCGGCACTGTACCAGAAAGAAGACGTTTGGAGCAAGGTCCATTCACTCTGTTCCAAAGCCTTGCTCGGCCACATGAGGGAGACTCAGAGCTGTGGTGACTTCCGAAAGCATTTAGGGACCCACTTGAGTCTTGAGCTGCTCTTCATAACGAGGAATAGACACCCTCCTCTTCTGTTTGTTTTTTTGTTTGTTTGTTTGTATGATGGTTTTTTTCGTCTGTTTGTGTGTTTGTTTGTTTGTTGTTGGCTTTTTTAAAAAGTTTTTTTGTTTTGTTTGTTTCTTTTCTTACTCTCCCGAACCGCTTGAGGCAAACAGTTTATGAATGGATGCAAGCGCTATATAAAGGGACACCACCACCACCACCATCATCATCATCATCATCGCGTACATAATCCCAATCATCATCATCATCATCATCATTATCATCGTTATCATCGTCGTCATCGCGTCGATAATCCCAAAATTTTGGAGATGTCTCTTGAAGATGTCGTTTTAATTCTCGAGCTAGCTCTTTCTGCACTACCCTTTGACTATAGAGTTCGACCCATCTACATGTCTTTTTAATTTGTAGTGATTTCAGGGGCGACTCGAATCTTTGAGACCTTGAATAAGCCAAACTCTCCAGGCAGCAAAATGTTTTGCATGCCCCGCAAGGAACGGCCGCCATCTAATTCATATTCATTTATTTCTGCCGGGGATATTGTGGTCGTTTTACGATCCACTTAGCGCTAGGCAGTCTCTCCATCCTTCTGTCGTTTCTAATCCCACCTGGCCTAACACTCTCCTACACAGACCCGTCCATCTACAAGAGGCGTAGATTCTCATGAGCCCCTTCGACAGCAGAGGCTCATGAGAATCTACGCCTCTTGCGGACAAGGTTCAGCTTCATTTATATCCTCAGATTGAGTGTGTCGTCTGGGGTTGGGTTTGCAGAGGCTTCGCCGCTCGTTCTTACAGTTACACAGCCTCCGCCCTCTTGGGCCATGAACTACTTCTCGTGGATCCTCCCTCTTCTCCGAGGACCTTTGCTTATTGGGTTCTCCCTCCTTTTGTACACTACTGTAGGGAAAAAACAGTCAAAATGTATTGTTTTGTGAACAGCAACTTTTGTTTTATTGTCATACAACGAAAATCTTGCTTTTCACAAAAACAAACAAACAAACAAAAAACAAACAAACAACTGTCTTTCTGTTTGTTCTCATCACTCGCAGACCAAACTAGCTGAACTCAAAACGAACCAAAACAAAGAACACGCTGTTAAATCATGTAAGGGTATTATTTGTGTGGACATTAACCGGATAAGCAATATTTGCTAAGAAAAATCACCTTTCTTTACTTCGTGAGTTTAACCTCAGTCGCATTCTATACTATAGTATTAGGTATAAACAACCACAAATCGTTACGTGCTTGCCGTGTTTGTCCATACAGTTTAATTAATACTGTTTCCTTATTTTATGCACATAAATTTACCCCTAAAAATACACCCCAATCCCCACCCACCATCGTAATTTTTATTTTTCATTTTAGAAACTGAGCACAAAGTTTGTCACACAAATTGATTTTCAATTTGATGATGACATGAAAAAAGCGTCAGTAAAAAATTTCAACATTTTTTAAAATAAAAGTTGCCTTCTTTTGAGCAGTTGTGTAACACCAGTCAATTATCACTGACACAATACATTATTTTCGATTTGCTCCTTTTTGCTTGCATTTTTTTTTCTAATTCCAGTTCACAATTGTAAGGTGTTTCCTCGAAGCAAGAAAATCCATTTAAATAAGCTCACACACAAAAGCACATTCTCACGCTGTTAAGATCAAACGCCATTCACAAACGCTAAGGACATAGAACCTCATCTCCCCAGACGCTGCCACTGCCTGCGGACCTATGTTTCTTTTTCACCAACTTCACGCTTCTGTTCCCGCAGCCGGAGGAAATAGTCAGCATTACATTCTACGATGGCTCCATTCCATTTACTATACTGACGAGCAAAAGAAAAGCGATATTTTCGGAATCATCGGAAACACTTTACTGTTTCCGATGATTCCGAAAATGTCGCTTTTTTTTCTTTTTTTTTTTCTTTTTTTTTTTGTTCCTCAGTATACAATAACACCAGAGGACCAAAAAACAAATTCAGCATCATCTTACCACATAATTATGTCTGTATAAGAAGGTTATAACTTGGGACAGCTTGCAGCTTAGTGATGTCCGTAGTTTTCCCCCACATTGAACGTGTTAATTATATAAAACCTTTTACAGCGATAGGGAGGTAGAACTAGAAGCCCACCCGCTACGCAAGTCTTTCTCAGTTGTCAATCCTTTTCCTGCGTCTTTCGGCCATCGAGGCCTTTCCCGCCGACGTGATCCCTTTGGGAATAACACCAGCGCGAAACGCATCACACAGCCAGTCGAATCGAGTTCTCTAGACAAAATCCGTATCAGCCAACGTGTTCCATCTGCAGGGGCTACAGATGTCCGTGTGTTCCAACAGCATCAGGTCACATCTCTTGCTGGCAGAGATCGGCCCCCATTAACATCTATTGACTGAAGCAGTAAATCTAGGTTTATGGTATTCAGCTGTAAATAGAATCACTGCACCATTCATTTGCAAGAGACATTTATGCACTCCTGCAGCCGCAGGAGTGCATGAAAATCTATGTCTCTTGCTGACAGAAGCTGAAATCCCCACTGACATCGTCAGAGTGAAGCAGTGGAAAAAGCACTGCGGGGCACTCAGGTCCATTGTTGTGAGTGAAGAGCGCTGAAGTGCACCGTCAATTGGTCCCTTGTTGTCGTTAATTAACCAGCAGCAATAGGGCGGGGAGGTGTTCCGCGCACGTCACAGGTGAGATCGATAGCAACAAGATGAAGGATCCTTTCGGCAATGACTGTGTCAGTCATCGCACAAAGTCATCGTCATCGTCCATCACGATCCACAATACTGTTTCTAGTGGACAGATCAACTATAAACGGATCTACGACAGGACATTACTGATGTCCATGCATCCGAAGAATCGAGTCACTACTTGACAGTTTCACTGATGTATAACATTTTAATTTTTTTTTAATTATCTGACATTAGACATGCGTTTTCACTAAATTAAATTGAAGACAGATTTTTCGGAGTATAATATAGTACACAAGCACTTTTTGACATATGTGCTTTTGCATTCGGAATATTTTTAAACACTGAATAGATACACGTCTCCTCAATATTACTGTGAATAAACGAAATACATGGAAAACTACTGCCAGTAGGTTCACAGTTGATGAAAGCGATTTCCCATCATGAGAATGTATAAGAATGAGAAACTGTGATTTGTGTTTGTCTATTTCAGTTGCTTGTTTGTTTGGTTGGCTTGCTCAGTGGCTGTGTGAGTGCTTGACTGGTTGAGTGGGTAATGTTGTTAAATTGTATCTCAGTTCACATATGATATTTTACAGACTGCACTGAATAATGAAATAGCTCTAAATACTTCACTTCTGTACACATGCTAGTGAGTAGTGTCTTTCTAAAGGAGATCCCATACAATTTCCAATGCAAGAATTCTATTTTTTTTATATTTTTTTTCTATCTTATCTTTCTTTTCTTCCCTTAATTTAATAATAATATAATAATAATAAAATAATAATAATAATAATAATAACAATAATATGTATAATAATAAGTATAATAATAAGTATAAGTATAATTTATTTTTGGTAAAGCGGATTTCTACCGAAGATATGCTCAATCAAAGTGCTGATACAACTGCGTGTACAGCCTACAAAAGTTTCAAAAAGGACACACAACTCTCTCTCTCTCTCTCTCTCTCTCTCTCTCTCTCTCTCTCTCTCTCTCTCTCTCTCTCTCTCTCTCTCTCTCTCAGTCTCTCTCTCTCTCTCCCTCCCCTCCCCCTCTCCTCCCCTTCCCCCCCTCTCTCTCTCTCTCTCTCTCTCTCTCTCTCTCTCTCTCTCTCTCTCTCTCTCTCTCTCTCTCTCTCTCTCTCTCTATATATATATATATATATATATATATATATATATATATATATATATATATATATATATATATATATATATATATATATATCTTACACACATACCCCGAAATAAAACGTTGCACAAATAGCAAATCCAATGATAATCGGATGCAGATGTTCTGACTTTTAAGAATTTTCTTTCGGTTTTCCGTCTTGTGTAATAATAGTGAAAATATATGAATGATGCATGTTCCAATATAAGTCGTTTTAACTGTACAAATAAATTACCGTCACATGCATTCATACGCTGCAAAATAACCCTTACAACACTGGCATGGTATCGGCACAGGATGTGGATCGACCATGATAGTTGAAGGGTGGCGTCAGAATAGCCGCGTTGGCGCCTGTAGGCGCCAAGCTATTTTGACACCGCCCTTCAGCTATTATGGTCGATCTGTTTCCAGAACTGTGCTTGTAGACCTCAAAATATATCTTTAAAAAAATGAAAATTTCACCCTCAGGATGTAACGCGTTAAAAACCACGCCAGTAGATGTGAAAAACATGCTCAGGACATGTCCAGATGCGATTGCTTTCGGATAAAGATTGCAACTTCAACGGCAGCTGCAGTATATTTGTATTTCTCGGCACAGCTTCATCCTTCAACGACAAACAAAGCGGACCCCTTACATGAAATTATAAGATTAAGGTACCTTTAAAAAAAAAATCAAATTATGAGATTAAGCTTTTTTTCCGAGGCGACATGCAGAAAACGTTGTGACCACATGTGCATGTTTGCTCGAATTAAAGAGTTTAGCAGACAAACAAATGAAACGGTAGCGAGAATTTTATGGCGCAACGCATCAATAGCTGCAGAAGTGTTGTATAGCGTTGCCGACGGCAACGCTATACGGCATTTTTGTAGCTATTGACAAAAGTTGACAAACAGTTAACCCATTCAGCCCTGACGCACTACCGTGACAGCGGGAGATGGGTCGACTATGATAATTCAAGGGTAGTGCCAGATTATCTTGGCGCCTGTCGGCGCCAAGCTAATCTGGCACTGCCCTTGAATTATCATGGTCGATCCATCTCCTGCAACAGGCGCATGTACATGGTAAAAGGACGGGCTTGTTCCATAGCATGTCCGTTGAAAGGTCCTGGTAAATCAAAGTGCCACAGTTGCAGTGCGCCTGAATTGATCAGTGTTCAGGGCGTACTCAATAGGAAATAGATTTCTGTGTCCCCCACAAACCCGCCCGTCAGGGCCGTCCATTATCACTTCGATGCCGTGGACGTTAATCCCCGAACTAACCAACCAACAGGTGCATAGTCGTTGAGATGACGCCTCCAAAATTTGGGAAATACGTGCGTCGGGCTGAATGAGTTAACGAAATTAATAAACGCGCACCGTGTGTGTGCTGATATATTATTTCGGATCTTAAGGTGTCGGTCTCTAAGGTTCAAAATGACAGACCAGCATGCTGATGTGAACAGATATGACAATATTTCCAAGACATACTTTGAGAACAAATGACAATCTGAAATTCGCTGCGGCGAGACTGCGGTTCCTATGTTGTGGCGTAACAGAGATTTATCAAAGTGTGTAGATTCACAGTAAATAATCTAATAATAATCTTAATAAGGCGAAACCTATTTAGTCTGCCAGTCATCTTCACATATCCACAAGGGGCATATATTCATGCCTCTTGCTACCGTAACTGAACATTCCAAAATCATCTACAAACGTTTCTCACATTAAGTGTGTATTCCTGGATTAAGTGTAGGGCTTTGTGAAGGGAATTTTGAAAAGGAAAAAGAGAACCTCTACCAAGAGTGTACCGGCTCAACCGTGTCAGCGCGCGGCGTGTCACAATAAGCAGCAAGCCGCGAATGGCTGGGAGATCGATCCATCTCTACCTTTTAACCCACTCCTGCTTTGATTGCCGACTGTGTAAACGCTCAATAAAAGAGAATGAATTCGATACAGAGGTTGACAGTCTTTTGTGTCTCTATTCTGCAACGACTGAACGCGACCTGACCGTTCCCCCTTGAGTAACGCAGACGAACAATTCAAAACAGAACAGTCGAGAAGCGTACATTTAATGAATTTATGTGAGCACGAGGTATAGATCCTCATGAGACGCCCGCAATTTGCGGCCGGCTCATGAGGATCTATGCCTCGTGTAAATTAAATTATTCTCTTTTGATGTGTGTTTGCTCTCAGACCGTTCGCGGTATTGACTATAGGCACAACCACACACCCGCGGGCGAATTCAGCTTTTGGAGATGTAATTTAATTTCTCCCACTCTCTTGTTTCTCCCCGAAAGATCGTTTACCGTCCCTCTGATTGATAACCATGACAGAACGGAGAGAGAGAGAGAGAGAGAGAGAGAGAGAGAGAGAGAGAGAGAGAGAGAGAGAGAGAGAGAGAGAGAGAGAGAGAGAGAGAGAGAGAGAGAGAGAGAGAGAGAGAGAGAGAGAGAGATGAGAGATTTCCGAAAAAAAAAACCCACCGTTTTTAATTTGCGGCTTGCTGTTTGCACCGTTCGTTGGTTCTGTTTGCATAGAGGGCACCACTGATCGCAAATAACCAAGGCAGCGTTGTGGCGTAACTTTTTTCCCCCCAGAGCCAAATGGTGAATATACAGAAAATTATAGCTCAAAGACTCGAGCCTGTCTGGCATACCTTACTAAAGTCAAAATTCCAAATGTTGGGAGATTTTTTTTTTTTCAGCTCCGAAAACCACCTCAATTTCAGAGACAAATTATCAAACAAAACAGTTTTAATAAATAATAAGACAAATCGATCATGACAGTTCAAGGGTGGTGCCAAAATAGCTTGGCGGCTTTCGGCGCCAAACTATTCTGGCACAACCCTTGACCAATCATGGTCGAGCCACTCATAAAAGGGTAGCAGGTTAACACGCAATGTAGTTCATGGTGAGCTTGGCACAGCCCCGGGAAGAGCTGCTCAAGCACTACTCTCATACTTGACATTGGATACAAGACCATACGATTGGTACCCAGTGTTAACTGCTAACGTGAGCAAGTTACCGTGGAATTAAAAAGGGTTAATTAATACCGCTTTGGAAGTATGGCTGCATGACTACGCGAAACAATTTGAGTACTGGTCTGTGATTTTGGAGCTTACAACCTAAGGCCCAGAACTAGAGACCAGCACATAGTCATGAAAGGCACGAGACTGAAGAGTTAATAAAGCAGGCAGTAATCACAGAGCTCTTGAGGGCAAAGCGCTCTCATTTTGTGTTGTTTAAATGTTTGCTATGATTCAGAATTCTATCGTTAGGATTGGAAAGCTCTCTCAAGTGAGAAAGAATCCAAAATTAAAAGGTACATGAACCTCTTCAGAGAATCAATATTTCTATATTATCTTATTAACTTTGCGAGTCACGAGAACGAAAGTGACTAACAAGATAAAATACAATAAAATAAAATAAAATAAAATAAAATAAAATAAAATAAAATAAAATAAAATAAATAAAATAAAATAAAATAAAATAAAATAAAATAAAATAAAATAAACACATGAATAAACAAATAAATACATAAATATTGTAATACATACATACATAAATACATATATATCTACATACATACATACATACATACATACATACATACATACATACATACATACATACATACATACACACATACATACATAAAATCGCGAGAAAAGTACTGAATCCATATCATATAGGCGACAGGCAAGCATGTCAGTCAAGTGAAAACAAATTCCCCACAAAGAAAGAATCACGCCTAGAACACGCCTGTGTTGCACTTGTCTTTTCTAAGCGTGTTTCATGCTTTGTTGGGAATTTATTTCCAGAAAAATCAGTTATTAATAATAAGTATTCAAAGATCAATTTGTGACCAACAACGAAATAGTATATATATATATATATATATATATATATATATATATATATATATATATATATATATATATATATATTATATATATATATATATATATATATATATATATATATATATATATATATATATATATACAAATGTCATGCAATAATCAAACTGATGAAAATGAAAACATACGAAAAGTGAATTTTAGAGAAACGTTTCATTAATCAATGAAACACGCGTACTGAATGGTCTATTCAGGGATACCTGTTTATTTTAATATTGCAGAAGATGGGCCAACGTAATGCATCACTTTACTAGCAAGAATTGTTTGGCACGCAAGTACTTTAAAAAAAAAAAAAAAAAAAAACCGCCATGAACAGCGACGTTTCTAAAAGTGTGGGGGGGGGGGGGGGGGGGGGATAGTTTAAAATTATATAATTTCTAACGCCATACTTTAAATCAGTCATTTCGTTTCTAAGGACAGCAACTGCCTGTTCGGCTTTAAGCCATTCTCTGCCACTCGGCAAAATGCGCCCAAGGTCATCGGGCCGACGTCGGCCGCCGTTGGCTCGTGCACGTCTGTGCGCGGGCTAACGGCGGCCGACGTCGGCCCGCTGACCATGTGCGCATTATTTGGATGCGTTTTATTATTATTATTTTTTTTATTTTTTTATTTTTTTATTTTTTTTTTAATTTAACGACCAAAAGTCACAACCGTTCTAACAACGTGGACACTGACACACAGGCTTCAGCAAGAAGCATAAATCCTTATAAGCCCCCGCAACTGCGGGGGCTAATGAGGATCTATGTCTCTTGCGGTTGAATCATATTCTATATTTCTCGGCATTGAAGGGGTTAAACTTTAAAATGACTGACTAAGAACCGCAAGAGCTTCATCTGCGAAAATGGCGGGGCATCAGAACTTTTCCTCTTGCGTACAGCCCAAAATACTACATAAATCTTTTGTGTGCTGGTCTGTAATTTTGGACATTACGGCTTCCAGCCGCAAGGTCCACAATCATAGACTAGCACATGCCTCAGGGTAGGCTGCTCTTCTGGGGTTCAGACCAGCAAAATATTTCAAGTTGTTCATCCCACATAAAAAGTATTGTGTTCACTCCTCCAGCTATCACTGAAATCCGGTCTATCTCCAGCAGTTTCTGTTTAGCTAAGACAGTCAGGTGTGGTATGCGCGAAAGAGAACTAAATACGTCGGCTTGTTTCAAAACAGTAGAAAAGAATTTGTTATTTAGACATTTATATTTTAGACCGTCGTCATGGACTGGAAACAAGACAGATTGAAGTTTTTACTTAGACTAGACCGACGTGTTCTCGGACCGACGTTATATACTGGAATCAGCTAGTATTCAAGAAATTCTTATGTACACCCTTGGCTGTCGGTAGTGGTTTTTGTCGCAATGATTCCTTCAGGAATCATCGCAACAAAAACCGCTACCGACAGCCAAAGGGATAGACCAGGCCGACACATTTTTTTTTTTTAGTCTGCCTTCTTGAATTAGTAACCTGTTTGAGGCATAGTCCAATGGCAGATTGTAAAAAAAATGGCTGCGTGGTAAATACGGTGACATTCTGACACACGATTCATTCTTTGGTATGAGGGACACAGACATAATGTGCTTATTCATTGCCATGGAGTAATAGGCACGCTTCGCAGCCGGAGACATTTTCAGACTGCTGAAAGCCCTGGTCCAGTTGTGTGAGTGAGCGGCTTAGTCCTGCGTCAGCAACTAAGCAAGGTGCTCCGCTATACAGGACTAAGCTCTCTCACGCTTTGTGTGCTTGTCTGTGATTTAGGACATTACGGATTGGAGCTGTGATTTCCAATATCACAGACCAAAACACATGTTGTGTCTGAATCTTTCCAACAAACGCAGTCAAAATGAAATGGAACAAGATGAGGATTTCTTCACAAAGTTTACCGTGTTGTTTTGAGCTCACATGCGTTTTTCTTTTAGACATTCAGAGTTGTTCTGTTTTTAAGTCCCTTTTATTTATAGAAGGGACTTTTTAGGACGGGTCGCGGTGGGGCGAATTTAATAGCATGTCCATGATGTCAAAGGCGGGCAGGCTAAACCTCTAACAATTGAAGTAACAAGATAAAAATTACGTCAAGTCTAGTTACGCTAACCTCGCTGCTGAACGTGCATTTGGCGCGGCGCCGCATGTGCGTATGTGCGTATGTATGTGTGTGCGTATGTATGTAAACAAGAGAATCTCCGAAATTTCTGTACACACAAGCTTGAAACTTGACGAAATACTTTTTTAAGTGGGTAGCTAAGAAAATCTCAGAGCATATTGTAATTGAATGTCTCATTAAAGAAATAAACAACCGTTTATAGGAAGTCTGTTGACCCAGATTAGAGTCAGTAATTTTTGTCATATTTACTTAAACTTTTGCATATAGCTAGCTTGAAGAAAGACATTGGATGAGTTCGTTAGCCAGCTTTGTATCCTTTCAACTTCTTTAATAAAAATTATTTCTTTTCAGAAAAGAATTAAAACACTAAAAAAAATTACTTCTAGAGAAAGTCAGACAGCGGCGGTGACGTAAAAGAGGCAACTCCGTCACCACGCAGACACTGACATAATACTCTAAATATGGCGTCATTTTCTCTCGCACGCGCGGCTCTCTCTCTCTCTCTCTCTCTCTCTCTCTCTCTCTCTCTCTCTCTCTCTCTCTCTCTCTCTCTCTCTCTCTCTCTCTCTCTCTCTCACGCACACAAACAAGCGCGCGTCTCCAGGAGGAATAGATCCCCATGCGCCCTACAGGCGCATGAGGATCTATGCCTCTTCAAAATGTTTGGAGCGTGCGTGCACGCACGCACTAACACGCACACACACATCGACGCGCTTTTAGAAGAGCATGCAGGTGACCCGTGTACTTATAATCGTATATCATGTAGCTAGGTAAAGTCAACCTGCTTTCACACAAATTATAGCAAGACTGAAATTGTACTGTGAAGTTCTATTCTTGTCACCATTTTCTCAAGCCTATGAAGCGAAAGTGAAACTCATAATCACGTACAATATAAAAACTAAAACTTACGTCATGACAAATGACGTTTGACAAATCAATGACGCGTATGTCCTGCGCCCCTTATAGTACTCACTGACGCATTGGCAGATCTGCGAGACTTTTTCAATAGGAGATAATTCAACATCAGAATCAGGTCAAAGACGAAAGGTAGAGACCATTTACAGCGAGGACGCTCTCATATAGAAGGAACTTTGTGGGATATGGTTCAGCCCATCTTGTTAAGCCTGATTCATCTCTCTCCACCTACCTCCCGATCCGCACGGCAATGACACACACAAACACTGACAGACACACGGCGCTTCGTACCTTACGTTATGTGGGCTGGCGTAGCCACAGTCATTTTGAAGAAGAACAAGATGTGATGACCCATGCCCACAAAGCCTCTTCTATGTGAGCTTACATGCGTTTTCCACCTTTTCCACAATACGTCCGCATACACCATAACAAAAATAGAGAGAGTATCTTCCTAAATCACGTCAGAGAGAAAGAGAACGGCTTCAGCTCAAACACATGTAAAACGCTGCAGTGCGGGTGCATTGCGTCATTTAAGAACATTGTATAACACGGGCGCGTTTGGTGACGTAAAAACGTCATTTTCATTCACTGTCTGATTCTTCTCCTGAAGTCGATCCGATGATTTTTATTTTTGTAATTTTTTTCTGCAATGAATTTTTATTTTCTAACCAGTTGAAGAGTTACAAAGCTGGCTAACGAAATGATCCAATGTCTTCCTCCAAACTAGCTACATCCAAAATTTCTAGTGCCTATTATCAAAATTACGGACTCTAATTTGGCACAACCGACTTCCTATAAACGGTCATTTAAGTCTTCAATGAGTCATCTAATTTTAATATGCTCGAAAATGCTCCTTGACACCCCTTGATTGAAGCATTTTTTTTATTTTCAAGATTATACGTACGTAAAGGTCGGAGACTGATTTTCGTGTTTGCAGAGACGTGACGCCATTTTTATCTTGTTAATTTTTTGCCATACTATGATTAGGCCCGCCCGTCTATTATGTCATTGGCATGCTACTGAACAAGCTTCGACCAGCTCCATCTGAAACTCTACCGTGTTTTCAATACGGCAGACAAAAAACAAAAAAAAAAAAAAAAAAAAAAAAGACACAGATTTTCGTGTGCCTCTGCGCCCTGCAAGTAAAGCCGCCCTCCTGTTGAGTTTTATACAGATCATGTTATCAGACTGACCATCAGCCATAAAACTTTGCTAGCACGAGACAGATTTTTTAACTCATTCGAGACGTGCCGCCTACGGATACGCAGCGAACCGCCGCGTATCCGTAGGCGTCTCGTATGGGTTAAAAGTTCGTTAGGGCCCTCGCAGCTTCAAGCGGACAGAAATAACTGCAAGAATTCATAGGCTTCGAGATTTTTTAGATGTCCATCGGCAACACAATCTGCAGCACTGCCAGTGCAAAAGATAGCCAGTCAATTTGGGTGTAAAGCGAGATTGTTATTGTAATTCAATGAAAATCTCGCTTTTTCACAAAAAAATGGACTTACAGTACTTGGCCTTCACAGTGGTAGACCAATGCACTCATACATGCCTGTGCCTCACGCTGATACAATATGCCTGTAAGGGATCATGACTCTCCGTGCCTGTGGCAGATGGAAGTAATACCAAGGGTCCATGCGACTCTATGCTTCTTGCAGATGGAAAACTATTTCCATGCGGCAGGACTCCAGTGGCGGTAAATAAGGCGACACTTTGACACCCGATCCATCCCGCAGCGCGGCGCTGCCGCTCACCAGACTTCGATCTAGGGGCCGATAACGCTGAGAGCAAAACTGTCACAAGAGTTATGTGTCCCTGGCCATGATCGATCGTAAGGCAAACGGGGGGCCAGCTGCTTGAGTGAGCTGAGTCCTGGGCCAGCCACTATGCAAGGTGATCTGCTTCTAGCGGAACACCTTGCTTAGTGGTTGGCGCAGGACTAAGCTCACTCATGCAACGGACTCTCGGAGAATAATGCTCCACTTCGGTTTGGGTTTTCACACAGAAGAGAGAAGAAAAAAAATCGTGAGCATGCTATAATGACGCATTCAAGACGGGCCACATTCAGACACGCGGCTTTATGCTGGCTTTAAGCCGCGCATCCGGATGCGGCACGTTTCGAATGAGTTAACACATTCAGCCCTAGTAGAAAAAAATGTCTAACACTTAAAATTGTCTTTCAGAGACCGAACAACCGTAACAGTTCAAGGGTGGTGGTAGAAAAAAGGAAATGGGGCTTAGATACATTTTTAACCCCGTCGCTGGTAGTTGGCGCAGATTGTGCCTCTGCAATTTTTGTTAATTTTTACTTTTTCTCAGCAGTCAAGGGGTTAAAGTGAACCCGAATATATTTAAATCGGTACCCAATCTATGAGAAAAGCTTCTTCTGGAAAAGTGGGTAATAACCTGACAGCGACTCAAAATAAACAAATAAATAAACCAACAAATAAATAAATAAATAGGACAGGACAGGGAGAGAAGTGGGTGAGGGCGCGTGCAAACACTGAACAATATGACGACTTCCATTTTTGCTGTATAAGCGTCTCAAATTTTAATGTAAAATTCGACGAAAAAATGATGCTAAATATAATAAAAGTATAAACAACGGCAGTTTTAAACATAAATATTACTAGAGTATCTTGCAAACAATACTGTCAACAAATTAACTTACGTTATAAATGAAAGCAAACTTAGTCATTTGCGTGGTCTTTTAAGTTTATTATTATTATTATTATTATTATTATTATTATTATTATTATTATTAAAGTAGTATGGTACTGAGAAAATTGTCTGAAAATTACTCTCGAATCTTGTCAATTAACTCCTTACGCCCTGAGGACGAAATTATCAAAAAAAAATTATAGATATCCTCTGAGGTCTATGTCACAGTTCTGGAGACAGATCGACCATAATATTTCAAGGTTGCTCTCAGAAAGGCTTGGTGCCTAGAGGCGCCAAGCTATTCTGACACCAACCTTGAAATGCAATAGTCGATCCACATACTGTCGTAGTCTTTCAGGGCTTTATGGGCTAATAACAAAAAACAAAAATGTCACGGAAACTTTTGCTGTTGCATATTGCATTAAATCATGACGAATGTCGTACAGTTTTCTTTTCAGGAAAGCGTAATGTAGCTTTGCTGTAGTAAACAAAAACTTTTATCGCTAGGGTACTTTCAAAACATGAGGCCAATAGTCAGACATAATTTCATCCGAGAGCATGGGTTTGGCTGCTTCTTGGCTGTGAATCCATTTTGTTGATTGTCAATTGTTGTCTGCTTGACTGAATTAACACTTTGGCTGTCGCTATCGGTTTTTCTCAGGAATCATCGCGAAAAAAACCGCTAGCGACAGCCAAAGGGTTAATTGTTACACCATACAGGAGCAACACAGATCATTTTATCGTGCAACGTACACCGTTTGTTGAAAGAAACGCGACAAAATCGTCTTTTTAGCGCTGTCTGGGATCATGAGGATAAAGCCTGTATATCTCTTGCCAACTGGGTTGTGTTCAGATTTTCTCGGAAGTATAAGGGCCCATAACCATGAGGCTTGATTTGCGTACCGCGGCATATCAACTTGAATTATGATTATTCGCTGTCTGCAGACGGGGGTCCCCCTCCCTCCACCCTCCACACCCCCACACCTCAGATCAGCTCCTGACCACCCTCATTGTCCCTCCGTATAGTCCTGTTTCAGTGTTTCAAATTGACTGCGTTAAAGCCGTCTGTGACGGTCTAATCGACTCAGACCCCGAGAAAGCAAACCGTGGTTCTTCTATGGATACTGTCAGAAAAACCACGCCGGGGAAACCTTCCAGGCACCAAGCTGCCCTGGCACCACCCTTTAACAATCATTGCTTCCTACACATCCTGCTGCAGTGTTTCAAGGCTGACCGCGTCCCATGCATCTGTGCAAACCCGAAAAAGCAAACGGTGGGTCACCTAGCTACTGCATCATAAGCCATGCGAGAAAACTGTCTACAATGCCACCATAAAGAACCCCTCTTGGGGTCAGAGTCCTAAGAAACTCGCTAGTGCACAAAATAATTATATGAATGCCTTTATCATATTCAGCGCCAACGGCAGCAGCTAGAGTACTCGAGGGTAGAAGCTGATTAGCGAGCTGCAGTTTTGTCAGCTTGTTTTCTTTAACCCTTTTCATCATGATACACTTTTGCTTGAACTAACTTTGACTATGATAGTTCAAGGGTGATGCCAGATTAGCTTGGCGCCTGAGGCGCCAAGCTATTCTGGCACCACCCTTGAACTAAAGAGGTTAGTGTATCTTCTAATCTGTAATGTTGCCTTCATAGGACAATACTTTTTTTAAAAAATCAGCCCCAGGATGTTATGGATAAATAAAAGCGTTTGCCCATCTTTCTCGTGAAAACAAGAATCACCTCCAACACATTTATTTTCTGCTCTGTGTAAGCAAAAGAAAACAAGCCCATTTTCGGGAAAAGCGAGATTTTCATATTCTACAATGAAAATCTCGCTTTTCACAAAAATGGACTTGCTGTCTTCCCGGTAAGCAAAGGTCCTCGGGGTCACGACGGCCGCAGTGGGCCCGCGCACGGCTGTGCGCGGGCCCACTGAGGCCGTCGTGAGTCAGAAGACGTTTTGCCACTGGGGTTTTGCCTTCATAGGGCCGAAAGGAAAGGAGAAGACTTGCTAGTTCACGGGTAGTGCGAAAGCGGTTTGGTGACCAAACTGATCTTGAACTATCCTTGAATTTCATCATTGACGATCATTTTCCCCACACCTGATACACAGTCTGTCTCTCCAAGGCGACTAGTCAGGTGGGCAAGGTAATCTTGGCAAGGTGTGCACGAGGTTTCTTACAAGGTCCTTATTTGCGTCTTCAAGCGGATAAGTATACTGACGAGCAAAAGAAATGCGACCTTTCCGGACTCATCGGAAACACTTTGAGCTACGCTTCCACACACGAATCCGATACGAATTCGATCAGAATCCGCAGCTGGTCCGAAACAGAAAGGTTCGTGCAGGTCCTTTTCATATTTGTGTGTTTCCATATGCCCGATGTGGAAACGAATTCGTATCCGACTTCGAACGTAAGTGCCGCAAATTTTAAACGAATATTACATCACCGTATTGGTTTCGGTTCGTAGTCGTATCGAACTCGTGCTAATAGATCCGTAGCTTAAGTATTTCCAATGGTTCTAAAAATGTCGCCTTTCTTTTTCTCGTCATTACAGTATCACACAATGTGTGATACAGCTTCCGCATATCACACATAGTGTGAAACGCTCTTGTGTGTTCACGAACACGTTTGTACAAAATTGTCTTGTAAAAGTCTGGCCAATAAAATCTGCACAAAAAGTGATGCCGTGGCACACGCGAAACTGCACCTGAAATAATTTCAGCTCAGGGGCAATGACATCATTTTAATGTAGCGACTGGGACTCTGGCGAAATGTATTGTGCTATTACGTCATGACGTAGAAACATTTACCTGGCAGTGTAAATGTGCTGACGTCACATTACAAAATATTACGTCAAGATATGTCAAGCCATGATGATGACCGTGTTGCTGTCTAGGGGTGTACCAAAAAATAAAAATTCATGTCAGATTACTGCGAATAATGTGTGTAAGAAATAGTTTCTTACATCCATATTTCGGTGACACTGATAATCTCATTCTCGAAAGTGATGTAAAAATGTATTTCTTACACGCCCTTTTGTATGCAGTAATCCGACGTGAATTTCGCTAGAATTATAGTAGGCTTTAACCCCTTGATTGAAGTGTAACGGTGAACACCACCCAACAGCAAGAGGCGTAGATCCTGGTGAGCCCCTGCAGTCGCGGGGGCTCATGAGGATCTATACCTCTTTCTGAGATCGCCAATTTGTATCCATGTTCTTCGGACGGTTGTAGCCTTTGGTCGCCAAGTTGAATGAACACAGATTTCAGAAACAAGATGTACGTCCATTAGAAAGGAAAGGGTTAACTCATTCGCGGCCAGCCGCATCCGGATGCGCGGCATAAGCCGCGCATCCGGATGCGGCTGGCCGCGAATGAGTTAAAACCACTCACCTGAGATTCTCAGAAACAGATGCCGCATACGGATATGCGAAACAAAGTCGCGTGTGCTTATGAAGAGGGTCTTGAATGAGTTAAATAATATAGTATACAAAACTAACACCAGGTTGCCATAAGCCCACGCCGAATAACATCATCATGTCTTAAAAGCACGGAAACGATCGTACTCTTCCGGTGAATATCTCAGTAGGTATCTGATAAAGACAGGAAGCCAGTTAGTAGAGCCAAGTGCTGCCGCAGTGTCGGCGATAAAGAACGCTATCACACCGCGATGTCTGAGTGTGACAATGGTGTTACATGTGCATACCATTTACATAACTGACAGCAGGTATAACTGTATTAAGATCGTTCTTGATGACACGTACACCAATGAAACAAAGCAGTGTGTCAGCTGACCATCAATACCAAATTCATATTTGCAAATTTTGAAGGAGAGGGGGGAAAAGACAGAAGTAATCAATGTCTGTGTGTGTGCCCCGACCGTATGGCCCTAAAACACTGAGCCCAGTTGCATGAGTGTCCTTAGTCCTGCACCAGCCACTAAGCAAGGTGCTCCGTTATAGCGGAGCACCTTGCTTAGTGGCTGGCCTAGTCCTGGACCTGGACCAGCCATGCGCGGGCCCACTGCTGTCGATGTCAACCCCAGGATATCTGCTTACTGGATAGCAATGTGTCTGTCATTCTGCCAGTCGACGATATGCCTAGCGCGGAATCATTATTCCGCCCTTGGTTCGGGATAAGCCATGTCAACGCAAAAGACGGTAAGTCCATTCCTGTGGGGGTAGCTACCTTTTCATTGTGTGACTATACCAAACAAGATGGGATGAACCATAACCCACGAAGTTCCCTTTATATGAGAGCTGTCCTTGATGTCAATGGTCTCTACCTTTTGTCTTTGACCTGATTCTGATGTTGAATTATCTCCTATTGAAAAGGTCTCTCAGATCTGCAAATGCGTCAGTGAGTTCTATAAGGGGCGCAGGACATACGCGTCATTGATTTGTCAAACGTCATTTGTCATGACGTAAGTTTTAGTTTTTACGTAATGTTATATTTTACGTGATATGAGTTTCACTTTCGCTTCATAGGCTTGAGAAAATGGTAACAAAGCTAGAACTTCTCAGTACAATTTCAGTCTTGCTATAATTTGTGTGAAAGCAGGTTGACTTTACCTAGCTACATGATATACTAAGTACACGGGTCACCTGCATGCTCTTCTGAAAGCGCGTCGATGTGTGTGTGCGTGCATGCATGCGCGCTCCAAACATCTCCAAGAGGCATAGATCCTCATGTGCCTGGAGGGTCATGAGGATCTATTCCTCCTGGAAATGCGCGCATGTTTGTGGAGAGAGAGAGAGAGAGAGAGAGAGAGAGAGAGAGAGAGAGAGAGAGAGAGAGAGAGAGAGAGAGAGAGAGAGAGAGAGAGAGAGAGACGCGTCCGCGAGAGAGAATGACGTCATATTTAGAGTATTATGTCAGTGTCTGCGTGGTGACTGAATTGCCTCTTTTACGTCACCGCCACTGTCTTCTGAATTTCTCTAGAAATAAAGTTTTCTAGTATTTTAATTCTTTTCTGAAAAGAATTAATTTTTACTAAAGAAGTTGAAATGATGCAAATCTGTCTAACGAACTCGTCCAATGTCTTTCTCCAAAATAGCTCTATACAAAGGTTCAAGTAAATATGACAAAAATTACGGTCTCTAATCTGGCTTAACCTACTTCCTATAAACGGTTGTTTATGTCTGCAATGAAACATTCGATTACAATACGCTCGGAGGCTCTCTTAGCCACCCACTTAATAAAGTATTTCGCCAACTTTCAAGAAATATCGGAGATTTTTTTGTTTACATACATACGCACACACATACGCATATACATAAATACGCACATACGGCGTTTCGCGCCAAATGTACGTTCATCAGAGTGGTTAGCGTAACTAGACATGACGCAATTTTTATCTTGTTACTTCAATTGTTAGAGGTTTAGCCTGCCCGCCTTTGACATCATGGACATGGTATTAAATTCGCCCCACCGCAACCAGTCCTAAAAAGTCCCTTCTATAAATATAATGGACTTAAAAAGATCTCGCTTTTCGCAAAGAAAAATGTACTTACTGTCCTAGTGCCGTCATAGGGCAGAATTATACCAATCTGTTCCAACTCAAATGAGTATTCTGTCGAGAAGATAGTAGCCATTCATTGTGTTCCAGGTACGAAATAGCCACATTTGGAGTTGCCTTCTGAGGACTGCATCACAATTTAGGAGACAGATCGACCATGATAGCCCATGATAGTTCAAGGGTGATGCCTTGAATTATCATGGTCGAGCCATATCTTGCTGTGGTGTGTCGGGACTGAATAAGATAAAACAACGACGGTGATAATGGATTGTGATCAGCAACTGCGTGCATTCCGAAACTGAGAGATTTCTCTACTGTCATTACTCCAGTGGTTTTAATTTGACTTTGAATTGATTGATTGATTGATTGATTGATTGATTGATTGATTGATTGATTGATTGATTGATTGATTGATTGATTGATTGATTGATTGATTGATTGATTGATTGTACATTGCTTACCGTCCCGACAGCAGCAAGACTTTCTCAGGGCGTGCCTGCACTGCTTGTGAAAAAACTACTAAACAGAATATTGAATGCATGTCGCAAGCCGGTCCATTACGTTAAGTAAACCTACAACATCGGGCCTAAATAAAGCTAGGACCATTAGCAACACACCTCCAATATCAAGAGCTACAGCCAGCGCAGACAGTAGGGAGAGTTTAAAAAAGGAAAATACAGGTAGAATGGACCAAGGGTAGACAGAAACACATGCCCCAGAATATTAGGGAAAAACCACCCTGTGGAGCTGACCAGAGTGACCCAGGGAACTAAAAAGTAGTTAACCCCACCCAACTCCCCCAGGGCAGACCCGGGTGGGGGTTGACTTTGAAGAAGAATTTAAATACGTCGTATGGACTCTAATGTCGTATAACGTTAGACCCAGTGTGCCCAAAAGAGGTAAAACAACAAGAACATTATTTATTTCTCCTAAAGTTTGCTGACGCTGTACAGCGAAGACGAGCTTTGAGAAAGCAGAAGACCCTGAAAAGAACTTGATAGTAGAACTGAGGACCTCCCTGTGTTTTTGACGTCTGGATACAGAACCAGAGTGAATCAACTACAAGAAGCATGGATTCTCACGAGGTCGTCTGCAGGCTGTGCAATCCATAACGACCAGCAACAACACGGTTCTTGAGAATCCGTTTTCTATCTCATGTGGCAAGAGACATAAATTATCATGAGCCTCTGCGGCTGCAGGTGCTCATGAGAATCTATGCCTCGCAAACGGGTTAGTATCATATAAATCTATGCACTTCAGTCTGGAAGAAAGTCGTGAAGGTTTTGGTCGCTGCCTGTTGGAAGGGGCTAACTGACGGGTCCCTCCCTCTGTTCAATTAGCCACCAATTTAGTGCGATCAAGTCACCCACGCACTCAGCGGCCCGTTTGCTAAACACTAGTCACTGGTTTCAAACCCTCAAAGTCTCCTCCGTGCGAGGAACAAGGATCGGTTCCTCTGCGCCAAGAGTCGCAGATTTTCTTGAGCCCGGCTTGCAATTTTTCGAGCGATCATGATTCAGCAAGTATCTACTCACAAATTATCTGAGACTCCGACAAATTGCAAACCACTGCGTCAATTGCGCGTGTATTCTGAAAATACCAATGCAACCAGAGGCATAGATTTACTTGAGCCCTTGCAGCAAGCTGCAGGGGCTCAAGTGAATCTATGCATTTTGCACACGGAAGCTGGGCTGTCAGTTGGAATATATGGATTTGAACCCGGATAACACCCTCAATCTGAGCATGAAAAATTAGGCTGGAAAGCACCGCTCTATCCATGGAGCAGAAGAGAAGGGCTGGTAGAAGAACTGAAAGCTGACATCCAAGAACCAGAGGGACGATTTGAGATTACTTGAGTCTAGAGTACGATGTATCTGGCGATAAATTCACATATTCGATCGAATCAAAGTGCGTCTCACTAAAATGACCGACGCAGGTAACCTTTTAACCCATTTTATCCAGTGGCTGATTTAAAAAAAAAAAATTCTTATTGTCCTATGAAGGCCACATTACAGATTAGGAGATAGATCAATAATTTGAGTGCAAGGTTGGTGTCATAATAGCTTGGCGCCAAGCTATTCTGGCACCACCCTTGACCTATCATGGTTGATCTGTCTCCAAACGGTTAAAAAGACCTTAAAGGACATCTAAAAACGATGATACGTGTACTTTCATCCTCTTTAAATTTAATTTCATGAAGTAGTGTATCAGGATAAAAAGGGTTAAATCTTAGCACAGTCGACATTGACTAAGATAACCCTTCAATGTGTGTGAACGCAAAGGAAAATTACCGACGCAACTGGAGTTGAATACTTTATACGCGACTTACAGTTTTTATGCATGGGTTGCGCACCTGGTACTCCTGTCAGCGAGGGAGGCTCGTTCCAGACTTTTTGACAGGTGTGGGAAAAAGATACTTATTTGTACCATGCGTACCAGGGAAGCTGGAGGAGGGGGTGGACACCACCACAGGGATTCATCTCCCCTTTCATGCCTTTTCGATATGCCTTTATCTCCCTTTCTTGCTTTTTAGACAGGGTTATCTACCGGCTTGGCATGATTTTTGGCATATTCACTTATCTCGAGGTGCACCTCAAGACGTAGGAAAAAAACTTTTCGAGAATGTTAATGAGGTCTGTTTAAGCCAGCAAAAGGCATAGATTGCCATGAGCCTCTGCAACCGCAGAGGCTCATGACAATCTATGTCTTTTGCAAACGATACAGAATGCTGGCGTTCAGTATCTTCCTTTCAAGATTCCTGGATTTAAATTTATCTACTTTTCGAGCTTTCCGGATTTAAACTTATCTCATATTGGAGATTTCGTCTTTACACTTATCTCTGTTTGACAAAATTCGGAGATTTGCTTTGCGCCTTCCCGCCAATACGTGACCCTAATTTCGGATAATTTTGCCACTTTGGCGATCCTCTTTTCCCCAACACTCGATACAACGCTCGGATAAAATGTTGCAAATTAGGGATGCATGCTAAGGTGAAATAAGTGTAAACTATCCAGGATGGAGATTGTGTTTTTCACTGACGCCACATCAGTCTATATTTTTTTATTTATTTTTTTATTGAGCTTTTCTTAACATTTTGCTTGGCTGGTAGATTTTGTTCTCTTATCTTCAGGCAATCTGGCCAAACAAGGCACAACACAGTCCAGTTTGTGGAATGCGAGGTTTTCATTATATTACAGTAAAAAGAAAAAATATCACAAAACAACGGATAAACTTACAAAGGTATTCGGGCCCATGATTGCGGCCGTTGTGGGCCCGAAGACGTGTTGCTACTGGGGTTACCGCCTTCTGCCTACACGGGGCGGGCATCAGGTAACGTTTCGTCAGTTGTAAGTTTTCTATGTGAACAATGTACACGTAAAATTATGTACATAGTAGGCCTAATTTCATAATTGCAATGGAAAATATCACAGCCTTTATCTCGGACGCCTAGAGCACGTACTGTTCTGCTATGAGCGTGTGTGTGAACAAACGGGGTGTGCATTTACGATACACATTCATTTATGTTTATTATACACACTGCATATAGTTTTATGTTTGGTTCTGTAGTTGCAAGAGCTATAATTTCTATTATTTAATACTAAACTTTGGCTAAAATACGGCTAAAACGTTTATAATCGGCCGAGACGAAAATACATAAAAAGCAACCAAACCGGCAAAAAACCTTCATTAGCTCATTCAGCCCGACGGCCGTATTTCCCGAATTTTGGAGGCGTCATCTAATGACTATGCACCAGTTGCAGGAGATGGATCAACCATGATAATTCAAGGGCAATGCCAGATTAGCTTGGCGCCAATAGGCGCCAAGCTAATCTGGCACTACCCTTGAATTATCATGGTCGACCCATCTCCTGCTGTAGAGCGTCAGGGCTAAATGGGTTGAACCTGAGTCAGTGTCTTAGTGTTGAATGTATGAATGTCTGTCTGGCTGCCTACCTGTCTGTCCGTCCGCCTATAGCACTCGTATGAATTACAGTCGACAAGGTTTTATATAACAATACTCGGATACAACAACACTTTTTCAAAAGTCTCGACATCACTCTTTCTATACGAATTACTTCGGTTATAAGAAACTTCGGATTTAACAGCGAAAACATTTGAGTCAGGCGATTTCTTACAACCGACGTTTACTGTGTACATTTGTGTGTGCTTATGTGCGAATTTGAACCGTTCAGCCTTGCGCATTAAGGTCTAAAATCACAGCACAGCGCCAAGTGATACTGATAAATCTTTTTTTTTTTTTTAAATCAGAAAACTCAATGTAGTGCGAAAAATCATACGTGTAAAGATGGAAACCAAATGTGTCACAGACCAGCACAAGTCCACGGTGTAAGTTATATTCAGTCATATTCACCGATCTTACGTTTCAACATACAGACCAGGGCTCAGTTGCATGAGTGAGGTTAGTCCTGCGCCAGCCACTAAGTCAGTAAGGTGCTCCGCTATTGCGGAGCACCTTGCTTAGTGGCTGGGGCAGGTCTAACCTCACTCGTGCAACGAAGCCCTGCACACTTCTGCATCGTAAGTGATATCCGTTGACACTCGGCCAATCAATAGCTCAGTAATGACACGTGTTGGCCGCCATGTTATATCGCGCTAAAGGGTGCTGATATTGATGATATACCAAGACACCCAGGTCAGACTGCTGATATCGCTTGATAATCAGTCTGGTGCGGTGGTAGTTATGAAACGAGCGAAGGTGTGGCCGACGCACAGCAAGCCATTGTTGACAAAAGTGTTGATGCATTTAGAAACAGTCAGACTCAAGCTCTCAATAAGTAGGCCTACTCATACTACAACAAAGTTTGAGAAACTGTTTAGTTGTAAGTAGACTAGTTGTAACAAGGTAGGATAAAACAACATAGATAAAATAGCGTGCTTCCAGATGACACGACCACCTTTTTTTATTTAACGTGCAATTAATATCGATAATTTAAAAAAATGGAATTGGCAACAGAACGTTAGTGGAATTCTGTCAAAGATCACTGCAGTAATAATATATTTTGATAGCAGGGATGACAATAACAACAATGGTAATGGTATTGCTTCTACTAGCCTACTACTACTACTACTACTACTACAAGCATTAGTAGTAGTAGTAATAGCATCATTTAGTAGTAGTAGCAGTAGTATTAGCAGTAGTAATAAAGTAGCAGTAGTAGTATTAGTATCATTATTTTATTATTATTATTATTATTAATAGTTTCTTATTATTATTGAGTAGTAGTAGTAATAGTAGTAGTAGTAGTAGTAGTAGCAGTAGTAGTAGCAGTAGTGTTGCACATAATTTTTTGTCCTAATAATAGTAATCGTACAATGATAACCCATATTGCTTATTTAGAGAGTTATTTCACCTATTCTGCTTATATCTCTTTTTCTTAATGAGCACCTTGTTGTCTTCGTCTGTTTGTTTAATGACTTGTTCGTTTGCATAGCAGTTTGTCTTATTCTTCACTCGTTTATTCATAAATTCATCTCAGCAATGCAAGAAAGCATATATTAGACCCCAACAAAATCGGCTGTGCATATTCAACAATTCAACTATCTCGAAGTAAAAAAAAAATAAATGAAAAAGAAACACTGTGAGCTGGTCTGTGATTTTGGGCCTTACGGCCGCAGGCCGTAAGGTTCAAAATCACAGACCAGCTCACGTGAACAAACGAGGCAATAATGAAATTAATAGCCAGGATACTGAGTGGGTTGACTGGGGGAGTGACAGAAAATCGTTAACAATTCAGCTCCATCCGCTGCTAAAGTAGTTCCCTCGGCGAAGCGGAATCTCCCTGCCTTTGGAGAAGCGTTTTTACACACCAACCACTTTTAAAATGTGGAAAAATATATAAATAGGTGGGGGGTTGGGGTGGGGGGGGGGGGTGGGGTGGAAGCTCAGCAGGTCGGATGCCGCTGTTCTGCGGCTATGTGCCTTCCTCGTGGAAGGCAGTTCAGTATTTCTCCATGTGGGATCATAACGTGGTAAAAGAAAATAAAAAGGTGACAGCACATGTGCATGTAATAGTAGAATGCACCTGTAAGCATACGCTAATGCGTGTATATATTTTAATGTTTTCATTACGTAAAAAATCGTAGGCTTGTAGGGGAAAAAATAACATAAAAATAACCTGTTTCTACAGAACAGGTTATAATACTTTTTGATGGCTGTGTAAATGATGAGAAAGAAAGGAAGCCGACGATGATGATGGATATGGTGATGATGATGATTATCGTGATGATTATGATGATGATGATGACGACGACGACGACGACGACGACGATGATGTTGGTTATGATGAAGGTTTATGTTTTCTTTGTCATCGTTTACACCGACACCAAAAGGTCTTACAACCTGTCCTGTAGTAACAGAGTTTATTTTTATTTTTGTTTTTTATCTTTTCCGCCTATATTTTATTATTCTTTTTTCTTTTCTTTTTTACATTATGACATTATTCAAAGACTTCTTGCAGTTGGGTGGTGTTCATTTTTATCGGCAGTGAAGGGATTAACTCCATTACCGAAAATGTGTAAACGACACCATATGTAATAGGTACAGTTACTCGTGTTCCCAGCAGACCTTCCCAAGCGCAAGAGATATAGTCATGGCTGTACCCCAGTTACAAAACGTCTTCGGGCCCACGACAGCCGCAGTGGTGGGCCCGTGGACCTCTGCTTACTGGGTAAGGGCTCATGAGAATCTATACTTCCTGCTGGCAAAGACAGGCCCTATTGATATACCCAAAGTGTACAAAGTGTACTACTATGAGACTGAAAGAAATTTTCGTCTGATCATGGTTGGTCTCTTGCTGACTTCACTCACATACGTGTTTTCCAACAGAAATTGCGATGGTTTCAAGGACGTCATTCCTGGCCATTGGCATTGTGGATGAGGCCAAACAGTTCAAATCAATTAAACTGTAACCCCTTGAATGCTACTGACGATACCCCTTGAAGGAAAAGACGATGAACTGCTCGTCTTTTCAGCCTAACGGTATCGCCAATAGTAAGTCCAAAGGTTAACAAGCCCGCTAAAGCCACGCAGTACAGCCATAAAAAAAGCTTACCCAGCAGTCACTGATCCAAACTCACGATTTATTGCGTTCCTAATTAATAATCAATACTACAGAGAATAAATGCGCGTAAACCGGAAGTGAGCATTCAACCGGCAATAAATTATTTAACCCATTACACCCTGAGGCTGAGTTTTATTAAATTTGTTTATTGTCTTATGAAGGCTATATCACAGATTAGGTAGATAGATCAACCATTTTAGTTCGAGGGTGGTGCTAGAATAGCTTGGCACCTGAGGCGCCAAGCTATTCTGACACCACCCTTGAACTGTTATTTTATTTCAAGTAATAGTTTATCAGGATGAAAAGTGTTAACCAGGGTGAGGTCACTGAAACACCGTCATGTAAAAGGTGACAATCATTTTGATCAAATAAGTGTACTTGACACTCATATCAGTACTCTGATATCTAGTCTCTTACCGCGATTCATACCACAGCAATAGAATCCAATAAAATTATCGTCAATAAACCGAATGACTGAGCGTACTCACACGGTAAATATATTTAACCAAGCAGAATAATAGTCGAGGCAAGTGAAGGTAATTAGCTATAAAAAAGATAATGAGGGGTCAAACCATTAGACAAATGACAGATTTAGTCACACGCAACCGCGTGGATCATGTAGCCGCTATGTGTGCCTAATTTTGTTTACTGGTCTAAGCGATGCTTCATCCATAATTAATTATCGATGTTTTAGATCAGTGACAGAATTAGACACACACAACTGCCAGCATTCAGGCACCTGCGTGTGTGTCATTCTATTCACTGGTGTAAAATTAATGATGTTTCATTCCAATACTTGTAGTTTAAACCATTGACAGAATACTAGATGTGCAGCTGCAGGCAGGCAGTTGTGTTCACAATGGTATCATGCGTCTAAGTAATGTTTAGTAATACTTAATTATTCATCATTTTGCTTATTTTAACTCTTGTTTAACACTAAATACACTTCTTTTCCGCTGAACGGTAAAGTCATTACCAGTCAAGGGGTTAAAGACTAGGTTCGTTATGATGCATCGCCCGTTATAACTAGATAGTAGTGCCTAGTAATGTTGCACTTCAGTTGTGATGTATCAAGGAGATGTGTCATGCTAAACAAAGTTACCTTGGACAATCATGGTCGATCCACCTCCCAACCTGTACATACTGCTAATCAGATACTTTTACAATGACTTTCGGTGGGTTGAAAATAAAGTCGAAAATAGTTAAATCGTATGTGGAAATCGCAGTCTGGGTCACAAAAATACACTCCAAGAAGGCAACATTTCAAAATAATTGGCTTAACGAACCATGCGCGCAAGCTAAGTATCCATAACCAGCACATCATCAAGTTAATCAACCGAGTTCTTTTGGGCAGCAACAGCGAGAAGAAGATTAAACAATAACCATTCAAGGGTTGTGCCTATTTTAATATTTAGTTTGACGCCTAGGCTCTTCACATGGCTGAATAACAACAGCATGAGATGGGTCAAAGGGTCATGGGTTGTACCTGATTAGCTTGGCGCCTTCAGGCGTCAAGCTAATCAGGCATAACCCGTGAACTGTCATCCCGGTCACTCCATCAAAATATTATGCTGATCTGTGCTGTACGCAAAGAAATTAAGCATCACCCGAAGTCCGTGAAATCATACTCGATGAATTTGGGCAGGTGAAAGTTCATTTGGCAACACCATTGAACTACAGGGTCGATGCGATCACTCATTAACCCTTTGCGTGTCGGTAGTGGTTTTTGTCGCCATGATTCCTACAGGAATCATCGCGACAAAAACTGCTACCGACACGCAAAGGGTTAATTTGGTACTACTACAACTATGCCAACCAGACACTGAAGTGACTTCTGGTAGCACAATCTCCCACTTACTGTGGGATTTTAGTTGAGCTTCAATGAGTTAAATATTCTTCTAAGAAGGAAGCCAGACCAAAACGGTGACTGCCAAGCGTGTGAAATGCAGAGAACATCCCAACTATGCAACACGCATAGGAAAGACAATTACAATGCAATAAATTGTGATGTGACTGTCTTTCCTAAGCGTTTTTCATTCTTCGTGTTATGGTCTCCACCAAGGAAGTGTTACTGAATGTGGAAGAGAAAGATGGCTCAGGACATAAAAGTTCCAGGGTAGTGTCTGGCAATCTCGGTGCCTCTCCAGGCGCCAAAGCTAGTCAGACACTACCTTTGAACTATAAGGTCTCCATTTTTTAAAGGCTGATTGCTAATCGATTATACGTGAGGACAATAGCGTGCTTCAGTCCTGCAGAATGGCAATGTGACCAGAGAATTACCTTCAAGGGTAGTGCTTGACTAGCTTGGCGCCTGGAAGGCCCCATGCTAGTCAGGAACGACCCTTAACCTATCACCTCCCATTATTAAGACTGAATAAGATAATTACCTGTGACGAGGGCAGAGTAGTTCCAGCGGAAGGGTAGCTGTAGCCAAACTGAGGCAGCGACATGATGGCGGTTTGATGATCAGCTAAGTCTCTTAATCCGCCCCCGAGGACCTTGTGCCTTCAGGACTTGGTTTATGAGGAAGCGGAGAGTACGTAGGGTCTTTACCCCCTCCTCCAAGGCTGACAAGAGCAGCTGGAGGCTATTTTGACTGGCAGGATTAATATTCTTTTAATATCTCGCACCACTACAGCCTCGGAGTTTTTTGACAGGCGTCGGGCCGCAACGTTGGGCAATAGTTTGTGTTTTCAGCTGAAGAGCGCTTCTGTAATGTTTGTGATGAACTCCTGGACAAACTGTAGAGGAATATTTGTGTTTTGACGAGTTGCACAGCTCCAGTCTTGTTTATTGGTGAACGATCAGGTAATATTTGTGTTTTGACGGGTCACACTTGATTGTAGTCAGGGTCACTCCTGAAAACAGTTCAGTTGTTGTTTTCCTAAATCTTACACGCTTGTTTGAGGTGCTGTTTTTGTCCTCGCTGCTTCAGCTGACGGGTGGTTTCACGGCTGAGGAGAAGAATGCAAAATTCGTTGCAATAACAATTAAAACAATGGGCAGTCTTGGGAGGTGATACCTCGCTGATGATGGGATAAGGCGGCAGTGCGTTCAGGCTCTAGGATCTTGTAATGTTCATCCATTGTCAGCAGCTCATTAGGCGGTACAGATTACTGCAATGTTTTAGAATATGGAGCACTTCAGATATCGATCTTCCGGATCAAGTTCCAATCACAGTTTGCACGTGACTGAACAATCACAAGACACGTGCTAGGAGCGTTAGTAAGTCAGCACCTGGTCCCTAAAAGTCCATGCGGTGTTGTCAGTCCGTTTGCGATCTTGCAGACTCCCAGTCCCTGAACTGAGACGGTCTGTCCTCTGATGGGTACGTGTACCAGGCGTCGCTTCCGCTGCAGACACAAAACAACCTGTTGCTGTGGTGAATGAAAGCAAAACAATGGAGTCGGCACACACTTGTGTCCTGTGCTGTCGCTCCTCAGCCGGGGATTACCAGTCCGACAGCGAGTGGACACTCATTTTACCTACCGTCCACACGCACACACACACTCCCACTAACAAAAGATGACAGCGAGTGAAAAGAAAGCCGCTAAGACGAGACTTACTATCTTATCTCTTGTAGGTAGGCAACTATGCCAGACTTAGCCTCGAGTCGCTAAAGCCTCCTCGTGTTGATAGACAGGCTTAGCCAGCGGAGAGGATGGCTGCCATTGTAAAACCAGCAAACGCGACCCTCTCTCTCACTAATAATGTATGCATACGGCCAGCCGATTGGCTCGCCAGCCTACAGAGAGCTTAGTGAAGAGAGGGGAAAGCGCGCTGTACAGCAAGGATGAGCCTTCCTCCTCTCAAACCCGTCACTGCAGCCCAGATAACTAGCCCATCCTGCGTAGCTGAGATGACAAAAAACTTACCAGCAAGAGACATTGATTCACATACGCCCCCGCGAAGCAGGGGCGCATGTGAATCTGTCTCTTGCAGACGGACAGAACCTGACCTAAATTCTGTCTATTCATCCAGAAAAGCGCCATTGCTGTACGGAAAAGCATTGCCTGCGCGCTGAACTGAGATAGGAGAGGAAGAAGAGACTGCGTGTAGCACGCGGACTAGACTAAGCCAGCAATGAATAATTATGAGAGAAGCGGCTAAGCCCCGCCTCCCTAATCCCTTGAATGACGGCAGTGGAGTACAGGGGGACAGTCGCGCGACAAAGCGAGACTACAGGCAGGGAAACGAGCGACGGACATCAGCGGCGACGAACAGAAACTGATTGTTGATTGAATATCATGAGAATCGTCCTTGATTTTTGCTTTAATTTGTTGTTTGTTTTTGTTTGCCAGCTTCGATAGAAATAGATTAACCACTTGCCTACCACTGCACGCACATTTTCTTTCTGAAATCTTTCTTCTTTCAACGACCCAAGGCCGCAACCCTCCACTGGAATAGGGACACAAATTGGTCTCAGCAGGAGATATAGATTCTCATGAGCCCCGCGACTGCGGGAGCTCATGAGGATCTATGTCTGTTGCAGTCGAGTTGCGTTCTATTTTTCTCGGCAGTGAAGGGGTTAACCATTTTTTAAAAATCTATAAGATCGATATAAATACAGTCAATTCGTCAATAATAAAGTCATATATACTATAACAAAAGAATGCTTAAGATTAAATTTTAAATTTACTTTGTTTTTTTCAGATGCCCAGAACAACACTTTTATGTAGAATATTCCGCTTATAACACACTTCGGCTTTTTTTTTTTAAAACCCATATCATACTGAGGTTAAAAGCTTCAAATTTGTACACTGCCATATGCAAGCTACATTATATTACTTACAGATAAGGATATAGACCAATGGCTTTAGTTCAAGGGTGGTGCCAGAATAGCTTGGCGCCTAGAGGCGCCAAGCTATTCTGGCATTACCCTTGAACTATTTTAGTCACATTTATTTCACACACCGGTGTATTCCGAATGATAAGGGTTAAATCATCACAATTGGGTCCCCCGAAGCTCACTGTGAAAAGTGACGATATTTTGTTCTCTCAGAATTTTCAGTGTCTGCTTTTTCAAGGTTTCGTCTTGTCAGAAAAACATAATTGTGGTCTACATAATTCATAACTTCTTTTTGCTGTCTTATAATAATTTAAATTAAGAATACAAAGTGAACATAAATTAATTTAAAGATAATAGAAATGCGTCCGTGTCATCGCTTGTAGACGTAGGAGGGGCCCGGCGGCATGACAGGTCAGTGACACAGTTAAAAATGATTGATTGGTGAAGCGCCGACCATCAGTCAAGGATGGTTCATATTTTATGCTTCATTTATATGATCCGGTGTCCGTCTATTTGTGTGCGAGGACTCCGGCCGTAATATCCAAACTCACAAATCAGCACACGTATTATTTAATCAGCTCTCCAGGGGGTTGGGGGGGGGGGGGGGCTGCATGAGTGAGCTTAGTCCTACACCAGCCAGTAAACAAGGTTGCTCCGTAATCCTGCGCTAGCCACAAAGTAAGGTGCTCCGCTATAGCGGAGTATCTTGCTTAGTGGCTGGCGCAGGGCGGTCCGTGACACAGCGGTAAAAGCGCCTGCAACCAATGCAAGAGGTGCGAGATTCGATACCCGGTTCCGGCGTCGGACTTTTCACTACTAAGTGTCACCATTAACTTCGGGCGGACTGTCGGGAGTTCTTTCTCCGGGTACTCCTGCTCTTTCCTCCCCCACGAATTCGGTATTAATTTTAGTTCGTGAGGGAATGCGCGTGATTCACGTGAGCGTGCTTGTTGGGTTCAGTTCGCGGCTATGTCCTGCGCATTGAGTCATATAATAAATATTTATGAGACATGCGCCATATGAATACTATGTATTAATAAGCTCACTTATGCAACTGGCCCTGCAGCGGATATCAGTTCTATAACTGGTCTGTGATGTCGGACATTACGGCATAGAACCGTGATTTTTCAGTTTCACAGAACAACATATAAGTTTCTCCGGCCTACTGCAGACGAATATAGCTGTTGTGTGCTTACGTATGAAAGGTGTTAAAATCATGCATAACAGCATAATAAAATAAACATGTGCATAATAGATACATTTTCTTTTTACACAGTAAACTTCGGAGTCAGTAGAAGACAGGATATCGATGTTTTTTGTCGTTATATCCGAAGTTTGTTATAAGCGAAGTAATTTACATTCAATGAGTGCTGCCGAGACCTCTGAAAAAGTGTGATTAATATATCCGACGTTTGTAATACGCGACTTTGTTATAAGTAAAGTTGACTTATTTCATGTATTACAAAGAATGTCTACACTGCCTGAATGGTGGGTTTATAAGGACTGCAATAGGTAATTTGTATTAAAACGAAAAGGTTGTGTGTGTGTGTGTGTGTGTGTGTGTGTGTGTGTGTGTGTGTGTGTGTGTGTGTGTGTGTGTGTGTGTGTGTGTGTGCCCTGCACAAACACCATTATTATGATGCTGTCCATTTTTAACGCAATTAGCTCCGATGCACAACAGCAGGATATGGACCGACTTTGATAATTCAAGGGTAGTGCCAGATTAGCCTTCAGGCGCCAAGCTAATCTGGCACTACCCTTGAATTATCATATCCGTCCCATCTCCTGCAGTTTCCTAAAGTCGTTAGGTGATTCCTCCCAAAATTGGGGAGTGCGGCCTTTGAGGTTAAATGGGTTAAAAGTGCAATACTTTTATGTATTTTGCAAAGTAATAAACTATTTAAACCAAGTGCAATGCCAAATAATGTCTGCTGGTTTGTGAGTTTGGATATTAAGTCTTCCGGCCGTAAGATCTAAACTAACAGACCAGGCGGACACACACATTTTGAGGGAGAGAGCCAGCAAGAGACTGTGACCAGACCACGCAACGCCTGGCTGCTATAAGAGCAAGCGAACCACGAGTTATTGATTAGAATCACGGCATGCATCCAACATGCGCCCTCACCGCTGTGGTTGTCAAGTGAAAGGACTTGCTTCCTAGTTGGTTGAAGATACTGAGGAAACTATAACAGGAGTTCATATTTCAATATTCACTCAGACATCCGCTGTACTAGCCCCATTCACTTATAAGATCAGCCTCACCCAAGCGTAGGAGGCACAGAACCTTACGGCAAACGGCATAGAAACTCGCTGGCCCCGGAAATTTGCAAGCGGCATAGAACCTCATAGACCCTCATGGTTCTCTGCCTCTTGCTTGCCATATTTTTTCATTTTGTCCTTGTGTTGTTTGACTGGAGATTTATTTGAAATTTAATTTATGATTTCCATGACTTACTTTGCAGTTGCTGACAATTGAAGGTGTTTTCGTTCGAGTCCTGATCTGTCATGTTAGTGTTTGCGGCCTACATCTTTTAACGACAAATCTTGCAAGAAAACAAACCAGTTTCTTTGAGACATAAAATCAGCAATAATGGAATTGTAAGATGTATATTTAGCTGCACGTGCTATTTTGAAAAGACGATTTTCACTGGAAGATTGTTTCATTATCGCCTGATCGCAAAGTTATATTGCCAATAATCGTATTGTATCTTTGATAAACTAAACTGAGGACAACGCGTGACCCGAACCAAACTGACCCCAAATGAACCGCAAAGTCTAATACAATCTTTGAATGAAGTTCGCTAAGCTAGACCAAGAGCCGGAGAAGTCAATGATAAACGCTTTCGATTTCTAAACGATCTGAACGTACTGAACTGCACCGAACCTGCTGACCCCCACCCGTTGATCCCACCCTGACTGAACCTTCCAGCCACCCCATTCGAGTACCAAAGCGGGACTGAACAGTCTGAGCTGGCCCTCTCCAAGTGCAAGAGGCATAGATTCTCATGAGCACCTGCAGGTTGCAGGAGTTCATAGAATCTATACATCTTGCTGGCGTGGATTGGTCTCATTGAAATCCTCAAGATGAGTTCAGTAATCTTTCTACCGCAGAACGTGTTCTGGGCGACCACTCTTACGAGAGATCACCTGTCATTAAAGACCATCATTTAGCTGGCTGTAGCCAGCTAAATGATGGTCTTTAACGACAGGTGGCATTTGTTTGCACTTCAAGACTTCTATTGAAAGAGCAACTTGTTTTTCATTTAGTTTTAACACCACCATTTTCTTGCAAAACACTGGATGCTCCTAACAGGTTCTAAGACTAAAGGAAACTTTCTTCACACAGAAACGGAAATTCTCATCTGCAAGAGGCATAGAGCCTCACCAGCTTCTGCAAGCTACAGAACTCAAGATTTTTTGGCCACTTGCTTAACCATCACTTTTATCTGTTCTTCGCCGCGAACACAAATGATTTAAAAAGCCAAGGCACATGGCCCCGTAACTTTTCAGGTGCTTAATATTGGCAATAAACAAATTGTCCCGAATAATTGAGTTGCTATTTGAAGATGTTGAAGAAACTTACAAGAATCTGTGCCTTTTGCTGACAAAAGTCGGCTTCAGCGGAACCGCAGATTGAGGATTTTGTTCCGGGTTATGCGTTAACAATCGTGATTGCTTATAAGCAAACAATCTTTTCGAACAGCCATCTCACTATCGAAATTATTTCCTTGAGACAAGCACACATTTGGAATGTACTATACCGTTTCACCAGCGTCACCTATTGATTTAACCCCTTCAACGCCGAGAAAAAAATGTGTGAAGGCGATCCAACGGCAAGAAACATAGATCCTCATGAGCCCCCGCGACAGCGGGGGATCATGAGGATCTATGGCTCTTGCTGAGACCAATTTTTATCCATGTTTCTTGGATAGTGTTGGCTTTTGGCAATGGAGTGAACCAAGATTTCAGACACAAAAATTAACGTACAGTGGCAGAGACGGGGTTATTGCGTTAGCCAGGGTTTTTTTTTTTTTTTTTTTTTAGAGAGAGAGAGAGAGAGAGAGAGAGAGAGAGAGAGAGAGAGAGAGAGAGAGAGAGAGAGAGAGAGAGAGAGAGAGAGAGAGAGAGAGAGAGAGAGAGAGAGAGAGAGAGAATAAAACAAAATGATTAAAGGCGATCGTTCTTATGAAAATTGGGGTGTGTTGCCAAGCTTTTCCCGATCATATTCGATTCGAATTAACCGCTCGGCGAGAATGCATTCTAGTGATCCAAAGAAACTTGCAACAAAGAACTCCCAACACTCCGCTATTGAGCAGTGCAGTGCGGTCCTTAACCAGCCCTTTTCGCCTGCAAAAGGAATAGATTCTCACGAGCTCAATCTGTCGGCCAGAGGCATAGATCCTCATCTGTCCGTGCAGCCGCAGGGACTCGTGAAACTCCACGCCTCTTGCTGGTAAAGATCAGCAGAAGTTATTTCTTTCTGGCCTGGTCTCACTCAGGGAAAAATCTGTGGTCGTAATTTCTGACTGAGTTTTTTAAAAGCCTGCAAGAGGCATAGATTCTCATGAGTCCCTGCAGGGCAAGGACTCATGAGAATATATGCCTCTTGTTGGGTCAGACCTAGATATAGTTACATAATGTATGGTATCGATACGCCTCGAACGTGGCAAGTCTTTCTGGTTCACAATTGAAGCTGAGTATATTAAAGTGCATCTCGTAAGCATCAAAAACTGAGGGTCGTTCTACATCAAAGAGAACGAGGCTAATTCAGTCACAACAAACAAAGCCCGGTAACCGGAGGAAAAGATATATAAATTGAGGTTTCACCAAGCAATGGGTGCGAAGATGTAAGATCCTCATGAGCGCAGTGGGATCTAGGCCTGCTGGCTCACGGAAAAAGCCTGGCCCCGTCTTAAGTGAATTCAGTAGACGGGTATTTTTTCCTAAGCGGGTGGGATTCGATGTGGGGTGACTGCGGGTAGGGCTATTGATCACATACCCACGTCGGGTGGAAAAAGCCGTACCCGGAAAATTTGCGCCGTGAAAAGCCACAAGAGAGAGAGAGAGAGAGAGAGAGAGAGAGAGAGAGAGAGAGAGAGAGAGAGAGAGAGAGAGAGAGAGAGAGAGAGAGAGAGAGAGAGAGAGAGAGAGAAAGATTGACTTTATTTACCAAGGAAACAGGTTATGAGAGAGAGAGAGAGAGAGGGAGAGAGAGAGAGAGAGAGAGAGAGAGAGAGAGAGAGAGAGAGAGAGAGAGAGAGAGAGAGAGAGAGAGAGAGAGAGAGAGAGAGAGAGAGAGAGAGAGAGCGAGAGAGAGAGAGAGAGATTCAATGATTCAATGATTCAATGAAGCTTTATTTATCAACGGTTGAGGCATTGACATCGTCATAGACATAGCCATTTTTCAAACCTGCCGTTGCTACAAAACTACGAGACAAAATACCAAAAAACTAAGTATATAGTTAAATGTAAATGAAACAAAAACATTGCTAGTTTAGGGAAAGAAAGTCCCATGACAATCTCACACACCTAAACTGACACACACACACACACACCATCACACAAGCACACACAGAGTTTGTAATTGGGAGCATACATAATCAGATGTACAGAGAGGTATATATTTCACAACGTAATGATCACGACTGCTTCGAGAAGTACTTGAAGAGACTGATTTTGAAACGGGCTAGAGAGGAAGCGGATTTTACATAATCAGGAAGCGTGTTCCAAGTCTGCGTTCCCGCGAATGACAAACTAGATTTGTATATATCAATTCTTCTTTTGGGGACTAAGAAAAGTTGCCTAATATTACCAAGCCTAGATTCCGACTTAGAGAAAAGAGTTGTGATATATTCTGGTATTTTCTGTTTCCACACTTTGAACATAAAAATAGCCTTATTGTATTTGAAGTGGTCTTGCAGCGGCAGAAATCCTATTTTGGCGAGTTTTTCTTCTGTTGTGAGTCGTGGGTCAGGAAGGATTAACTTTGCTGCCCTTCTGTGTAACGAGTTGAGTCTCTTCAAGTGGACTTCACTGCATCCATCCCACACCGTTGACGCGTAATCAATATGAGAACGTATGTGAGCATTATAGAATAGTTTGTGCGTGTCCGAGTCGGTGTAATATTTCAGTTTGGACAACATGAAAAGATTTTTGGCTACCGTTCTGCATAAAGTGTCCGTATGAGCCTTCCACTTAAGCTGACTGTCAATTGTAATCCCTAGTAGGCGGTGTTCATTAACATGTTCTATTTGTCTGCCCTTTAATAAAAGATTAAGTAACAGGGGCGCTAACTGGTGCTTTTGACGAGTGGCGATTATCATAGATTTGGTTTTAATTGGATGAACAATCATAGAATTCCTGTGACACCATTCAGAGAGAGAGAGAGAGAGAGAGAGAGAGAGAGAGAGAGAGAGAGAGAGAGAAGAGAGAGGAGAGAGAGAGAGAGAGAGAGAGAGAGAGAGAGAGAGAGTGACTTTATTAACCAAGGAAACAGGTTATGAGAGAGAGAGAGAGAGAGAGAGAGAGAGAGAGAGAGAGAGAGAGAGAGAGAGAGAGAGAGAGAGAGAGAGAGAGAGAGAGAGAGAGATGATGATGATGATGATGATGATGCTTATTAAATAATTTTATCAACGGTAAAAGGTTTTGACAGAAACAAATCATTTTACAAACTTGCCGTTGCTAATATCTACAACATAAAATAGGTTAAAAAAATAATAAAGACATTTATATTTACACACATTATTTCATGCAACAATAATATTTTTGTTAAAAATAAAAACAAAATAATAATAAAATTTAAAAATATATATTATATACACAAAATAATAGTAACACTCAACATTCATCTTATACCACACACACACACACACACACACACACACACACACACACACACACACACACACACACGCACGCACACACACACACACACACACACACACACACACACACACACACACACACACAAACACCATACATAACTGAAGAGAGAAAGAAGGGGGGGGGGGGGGCGAGAGAGAGAGATAGAGAAAGAGAGGGGGGAGGGGGGGAGGGGGCTTGAATACTGATCCAGATACCGACAAGAATGAAATGTTGAATTAGAAATAGAATGCTGACATAATTTTCTACTTTTTGTATGTGTAATTAATTTTGTAGTGGTTTTGTAGCTGGTAGGTTGTTTTCGACCTGAAAAATTGAGGACATTTGGTCCGGCACGCTAGCGAATCGTGGGAGACAACCAGTGTGACTCAAGAGAAAGCTGGAAAAAAGCAAGATGCCTCTAGACCTAAAGTTGAAGACAGACACTAAAGTGTCGCTATCCCCGCCTACAACAATACCGACGAGCAACAGAAATGCGACATTTTTGAAATCATCGGAAACACTAAACATTCCGAAAATGTCGCATTTCTTTTGCTTGTCAGTATTGACACTGAGGAGGGACAAAAGTCCAAACTCAGTGTCTCCGTCTTCCACGTCCAAAACAAGCGACACTCTGCTCTCCGCCTTTTTTTCTCCACAGGCATGGTGGTGAAAGTCGCACAATCGACTAAACGATCTGACTTCTATACTGACGAGCAAAAGAAATGCCACGTTTTTGGAATCATCGGAAACACTTTGTGTTTCCACAAATTCCCAAAATGTGGCATTTCTTGTGCTAGTCATTATATTTACTTCTACCTCTTGAAGACATGCTCGAAGGCCTGATTCGGCTGAGGTCAATTATGCAGCTTTCATCCCATGCCTGTGTTTTTTTTCTCGGCTTTCAAGTTTCAATTACGATGCCTAACTCTGATTTCTTTTGGGTCTTAACACACGGTTATAAGCAACTTCAATTAAACTTGCCAATCGTGTTATTTATATTCTGTCGTGTAATGGCCACAGCCGCTTGTATGCATATTGTAAATCTGAAAGCGTGTGAAATTTCCAACGATTAAATCAACGTCTTTGGTAGACAAGGAAAAAAAAAAAAAGACACAACAAAAACCCAAAATATTTTTACCACTACTAGTCGAACACTTTCCTTATTATTCATTATTTTAATATATATATATATATATATATATATATATATATATATATATATATATATATATATATATATATATATATATATATATATATATATATATATATACATATATATATATACGATGGATATTAAATGGACTACTATTAATCTCTACGAAACTAAAAGACTTTCATTAGCATTCTTGCTTGTCGAGTAAAACTTTGGACTCTCCAGCTATTGTTTTATATTTAACTGCAAATTTAAAAAAAAAAGTGTTACTTGACAATTTTACTAACGCACTCACGACAATGTAACCCTGTAAAAAAGAATGTGTGAACTGGTCTGTGCTTTTGCGCCTTAAGGCTGAAAGCCGTAAGGTTCAAAATCACAGACCAGCACACATCTCATTTCTCAGACTTTTGTGGTGGGACCGACGTCAATGGAAAAAGATTAAAACCTGTCATCTGACGAAGACTGACATGCGCTCCGTTTATTTTATGAGTAATGCCGCGTGGCCGTGTCGTCTTCTGGACGTTAGCAGTCATCACCGCGGACGTTGGTACAAGCATTTTCTCACGTTTTCTGGCAGCTTTCTGATGACCCTTGACTCTCAGATTTACTGTCTAATTGCACCTGCAAATTTTCGGTGAACGCCCTGTGTCGTGTCATTTTTTTGCCGGCACGTGTGGTAGAAGAGTTCAGCGGCAAAACGTCTTCTTGCCCACGACGGACGCAGTGGGCCCGCGCACGGTCATGCCCAGTGCAGCCCTCGCGGGCCCGAGAACTTAAAAGCTGACTGGGGTATACTTCTTGTGTTATTCTTCATGCGGTTTTGTTTATTTTTCTCATGATTACGTCCTGTTTTTCTCTTTGATCGCGTTGTTTGTTTGTGGCATTACGTTTTACGTGTTTGTTTATATTATCGCCTTCATTGTTGTTTGTATTGTATGCTTGTTGTTGATGTTCTATTGTTGCAGTTGTGACACTGTCTGTTTGCTCCAAGTTCATGCATACATGAACAGGACAACTTTTAAAACCACCAACCACTGGCTAGTGTAAAACAAAAATGGATAAGGCAAAATGGAGGGCACCGATTATGATTGCTAATAATGTGAACGGAAAAAAAGATATTCTTTAAAATTCTTTCTTTCACTGAAATCAAACACGCGCTCGCTCCGCACACACACACACACACACACACACACACACACACACACACACACACACACACACACACACACACACACACACACACACACACACACACCACACACACACACACACACACACACACACACACACACACACACACACACACACACACACACACACACGCAAGCACGCGCGCGCACACCCACAAATACACGCACACCTGCGCGCGGAAGTTAATATCAACGCTTGAGGTGATGGGGATACCTAACCAGTGAATGAGCTGTTAGATAGCAGGTACTTGAAGAGGCTTTTCTTGAAAGAGGGGAGTGAACCAGTGTGTGTTATGTGCGCTGGCAGTTTAAACCAAAACGAGGCGTCCGAGAAAGAGAGGATGGTTTTAAATAAATCTATCCTCGGGCGTGGTGTGATGAAGTTACGCCTTGAGGTTGAATAGCCTGAAGCTGTCTTGGTGAAGAGCTTACACAAGTATTTCTGGGTGGATTTCATTCCAGACTTTATACACGACTACCCCTTTGTTAAAGAGATGGTGCCTCTCAAGAGGAAGCATTTTTAGTTTTTCAAAGTTTTGGTTGGTAGAAAGGGCTGGATCAGGCAAGATCTGCTTCACTGCCCTGCGATGCAAAGAGTTAAGCCTCTTCAAGTGTATGTCACTGCTACCGTCCCATGTCGTGGAGGCATAATCGATGTGAGATTTGACATGGGCATTGTAGAATAGTTTGCGGGCGTCGACATCAATAAGATATTTTAGCTTAGACAGCATAAAAACATTTCTGGACACAGTTTTACAGACAACATTGATGTGAGATTGCCATTTCATCTGGTTATCAACAATAACTCCAAGTAGGGGGAGAGAGAGAGAGACAGAGAGAGAGAGAGAGAGAGAGAGAGAGAGAGAGAGAGAGAGAGAGAGAGAGAGAGAGAGAGAGAGAGAGAGAGAGAGAGAGAGAGAATCAATGAATCAATGAATCTTTATTTTACAACGGTAAAGATATTAACAATGCCAGAGGCAATGCCTTTTTTTTTTTTTTAATCTGCCGTTGCTATATCTACAAACACAACAATTACATTACATTAATACCTGTATGGGACCCTTTTGTGTGTTGGGGAAGGGGGAGCAATGGTAAGGAAGAAAAAAAAAAGCAACAACACAGCAGCACTATACATACACAGCAGTAGAATGGGTACATTACTAACAATAATATCTACGTACAGAAAGCAAAGCTTGCAGATAGTTATGGTTGCGAAGATAAATGGTTAAAAAGACTTTTCTTGAAACATGATACCGTTGGAGTGGTCTTCCTGTGGGATGGAAGCGAATTTCACCAAGTCGCCCCCGAGAATGCTAGACTGGTTATAAATAAGTCTATTCTGGTTTTGGGTACTACATACAGGCTATCCAGAGCAAAAAGGTGACTGCCAAGCGTGTAAAATGCAAAGAAGTACCTAACGGAGAAAGAAACACTCTTAGAAAAGACGGGCACAACACAATTTATTAATATTTCGGGTAAATACCCTTTGTCAAAATAGACAAACAAACAGAGAGATTAGCCGCTACTTATCTTCATAGGAAGGAAGGAATGTGGCAACATGTTGCTAAACGTCCCGACAGCAACATGACTTTCTCAGGACGTGCCTGTGCAGCTTGTGAAAATAAACCAAACAGAATATTGCGTGTATGTCGTCAGCCGGTCTAATATGCCAACAAGACATGCTCGGAAGGCAGCACTTTCATGCTAATTTATCGTACCCTAGTTTAAAAAAACAAACAAACAAAAACACAAACAAACAAACAAAAAGACGTAGAAAATCATCACAAAATATTACAGGGAAATGGTAAATTAAAAAAAATGAATTAACAGCAACCACATAACTTATCATCCCTTAAGTGGCGTAAACCATTTAGGGCAGGGGAGAGAGAGAGAGAGAGAGAGAGAGAGAGAGAGAGAGAGAGAGAGAGAGAGAGAGAGAGAGAGAGAGAGAGAGAGAGAGAGTGAGAGAGAGAGAGAGAGAGAGAGAGAGAGAGAGAGAGAGAGAGAGAGAGAGAGAGAGAGTTTGGTTGGTTTTACATTGCTTAACGTCCCGACAGCAACAAGACTTTCTCAGGACGTGCCTGCGCAGCTTGTGAAAATAAACCAAACAGAATATAGCGTCACCGGTCTAAAATGCCAAAAAGACATTCTCGGGAGGCAGAACTTTTATTTTGCATAGTTTAAAAAAAAAAAAAAAAAAAAAAAGAACGTAGAAAATCATTACAAAGTATTACAGGGAAATGGTATATAAAAAATGAATTAACCGCAAAAAACATAACTTATCATCTCTTAAGTGAGGTAGACCATTTAGGGCAAGGGAGAGAGAGAGAGAGCGAGAGAGAGAGAGAGAGAGAGAGAGAGAGAGAGAGAGAGAGAGAGAGAGAGAGAGAGAGAGAGAGAGAGAGAGAGAGAGAGAGAGAGAGAGATGAAATGAAATGAAATGAAACTTTATTTCTGAACAGAAGAAGCAGTTAGCACATGTGCCATTTTTCACGCTTGCCGAGAGAGAGAGAGAGAGAGAGAGAGAGAGAGAGAGAGAGAGAGAGAGAGAGAGAGAGAGAGAGAGAGAGAGAGAGAGAGAGAGAGAGAGAGAGAGAGAGAGAGAGAGAGGAGAGAGAGAGAGAGAGAGGAGAGAGAGAGAGAGAGAGAGAGAGAGAGAGAGAGAGAGGTTTACCTTTCGCATAAACGGTCGCCTTTCAAAAGTGTAAATTTATATACTATATAAACCTGAACATGTATAACGTTCCCTGCACACAGTAGAAGGGAGATTCAGGTTTTTAAAAAAATCTGTTACGTCAGAAATGTTCACATTAATGACACAAATCACATATTTCGCAGGGTATCCCTCCTGAACATTCATAACCAACTCTTCGTACAACAACTGTCTGCTCCTCCATGCCGTTCTAAACGCCTAATGACCGCCGCCTCCATCTGAGAACACCGATAAACATCAGGGCATCAAGATGTTCAGATCTTCACGGGTCCCTTCATCATGCAGGGACTGATGAAGGTCTGTGTTTCTTGCAGATGTGTTGAGTTTCCTCGTAGTGCGGAAAATGCCTGATGTTGTTCTGTCTTGCTCCATGTTGATTTATTTTTGAATCACAATGAGTTTTCTTTCCTAGCACCATTTATCTGCCCCTTGGGCGTGGACCAGCAACATGGCAGCTGGTATGGGAATGGACGGAAGTCAGGAACTCGACTAGACAGTAAATGGGAAAACACATTCCTTCTGCAAGAAGCATAGATTCTCATGAGCCCCTGCGTTGCAGGGGCTTACGAGAATCTATGCCTCTTGCTGACAGAAACCTGTCTATTTACATCTACATCTTCCTCTGACAGAGTGAATTGTCAGGTTCTTGAACCATGATTGTGTTGGAAAATAACTTCCTTTTCAAGAGCTCCAGCCAACTCCTGCTGGCCATTGGCCGTAGAGCTTCATCACATACTGAAGTACCAGCTAACACCCCCAAATGCTATATACTTCTGTGACATATGTGACATAAGGAAGTAGTCGCACTTTATATGTCCGTTCTTAACTCATTCTACCGCAGACACATCACAGCAAGATATGGATCGACCATGATAGTTCAAGGATGATGCCAGAATGCAGTGTTCAGAGGACAAAATTTGGGGATTTCGGTCTTGGGGTACAATGTTTTAAGGATGAACACAATAAAGGCACAGAAAGCATGTAGGGTACAATCACTGGAGAATTGTTAGTTTGATAAAGTTGTATCCTGCAGGTATAAGGTTCTGTAAATGTAATTACCTTTCTTTGTGTTGTGTACACATGTTAATGTTCTGTCATATACTAACGAGCAAACGAAATTTTTGGGTTCATCGGAAACATTATGGTGTTTCCGATGATTCCTAAAATGTCGCATTTCTTTGCTCGTCAGTATATGTTCTAGAGTAGAGTTGCAAGCATCTCCATATGGTTTCAAGTTAAATGTTCAGATTCGTCTGGATTCGTTTTTTATCAGGTGTTCTACAAAAAGCTTTTGATGGACGATGATGTAAAACAGTAAAAAGTAGTTTTCGATGGGAAAACAGACTTGCTTGATTCAAAATTCATAAGACATGCGTATGACATACCGAATTTTCGTTTTCTTCTGCCACAAAATGCGATTGTTTTATTTTGTTTCAAGTGCGCCTCGCTTACAACGGCGCTTTCGTAACACTGGCTTTTATTCTTCCTTCTAAAGCTTCGTTTCCATAAGCACGAATCCGATACGAATACGATCCAATCCCGATGCGGTGATGCAATTTTCCTTCAAAAATTGCATCATTTTCGTTCGAAGCCGGATGCGAATTCTAATGACTATGCACTAGTTGCAGGAGATGGATCGACCATGATAATTCAAGGGTAGTGCCAGATTAGCTTGGCGCCGACAGGCGCCAAGCTAATCTGGCACTACCGTTGAATTATCATGGTCGACCCATCTCCTGCTGTTATGCGTCGGGGCTGAATGGGTTAATATTGTTGTTGTTGTCGTTGTTTTCATTCAAATGCGTTGGATGCTTAGTTACATCGGGGTTTAACGTCAACGACACCAGAGTGACAATGGACAGCCCTAACGGGCGTATTATAGTGGACCAGGAACAGCTATTGCCTATTGAGTACAACATGAACACTCAGGAGTTGCTGCCTGCGCTATTTTGGACTCACGCTTACAAATACGTAGGCAGAACACTATAAGTTATTGGTCGCAGGGGTTTGCTACACGGACCTTGTAGGCCTGGGGGAGGTCAAAGGAAACATTGTACCCCGAAGGCCGAAGGCCTGAGGGGTACAATGGTCCCTTTGACCTCCCGAAGGCTTACAAGTGTCCGCGCAGCAAGCCCCTGCTACCAATAACGTATTTGTTTTCATTTCTCCACTATTTTTTTAAAAAGAAATCAAGACGAAATCTTTCGACCTGGATCACGCCAGACATGACTGACGTCAAAGGAATGTACATTTATACATAATAGACTTATGACGTAATTTCAAATCGTTCATGACGTTTCCGTTTCCAGTAGTGTGCCTGATGTTTCGAACAACACTAAGTAACTTTTCATTTATTACTACAATATCGACTGCAACCCCTTCCCCCCTTTTGGTAGGTTCTCTTTTAGGGTGCATGGAAATTTAGCTCTAGGTGGTGGCATGGAATGTATGCCCCTGCAGACACCACAGTAAAATGTGGTTGTCTTTGCAGGTAGGCAGAAATTCCTGCCTCCTCCAGTATCGCCAATGGTGTGCTGAAGAGGTCGCCAGGACCGAAACAGCTGTCCACACCGGCTAAATATCTGGACCCCCCTTGGGGGACCTAGATTTAAATTTCCATGCACTGAGTGGCTGGAACAGTGGGATATGTGATACGCCCCCCTTCGGGGGGGCTTCCATATGCATTGCTTTCAGTCACTTTTTTAGCGCCCCCTCTCTTTCCTATCTCTTTTTTTGTGTGCTTTGGCCACAGTAGATCTATGATCACTGGTCGATCATGCACATTTCTCTCCCCTGACAGTGCTATTATCTACTTTACTTTGTAACCTTCCAACACTAAGTAACTTTGTACTTCAGAACGTTTTGGTGATCTTTTGTAGGAAAAAAAACAAACAAAACAACTGGAATGCACGACGCATCAGAAAGAGGTCTACAAAAAGTCCGCCATTTGTTGCTACAAGGGTTCTTGTAGCTCGGTCACGTGGCACGGTTTGCGCTAGAGAGATTGGTCGTGCGACGTAGGGATGAAAAATTTATTTGTTTGCGTTTCTCAACACCAGCGGCGCTCAGGTTGTTTTAGAAACACTACGCATAATAATTATGGGGGTCACACACCGGGTCCTGTCGCGATGACCATGTCCAAAGGTGTGACAATTGTCTCCTATTGAAAACAGCCTACTTGATTTACATCCCTTTGGTCAGCGGTCATGTGGCATTTCCTGAAGTCCGGCTTGACCATCCATCCAACTGACCACTACTGAACACCCACCCGCATGCAAGAGGTATCGATCCTCATGAGCCCACGCGTATGCGGGGGCTCATGAGGATCTATGTCTCTTGCTAGACAAGTTCATTGTTTTGTGAACCGCAGATGGTAATTGTAAATAATTTACGGTGGCAATAAAAACAAATTTTTGCGTCTTCACCCCAAGGTCACAATTCCTAATAGTCATCTGAAGACAATATACCAGATCAGGAGATAGATCGACTATAATAGTTCAATGGTGGCACCAGAACAGCTTGGCGCCTAGGGGCGCCAAGCTGTCCTGGCACCTCTCTTGAACTATTATGATCACTGAGTCGACTGTTACCGTGCATCAGGGCTGACTGTGTTAACACAATGAACCCTAGAATCAAAATGCCCAGTATTCTTACGCATGTGGCTGCTGCTTAAACATAACAGTTAACCCTTAAAGCACTGACACGGTACCACAGCATGCGGACCGACTATATTAGTTCAAGGGTGATGTCAGAACAGGGAGACAATATGCTGATTAAAAGTCAAGTTGAAGGTAGACAAAAGATGAGAAGGCTGAATAAGTGACAACAGGTAGACGGATGGTAACAGGGAAAAGGGTGGGGGGATGGGGGGTGGGGAGATGGGATTCACAGGAAACAAAATAGCAAAACATAGCACATAATTATAAAATACGAAAATCATACACTATATAATAGAGCGTAGCCAACGCACGCTTGGCTACAGTAGTACTTGTAGCAGACATCCGTTAGTCTCCGACGAGAGATCATGGAGTAACGCTCTTAAAAATGTCACAGCTGTCCTCTGAAGACTAGTTCTAGACGGCTAAATAGTTTTGGATATTCGCTATGATTAGTTTTTTTTTTTTTTCCTAAAAAAAAAATGGAGGGTTGAAGCTATTTAGAGTTTAGAGTTTGTGCCCCAAAGCGATTTGTTATACTCACAGTTTATTGTGTAATAGCATACATAAGTTTCACATGTAAGCAGGACTTAAATCCACTTAAACAATGCAATCATTTGATACTTTGTGGCTAGGTGTCAATGTATAAAAACTGCTGCTTAATCCTTATCATTCGGAAAACACCAGTGTGGGAAATATGTTTGCCTAAAATAGTTCAAGGGTAGTGCCAGAATAGCTTGGCGCCTCTAGGCGCCAAGCTATTCTGGCACTACCCTTGAACTAAAAGCCATTGGTCTACAGCCTTATGCGTAAGTTCTTTAATTTAGCATGCATATGGCAGTGTACAAATTTGAAGCTTTAGCATCAGTATGATATGGGTTAGGAAACTGAAAACACGTTCCTTTGTTTACAACGCGAATCCGGCTTGTGAAATCCTAGACTGAGTACAGGAATTATCGTAAGAGAGAAACCAGCGCGGATCTGTTAGTGTCAGAGAGTACAGGTCGCTCTTACCCATCAGCCCTTGATCCCGCTACTGATTTCCTGTCACGCATGCCATTTGTCCCACTTCCGGTCGTTAGACAAAGTTTGAGCAAGAGATAGATCTGGCCGGCCCTGGGAGTCCGGTCTCCATGCTTTCAGTCATTTTGCAAGAGGCATAGATTCTCATGAGCCCCTGCATAAGCAGGGGCTCATGAGAACTATACCGCTTGCTGACCGACACCTACCTCACCTTTTGACACGAAATATGTCACTAGGGTTTAAAACTATGACGGCTAAGAGTCCGTTTGAGCTCGCATCTTCCGTCATTTCACTGGTGGCTTGACATGACGTGTTGAGAGTTCAAACTGATCGTCCTCATATTGTACACGGACAAACTGTTCCGACGTTAACAGATTACTGTGCTGGTGATAACATTGAAACTAGACACATGTGAGACAGCTGAATGTGCTTTTCGACTGTTTTTCTAGTCACCAGCACACGTCCAATAAGTTTAACCCTTTGGCTGTCGGTAGCGTTTTCTTGTCGCGATGACTCCTACATGATAGGAATCATCGCGACAAAAAGCTGCTACCGACAGTCAAAGGTTTAACCCAGTCCCTGCCGCTGTACGTACTTTTTGTTTCATTCAACCGCCAAAATCCAAAACCGTCCAAAAGACATTGATAAAAATTGGTCTCATTAAGACGAATAGACCCTCATGAGTCCCCGCGACTGCGGGGGCTTTTGAGCATCTATGTCTCTTGCAGTTGGATCGTGTTCATTTTTTTCTGGGCAGTGAAAGGGTTAAGTGCACATGACCCTTTAACCCTACTTCACAGTTACTGACGATAACGCTCGGCGGCAAAGATGCGTTGTTACGTTCTCTTTTAGCCCATTGGTAGCACCAGTAACAATCAAGGGGTTAATTAGGACGATGTCGAAAGCGATCGTACTTTAAATTAAAGTGACATGTTTATTTTCACTGCGTAGCAGTTTTGCGTGACATGTTTAAAAAAATATATTTGGCTGTCTTCTGTTAAATTTGTTAAATTGTTAATGTATTTTCAAAATATTCGTTTTCTTGTGGCGAATTAGGCACGAGCGACATTTCGTTTCTTAATAATAATAATAATAATAATAATAATAATAATAATAATAATAATAATAATAATAATAATAATAATAATAATAATATGATAATGATAATAATAATATTAAAACTCGCTGCAGTGCAGGTTCTAAGCGCTGTACAAAGCAACCATCGCCACACGAACTGGCACGGTGTCATCATGCTGTTACTTTGAGCCGGTAAAGAGACTGGAATTGGGCGAAACAGAGTAATGCGACTGAAACAAATCTTTAATCTTAATGACAAACAAGTGTGTTTGCTGTTGACTTTTTTGTTTCTTTATTTCTTTAAATAGATTTATAACAGCAATGATAACCACACATTTGATGATGAACGGCCACAAATCGCGTTGATATATAAAAATAATACGAACAAAAGTGAAACGTGCGCCGGTGCACAAATTACAAGAATATGAACAATTGATGCATTCAGATTTTTTTTATTCTAGAAATTTAAGGCTCGTTCAGAGTCTCTGGCTTTTAATTCTAGGAATTGTTGGCTCGTTTAGGATCGTCCTAGCTAACAACTTGCTCGCGAAACCGATGGTCAGTTCTCACCGTGTCCGTACTGACACCTGTCTGTTCCTACTCAGACACTGTATTGCACCTGCCGTCGGTGATTTGGGATCAACCCCTCAGACAATCCTTCTGTCTGCAAGAGGCACAGATCCTCATGAGACCCTGCATTCGCAGGGGCTAATGAGGATATGTGCCTCTTGCTTATATTTTACGTCTGTGCTTACATGTCGGTAGAAGATTGTGCGGATGCTTGAGTCAGCTGATAAGTCTGAGGTTACTGCTGTAATGGCTAAGGATGGGACTGGCGTCAGCATTTTGCAGATTCCACTACCCCGCAGAACAGCTTGGGAATGAACACTATTTGTTTGTCAATTTCTTCTTTTGAAGCGACACACTGTGGTTCTTTTATTTTCTTATCCTTTTCTGAACATTTTTACTTTGGGGAAAACGACTAACTATTCATCGGCTTAAGCATTGCTCTCATTCATCATGGGATTTTTTAAAAATTTATTTATTTATTTATTTATTTATTCATTCATTCATTCATTTATTTATTCATGTTTTTTTTTTTTGTTTTTGTTTTTTTTTTTTTTTTTTTTGCTGTGGTGGTGGTTGTTGGGTTTGTGTGTGTGTGTGTGTGTGTGTGTAATAATAATATAATAATAATAATAATGAGTATTTATATAGCGCTTAATCTTACTCAAAAGCTCTAAGCGCTTTACAATCTGTACACAAAAATAAAAATACAATGACATATGCACATAACAAACAAAGCACAATGCCCGAACACACCACTTTTACAATAAACTAAACAACAATACATACATAATAATTTATATTCTAATTAACATTCAGTCTAAACAAGGAGGATTGCAGAACTACAACTAAGGCATCAAACACTGGCAGTTATTCTAAGTAAAGCTTGAAAAGGTGAGTTTTCAACGACCTCTTGAAGTCAGAGACAGACTCACTGTTTCTGACCTCAAGAGGAAGTGTATTCCATAACACTGGGGCTTGATAAACAAAAGTGCGCTGACCAAATGTTTTAGTTTGGACAGAAGGTACACACAACTTCCGTTTATCAGAAGAGGAGCGGAGCTCACGAGAGGGTGTATACACATGCAGCAAAGAGGACAAGTATTCTGGGCTGGTGCCTGAAAGGCAGTTAAAACAGATTGACATAACTTTGTATTGAATACGTGAGGACACAGGTAGCCAGTGAAGGGACTTCAAGATGGGTGTGACATGCTCAGTCTTACGGACTCTCACAACAAGCCGGGCTGCATTGTTCTGAATTTTTTGGAGGCGATCAATGAGATACTGAGGGCAGCCACAAAGCAAAGAGTTACAATAATCTAGCTTGGACAGCACAAATGCACAAACTAGTGTTTTAGTGGCTTCCACGGTCAGCAGGTGTCGAACTGAACTAATACGACGAAGTTCCAGATAAGCGGATCTACACACTGCACTGACATGCTGTGACATAGATAACTCGCTGTCAAGTGTAACACCCAGGTTTCTCACACTCGCAGAGAAGCCAATGTGTGTGTGTGTGTGTGTGTGTGTGTGTGTGTGTGTGTGTGTGTGTGTGTGTGTGTGTGTGTGTGTGTGTGTGTGTGTGTGTGTGTGTGTGTGTGTGTGTGTGTGTGTGTGTGTGTGTTTTGTTTTTTTTTTGTTTTTTTTTTGGGGGGGGTTGTTTTTTTTGTTTTTTTTTTTGCGGGGGGGCGGGGGGGGGGGGGGGTGTAGGGAGAGAGAGGAACTGATATAAATGTGAAAAATGATGACATATTTGCACTTGCAAATTGTGAATTTGTACAAGATCCTTCTTGTTACAAATTAGCTGGATGGTTTGTTATTCCGTGAAGCCGTATACTTAAGTCAATAGGCCAACTGGATTAATAAATACAAATTAAGAAAAAGACTAAAATAAAAAATAAAAAACTGCACCTGTTTGTATGACTTAACACTTTCAAAACGTGCCACTATTTGCAGCGTATCCTTATGAGGTACGTCTCGAATGGCTTCATTTGTTGAAGAGCCGGCCTTCATGTGTACAGCGTCCAGGCATGCGACTGTATGTGATATTTTTTTAAAAGTTGACCCTTGTTTTAAGAATGAAAAACAGTTGGGGCGGCGGTACTGAAGACACAACCCACAAAAGCGTTGGTCTGTGATTTTGGACCTTACGGCTGGAAGCTGTAAGGTCCAAAATCACAGCCCATCAAATATATTTGGTTTGCTGGGCCCCTTTACGACTTTTTAATTCGTTACGTCCAAACCTCAAAACTTCTGCGAGGTTTTCTAAGCTTTGAAACCGGCTGCCGGTTGGGGCCGGTTGCATGAGTGAGCTATGGTCCTGCGCCAGCCACTAAGTAAGGTGCTCCGCTAGCGGAGCACCTTGCTTAGTAGCTGGCGCAGGACTAAGCTCATTCATGCAGTTGACCCCTGGTCTTTCGTATGCGGCCCCTCCCCAAGCAGAAAGGAACCCAAAATCACACAGCAGCACGGACTGACAGGAATAGAGAAATGATCTGTGAAGATGTTACCCAGGACACAGGGGGGTACGTTGTCCTCGGACAGGCGACATGACGCTTGGTACGGACGCAATTCGTCATTGTCAGACTCTCTCGTTGCAGTTCAAGGATGTGATGTTTCGTCTGCAAAAAGCATAGATTCTCATGAGCCCCTGCAGTGCAGGTGCTCATGAGGATCTATGCCTCTTGCGTACTCATTACTACCGCTGTTCTATCCGGGCTTGCTTCTTCATCGTTATTCTTTCTCTTTACGATACAGTACCGGACACTTCCAACTGCAAGAGATGTAGAAGCACAGGAGCCCCTGAAAGAATATTATCATCCGTTTGATGAGCAAAGCTAGCAATATGTACGCAAGAGACCTTGATCCTCACTTTGATTATTGCTATCCATGTTCCCCACACACAACTTTTTTTTTTTTTTTTTTTTTTTTTTGGGTGGGGGGACTTTTTCAACGCAATGGTCAGCTTTTTTCATTAGCATACGATATAGATTCTCACGAGCCACAATTTGACCCAGAGGCTTATGAGAATCTACAAATTTGCCGAACTTATGTACATCTGATTTCGTCAGACAAGTTTTCGCCATACCTGTTCCAATTATAAGGGTCACAGATCACTGTACACTTGTGCACGGAGCTCATAGGAACCTATGACTGTGTTTTTTTCTCCATTGGTTCCTGAAGTGAAGGATGCCCTCTTCTATTGTCATTCCCTCTTTATCTGCATCAAGTTTAACCATTCGGGTGTCGGTAGTGGTTTTAGTCGCGATGATTCCTGCAGAAAACATCGCCACTAAAACCGTTATGGTTAACATATTCTACCCCAGGACCAAAATCCCCAAATTTTGAAGTTGCCCTCTGAAGGACTGTATTACAATACCACCCTGGAACTATCATGCTCGATCATGTCTTGCTGTGGTGTGTCGGGGCTGAATGAGTTAATAGTAAAATCTTTCCATCTGCTTGACGCATATGTCCTCATCAGCCCATGACGTCAATGAATCTTACAAGCGGTGTTTTAACCAATATTCATATAATGTGGGTTTGTTTGTTTGTTTGTTTTTTTTTTTTTTTTTTTTTTTTTTTTTTTTTTTTTTTTTTTTTTTGGGGGGGGGGGGGGGGGGGGGGTCGAAGCATGTTGTCTCTTTTTACACTCACAGCATTTCCCTGTATGAGGAGCCCCCGCCAAGAAAACAATTATTATCAACATTAGAAGCTCCCATCAAAGACCACAGGGGACACAAATATTATATGTTTTGATGTATGATGAGACAAAACACTCATTTCTCATTTATGTGATCTTTAAATTAGTTTAATCTTTGAATATTGAATCTCTTCACATTTATGCGTATCAGCAACGACTAACGACTAACATTGTAGTGATGGAACAATAGCAAGGTGGTGGTGGTGTAGGAGGGGGGAGGGTGGAGGGGGAGTTGGAGGGGGGGAGGGTTTGGACGGGGGGAGGGGGGGTGTTCTACACAGATGTCGACGTGACTTTTGGTGGGAGCAAACACGAAACAGAGATTGAGACTTGTTAGTAAGCAATCTCTTTCGCGACACTCTTAAACAAAAGTCATGATGGCTAGCTGCCTCAGTCTGAGGGTGCAGCAAAAGAGGCGGACAACAGTCTCTGTCAGCAGTTAGTGCAGATTGATAGTTTGCGTCAACTCAGCAGCTAAACAATTAGCCTCCATGCGCACACTGGTTGTCTCCCTCGATTCGCTACCGTGGTATGGAATCGAGAGAGACAACCCATGTGCATCATGTGTTAAGAGTCTTGACTCTGGGGATAGACCACCACAGTGAACAAAGGTCCTCGGGCCGACGACGGCCGCAGTTGGCCCGCGCACGTCTGTGCGGGGGCCAACTGCGGCCGTCGTCAGCCCGAAGACCTTGTGCGTTGGCTCACTTACAGCCGTGCAGTGGCCATGCTAAGGCCGATGTCTTTTGTGGGTGAAAACAAGCAATGCTAATGGCACCCTGCAAGGTTGTGGTGTTCGTGAAACTCTTCGCCTAGTGCGGACGAAATGAGGAGTCTTCACCTGAGACAATAAAATTAATTAGGCACATTTGGTTGTGCATGCTCTCCCTTCTTTTGAGGAGTTATGTCCCTTGTCAGTGCAGTCTTGGGATTTCCCAACGTACATGCATGGTGCATTTATTTTCAACTTCGAAAGAAGTATATCTACGGAGTTTCCTTGTTGGATCACTAAACATTCTGAAACTTATTTTTAATCTGTATCAGGGGTTCATGAAATCATACACCTAAATGTACTCTGGGACAACAGACATTTTAATTTGAAAACCAAAACCAATAATTTTTACCGATGGACATTTGTGTTCAATAGGAACAAACAAAAAGAAACAAAGTTTAAAATTGTCAGTTTTTCAGTGTGTTTTTCTTTATTCCGGAATTATGTGGGGTTTTTTGTTTGTTTGTTTGTTTTTTAACTCTTGTTGTGCGTTATTATGGAATAGGAAAATTAGTTTGTTTTAACACTCGTTATGCTTAAGCCGTTTCCATTGAATTATTTGGAATTGCATGCAATTTTTAAATGAGTAATTTGTCAACACTTAGTGTCTGTTATATGTCTCCTATAATCCCGGCGACACCATGACACTAATATCTTAATCAGCAACGTCGTTTCCTTTATCAGTCATGTAAGTTGCTGCATCCGCAGTAGTTGTACTATATTCACGCAAGTCATAGACGGGAATGGGGTTGAGGTAAGAGGGAGGCTATCTGTCACTAACTATCTATGTATAGATTGTCCGATTAAAAAAAACCGACCTGTTTTATTATGTTTTTTATTATTATTAATTAGCATAATGAAAAATATGTATTTCTTAACACTGAATGTTCATACAGTCTTGAACAGTAAGTTCCTACTTTGTTTTCCTATCGGAACATTTTTTCCGACAGGCACAAGAGAGCGAGCAACGTTAACATATCATTAATTGTGAGTGAGTGTATTCACTGAAGCCTATAACACAACAAGCCTCGATTTGACTAACTGTTGCCCAACGCGTCGCAAACATAAAAGAATGGACCGAACTCGAGATGTCAGACTTGCTTGCCACCGCCCAAAATAGAACTCAGTGGAGAGCACTGTCTGTTGCTGCTGCCTTTCAGTCCCCCCAACGCCCAGTTCGGGCAAGGGACTGATGATGATGATGATGATGATGCCCAACGCGTGACGGGAGCCCATCAGTCATTGTGATGTGGTCTCCTCGCTCCCTCGGCTCACCCGTGGGAACTTGACTGTGTCAGCACAGGTGAGAGAGAGAGAGAGAGAGAGAGAGAGAGAGAGAGAGAGAGAGAGAGAGAGAGAGAGAGAGAGAGAGAGAGAGAGAGAGAGAGAGAGAGAGAGATGAGATGAGAGAGAGAGAGAGAGAGAGAGAGAGAGAGAGAGAGAGAGAGAGAGAGAGAGAGAGAGAGAGAGAGAGAGAGAGACTGTTGGTTAGTTGGTTAGTTAGTCAGTTATTTTGGTTTAACGCGGATCACGCGACTAAGGTCATCTCATGGTGGAGAGGATAAAAATCAGGCAAGCCAGACTAAAAGAAAGGGTTTAAGACGAAATGTAAAAATATATTTAAAAAAATGTTCAGTGCAAGTGTAATTCGGGGGTGTGTGGGGGGTGGGTGGGGGGGTGAAGAGAGAGAGAGAGAGAGAGAGAGAGAGAGAGAGAGAGAGAGAGAGAGAGAGAGAGAGAGAGAGAGAGAGAGAGAGAGAGAGAGAGAGAGAGAGAGAGAGAGAGAGAGAGAGAGAGAGAGAGAGAGAGAGAGAGATTTGGTTAGTTGGTTAGTTAGTTAGTCAGTTATTTTGGTTTCAAGCCGATCACGCGACTAAGGTCATCTCATGGTGGGAAGGATAAAAATCAGGCAAGCCAGACTAAAAGAAAGGTTTTAAGACGAAATGTAAAAATATATTTTAAAAAATGTTCAGTGCAACGGTAATTCGGGGGGGGGGGGGGGGTGTGAAGAGAGAGAGAGAGAGAGAGAGAGAGAGAGAGAGAGAGAGAGAGAGAGAGAGAGAGAGAGAGAGAGAGAGAGAGAGAGAGAGAGAGAGAGAGAGAGATGACAATAACAATAACGATAACGACACTTTATTTTCCAAGGATAAATGATGTTTTACCCTTTCTTCAATCATGTCTTTGCTAAATCCAGTCGCAGGTTTACCGGCAGACTATATTTCACGCTTGCAGATGATTTAAAACATGCGGCGCGTCTCATCTTGAAGAAACGAAAGAGAGACCTCTACTGAAGCAGATGCACTGGCTGCCCGTACAGTTCCGCTGCCAGTACAAAATTGCAATTTTCGCCTATCGGCATTTCGACGGATCTCTCCCGCCGGACCTTTCTGCCAAGCTGTCTGTTTACCAGCCATAACGCACCCTCCGTTCCTCCAGTGAGAAACTTTTAAAAATCCCAAAGCTTAACATGAAAACTGTCGGGGAGCGTTCTTTCACCTTTTAGCCCCAAGTGTGTGGAACTCTCTGCCAATTGAAATACGGAACCTGCCCACATTGTCACAGTTCAAAGCTCACTTAAAGACTTTTATTTCTGTCAGGCATTTAACATTTAGCTCACCTTTAGCTAACTGTTGATTGACTGCCTTTTATTCTGATTCTAGAGGGAGGTGGATGTAAGGTGTTGGGAAGGGATGGAGTGGTTTAAAGTAGTGTACAAGTGTGTGTGTGTCTGAGAGAGAGGGTGTGTTGTTGTGCATGCGCAGTGAGTCCAGTGTTTTCCTGGAAAACAGCGCGATACAAGAACTATTTATTATTATTATTATTATTATTATTATTATTATTATTATTATTATTATTATTATTATTATTATTATTATTATTATTATTATTATTATTATTATTATTATTATTATTATTAAATAAACACATCAATGCAGTACACACGCTGGCCTGCGCTGCATGCGGGAGGAGAAGTGTTAGTGTCGCTCTACGGAGATAAACACATACTTATTATGTTTAAGTTCAGTAAGCCATTTAACAACACACATTCATTATCAAGGACTACATGCATTGCAACCACCAGGTAAAAGAAACCCACGAAATACAGAGAGAGAGAGAGAGAGAGAGAGAGAGAGAGAGAGAGAGAGAGAGAGAGAGAGAGAGAGAGAGAGAGAGAGAGAGAGAGAGAGAGAGAGAGAGAGAGAGAGATGATGATGATGAATCTTTATTTATTCAGGATAAAGCTATTAGGCAACTCAATGCCTGTCTTACAAGCTGTCCTGTAAACAAACAACATAACAGGAAAATAAACAGAGCATGCAAATAATAACAATAATAATAATAAGAAGAAGAAGAAGAAGAAAAGGAGGAAGCAAAACTACGGGAAAAAACCACAATAGGTGAATAATGAAAGGGAAAAAAATGGAATTGGAGAATTAGTAACTGCGACCAACACAAAAAGCAAGGGAAATAAATGATTGCATAGCATTAATATTATACTCAGCTAAGACAGTGTCAAAAAATCAGCAGCATCAAGAGAGAGAGAGAGAGAGAGAGAGAGAGAGAGAGAGAGAGAGAGAGAGAGAGAGAGAGAGAGAGAGAGAGAGAGAGAGAGAGAGAGGAGAGAGAGAGAGAGAGAGAGAGAGAGAGAGAGAAGGCTTATTTGTTTATTTATTTATTTATAGTCCTTTCTTATTTTAAATGAAAGCAGAAAATACATCATGAGTCCTTAATGTGTCTTTTCCTAGCTGACACCGATGACATCAGCGTAAATGACTGGTCTGATGGCAGTTAACCCCTTCACTGCCGAGAAAAAGTTGAACGCTATCTGACTGCAAGAGACATAGATCCTCATGAGCTCGCGCGAATGCGGGGGCTGAAAGGGATCTACGCCTCTTGCTGAGACCACGTTGTGTCCATGTTCTTTGGAAAACTGTGGCTTTTGGTCGTTTAGTGACAAAGATTTCAGAAACAAAATGTACGTCCGTTGGCAGGGAAGCGGTTAATTCATTCAGCTCCGACACGCAAAGGCAAGACATGGATCGAGCGTGATAGTTCAAGGGTTGTGCCAGAATAGCTTGGCGCCCATAGGCGCCAAGCTATTCCGGCACCACCCTTAACTATCACGCTCGATCTGTCTCCAGAAGTGTAATACAGACTTCAGAGGGCAACTTACAAATTTGAGAATTTCGGTGGTCGAGCAGTATGTGTTAAACCATGATTTTTAAGTTACTGTCGTGTAAGCGGGACACATCTGTCCCATGAAAGCAAAAGACACTAAGTCCCTTTTTGTGAAAAGCGAGATTGCCAACGTAATACAATGAAAACCTTGCTTAGTCACAGGGCATACATTACTATACTGGTTATCGTGGAATTATGACAGACAGCTACGCTGTGATTTACCAGGACCTTTCAGCGGACAGGCTATTAAACAAGCTCGTCTTTTTACGCTGGATTGCGAGTCCAGCTACCGGGGCCGGGACGGGGGACTCGAACCCAAGACCCGGCGAATCCCTTCGCTCTCTTTCGCTTAACCGCCTGAGCTATTTCTGACTCTTGTTGCGCCAAAGAGAAATGGAAGGGTTGAAATGTAATGTGAACGTGCACGTCACTGTCAAACCATGTCGATGATTGGTCAAAATTAGCCATGAAATTAAAATTTAACAACATTGAAACTGACTTTTGAAAAAAAGTTGACCTGTTTAAGCCCTGACGCACTACAGCAGGAAATGGATCGACCATGATAATTCAAGGGTAGTGCCAGTTTGTCTCTCAAGTATGTATTGTTCCGTCACCGGTCAAAGACCAAAGAGACTGCATTATACAAGTATGTTTAGCCCATAAAGTCCAACCGTTAAGCAATGTACAACCAACCAATCATTTAGCTCAACGCCCTAGAGCAGGAGAGGGATCTTACTTACTTACTTACGCCTGTCACCCCTCCCAGAGTATAGGCCGTCGACGAGAGACCTCCAGCGACTCCTGTCCTGTGCTTCTCCTTCGATTTTACTCCAGGTGGTTCCCAGTCTCTTGATGTCTGCTTGGAGGTCTCGACGCCAGGTGTGTCTCGGCCTGCATCTTTTCCTCTTTCCCTGGGGGTTCCATGACAATGCCTGCCTCGTGATACTGGAAGCTGGCTTTCTCAGACTGTGACCAATCCATCCCCATCTTCTTAGCCCAATTTCATTCTCTGCTGTTATCTGCTCTGTTCTCTCCCAGAGTCTGATGTTGCTGATCTTCTCTGGCCAGTGGATTTTCAAAATTCTTCTAAGGCAACTGTTTTTGAAGATCTGTACTCTGTTGACTGTGGTTTTTGTCAATCTCCAAGTCTCTGCTCTATATAGGAGAACTGCTTTTACGTTGGAGTTGAAAATCCGGACTTTGGTGTGTTGTGACAGCTCTCTGGAACCTTTTTTCATCTGGAGAAAGGCTGCTCTGGCTTTACCGATTCGTGCTCTGAGATTTGCATCAGTGCCGCCTTTTTTGTCTATGATGCTCCCGAGATAGGTGAAGGACTCCACCTCCTCCAACAGGGTGCCAGCAAGCAAGACTGGTTCTTCCCTGGTTGCGTTCAGCCTCATTGTCTTTGTTTTCTGTTTGTGGATGGTGAGGTCCACTTGGGACGAGATGTCAGCAAGCCTCGTGGTCTTGTCCTGCATTTGTTGATGAGTGTGGGACAGTAAAGCCAAGTCGTCTGCAAAATCGAGGTCGTCAAGCTGTGTCCACAGTGTCCACTGTATTCCACTTCGTCTGTGCTCTGTGGTCCTCCTCATGACCCAGTCTATGGCCAGTAGGAAGAGGAACGGAGACAGCAAACACCCCTGCCTGACACCGGTTCTGACCTGGAGCTCCCTGGTGAACTGCCCTTCATGGATCACGCGACATGTCATGCCATCGTAGCTGCTCTTGATCAGGCGGACGAGCTTTGTGGGTACACCGTAGTGTCGTAGGAGTTTCCACAGAGTCTCTCGGTCCACGCTGTCAAATGCTTTCTCGTAATCCACAAAGTTGACGTACAGCGGGGAGCTCCACTCCAGAGACTGTTCCACGATGATGCGGAGAGTGGCGATCTGGTCTGTACATGATCGTTTTTTCCTGAACCCTGCTTGCTGGTCTCTCAGCTGGGGGTCAACGGAGCTCTTCATTCTCTCCAGGATGATCCTGTTGAAGACATTTCCTGGTACTGACAGCAAGGTGATTCCTCTGTAGTTGGAATACTTGCTGAGGTCGCCTTTCTTGGGAAGCTTGATTAGGTACCCCTCCTTCCAGTCAGCCGGCATCACCTCCTCTTCCCAGATCTTTCCAAACAGTGGTACAGCATCTCTACTGTTGTCTCTAGATCTGCTTTCAGAGACTCCGCTGGGATGCCATATGGCCCTGCTGCTTTGCCGTTATGATAAATTCAAGGGTAGTGCCAGATCAGCTTGGCGCCTGATGGCGCCAAGCTGATCTGGCAATACCCTTGGATTATCATGGCCGATCCATCTCCTGCAACAGATACCATATTCGTTAAGTGACGCCTCCAAAATGTGGTCTGGCGGTTAAATGGGTTAAAAAGCGAATACGCTACTGCGTGCCATCCGTTTGGCACAGGGATCCTTGTTCTATTCACTGCCTCCGTTTCTTTTCAAAGGCACCAGAAAACGTTATTAGCAGACCCCCTGCTACCTGCGAAATGAAACGGCGAAAAAGTCTAAGAAAATATTCGTAACTCAGTGAAACCTGTTAATAGACGCAGCGGAAGCCGGTAACAAGTAGTCGTTCAAATTTAGCCGATTAAAACCAATTACAAAATGTGTTAAATAGACGTCAAAAAGACGGCCACCATAACGCGTCACCAGTTTGACACAGATACACCGGTACAATTCACTCCATCGTCACTCAAAGGCAGCCCAAAATCTCATTAGCCAAAACCACCGTTTCCACTCTCACACAGTATAGACCCTCGTGGCTGACTGTCGCGGGGGCTAGTTCTTAATGACTTGTATGAATAGTCATGCTAACCTCTCTCTTTCTTTGACTGAGAAGAAAAGAGAGTTTTGAGCGAACAATGAAACTAGAAACCCCATTAGCTATAGCAACACAGACCAAAGCCACAGCTTCGTCAAACTCAACACTACGAAGTCAAAGGCATTGAACCTGACACTTTCCTCTTTGTGGGAAGCTGGGATAGAAAGTAAACGGACCCAATCATTATTAGGAAAAGGCAAAGATTCTCACGAGCCCCTGCGAACGAAGGGGCTCATGAGAATCTGTACTTTTTGCAGACGGAAGGAACTGGACTAAGGGCTGATGAACACAGACCTCTTTCAGCAAGACGCCGTGAAAGAGAGAGGGGAAAAAAAAAGCGCAGAGCATCAATCACTAGACAAACAACCTCTCAGTCGCGGCTTGCCCAGGCAAATAATGGCTCAATCCCCGGCGACACTTAGTAAAGCCGGCTGGAAATTTCCGGGAGGAGCCCGCCTGATCTTAATTACCTTAATAAATTACCCGAAAACAGGAGATTTGCGACGTCGCCCTTCTCCGAGGAGTTTGGGTGAAGACCTCGCGGACAGGTCCAGGAGCGATGATACGCATCGCGGGCGCCATTTGTCTTGAACGCTGCCTGGGGTTCTGATGGGGGTCGCATCAAATGGGATGTGCAGTTCTTGAGTTCTATCGAGTTAATCAATCCTTCATTTATCCCCTCGGCGGCATTCTCTTCTTGAGAAATGTTGATGTGAATAAAGTCAGCTGAAGTCGCATGGATCTTCATGAGCCCGGCCTCCAGCCTGCGGGGTTTTGAGGATCTATGCTATTTGCAGATGGATCCGGATGGATTGTGTTCGATCTAATGGAATGAAATAATGAGCTTTGGACAGGCTAAGGCGTCGGTAGCTTTCAAATGCAAAGATTTACTTTCATGATTGATTTCCTGGGGATATTGTGTGTTCCGACGGGCATTCACTTTGACACGGAGTCATAAGGTCTAAACCCACAAATGTCACATTTGCGATTGAAGACAAGTTACCAGTTTAGAAGGCAGATCGACCATGTTAGTTCAAAGGTGGTCCCGGATTAGCTTGGCGAGGCGCCAGATTGTTCAACATTGAACATCATTGAGGCGCCAAACCTTTAATTGCTAAAGCTGACCTGTCCCTTGAAGTGTAATGGGACGACTGGAAATAACTGGAAAATTTTGTAATTTCAGCCTGTTAACCCTTTGTTTGTCGATAGCGGGTTTAGTTGCGATGATTCCGACAGGAATTATCCCGACTAAACCCGCTACGACGACCAAAAGGTTAAACTTTATTGCTGTGTACAAGCTAACGAGTGATCTGTACTGAAATAATTTGCAACACAAGGAACACTGTTGCCCTGTGTGTGAGTGTGTGTGTGTTTGTGTGTGTGTGTGTGTGTGTGTGTGTGTGTGTGTGTGTGTGTGTGTGTGTGTGTGTGTGTGTGTGTGTGTGTGTGTGTGTGTGCGGTGTGTGCGGTGTGTGTGTGTGCGGTGTGTGTGTGTGTGTGTGTGTGTGTGTGTGTGCGCGCGCGCGCGCGCGTGTGTGTGTGTGTGTGTGTGTGTGTGTGTGTGTGTGTGTGTGTGTGTGTGTGTGTGTGTGTGTGTGTGTGTGTGTGTGTGTGTGTGTTAACAGTAACTTCGCGCGTTTGGGCCTGATTACGGCTTGACCTGGCTCGGAGCAAGTGTAATGGTGCAATTTCCTAGTGTCGTTTGGAGAGCGATCTACCCGGGTTTACGTGGTGTTCCATCACCCTCTATCCCCGCTAATCACTGCCGGGAACCTTGTCTACACGCTGGAATCTCGGTTGGCTGGCCGCGGGGCTTTCTCTTCGTGGCAATCACCTTCTTAAGTCACTACACTGTCGAGGAAAATTGAACACAACCCGACCTCAAGAGGTATAGTTCCTCATGAGCCCCGCGCAGTTGCGGGGGGTGGGGGGGGGGGGGCGGGGAGACGGGAGGGAGGGGGGGAGGGAGGATGGGGGAGCTGATGAGTATCTATGCCTCTTGCCGAAACCACTTTGTTTCCGTGTTCCTTTTGACGAATGGGGCTCTTTGACGTTGAATTCACAATATCCATACGAGGCGGGAGTGGGGGGGGGGGGGGGGGGGGGGGGGGAATGGGGCGTGGGGCGTCCGCTAGCATTGAAAGGGTTAATCCCTACACACGCCACTTGCTGACATGAACTCAGAAAACCCCTTCACTGTCAAGGGACTCAAATATGCCTGTGAAACCATGTTTTTAATAATAATAGTAATAATAATAATAATAATAATAATAAAATAATAATAATAATACATGTGATCATAATAATAAACAAACACGCCAACCCACCCACCTCTCACAAATAATAAATAAATAAATAAATAAAATAAAATAAAATAAAATAAAATAAAATAAAATAAAATAAAATGAAAAAAAAAACATAATAATAAATAAATATTAACACAACGCAGGGAAAAAAGCCATTGAACTGTGATCGGTTTTCTCATCCAAGGAGAGAGATTTTAGAGGAGGAAAACTCTGTCTGACCAATTTGTACTGTGAAAAAAACAACAACAAACAACAACAACAACTATGAAAAGTAACGATAACGGAGGAGATACAAGTTTGCGAATGTACCGCAAGTGAGTGCAAATAGTTCAATAAATTTTACATTGAACCCATTGGTATTCGGTAGCGGTTTTTGTCGCTACCGACAGCCAAAGGTTAGTTGCATGACAACACTGGCTAAAGAGGGCTGGTAAAGCCGACGTATTGCTACTATGACGTGACAGGTTGTTTTCATCATAATTCAAGAATATACGGTTTTTACAGGCATCATCCCAGCCGTGCACGGGCCCACTGCGGCCGTCGTGGGCGCGAAGACGTTTTGCTGCTGGGGAATTTGACTTCCTCACTTCAAATCTATTTACATTATGGGATGGTTTGAGTGACTTTAATTATGACTGATCTCGCCTTGCCTTCTAAGGTTACGTAGTAATCATTTTCGCTTTAAGCGCAAAATGTAGTTGCCGGATCGTCAGTGATTGTTCAAGGGTAGTCTCTGATTAGCTTGGCCCCTGGTCCATACAGGCACCAAGCCAACTTGCCACTGCCCTTGAGATATCTGCGTCGATTCATCTCCATCGACTTGTAGATTTAACTGTACTATGTGAATAATTTTAACTCGGGAGATGAAAGGACCACAACCTTTAAAATCGGTTAACGATGTGTTTATTGGAAAGACCAGGAGCACAAAAAAAAAAAAATCTCTTTATTTTGATAAGGTTAAAATACTGTTGCGTACTAGTTCGAGTAAAGTGCAAATTTTTCTTAAGCATTTGATACGTTTTTTTTGGTTTTTAATTTGAATTGCTATTATTTTTTACATTTATGTCTTATGTATTTTTATTTTTTATATTAGGGGGAAAGAACACAAGATAGAAAGGCGTGTGATAGCTTGTTAGCTTGCTAGCTTCCTTGGCTGTTTGTGGGCGAACAGCAATCCTCTGACTTTTCCAACAAGGTGGTTTGCATTGCTTAACAAATATACTGAGGCTAAAAGCTTCAAATCTGTACACTACCATATTCAAGCTACAGTATAAAAAATCCAGACCAAAAAGGTGACTGCCAAACGTGTAATATGCAAAGAAGTACCCAACGGAGAAAGAAACACGCTTAGAAAAGACGGGTACAACACAATTTATTAATATTTCGGATAAATACCCTTTGTCAAAATAGACAAACAAACAAACAGAGAGATTAGCCGCTACTTATCTTCATTGGCAGAAGGAATGTGGCAACTCAGTAAATTGTGTTGTACCCGTCTTTTCTAAGCGTGTTTCTTTCTCCGTTGGGTACTTCTAAGCTACAGTATAGCACTTCAGATAAGGATACAGACCAATGACATTTTTAGTCAAACTTATTTCACACACTGGTGTATTCCGAATGTTAAGAGTTTACTAAATCCTTCCCTGCCAACGGACGAACATTTTGCGTCTGAAATCTGCGTTTACTGAACGACCAAAAGCCACAACTGTCCAAAGAACATGAACACAAAGTGGTCTCAGCAAGAGGCATGTGGCGCAGTGGTTAAGGCGCCTGCCACCAATGCTAAAGGTGTGAGGTTCGATTACAGGTTCCGACGTCGGACTTTTCTCCTCTGGTAAGTGTCACCGTTAATTTGGGCGGATCGTCGGGGGTTCTTTCTCCGGGTACTCCGGCTCTTCCTCCCCCCTCCCCTATGGTACCGGTTTCAGGCCACTTTATAAAATTTTAAATACAAGCGATCAAAATTTCCGAAACCTCAGTAGCTGAGCTGACCCTTAGCACAACGTGAATGTCCTGTATTTGTCTTGTACTGTGTTTGTCTTCAGTGTGTATGTGTGTGTGTGTGTGTGTGTGTGTGTGTGTGTGTGTGTCACGTGAGCGTGCGTGTTGGGTTCAGTTCGCGGCGCTTTGAGCCGATTCGCAGAATTAGGTAAAGCGCTTATATAATAACCGGTATTGTTATTATTATTATCCTCATGAGCCCTCGCAGTCGCGGGGTGTTCACGAGGATCTATACCTCTTTGCAGTTAGATAGCGTTCAATTTTCCCCGGCAGTGAAGAGGCTAATTCATTCTACCCCAACACCACAAATGTTGCCGTTGTCCTCTGAAGACTGCTTTGCATTGCAGGACACAGATCGACCATGATAGTTCAAGGGTGATGCCAGAATAGCTTGGCGCCCATAGGCGCCAAGCTATTCTGGCATCACCCTTGAACTATCATGCTCGATCCATATCTTGCTGTGGTATGGCTGGGGTAGAATGAGTTAACCGCTGTTCGCATTGTTTAACAAAAAAATTTTGCAAACTCAAATTCCTATATGTTCATAATGATTTATTGATTTGTTGATTTTCTTCTTGGTTTTTTTTTTTTTTTCTTTCTCTCACAGTGAGTCTTCGTCCCTGTAGCACACCACTTAGCCGCTTTCAGCAGCCTGTGTTTCAACGCAGACCACCCTCATAAAGTCCTTCCTGGCAGCAGACTGTGCGTCAGTCATAAGAATCTATGCACATTCGTTAAAACATTCTGCCCCAGGACTGAAATCCCCAAATTTTGAAGTTGCCCTCTGAAGGACTGTAATGCAATTCTAGAGACAGATCGAGCATGATAGCTCAAGGGTGGTGCCAGAATAGCATGGCGCCTATGGGCTGTCGGGGCTGAATGAGTTAAAAGAATTGATAACGGGATGCAGTCAAACCGTACTTCTACCGCTCCTCTATCCAGTCTTACATCGTTGCCAGGCAGTCGCCGCACTGTTCATCCAAAATTCCCCCAGCAAGTCGAGGATGCAAGCAGATGCAAAAAGTGTTTCAGCCAGAGACACAGATTCTGTCGACCACCAGCGGCAACTGACAGGGGCTCATGAGAAGCTGTTCCTCTTGCAGTTAGAACAGGATGACTGAAGGTCAAAGAGGAGACAATTATCTTGCAAGACCGACTGCTCTAATCACCACAACTTTCATCTGCAATCACCATTTTGGGAATGACTGGCTGGACTGGACAAGGCCAACAGCGGTCTCCCTCCAGTCGCGAGAGGGCACGGATCTTCAAACACCCCTGCCCAAGGCCCGGGACCCGCGAAGATATATGTCTTTTGTAGGGTAAAAGTCTCTGGCATTCGCGTCATTGCTCCTCAGGCCGAGGAAGCGATCTTAATTTAAACCGTGCGGGCGGCCATTGGGAGGAAGGTAGCAGCGTCTAGACGGGGCGTGATGAAGAACTGACAATGAAGACATTCCAGATACAGGTTACAATATGTTGGCTGGTCTGTAATTTTGGACCGTACAAACTACGACCGTAAGGTCCAAAATAACAGACCAGCGCACTTGTACATACCTCTTCGTTCGAGAACAGCGTTCCTCTTCTGAAGTAGAGAGTCCATTTTTTGCTGAAATATATATTTCATTGTACAACAATGCCAATCTTGCTCTTCACCAAAAAATGAACTGTCTTTCTTCTTGTCTCCCAGGACAGAATGCAGCTCACACATAAAGTGATAAAGGATAGCTGAAGATTGCGTATGATTAACTTAGATGTCCATGATAACCCGGTACTACCCTTAAGCTCGCATGGTTATCCATCTCCTGCACAGCTGGCCTGGAAAGTGAAAAATTTATATCCATGGCCACACTATGCAGCGATGATGGTCAGAGGCAATATTGCAACAGCAAAAAGTGTCGATATTCACTGAAATTCAAAATAAATAAATAAATAAATAAATTCATACATACATAGTTACATATTTTGGTTGTTTGGTTGGTTTGGCTGGTTGGTTGGTTGTCTGGTTGGTTGGGTTGATGAGATGGGTTGGGTTGGCTGGGTTGGGCGTGTTGGGTTGGGTTGGGCTGGTTGGTACTGAGTTTGGTTGGATGGCTGGTTGCTTGGTTCGCTGGATTGTTGGGTGGTTGGGTGATATTTAGCAAGTTAGTTTCTGGTTACGATCGCTTGTTTGTATATTTCTTAGCCTCGTTGCTTTGCTTGTTCACCTTAACTCATTCGAGACGTGCCGCCTTCGGATACGCGGTTTATGCCGCTTATCCGGAGGTGGCACGTCTCGAATGAGTTAATACTGATCTCCTTGCTTGCTTTCCTAACGCTTTTTTTTTTTCCGGCGGTTTTCACTGCGGTTTTATTATGCTGAACCAAAACTCTCACTATTGATTTAACACTTTCGTAAGTTACAGCTAAGAATACCGATATCTACCGACTTCACTCTGGAGCAAGATAGCGCGATATCGCACGCCGGCCGCCGACAACAAAGAGACAACGGTATCTCAGGTAATTGCTCAGCACGGGTCTTCACTGGAATTGATTCGGAGAGGTGTGGGGCAATTTCTTTGATCCTCATCCCACCCACCAGATTTTGCGAGATTCTTCAAGACGCAGACAGTCTTTAATCAGCTCAAAATTTCTAGACGCCCGGCAAGATGCACAGATTCTCATGAGCCCCTGCATTTGCAGGGGCTCGTGAGAATCTATGCGTCTTGCTGGCAAAACTCCGGGCTCATTTACGTATTCAGACGGAGAAAGTCACGTGGGATAAGTTTGCGATTTGCATTGGCCAGAATTAGATTCCGGCAGACGGGTTCGGGTTTTATGTTGCTCTTGTAACACGTCTCACAATTAATTCCAGGTATGCCGAGAAAAAAGTCAAAGATACGAGATATTTAACTCATTCAGCCCGACGGCCGTATTCCCCAAATTTTGGAGGCGTCATCTAATGACTATGCACCAGTTTCAGGAGATGGATCGACCATGATAATTCAAGGGCACTACCCTTGCATTATCATGGTCGACCCATCCCCTGCTGTAGTGCGTCAGGGCTGATTGGGTTAAAGAAAAGTTAAATGTCTTTTTTTCTGTATTGAGGTAATATTTATTTATTTATTTATTTATTTGTTATTTGTTTGTTTGTTTGTTTATCAGTTTGATTTTTTAGTGTTTATTTATTTATGTATTTATTAATTTATTTATTTGTTTCTCAGTTTCTTTCTTTTTCTAGTTTTGTAATTTGTTTTTTTGTTTGTTCTTTGTTTGTTTACTAATTAATTAATTTATCTATTTATTCATTTATTAGTTAGTTAGTTGATCAGTTAGTTAGTTCGTTCGTTCGATCGATCGTTCGTTCGTTTCTATATTTGTTAATTCGTTAGTTCGTTAATCAGTTAGCCGATGAAAACAGATACAATGTTCTTAATGAGTAGTTTGTTTCTGAAATACGATTTTCTCACACGGGACAATGTATATGAACAATTTCCTAACAAATGTCGCGAAAAATTTGTTTTGTCCTCATTTCTGGTCTGTGATTTTGCTCCACACGTCTAAGTCAGCAAAGTTCCTAGGTCCTATGTCGGTCGGCTGTGCGCGGGCCCACTGCGGCCGACATCGGCCAGATGGTCTTTTGCTTACTGTGAAGCTCCAAAAACGACAAATCAGTGCATATTTCTTTTTTTTTTTTTTCATGAAGTGCATGCGAGTAAGACTAGGAGCAAATTAGACTGTACTCGAAACACCTGTATAAAAATCGTCCACTCGATCATATTTTAAGAACTAGTTCAAAGAGCTGTGAATTTCAATGAGGGCAACGGGTTACAGATTCTTTTCATCTGAAAGACACGAAAATTGATGTAATGACAAGTTCCTACTCACAAGGGAGAAACACGTTTCATCTGAATGCGTGTAAATTGAGCAATCAGCTACTGTGTATAGCAATTAAACAACACTGAAGAGTCTCTCGAATGATACTTCTTTGAAGACAAATAAAAATCGAAATATTGAGAAAATAATTTGGACCAGGAGATGGAACTAGCAATGACTGTGAGCACGTCTAGCTAGTCCCAATATTATCGCTTTATTGTTATGCTTCAGAACTTGCTTTTAATGAATGTCACTTAAATGAACATTACACGACCCATTTTTCACATTCACAAGCTCCCGGACAATTCTACATTTGTGCCACTGAGTCAACGCGGCAGCCCGATGACGACAGACACCGGGTAGCGAGGGGAGTTAACACCTCTGAAAATCTTGCGTCGTCTGCCTTATCTGCGCACCAGCATCTGGGGGGTACCTTCTCTCATCTTCCCCCATCTGCCACGTGCCCGCATCAAAACCATTCCTTACCCCACCCATCGCCCATACCCCGCCTCACACAGCCCAATACACGCCTCTACCCTCCCACACAGCGGTCGCTCTTCGGAGGCTGTGGCTGGATCAAAGGCGCACTCAAAAGTCCTGTCCGACTCAATTTCGACAATCAAAAGGTGTGAAGCAAGGGGGAGGACATTCGGCCTCTGAAAGCGATTCTCTCCCTTTGGGTTACGGCCGGGTAATATGAACGGAGCTAAACCTCTCTCTTCCACTAAGATACATTAGAAATTGTGACCAGCAAGAGGCATGGATCCTCATGAGCCCCAGCAAACTGCGGAGGCTCATGAGGATCCATGCCTCTTGCAGATGGGCAGCGGATCCACAGTAATTACCAAATAATGGATACTGGAAAGATTGACTGAGATCTCTGCAGCTTAGATTGAGCGATGACAAAAGCAATCCAGATGGCAGCGAACGCTATCCAGGGATTGTGCAGTTTGGGAACAATTAATTTTACTGATAAATCTCTCTCGATCAGAAGAGTTCTAACAGTTCTCAGACAACACGAGGAGTGCATGCGTTATCGGGTTTCAGTTTTAAAGGCTCATAGCTGGGAGAACTGTCGGATAGGCGAGAGCTTTGAGGCCCAAATTAAGTTTTTATTCAGGTCAATAATTACTGATTTGATACAATAATTCTCAGCTAGTAGATCTTTTGTCTGATTTATTTCTCTTTGATGGATATATGATGATGGTAGATGACAACTGATTCATGTCATTGTAAAATCAGCACACTTTTGTGTGTGTGTGTGTGTGTGTGTGTGTGTGTGTGTGTGTGTGTGTGTGTGTGTGTGTGTGTGTGTGTGTGTGTGTGTGTGTGTGTGTGTGTAGGGCGGGGGGTGGGGAGGGGGGAGCTTGGGGGGGGGGGGGAGGTTCTGGGATAAACACTATAAGTAGTCTGCGGTGTATCACTAAATCATGTGCTATGGCCATCTGACGATGACAGTAGAGAGGAAAACACGATGTTAAATGTCTCTAATTGCTTGATTTTTTTTTAACTCATTCAGCCCTGACACACCATAGCAAGACATGGATCGAGCATGATAGTTCAAGAGTGGTGCCAGAATAGCTTGGCGCCCATAAGCGCCAAGTTATCCTAGCACCACCCTTAAACTATCATGCTCGATCTGTCTCTAGAATTGTAATACAGTCCTTCAGTGGGCAACTTAAAAAAAATAGGTCAGAATGTGTTAAAGCTGGTAGTTATGCGTTGTTTAAGTTGTTGCATTTGTTGGAAATGTCACAATTCCCTATACTTACGTAAGAAAGTCAAAACACGCGCCTGACAAAGTCCGCAGGTGAACGTCGACGCCACACGACTGTGCACAAGCCAACAGACGTTAACTCTTTGGCTGTCGGTACCGGTTTTTATCGCGATGATTCCTACAGGAACCATCGCGACAAAAACCGCTACCGACAGCCAAAGCGTTGCCTCAGCATTCGGACCTGGGTCGAATTGTACGTAATGTTCAATAGCCACTATCTGCCCGTCATACTCTTAGCTGATTTGTTTTGTGTCATTTTTAGACCCACGCAAAATATCTCCCTGCAGTGCAGATGGGCAGTTAGCTGGCAGTTCTTGGCTTTTAAGAGTTTCCTACACCTGACGGAGGTTTTGATTAGCGAGACCCTTATTTGGAGTCCATGCCAGAATTTGACCTGGTAGGATGTGTAAGAAATTATTTTTGTTTCTGACATTATTTTTGCCGATTCCATATGATCTAAGTTACCTTCTTATTTTTATTTATTTATTTATTTATTTATTTATTTATTTTACACCCGGTCAAGCTAGTTTACAATCGGTTGTAGACAAAGAAAACAAGAAGCATCCATCATCCTTCTATCGAACTGCGGTCAGCCTCTGCAGTAGACGGTCATCATGACCTTCACCATTTAAAACTTGCGTAATTAAGGTCACGTGGCGCGCATGTGCAACGTGCACGCGCAGTGGCGCACGCGCCTTACCGCGTTGACGATTAGAGATTTCGTGTCCTCTTCAAAAGCATTTTTTCCATTTGAAAGAGGCAGAGATTCTCACGAGCCTTTGCAGGCTGCAGGATAAAAGCCTCTTGCTTAGAAAACAAAGTCATATCAATCATATAAAGTATAACTTTTATCCTCAAATAGCCGGCTAATCACATCTACATATGTATTACTCGAGAAAGTAACATTTATGAGGTTAACTCATTCAGTCCGACGGCCATATTTCCCAAATTTTGGAGGCGTCATCTAATGACTATGCACCTGTTGCAGGAGATGGATCGACCATGATAATTCAAGGGCAGTGCCAGATTAGCTTGGCGCCGAACGGCGCCAAGCTAATCTGGCACTACCCTTGAATTATCATGTTCTACCCATCTCCTACTGTAGTGCGTCAGGGCTGAATAGGTTAAAGTTTACTTTTACATGGGCGATGTCCAGATAACAAGAGAAAGTCATCTCGGGCGTAGTTTAGGGTTAACCCATTACATCCTAAGGCTTTTTTTTAATTGCTTGTTGTCCTATCCTCGCGCTGGGACCATATGGCGTTGAGGCGCGTACCCTGGGTGGTGGATAGGGGGTCAATCGCGAGATGGGTGCACCGAATGAAATAAGGTGCCGTGAACCAACATGGTCTAAGGGAAGAAGACCCCGACAGAAAACCCCTGGTCCTCCTAGTAAGGGGGTTGGGCGTGGGGGTAGCTTCCCCACCCTGCAAATAAAGAAATAGCTACAAAAACGCCGACGAATGGACAAACATTCTGCATTAGCAAGAAATTTAGAAGATCCCTTCAAGATGTTCGAGTGAGGAGGGGAGCAGATGTCGCCTCAGACCATCATCTGCTTATCTTAATAATAAAGCTCAAGTTAAAGAAAAGCAGCACAGGGACAACAAGAAGACAGCGCTATAATGTAGGCCTTCTGAGAGAGACTCGAGTGAGAGAAGAGTTCAAAATGGTGCTGTCCCACCGGTTTTAAGCGCTACAGGAGCTAGTAAATAAAGAGGAGGCGGTCACCACAGAGCAGCAGTGAAAGGCAGTTAGAGAAGCACTGAACTCAACCTGCAAAGACAGTGTGGGGTTCAAGAAACACCATCACAAGGACTGGCTGTCGGCACAGACCTTGAAGAAGATAGAAGGGAGGAAGCAGAAGAAAGCAGTTGTTAACAACAGTCGCACGAGAGCAGCCAAAGCAAGGGCACATGAGGAATACTCGGAAGCCAAACGCGAGGTGAAGAGGAGTATCAGGGCAGACAAGAGAGCCTACACAGACGGCCTAGCAGCAGAGGCAGAAAAGGCAGCAGGCAGCGGCAACATGAAACAGCTCTACGACATTACCAGAAGATTGTCTGGCAAGTATGGCCATACAGAAAGACCAGTAAAAGACAAAGAAGGCAAGCCTATTGCAGACAAAGCAGACCAACTCTAAAGATGGGCCGAGTATTTTGAAGAGTTACTGAACAGACCCACCCCACCCGACCCCCCCAGACATCCAGCCAGCAGAGACTGACCTACCCATCAGCTGTGACAGACCCAGCCGGGAAGAGATCAGAAGAGCAGTGGCATTTTTGAAGAACGGCAAAGCAGCAGGGTCAGATGGCATCCCAGCGGAGGCTCTGAAAGCAGACCTAGAAACAACAGTAGAGATGCTGTACCCACTGTTTGGAAAGATCTGGGAAGAGGAGGTGATGCCGGCTGACTGGAAGGAGGGGTACCTAATCAAGCTTCCCAAGAAAGGCGACCTCAGCAAGTGTTCCAACTACAGAGGAATCACCTTGCTGTCAGTACCAGGAAAGGTCTTCAACAGGATCATCCCGGAGAGAATGAAGAGCTCCGTCGCCCCCTAGCTGAGAGACCAGCAAGCAGGATTCAGGAAAAATCGATCATGTACAGACCAGATTGCCACTCTCCGCATTATCGTGGAGCAGTCTCTCGAGTGGAGCTCCCCGCTGTACGTTGACTTTGTGGATTACGAGAAAGCATTTGACAGCGTGGACCGAGAGACTTTGTGGAAACTCCTACGACACTACGGTGTCCCCACAAATTTCGTCTGCCTTATCAAGAGCAGCTACGATCTATGCCTTTTGGAGATACTTGTAGTGTTGCTCATGCTTAACTTGCGCACTAGTTATCCGCCGATACTTCTCTGTTGTTCGTTGTTTGGGAGTCGTTTGCCCTTTACCTAGCCTCACTACTGATTATTTATGCAGGAGGCATTTTTTTTATTTTTTATTTTTTACTTTTATTTATTTATTTATTTATTTATTTATTTGTTTATTATTTATTTTAAAATTTATTTATCTATTTAGGATCAATTTTGTTTTCAAAGAACACAATTGTAAATATTTTTATTTATTTATTTATTTATTTATTTATTTAGGGTCCACACCAAAGACCGGAAAACACATATGTTTACAGAATATGCCCACTTTACTGTTACACTCTTTGTTATGGGCATGACTTTGTCTGTGACCTGCAGTGACCACGAAAGTGTCTCGATGTCCAACGCTCTGTCTCCTCACTGATCGTTGAGTCGCCTCCAAGTCGTGAGATTTCACGGGACATGGGCTGGCATTGACACATGGGCTTGGCCAAACGGGACGCGTTGCTATCATAACATTCATTGCAGAGTCAGGCAACTTTCGACTGACCAACTTAATTCTGTGAGTTGTGTAGCTAAGCTTTATTTAAGACCAATGTTATTTGTTTAAGGTCAACTCAAAGAAAATGTACCTCCAAAATATTGATAATGTAACCAAGACAAACCTTTAATATCATCTTTGACGGCACAGATTATGACAATATAATGAGTGCACTGGATTACGAGAAAAATCTCCACAAATTAAGACCAAATATTTGCCAGTATAATCTGCACTTTTGGATGATTGAAAGAACTAGGCAAAAAAAATGCTGAGGTTATATACTGACGAGCAAAAGAAATGCGACATTTTTGGAATCATCGGAAACACTAAAATATTTCCGATGATTCCAAAATTGTCGCATTTCATTTGCTCGTCAGTATGCAATTTCTAATAAAACTGTGGTCCACTTTGCTGAAAAAAATTGCTGAGGTTACATACTGACGAGCAAAAGAAATGCGACATTGATGACACCGTTTTATGCACTATTTTGTCCATACTGTGAACATTCTCACGGTATGTGTCAAGACGAACACATTGACATCACTCTCTACGTACTTTGTCGTCTCCTGTCTCGGTTAAAGACGTAATCTGATGACGTACTTCACTTGAGGGTTATAGATATCAATGACTGAACAAGAACGACCAATACCTTTAGGCTAGATGCATAGATTTTTATGAGCCTCTGCTGTCGCAGGGGCTCATGAGAATCTATGCCTCTCGCCAATGAAATGAAAATTCACAAACATTGGTCTAGACGTGTGTCACCGTCCTTACTGTCTGACGCTTCTTGATGGCTGCTAGTGGTGTGCAGTTTCACACTTTTGCCTGTTTGTCCGTGGAAATGTGAACCTAGAAATAGGGTCAGCAAAGTTCGTGAGAAGTTGGCTAAGCTGGGAATAATAACTGTCGACTGTTCTAAATTTGGTGAAAAAGATGTCAGAACATTAACTGTCGTTATTTTCAGCGTGACTATTCGGAAATTAGTACAGTGGCTGAGTCACTAATCACGAATGGATCGTGCAGAAAAGTGACAACTAAATTGTTATGAGGCACGAAGCAATGCCTGTTAGTGAACAGTAATGGAGGCTATGCCTTCACTTATTAAATATATCAATTTGACTGATGGACCACAGAATCAAGGGGCGGATCACTTACCTCGATTTGAGACGTTTTGTTTGGGACCTTCAACCTGATACAAAAGGACTCCCCGACGCTAGGGGACCAAAAAATCGATATGCGGGGGAAGAGGGTGGCTGGCTGGATAGGAGGCGTGTGTTATCATCAAACAACGATGAGTGGGGTGGGGGTGGCCCGTGGGGTGGCTTGTGTGTGAAAACTCGCCAAAATATTAAACGTGGGGGGACAGACCACATAAAACACCCCAAAAAGGGACTTATTTTTACCATTTTACAGGATTTTGGGTCGTTGTGTGTGTGTGTGTGTGTGTGTGTGTGTGTGTGTGTGTGTGTGTGTGTGTGTGTGTGTGTGTGTGTGTGTGTGTGTGAAAGGGGGTGGGGAGGGGTGGTCCGGAACCCATGAAACTACCCCCCATCCCCACCCCCTTTTCGCCTCTGAAATTGATCGATTTTGTTTTGAGGAACAGCGTAACCGTTGGTTGCTTGTTTTTTTCCTCGTTTGTTTCTTTTTTGTTTTTTATTTGTTTTTTCTTTGTTGGTCTGTGTTTCATTCATTCATTCATTCATTCATTCATTCATTCATTCATTCATTCATTTTGTGCTGTTTTCCTTCCTTCTTTCATTCTTTCGCTCTTTGTTTCGTTTGTTGATTAATTCATTCGTTTATTCCATTGTCCATTGTTGCTTATTTCGCTCCGTTAAGTTTGCAGTTTATTTTATTTCAAAATGAAGTTGATTTCAGAGACAGGTTTGATACCGCAATAAAAATGAGACACAAAGCAAACCTTCCAGTCTCAAAACGCCTGCTCATACCCAATAAAACTACTAAACCACCCTAATGGTTGATGGGCCAGAACACTCATTAATTAATCATATTTAATTGTCCTCTATTTTAAAAGTGACACGAGTGGACTTCCTTACTGAAGACGCTCATCTCGGAAATGTCATCATATTGTGACCAGCTTCTGCAGGGGCCTTTTAAGAAAACAAACAATACAAGACTCTTGGGCCCATTATCTGTCCGTGAACAACGACAACGCAACACCAATGTCTAATTATTCCATCTTCAAGATGCATAGATATCCGTGAGCCCCTGCGGATGCAAGGGCTCATGAAGATCTATACCTCTTGCTGCCAATGGTCGTTTTCTATTTATATCGTGATTTTTTTTTATATGATTATTGGGCCGTGAGGTTAGAGACAAAATGATATCTGCGGACAAATACGGCTGTGATTGTACGCAGCTGAATAGACATCCTTCGTCGGCAGATTCCATTTAGTAGATCCAATACAACCGCACGATGGATAGATCCTCATAACCCCCTGTCCCAAACCACCTAGTCATCATTGTCCATGACCTTGCCGGCCGCAATGTACTTTTTTTCCCCTCATTTGAGGAGGGCATCGTGCGTTCAGTCTGAGAGGGCCATCTCGGCCATTGATGTCCGAAGACAGCGAAGGGTCATCCTTTAGCCAGAGGTGGGTGTGGTCAACGCGCGCGCGACGCACGCGCTGTCGGAAATGACAGCCGGAGATGGTCGTCGTTAAGATCCTTTTGTTCATACTGATGCAAATCGACCATCTGCAAGAGACATAGATCCTCGTGAGCGCCCAGCAACATGCAGGGGGCTCGTGAGGATCTATGCCTGTTGCTGACTCTCATCTGGATGCAGAATACACAGGCAAAGGAACCATGCGCGTTCAATGGACGCTGATGTTAAGATAACAATGATAGCGGTAAAGCAACCCCGGTAGCATAACGTCTTCGGGCCGACGACGGCCGTAGTTGGCCCGCGCACGGCCGTGTGCGGGCTAACTGCGGCCGTCGTCGGCCCGAGGAGATTCGCGCACTGGGAAGGGCCTGTATCTACACGTACAATCTTTGGCTGATACCAGATGCTAGAAACAGGAGGGTCCTCGAGGTGGGTGTGTAGGTTTTGACATCTTTTCTCAGTTATATCAAGCTCTAATAAATACATACGTCGATGCCTTGAAGGAAATGTTTACGTGTTTGTTAGCCCTATAATTTGGAAAATACACATAATCACAACGTTTCGGACCAAGAGCCTTCGTCATTTTACATGCAGAGGGTTTAAAAATATACTTATTTCTTTTGTCAGTGAAACATGAGCCGGAAACTGTTTTATTTTATTTAGCGTCAAGGTTCCTCATGCAAAACTAGCTAACTAATTGATTAAATAATAATAATAATAATAATAATAATAATAATAATAATAATAATAATAATAATAATAATAATAATAATGAATGAATGAATGAATGAATGAATGAATGAATGAATGAATGAATGAATGAATGAATGAATGAACAACACATCAGTAAATAAATGAATAAATAAATGATTAAATAATTAATAAATAAATCATTATAGAAGTAAATAAATAATAAATAAATACAAAGTTCAAATTCACTAAATTTTCGTTGGGTTTAGATTTGAAAGGGTTAAAAAACCCGATCCAGTCAACATTTGAAATGTAAAAGTCCTATCATAATATTGTATAATAGTAGTCACCGGTCAGTGATCTTACTCACTTTCAAACTTTTCTCTTGTTGTTTTTATTGTTTTTTGGCAGGCAGTGGTGTTGCTGTCTATTCAATATTTAATGACAGGTTTGTTCAATGCAAACCAACCACACTTGTTTTCAAAGTGACTTACTCACGTCTACGTCTATGGCAAGTTCAGTAAAAAAAAAAAAAAAAAAATTAAAAATGTTTAAATTAATACTGAAGCAACATACCGCCATCAGTAGTGTCCCATCTCCATACCATGTTCATGGATTCATATCACCGATCACGTGACAAGACGTCACAGTCATGTGTTATCAATCATTGTACAGACATGGTGGGAAGGGGCGGCTACCCTCACCAACATTTCGAGTGTTTCGTGAGATATCCGTCTTACCGCTTTTAGTCAGGACCGTACTGGTGTTATGTGGGCCATAATATGAAGAGAATAATTTTTTTAAAAAGTATGAGTCGTTGGAATTCATAGCACGCACTCTTGAAGCAGAGCCTGGGTGTCTGTACAGCTATCCACCAGCATCCTTCCCAGCAACCAAAACGTCCTCGGGCCCGCGACAGCCGCAGTGGGCCCGCGCACGTCAGTGCGCGGGCCTACTGCGGCCGTCGTGGGCCCGAGGACGTGTTGCTGCTAGGGTTCATCAATGACTTTTCGCGTCACACGGACACACAGTAGGTGTTTCTTTGAATAAGAGACGAGGTGTCTTCATAAGGGGGTGGGGGTATTTTCTATCGCTAAAAAAACGTTTTAGATCATCAGTGTCAGTGAATCGAAGTCCCCGGAAAAAAGGTATTTAACCGATTCGAGCCGGAGAGACTATTAACACCACGCAACTGCAAGAGGTATAGATCCTCATGATCCCCCCGCACATCAGTGCGGAGGCTCGTGGGGAGCTATGCCTCTTGCTGACACCACTTTGAATCCAAGTTTCTGGGGAAGCTTGGGTTTTCTGATGTTGAATTAACGAAGATTGCGCGGGAAACACACCCCGAGTTAACTGACACTGCACGGGATAAACTATGTCATAAAACGTGGTGTTGGTTTTTGCCGATGTAATTAGAATACCAAGTTGCCTGTTCTTTAAATGAGTGACAGTTATTTTGCAAGGAAAATGTCGCCACGAAAGATGGGTGCTCTCTCTGATGGGCCAAAAAAATTGTCACCTGTCATTGACTCACTACGCCCGAGGTACGAAATACCCACATTTTGGAGTTATTCTCTGAGGACTGCATTACATTTGAGGGGACAGCTCGACCATGATAGTTCAAGGGTGGTGGCAGAATACCTTGGCGCTTATAGTCGCCAAGGTATTCTGCCACCACCCTTGAACTATTATGGTCGATCCATGTCATGTTTTGGTGTGTCGCGGGCAGAATGAGTTAAAGACCACCGTTCAGTTGGTAGCAACCACTGGATGATGGTCTCTTATGACAGCTGGTCTCTGGTGAAGAGGGTCGCTCAAAGCAAGTCTGCTGCATGTTCTAAATATCAAACAGGAACAAAAAAGCAGTAGGATGAACCTATTTGTTGTTTCTTCATATCAGAATTAATAAATAATGCAATATCCAGCTTGACAGACTTTAAAACTCAAATCTTAACTCATTCAACTCCGACACGCCACGGCAAGACATGGATTGAGAGTGATCGTCCACTATAAGGACCTTCAATAATAGGCGCCAAACTATTCTGGCACAACCCTTGAACTATCACGCTCGATCTGTTTCCAGAAGTGTAATAAAGTCTTCAGAGGGCAACTTCAAAATTTGCGGATTTCGGTCGTGGAGCAGAATGTGTTAAACTAAGGAGTCTTTGGAAACACCCATCAAGATGCATTGTACAACAACATTCGACGTTTGGCACTGACGGTATTAATCGATTTGGATATGGCGAACGTGCGGACACACACGGAGTTTAAAGGGTGTACAGGTGTTAGAGAGATTAAAGTCAACGACCCTGTGTAGTAATTATTTTGAGTACGTACACGTATTTTCCGGCCCATCACACTACACACTTATGCGAGAGGCATGGCTAACGCGCCGGCCAATAAAAGTGAATTGACCGCGACTGTTGAAGGGCGTTGCCTGAGGGGCCAAACTATTCTGGCAACACCCTTCAACTATCATGGTTGTCATGTAATTGTGGCTGGTTTGGGTTTTGTGATTTGGTACAAAACATCCCTCTGGTCCGTGATTTGTGAATGTTAAATGGGTTTGTGCTATTTAACAAATTATGGCTCAAGCCTTAATGTTCGTGACTCGTGATAGGCGGAACAAAATTATGTCATACCAATGACAGTAGCGCTTATGACACCCTCACCCGTACCCCCACCCCACCACACTCCCGCTCCCACCCCTCGCCTCACCCACCCCTCATTACGTCTCCTCAACCACCTCTGCCTCTCATTTGGGGACATTTAATCGTGCTGTTGTTGCACTATATATGCAACAAAAAATTCAAGAGAATGTCGTGTACCCGTAGTTCCTGCAGTAATTTTGTCAGTGGGCAAAACAGCTATCAAAGGTCTCTAAAATCACGTCCACAAACAAATCTTGACTGAATAAGATTAAGGACATTTTGTCTATGTGATGACGTGACCTGTTCCCACGAAAGGTGACATAACGGGCAGTAAACAGATTTTGGGGCCTATCTTGGGTAATTTGAGATTAGTGCACCATTATGCAGTCCAGTCATTCTTGAACAACATATTCGCTGCTTTTCCTTCAAAAATAGCTAGAAATAATTTAAACCCTTCAATTTCGTGACCTACTGTTCGGTTTTGTCCTAAAAACTGAGGCAAATAATGGCCAACTTAAAACGATCGTGTATACAGCATCCCTTGCAGAACCCCATCATGTTATATAGCGGCGTTGGAAACTTGAACTCTTCCATTTTTAGGACGTTGGCATAGATTCACTGTACAACCCAATCAGAGAGCCTGTAAGAGACATTTTCGGTGGAAACTAAACAGAAGCCCTTGGCCAATCAGTATCCGACTTTTCAAATGATCCTAGCAACGTTACCAATGCTGGCTGTATGTGTACGGCACGTGCGATTGGCTCATGCTTGACAAAGGGAGACTACAGCCTTAACTTCCGTACAAAACATCGCTACTTGCTTTCAGCCGAAACAAGCATTCATAGGATGGTCTTTGGAAGACTTAACCTTTGTGGACTGTATCAAGGCTTTGCAATCAGAGATGAAGACCATCATTAAGTCTGTGTGTACAGACCACCACAACGGCCTCTAGACAGTTACCATCAGCTGTCCAGACAAGAGCAGGTGACCATTTTCCGTCTCAGGACTGGGCACAACCGACTCAATTTCCACCTGCACAGACGCTTTCACCTCGTGCCATCTCCCCTGTGCCCTTGTGGAGAAACAGAGCAGACCACAGAGCACATCCTCCAGGATTGTGGGAACCACCAGCTGCTGAGGGAGGAGATATAGCAGAAGCCCGCCACTCTACAAGAGAAACTGTACGGGCCTGTGGAGGTGCTACAGAAGACCACAGATTTCATTTTGAGAGCCAAACTCCAAATGTGACGGCGTTCGAGAATAAGAAGAAGAAGTCGAATCAAGCATGGATAGACGGATTGATTATCTTATGCGCTGTTTGAATTCCAACAATATTTTTGAGCGTGAGATCTCATCAACGATTATTTTACGAGTGATGGCAGTGAAGAAACGGAGTTTATGCCGGAATCTAGCCTTCGTTAACCAAAGAAAAGACAGGTCAGATGGGAGTGAGTGACCTTTCGACTATGCGAGGTCACTCGGTTCCTTTGTTTGTATAATGTTCTTCAATGCTGCTTTTTCTGCTGTTCTGGTAGACCTGCTGAGGATAGCAGCTGCTAGATACTGCTTTCTAATGGCAGATATATTTTATTATACATTCAAAACTCACAGGCAGTGATCCTGAAGAACGCAGTGTAGCGAGCACATTTTGACATTCCAACTGTGAGATGCCCAATTTAATATGTTGATTCTACACAAATTTGGTGAATATTAAATCTTTCCAGTATTTGAAGCATTACTATAAGTGTCTAGTTGAAGTTTTAGTACAATATGTGCATGACTGACCTTGGTTGCTATGGAACAAAATGCTCAAAAACTGACAGATAACTTTGAGCTCGTTTTTCTCAAAATGTCCGCAGTACCACTTCAAAACTTCAAACTTGAATAACTCTTTCATTTTTCTTCCCACATACTTAATTTTGGTATCAATGAAAATGATTTTTCCTCCTCTTTCCAAAGATATAATGGGAGCAGGTCACATGTTTCCTAACTTGTCATTAACGTAAATGACTATGACACGAAACAAAGTGGCAATTAATTACGCAGACGACGATAACACGTCACAGTTGTATAGTGTGTGAGTCACAGACTATAGTCTGATTCTTCGCAGACGACAAAGAGAACACGACACTAATGTCAACATGTCTGTTTGGCTAAATGCCTAAAAAGCAACACCGGTAGAAGATGTCTCCCGGCCGCGATTGGTTGCAATAATCACTTCCCTGCGAGTGTACGTAATGTTGTTTGTGAATCTGTGTTCACTGAAGAACCCGAGTCACCCAAAGGGTGAACCAAGAGACTCATACTGATGTACCGCTCAGAGGAAAAGACGTGTGATTGTGTGTGTGTGTGTGTGTGTGTGTGTGTGTGTGTGTGTGTGTGTGTGTGTGTGTGTGTGTGTGTGTGTGTGTGTGTGTGTGTTCGTGAAGGGGCGTGTGCATACGCGCATGTTTATGTGTGTGTTTCGCTGATTATTGAGTATACAATTGAAAGTTCAATAAGTGCTAGCGCAGGAGTTTCTCTGAGGACTAAATGTCCTTTCAGTCTATCGAATAATCGACAGCTGCACTTTGCGGGCAAGCTAAGTTTGGTCTGCGACAACAGAAAGTCAATGGTGTCTTCAAAAGGCAAAAGGTTAACCCGCACAATAGACAGGTGGCCAGGCAGAAAATTGTGAGGAAAATGAACCAAGGAACAAGTCGGGAAAACGCATATTCTTAGAGCGAAACACCTTCACTCTTAAAGAGGGGCAGATCTTGCAAGAGGCATAGACACTAATGCGTCCCTGCTGATGACATTCGTCGATGCGTCCCATGATGACATTCGCTTCGGTCCAACTAATTCGATGCTTCACAAATACAAAATAAATCAAAGGACATGGCGGGAGAGTCCTTTTCAAACAGGACTTTCTGTAGACGAGTGACACAGAGCTTGATGTACATAAGCAGAACCAATTAAGAGCAATTGGTGATTTAACCCCTTCGCTGCCGAGAAAAAGCGAAGACGATCCAACTGCAAGAGACATAGATCCTCATGGGTCCCCACTAAAAGTACAGTGGCAGGGAAAGGGCCTAAACCTGTTCATGATAAAGATCAATCTCAGTTTTCGCCGGTGCTCACAATACGGTGGAGGTCAGGGGGGTTTCAACATCAGACTGAAATAGAAGAAAGAACATTGACTGACTTCCGACTCGCTCCGTTGAATCTTTTGATTCTATGGACAGTTGCTCATCGAGGGTGGACTGTCTGCAAGAAGCATAGATTCTCATGAGCCTCTGCAGCCTGGGAGGGTTCATGAGAATCGGTGCATGTTGCCGGTTCATTTCCAATTTCCCGCCGTGAGATGGCCTTAGCCACCTGCTCGGCGTTAAACCCAAATAACTAACTCATTTCCTTTTTCAGATTGAGGAAATTCATCCGGGTTTAGTGTCTCGATGTCGACTGTTACTGTTACTAGTGCACGCGACGACTTTTGGATTCGGGTTGGGTTAGGAGGTGCAAGAGTAGGGGTGAAAGAGAGTCGTACGTTGGGACGTCTTTCGTTCAAAACGGTGAGAAAGAGACATAGACCGACACAGACACAGACACAGAGACACAGAGAGACAGACAGACAGAGACACAGAGACAGAGAACTGAATTGAACTGAAAGTGTATCTTTTCAGAATAGATACAGTATGCACGCAGGCATTTGTTCACGTATATTCTTAATAACACTTTAAATGCAACACTACAAAAAGTAAAAAGAGAAATAAAAAAAAATAAAAGTATTTCGAGGAGGCACACACACACACACACACACACACACACACACACACACACACACACACACACACACACACACACACACACACACCACACACACACACACACACACACACACACACACACACACACACACACACACACACACACACTTACACGCACACAGAGACATTCGGGTGCAAGATACCTTTCATTTCACAAGTGATGCATAACCATTGCAATAACCACACACATAGAGATGAGCTTCAGTCATATGTAAAGCAGTACAAGATGACATATCTTCATAAACAGTTGCCTTAGAAGAATTTTGAAAATCCACTGGCCAGAGAAGATCAGCAACATCAGACTCTGGGAGAGAACAGAGCAGATAACAGCAGAGAATGAAATTGGGCGAAGAAGATGGGGATGGATTGGTCACAGTCTGAGAAAGCCAGCTTCCAGTATCACTAGGCAGGCATTGTCATGGAACCCCCAGGGAAAGAGGAAAAGAGGCAGGCCGAGGAAACACCTAGCGTCGAGACCTCCAAGCAGACATCAAGAGACTGGGAACGACCTGGAGTAAAATCGAAGGAGAAGCACAGGACAGGAGTCGCTGGAGATCTCTCGTCGACGGCCTATACCCGGGGAGGGGTGACAGGCGTAAGTAAGTAAGTACAAGATGAAACAACGTTTTCTGTTACTCGAGTGATGCGAGACAGATCAGTTCTTTTGCAGCTAACTCTAGCATTTTTATTCTGACGTAATTCTGACGTAATTCTGACGTAATTACTGAATAGCGGCTTTCCTCTTTTGCCATCATAGTTTTCAAACATTACATTCATTCAAAGAATAACTTGATATCGTCTTTTATTTTCATAGCTAGCTACCCAAAACGCAAAAGGCCATCGGGCCGACGTCGACCGACGTTGGCCCGCGCACGGCCGTGCGCGGGCCAACGGCGGTCGACTTCGGCCAGATTGCCTTTTGTGCATTGGGTATGGGGTACAGATTGCAGAGGTCAAGAGTTGCTTTTAATTAATTTACAATGTTCATTTCTCTTCTGTCATCATCAATCCCTCTCTTAGTGTTTGCTTCTCGGCAAACGATATTTTTGCGATTTCTTTTAACTCACTCAGCTCGGCGCACGTATTTCCCGAATTTTGGAGGCGTCATCTAATAACTATGCACCTGTTGCAGGAGACGGATCGACCATGATAATTCAAGGGCAGTGCCAGATTAGCTTGGCGCCCGGACAGGCGCCAAGCTAATCCAGCACTGCCCTTGAATTATCATGGTCGACCCATCTCCTGCTGTAGTGCGTCAGGGCTGAATGAGTTAATCCTTTGGCTGTCGTAGCGTGATTGGTCGAGGTGATTCCTGCAGGATCACCTCGGCCAAGCTCGCCACGGACAGCCAAAGGGTTAACACTGCTGTCAGCCGCTCACCTGAAGCACGATTAAGAGAGAACTGTGTAAGACTCGTGTAAATTGTCCTTTACTATCGTAAGATGTGAGATCCAAAATGACAACTAACTTGTGCGTGACAACGCTCTACTGCCTTGACTGGCTGCCCTGCAGTGAGATATTGTGATATAACACATGTAGACATGATGCCGGGATTAATGACATAGCACCTAGGCCAGATCTACTTGTATGACACTCAAGTCACTGCCTCCAGACATTCAGAAAAGTGAGCCATGTTAATTAGTACTTCTTATGGTCATTATTTTTAGGAGTGGTCAGATTTAGGACTCGGCTGCCGAGCTTTGGAAATATCGTACTGCGCGTTGGATATGTATGTCTGTCGCCTACACTTCACTATTTGACTCTGATCTTGTCTAGCTTTCTAATCTCTTACAAATCCTCACACCCTGAGACAGCTCCGCTCTTCTTTAGATATACACATTCTTCTGTACCACATCTGCAAAAGCCAAAGCGTAGGGCCAAAGATGCTTTTCTTACCAAAACCCGTGTCTCTGGAACAGCCTCCACCCCACCCCCACCCCACCCCCCCACCCCCCACCCCAAGAAATACGTTTTTCAGAATCTTGACAATCCTTGCGAACTTCCGCAATAACTTGTTTGTCTATTTTGAAAAGAGTTTTATATGAATTCGTTCAGCGCCGAGAAATTTTTAACACCACCCAACTGCAAGAGGTATAGATCCTCCTGAGCCCCCCGCATTTGCGGGGGCTCATGAGGATCTATACTTCTTACTGACACCACTTTGTATCAATGTCACTAGGGCGTCTAGGGCTTTTGGGTGTTGACTGAATTAACGAAGATTGCAGAAAGACATTCTGCGTCAGCCGGCACTGAACGGATTAATACATATTACTATGTGTGTTGCACTTGTCGTTTCTAGGCGTGTTTCTTTCACGGTTGAGTTCTTCTCTGGTCAGTGTGCGGCGGTCATTACAGTATCGCAATTTACGATTACTGGCATCGAAGAGGAATCCAGACCAAAAAGGTGACTGCCAAGCGTGTAAAATGCAAAGAAATACCCAACGGAGAAAGAAACACGCTTAGAAAAGACGGGAACAACACAATTTATTAATATGTCGGGTAAATACCCTTTGTCAAAATAGACAAACAAGCAGAGAGATCAACCGCTACTTATCTTCATGACGAAGGCATGCTAGGACAAGGAAAACGAGACAAACACGGAGAAATATTAATAAATAAATATTATTAAATTATCCGAAATATTAATAAATTGTGTTGTACCCGTCTTTTCTAAGCGCGTTTCTTTCTCCGTTGGGTATTTCTTGGCATCGAAGAGGACTGTGGCAGCTGTTGTTGTTTTTTTCCATTTCCGACAAATTCTAATCAATTCATATTCTATGGCACGACCCACTTCAGAGCTGTCACAATGACAGAAATCTAATGACAAAAGCTCTCCACCATTCACCTGTAACGCAAACACTGATCATCTAATTCGGGAATCCCAAACACATTTCGATTTATCGATTACTGTCTACACACGGAAAAAGTGACACATGACTACATAATAGTCGTGGGTTTTACTCACAATTACACCCGCTATTTAAGGCACACATTAAGCAGTTTTCAGCAAGAGGCATATGTCTCTTGCAGATACGAGGATCTGGATGAGTGACAGTAATGAGTGTTTCAACATTGCATACCACCTTCAGTTTTTAAGCACATATGGAATCGATGGCTGTCCACAAGAGGCATAGATTCTCATGAGCCTCTGCGGCTGCAGAGGCTCATGTGAATCTATGCCTCTTGCAGGTAAAAAGGCTCTGGATGAAGGACTGCGCTAATGAAACCTGAAAGCAAAAATATCCCTGCTAATCCCTGCTCTTTCAAGCGTCATAAAACGCCTCACCGATCAAAACAACCAAGAACGTTCCGCTAGGAGAATTGAGTTGTCAGAACACCACCATCTCCAACAGGTTATAGATCCGCATAGAATCCCGCAGTGTACGCAGACCCATGAAGATCCATGTATGTATCCTCCTGACCAGAATAAGCGTTTCGCTGTACTGAATGGTGTGCTGATGTGTGATTTTATAACTTCTCAAAAATCACAAAGTAACGCTAATGTGTACGCCTGGTTAACGTTGTTACTTTATCAAGCAAGCTTTCTTATGCCTTATTAGAGGCATGTGAACAAAAGAGTTAACTCATTCAACTCCACGCACGTATTTCCCAAATTTTGGAGGCGTCACCTAGCGACTATGCACCTGTTGCAGGAGATGGATCGACCATGATAATTCAAGGGTAGTGCCAGGTTAGCTTGGCACCGACAGGCGCCAAGCTAATCTGGCACTACCCTTGAATTATCATGGTCGATCCATCTCCTGCTGTAGTGCGTCAGGGCTGAATGGGTTAACCAGATTTTGTAACACATTACCTGCTGCTGTGGGAGCAGAGGACGCAGCGCAGACGAAAGAAAGAAGAGCCAGTGCCCACAGCAACAGCCACAAGCTTCACCTGTAGCAAATGCAACAGACACTGCCGCTCTCGCATAGGACTGAGTAGCCACAACAGGCACTGCAAATCTTAAAACGGACTAACCCAGCAAGCGCATATACTCCATTGTCTTCCGAGACAAAAGGATGCCTATATATATATATCTTACCGGCTGTTGACAATGATACGCGTCTTTTTCACCAAACGGTATCGTCAGCAGCACAGCAGCAGCAATGGGGTTAAGATAAAGGGAGTGCAGCTACTGCGATGCCTGTGTGCATCCAGCGGTTTCAAACTTCAGTTAGAAAGCATTTTTCATTTGTAAAAGGCGCAGGCAATATATTGACGAGCCCCCCCCCCCCCCCCCCCCCCCAAAAAAAAAAAAAAAAAAAAAAAAAAAAAAAAAAAAAAAAAAAAAAAAACCGTCTTTTTATTCTGACGAGCAAAAGAAATGCGACATTTGTTCCCCCCCCCCACACCCCCCTCACACCCCGACCCCTGTCCCCAAAATGTCGCTTTTCTCTTGTTCGTCAGTACAATTTGCGTACATGTCATTGTAATAAAGCAGATGGTAGGTGTTTGAGTCTACAGACTCCAGGGAGGATCCACGCCTGACTGGTTTGTGCACGGGGACAGAAGAGTGCTGGGGTCAGTTGTATGAGCGAGCTTAGTCCTGCGCCAAACACTAAGCAAGGTGCTCCGCACAGAACAGCCACAGCCAGAGTGAAAGTTCCGTATGTGCGTCGACCACTCTCTTCTCTCTGTCTGTCTGTCTGTCTGTCTGTCTGTCTGTCTGTCTGTCTGTCTGTCTGTCTGTCTGTCTGTCTCTCTCTCTCTCTCTCTCTCTCTCTCTCTCTCTCTCTCTCTCTCTCTCTCTCTCTCTCTCTCTCTCTCTCTCTCTCTCTCTCTCTCTCTCTCTCTCTCTCTCTCTCTCTCTCTCTCTCTCTCTCTCTGTCTCTCTCTCTCTGTGCGTAAATTCTTAGGAATACATGTTGATGAAGAACTGTGCTGGGAGACGCATATAAATGCTGTTTGTAAGACCATTGTTAAAATTCTTTCTTGTTGTCCCAGCTTAGACATGTAACGGATACAAATACCCGTAAATTGTTTTTTCATGCTCATATAAAGTCCCACGTTGATTATGTCTCCACAGTGTGGGACGGCTGCAGTGATGTACACATGAAGAGGTTAAACTCCATATATGAAAGAGCTGTAAAAATGATAGATAGACAACCCATCTCTACCGCCGTCAAATTTAGACACTTAAACATTCTTGGTCTGCGTCAGCAACTTACTTTAAACAAATGCGTCTTATGCATAAGATCCTGAATAATATGACACCTCAGTATCTAATCACTAATTTTATATCTCACCAAGAACTTGAACGGACCTAAAAAAAACACACCAATACCTTACCCTACCACTGCCAAGAATCGACCTTTTTAAAACTAGTATGTCATTCTCTGGTCCGTTTGCTTGAAATTCTATCCCTGCACACTTGAAAACTACTACCTCACCAGGAATTAAGAAAAACAAACTTTCTGATTACCTGATGAGTCAAAGTTAGTACTTCTCTCAGGTACTTTAATATCCCATGTACCTCATGTATTTCATGCAGACGGTTGGTATGTGTGTGCGCGCGCGTGTGTGTATGTGTGTGCTCGTGTTTGTTTGTGCGGGTGGGTGTATGTGTGTGCGGCGCGCGCGGGTGCGTGACTGTGTGTATGTGTGTGTGATGAGTGTTATTATTTTTCCTGTATATAATTATGGTATTGACTTTTGTATGTAAATATATTTTTATAGTTTCCTCTTTTTTATGCGGTAGATGTTAGCAACGGCAAGTTTGTAAAATGACAATTTGTTTTCTGTCAAAAATTTTTACCCTTGAAAAATAAAGTTTTATCATCATCATCATCATCATCATCATCATCATCTCTCTCTCTCTCTCTCTCTCTCTCTCTCTCTCTCTCTCTCTCTCTCTCTCTCTCTCTCTCTCTCTCTCTCTCTCTCTCTCTCTCTCTACGCGTGACTTAATGTGTGCTTGCATAGTCTGTTCGCGTTTTATTTCTTTGTTTAGGTTTGTCGTTTTAACTTGTCTGTTTCTCTTCTTATCTTTTGCCTATGGTACTTTCCAGCCTCCAAAATTATGTAGACAACAGCGGGGAGTGGAGAAGAGAGAGGGGGAGGGGACGGTGGAGAGGAATGCGAAGGGGCAGTCCATCCATCTCCGTAAAAAAATCAAAAATAAAAATCATATTTTATTCTTCATTTGTTCCCGGATATTTTCAAATACTTAAACGGACCATTACCGAATAAATTGGAACAACACTCAACAGCAAGAGGGATAGATCCTCATGAACCCCGCAGCTGCGGGGGCTCATGAGGATCTATGCCTCTTGCTGACACCACTTTGACTCTATATTCCTGGGACATCTAGGTTTATTTTGTTGTTGTTTTTGGTCTTGAATTAACAAAGTTTGCAGAAGCACAGGTTGCGTCACATCTGGCACTAAACGGGTTAACCAATTTTCCATCACTACAGACGACGCCTCTCTGTCTCCAAAAACGGAGCGGACGTTTTATTTTCTCTCATTTCTCTAGACACCCCGATCCTTGACAATCCAAACAATCACAGCGTTCTTCCTGTTCAAACCCTTGTTCTTTGCGCAGTCATTGGTCAAAGTCAGAACGTCGGACACCAAACCTTTGTCCAGTACCACACATCTGCAAGAGACATAGATTCTCATCAGTCCCTGCAACAGCAGGAGCTCACGAGGATCTATGTCTCTTGCTGACGAAAACATTACTGCAGCTGATCTTCAGTGTGATTGTGTTTTCTCGGGGTAGTTGTCAGACAATGCGAAAACATCTGTCACGCACGAACATCGGCGTTTTGACAGCGCCTACAAAGACCCATACGTGTGGGTTTCGCAGACAGAGTATCATGTCTGTTTCCTGTCCCTGTCATGTCTTTTGTGTCTTTCTTCGATGCAGCCAGACAGTCTGCCATAGACCTGCATTCCTAAAGGGCGAAATCTTGAAGGAAAAAAAAAACTTAAAAAGTAGAAAAGTATTCACTTCGATGCGTAATAAAACTGGACTGACGGTGGTTGTCATTGGCATCTGTATGAGTGCCGTTTTTACTGCACATATATATGCAGTCTTATTTATTTATTTATTTAATTTTTTATTAATAAATTAATTCACTTACTATTTATTTCTTTATTTCTTTATTATATTTATTTGTTATTATTCATTATTTATTATTTATTTAAGTATAAATCCACTTGCTATTTATTCATTTATTTAGTCATTATCCATTGTTACATTTGTGGTTGCGTTATTCTTTTAGGGCATGTGTGTATTGCTTATAGGAAAGATCCGATATTGAATTATTTTAGATTAGAACCACGTACCCTTTTAATATGTTTCGTTTCCTTGTTCATGGAGAATTGCGATCGAATTTTTGTGTGTGACTAGAATGTTGCACATTGCTCTAACTTGTAGCAAAGTCCGACCTAGTTTAAGCTGGAAGGTTCTGGAAAAGGCGAGATTGTTCTTGTGACCACGAACATGACGTCAAAGCTTAATATAGTACACTTGTTGGTTACATTTCATGACGTTTACGTAATGCACCTAGATTTTAGTGGAAGATTGTAAAAACATCTAGAGTGTTACTTTTAATCAATATTAATGATTTTGGTTACGTTTTATTTTCTCACTTGTTGAGTTGTCTAATTTGCGGGATTATTTTGGAAATTTGTGATAGTATAAAAGAGATTGTGTGCATGCATTGTAGAAACAGTGAATCAAAGTGAAATGCATTGTAAGAGACAGTGTATCAAAATTAGGATGCATTTGTGAGAGATAGAGTATCAAAGTGTGGATGCATTATGTTGTGAGTGCATCGTGAGAATAAAGTACTGTTGGAACTGTTACTCCAGTGTGGTCAAAAACATTGTGCTACGTGTGACGAGTTGCAACTGAGTGAGGCTTTTCTACAAAGAACCCTATGTGACCGTGTCTAGTGTGATTGCACACTACTACGTGCACTACCACGTAACATCCATTATTCATCTACATGTATTTTTTTTTAAATTCTAGCCTATCTTCGTTCATTCATTCCGTCCGTCCATCCATTATTCCATCCACCCATAGATTCATTGATTCATTCATTCCCACTAATTAAAACAATGTATTATTATTATTATTATTATTATTATTATTATTATTATTATTATATTCATTCGTTCCTTCGTGTTTGTTTTGTTTGTTTTTTTCGTTCGATGGTCGCGCGCATTGTCCTTCATTCATACATCCATTCATTTCGTTACTTATTTGCGTCCTTTTCCAGGAAAAGGGGGGGGGGGGGGGAGCTGTAAGTTTGTTATAAGATTCATCTCATCCACCGATGTATTAGTAATAAATTCAATTCACCTCTGCCCTCTGTATGTGAACATGTAGCTCCAGCAAGAAAGGACACTGATAGATTCCGGTAGCTTCTTGTTACTGGGAATGACACCGGCGGAAAAGCGTGTCGCCGCGGTACAGCCCGTGTAGCTGTCAGTGCCGAGGGGGGGCTAAAATTGAAAACCAATCACACAGTCATCCATCTGTAAGTAACCCACAGGCCGGGGACACTGAGGGCAGGACAGCCCACAGTATTGGAAACTGACCACTGACGTAGCATGTCGGCCCGACATGCTTCCTCAGTGGTCAGTTTCCAACGCTTGGGGCTGTCCTGCCCTTCGGCCGACAAGTCAGGTATGGCCCGTCTCTAACGGTGAAGTGGACAAGACCGCACACCAGTGTCCTGTGGTACACACTACAACAGGAGACGGATTGACCCTTATAGATTCTTTGACCCGTTCAATGCCGAGAAAATGTGAACACCAACCGACTGCAAGAGGTATAGATACTCATGAGCCCCCGCAACTGCGGGGGCTCATGAGGATCTATGCCTCTTGCTGACACCACTATGAGTCTTTGCTGCTTGGACGGTTAAGGCTTAATGATGTTGAAGATTTCAGGAACACCGTGTGCGTCAGCTTGCACTGAATAGGTTAATCCCCAATCAACCGCGGATATCTTCTGAGGTGTACGTCACGGTCATGGAGACGGCTCGACCATGATATTTCAAGGGTGGTGTCGGAATAGATTGGCGCCTTCAGGCGCCAAGCTATTCCGACACCACCCTTGAAATGTCATGGTAGGTGTCCACATCCTGATCCACATCCACTTCCTGTCATGAAGCGCCAGGGCTTTATGGGCTAACCCCTTGACCGTTACTGGCGATACCGATCGGCGGAAGAAAAAAAAAAACCGCGTGTTGAAAGCAGTGCCAGAACAGCTTAACTCTTTGCGTGTCGGTAGCGGCGGTTTTTGTCGCGATGATTCCTGTAGGAAATCGTTTTTAAACTGTGCTGTTCTTTGATTTTGTACACTACGGCTTCTGACCGTAAGGTCCAAAATCATAGACCAGCACAAAAATTTCCTTTAGCAATCATCCTGACAAAAACATCTACCAACACGCAAAGGGTTCACGCACAGGACACGGGCACACTAAAGGTTGTCCCATTCCTCCCTCGAACCTACATGCTGTTTCTAACGGTGAAGTAGACAGCACCATAATTATTACAAAGCGTAGGAGCGTCATTGTACTTTTACGAATGTTCTTCCAATGTTCTGTTCCTATGTTTGTGCATGTCTCCGACAGAAGGTGACACTGAGAATGTGCTGTTTCAGCTGGCAGTTGTCAACACAGGCGGGATCAGGGACCGCGCAGCAGAATCAGCTAATATCCGATGTGATTCCACTCTGGCTCCGGGCTACGGCAAAGACCCACAGACAAAAACACGTTATCATGCTAACCAGCCACAGGCTTATGTGTGACAGCTTCCTCTGCGGGAGGAGGAAAGATGCAGGTAAATTGAAGTACCAACAGCAAAAGGGCAAGAGGCACAGATTCTCATGAGCCCCTGCGGTCGCAGGGGCTCATGAGAATCTATGCTTCTTGCAAGCACAAGAGATAAGAATGACTGAAAACTGAAACTGGTTTCAGTGTCGAAAACTGATTTCACTGTCAGTCATTGTTGGTTTGATCGTTTCATGACCGGAGATTTTACCTTTGAACAGAAGTTTACACTCGTTGATCCAAAAGTCTGGATTTTCATGACCCCACATATGGGCAGGGGCTCATGAGCATCTACGTTTCTTGCAGAGAGGTTGGCATGTAATGTCAGACACGAACATGTCAGCGGCTCGCCGGTTGAAATCATTGGTCCACTGTCAGAGTCAAACATTTAAAGGCGAGATCCTTCGTTTTGTGGATTGTAACATAGTTTCTTTTTAAAGTGGGCTATTCTGTGATTTTGGGCCTTACGGCCGGAGGCCGTAAGGTCCAAAATCACAGACCAGCACAAAAATGCACGCACACAGATGATGTTACTCCGCGCCTAAGTCGCTATAAGACAATAATTATTACGGGCAGGCAATAAAACATTTAATCCGTGGAGAAATTTCCATCCGCTGTTCCAGTGTCCCATGTATGATGAGCAGACCTGTTAAAAAGCCGCTGAAAAGCGAGTTTTTTACCTCACACAGACACAGAAAAATTGTTTAATTGCATTACCGACTCTTTCCATGCAGGTAATCCTTGTGTCACTGATAAACGCGTTCGACAAACTCGTCCAACCATGAGTCTAGAGCTTTTGTGTGTGTGTGTGTGTGTGTGTGTGTGTGTGTGTGTGTGTGTGTGTGTGTGTGTGTGTGTGTGTGTGTGTGGAGGGGGGGGGGGAGAGTCCGATGCCGCTGCTTCTGCAGATACTCGTTTTCCCTGGGAAACAGCCCAAATTTCTCAGACAATAAAGCAATAGTTACAAAAATAATGTGCGAGAATGTCTGTTTTCATCTGCCTTTGTCAGTTTCAGAACCCTTTCATTGCTACCGACCGCACACTGCACGTCTGAAATCTGTGCAAACTCAACGCGAAAGAGCTCCAGGCGTCCCATGGACAAATGGATACGAAACAGTTTCAGCAAGAGGCATAGATCCTCATGAGCCCCCGCAATTATCTTGGAGTAGTGTGTTGTCCCTACAGCAGTGAAGGGGGTGGTGGAGGGGTGGGGGTGGGGGGGGGGTGGGGGCGGGAGGGGGGGGGTAATTTTCCTCCATTCTTCACCTGTTCGGATGCCACTGGAGAGCCGGTAGTGTTTGTGATCAGTTTCAAGGGGGAAATTGCCAGGCAGCCAGTCTGTGATTACAGCCGACTGAAATTGACACAACCCGCAAGCGCACGACAAGAAGAAGAAGTTAGTTTCACAACAAGAACAATTCTGCCATGTGCAAGCAAAACGACGGGAAGTTTATTTTTGTGAAAAGCGAGATTTTCGTTGTAATACAATAAGCTGGCTTTTCACGAACATGAACTTGCTCCCTTTTGCCTCTTTATGGCAGAATTGCACGCTTTAACCAATTCACTGCCGAGAAAAAAACATGGACACCTATGCTACCGCAAGAGGAATAGATCCACATGAGCCCCCGCAATTGCAGGGGCTCATGAGGATCTATGCCTCTTGCTGAAATACCTGTGTATCTATTGTTCACGGGACGGCAGGAGATCTTTATCGTGGAAATTACACAGATTTCTGACGTGCAATGTACGTACAGTTTTAGCTATACCTTCACTCCAGTTTGAGGGTGCGAATGCAGCCGGTCACTGTCAGTACGAGGAATAGATTATTATGAGCCCCTGCATACTGTAGGGGCTCATGAGAATCTATGCCTCTTGTAGATGAGTCGCGTTGGATGAGCAGCTGAGCAACTGAGGTTGACATAGTGGGTTTTGCAAACGACCCACACCAGCCTTTTATTTCTATTAACCCATATCATACTGAGGCTAAAAGCTTCAAATGTGTACACTGCCATATGCAAGCTACATTATAGTACTTACTGATAAGCTGATATAGACCAATGGCTTTAGTTCAATAATGAATAATAATAATTACGGTATTTATAATGCGCTTATCTTATAATAATTATAACTCTAAACGCGCACTCACAACTCACGCACGCATGCGCACGCTTTAGACAACGACTCACGTACCACAAATAGTGAAATACATTACGACAGTCTGCTTAGGGTGGGGAGTGTGGTGGTATAATGCTAGAACTGTTGAAAGAGGTGAGTTTTGAGGGCGGACTGGAAGGAGGATTGATTGATTGATTGATTGTACATTGCTTAACGTCCCGACAGCAACAAGGCTTTCTCAGGACGTGCCTGCACTGCTTGTGAAAAAAAAAACTAAACAGAAAATTGAATGTATGTCGCCAGCCGGTCAAATACGTTAAATAAACCTACAACATGGGGCCTAAATAAAGCTAAGACCATTTAGCAACACACATCCAATATCAAGAGCTACAGGCAGTGCAGACAGTAGGGAGAGTTTTAAAAAGGCAAATACAGGTGAATGGACAAAGGGTAGACAGAAACACATGCCCCAGAATAGAGAGGAAAACCCACCCTGTGGGGCTGACCAGGGTGACCCTGGGAACTAAAAAATGCCTAACCCCACCCAAGTCCCCCAGGGCAGACCCGGGTGGGGTCTGGAAGGAGGAGAGAGAGTGTTTCTGACGGAGAGAGAGTGGGAGGGTGTTCAAGGTGGATGGACCGTATACTGAGAAGGAACGGAGGCCGAAAGTGCTCTGAGTTTGGTGCGGGGGACGTGCAGGCGGAGAGGGTCGGAGGCGGAGCGGAGGGAGCGGGGAGGAGTCTAGGAGTGAAGTAAGTTTGAGAGATAGGCGGGAGCGCAGTTGTTCAGGGATTTGTAGCAGAGAGACAGAATCTTGTATTGGATGCGTTGGGGGATGGGAAGCCAGTAAAGGAGTTTGAGCAGAGGAGTGATGTGGTCGGATTTTTTCTTTCTGAGGACCAGGCGGGCAGCATTGTTCTGGACGCGCTGGAGAGTGAAAGTGGTGGAGTGAGGGAGGCCGGAAAGGAGAGAGTTGCAGTAGGCGATGCGAGATAGGATGAGAGAGACAGCAAGTTTGGTGGCAGCTTCGGTAGTGAGGTATTTTCTGATCTGACTGATGCGGTGCAGGTGGGTGTAGCATGCCTGGGCCGTGGCGGAGACGAAGCTGGTCATGGAAAGAGAGGAATCGAGGATAACGCCGAGGTTTTTGGCCGAGTCAGAGATTGAGATGGGGGTGCTGTCGAGTTGAAGGTGGAGGGAGGGAGGGAGCTGGGAAAGTTTCTGGCGAGTACCTACCAGCATGGCTTCCGTTTTATCGTCATTCAGTTTAAGCGTGTTTGCTGTCATCCAGTTTTTCACGTCTTCGTAGCAGTCAGCCGTGCGAGTCAGTAGTGACTGAGTGTTGTCGAGTTTGTCTTTGTCTAGTAGTTGTGAGTCGTCAGCGTAGAGGTGGTGGTGTATGTGGTGAGACTGGATGATGTTGGACAGGAGAGGGGTGTAGAGTGTGAAAAGGACCGGGCCCAGGACTGACCCCTGTGGAACTCCGCAGGAGAGCGTGACTGGGTTGGAGGAGATGCCGTCGATGGTGACGGGCTGCTGTCTGTCGGAGAGGTAGGAGAGAAACCAGGAGTAAGCAGAGTCAGTGATGCCAAAAGAGTGGTGAAGGCGGTGGAGGAGGATAGAGTGGTCTATAGTGTCGAAGGCGGCAGAAAGGTCGAGTAGCGTAAGAAGGGAGATGTTGCCCGAGTCGGTGGAGAGAAGCAGGTCGTTTAAGATATGTAGAAGGGCTGTTTCAGTGCTGTGATGTTTGCGATAGGCAGACTGGAAGGGACTGAGGAGGTTGTTGTCGGCGAGGTGGAGGTTGAGCTGGTTGAGAACAACCTTCTCAATAAGCTTGGACAGGAAAGAGAGATTGGAGACTGGGCGATAGTTTTTGAGTTCGTTCGAGTCGAGGTTGTGTTTTCTGAGGAGAGGACGGACGATGGCGGACTTGAAGATATCAGGGACGGAACGGAGCCGTTCTCTAGAGATGTGTTGATGATGGTAATGAATGGCAGGAGTTTTGGAAGGCCGTCCCGGTAGAGAGAAGCTGGGAGAGGGTCTAGTTCGCAGGTTTTGAGAGGCATGGACTTTATGGTCTTGAGGACTTCGTCCTGAGAGACGGGCCGGAAGGACGAGAGGGGGGTGCCGGAAAAGGGGGTGTCGGGAGGGCAAGGTGAAGAAGGCAGAGTGTCGAGTGTGTTGCGCAGAGTTTGGATTTTGTCGGAAAAATAGGTGGAAAAAGCGGACGGGAGTTCTTCTTTGCTGTGTGTGTTGGGGAGAGGAGAGTCTTTAGAAATGCCTAGGAGTGTGTTCATGGTAGCGTAGGGTTTTGGAAGAAGTGGATTCCAGGATTTTGTTTTGAAGATGTTTACGTTTGGAGTCGGAGATCATTCTGCAGACTTTTGATCTAGTTGTTTGGAAGATCTGTCTGTGAACGGTGAGGTCAGATGAGCGCCAGTGGCGTTCCGCTTGTCGGCGCTCGCGCTTGGCCTCAGCTATGTCGTCAGTGAGCCAGGGGGAGGGGGGTCGGTTGGGTATGGAGCAGGTGGTGACAGGTGCCTAGAAGTTTTCGAAGGGAGGAGTCGAAATGGGATGCAAGATCAGGAGAGGAGGCGGGGTCCAGGAGAAGGTCGACAGCTTCGTCGAAGAAGCTCTCTCGGTTGACAGATTTTAGTTTGCGACGAGAGACAAGGAGCTTGGGTTTTATCGGGGGAGGTAGGTTGAGGGAGACGAGAATAGAGAGGTGGTCAGAGGGAAGCACAGAGGAAGTGTCTAAGTTGAGAAAGAGTTGATCGGAGGTGCGGGTGATGATCCAGTCGAGGGTGTGGCCGAGTCGGTGGGTGGGTTTGGTGATGTGTTGTGTAAGATTGTGGTTTGAAAGTGATGTGCAAAGGCCTTTTGTGTCAGGGTGGTCGGGTTTGTCGAAGTGGAAGTTAAAGCCGCCAAAGAAGGATGTGTTTTCCGGGTCGTGTGCTGTAGTGGTCGAGGAGGAGGTCAAACTCGGTGGGGAACATGGAGTTTGTGAGTTTGTTTTGAGAGCCTAGAGGCGCCAAGCAATTCTGGCACTACCCTTGAACTATTTGTCAAACTTATTTTCACACACTGGTGTATTCCGAATGATAAGGGTTAATTGTTTTCTTCCTCTACATCATATTATTGTTTATTATTTTTTTGCTGGGGAGTGGGAAGAAGGGATGGTTGAGGTGGGGGAGGTGTCAAAAACCTCTCACGGCCACATCCACTATTGTACATTGCGCAAACTGAGACAAACTGGAAAGCAACTCCCGCGACATGCTGATTTTAACCTAGAGTTTAACTCATTAAAGTCAAGGTTATTCTGTTGTCCTGTGCTAATGATGAAAGCCGAAAAGTACACTGCCAGTGCTACAGGAAATGTCTGAAGGTATCCGTTGTAGTATTATTGTTTCTTTTGTTGCGATTTCGCGGAATTGGACGTGTAGTGTGTGCACAATACCACACTGTGAGCCAGAGATTCAATATTTTGCACGGTAGTTCGGGTCTGGCTCATGAACTATTAGGTTTTGATATGTCATGCACTGTACAAAATACGTCTACTTCGCTTATAACAAGGTCATGTATAACTCATTACGAAATACCCACATGTTGGAGTTACCCTCTGAGGACTGCATTACAATTCAGGAGACAGATCGACCATGATAGTTCAAGAGTGGTGGCAAAATAGCTTGGCGCCTATAGGCGCCAAACTATTCTGCCACCACCCTTGAACTATCATGTTCGAGCCATGTGTTGCTGTGGTGTGTCGCGGGCAGAATGAGTTAACAAACGTCGGATAAAACAGCACTACTTCAAACGTCCTGACAATACTCGTTCTTTGTGAATTACTTCTAAATTACTTCGCTTGTCAGTAACAACTCAACAACAAGAAATATGAAAACCACTGGCGATTTGTTATATCAAAAGTTTACTGTGTACGTTGATCTTGCACACCACTACAATATAACGTAAAACAGTTTCCGTCTTTTATTTTAGAGAATTTGGACTGGCCGAGTGGGTTTCGGTCCCAACAATCACCAATCAACAAGTCTTCGCCTAACTTAACTCATTCTACCCCAGACACACCACAGCAAGATAAGGATCGACCATGATAGTTCAAGGGTGATGCCAGAATAGCTTGGCGCCTATGGGCGCCAAGCTATTCTGGCATCACCCTTGAACTATCATGGTCGATCTGTGTCCTGCACTGCAACGCAGTCTTCGGAGGACAACGGCAAAATTTGGGGATTTCGGTGATGGGGTAGAATGAGTTAACATGCACTGACTGACTGCCTGACTGACTGCCTTACTGACTGCCTGACTGACTACCTGACTGATTGCCTGACTGACTGCCTTACTGATTGCCTGACCGTCCAGTAAGCAAAGATACTCGGTCCCTGGACGGCCGCAATGGGTACTGCTGTGCGCCGCGTGCCCGCTGCAGCCGTCGGGGGCCTGAAGATCTTTTGCTACTGGGTTCTCTCTCTCTCTCTCTCTCTCTCTCTCTCTCTCTCTCTCTCTCTCTCTCTCTCTCTCTCTCTCTCTCTCTCACTTCAGGCCGCAGTGACAGTCACGTCGGCCCGCCCCGCCGGCAGCCACAGGCACCTGCTGAACACCTGGCCTCTCGCCGTATACAGCCGGATGCAACCCATCTCGTCATCGGCGACTCTACTCTTCGACACATGAAGGCCAGTAAAATGAAGACCAACCTAAGTGAAAGGGTCCAGATACTCTCAGTATCGGGCTTGAAGGCTATCGATCTGTCGGACTGGATGAAGCGTCAGTCCGAAGCACCCCATGTACGGGTGGTCACCGTGCATGTAGGGGTGAATGACTGTAAGACTGGCGAAGTGACCAGCCGCCTGTGGGATCAGCTACTGACACAGTGCAGGCGCGTATTCCCCAACGCCGCACTTCACGCCTCCAGCATCCTGCCCACTAAGACACAGTGTAGGATGACACTCCCAATAGAACTTTCCAGCGCAAACTTGTGCCACGCCTGTCGCAAACTGGGGGTGGTCTTCGTCGACAACACGGCCACCTTCACACACATGGGTTTTCCACGCCTTGCCATGTACAGTAAAGACAGACGTGACCTCATCCACCCGAGCTACAAGGGCATGACCCGACTGGCGGCCAACATCAGACGAACGTGGCTACCAGCCGACAACCAGCCACGCGACCAGCCTCGCCACGCTTCACACACTCCCAGCAGCAAGAGTGGCCGCTCGGATGAGGCAACCGCACACAGTGAGCCGCTCAGACACGTTACCTGGCAACGACCCGAGCAGCAGATGCAGCAGACGAAGTATATTGCCGAAGGCGGTGTTGCGTCATCAATGCCAGAAAACCCCTCGTTGCAGCAGCCAGGGCTCTCCTGGCCAGTGGTGACGCAACACCCTCTTGGGCATCAGGTGTTCACGTGGCCGGTGTACGGCTATAATCCTCAAGTGTTTGGATTGCCCCAGCATTATCATTCGTACTCTGGGATGCCACCTGATTGTTTCTATCCCGCGCCATCGTACACCCAAGAGCACCTTAGTCCTCACAGTCTTGCGAGCTCTTATTAAAACCGACATATTTGCCTCAATTACACTCCAGTTTATAAGTTTTGGCATTTCAAGTTTCACAAAATAATTAGTGAATTATTTGACAGCTGAATTGAGCGTTCTCATTAATATCAAGTTTCGTCCTTGAGCACATTCACTAACTCATTGTATTGCTACGATATATCTTGTGGTCTTTTAGTAAACCAGTTCTGAAAGGCCGCCTAAACTTAGATGCGAAGCACTGTGAGTATGCTGTTGCTGACTGACTGTGACGTGTTTGCGATTACCGTCAGCCACTATCTTGGTAGTGACCCTAACGGACACATTAATTTGAGGCACGACAGTACTGGAAGTCGTGACAGCACGATCATTGTGCTCAGTATAGTTTTAATTGTACTCTACTTGCATTTATAATTTTTTTTCTTTTAACATGTCGAATAGTTCAACATTTCACAATTTACATTTGGGTCATTTAAATATTTATCACTTGTTAAACAAGATTCCTGATTTGTGTGTTCTCCTCTCTCAGCCCACCCCCTTTCATATTTTCGGAATTACAGAGTCACGTTTACGTTCCGACATAAGTGACGCATCTATTTCGATACCGGGGTTTTCAGTAATCCGGCGCGATCCTGTACGTCCTCAGCAAACAGGATTAGCTGTTTATATACATGACTCTATACGCAGAAGAACAGACCTGCAATCAGACTCTGTTGAAAGTGTGTGGGTTGAGGTGAAGACAAACAGATCGGCCCCTTTTGCTTGTTGGATTTGTATACCGAAACCCGTCTGCGTCATTTGAGTGGTATGACGACTTTTTACATATGGCGGATAAGATTAACAAAAGCAGCACTGAAGTGTTATTACTTGGCGATTTTAACATCAATATGTTTGTTTCGAACCCTGCTTGGGAATCCACAATCAATATGGTTGGTCTCAAGCAGATCATCACGTCTGCAACTAGAGTTACAGAGTCGTCTGCCACTCTGATTGATCATATATACACCTCCAACAATTCAAGGGTTCTTAGTTCTTGTGCCCTTCAAGTGGCGATCAGTGACCACTACCCTGTGTGCTGCAGCTGGGCTTTGAAGTTGGACAAACAAAATCGGAAAAACCAACATACCACTATCTATTATAGATCGTTTAAAAAGTTTAATAGGGATATGTTTTTAGCCGAACTAAATGAAACCTCTTTTTTTTCGGTTTACAATCATACGAATCCTGAAGATGCTTTGGCCGATTGGTATAGATTGTTCCGTCGGGTTCTTGACAAGCATGCGCCGTTGCGTGAAAAGAGGGTGAAACATGTGCTTTTACCCCAATGGTTAAGCAATGACATTAAAGAGGCCATGGCTGTCAGAAATGAACTAAAACGCAACAAAGATTTTGGTGCTTTCCGCAAGCAGAGAAATCGTGTTAAATACATGGTATTAGAGGCCCCAAAAAAACCACTTTAAGCGATTGATGGACAACAAAACATACACCGTATCTGTCTGGCGCGCCCTTAATGCGTTCACTAAATCACGACAAACAGCACCATGTACATCTATATCTGCAGACACATTTAACAACCATTTCTTGTCTGCTGCTGATTCGTTGTTAAGCAGTACGACAACACACACACCAGCTATATCCGAAAGGCTTACAGATTTTTGTGAGGACAAACGTATCATTTAGTATTCCTTCGCTTACTGTATTTGACGTTGGCAAATCTATTAGCCAACTCAAAAATAAGCGCTCGCTTGGTCACGACGGGATAAATACATACTTTTTAAAACTTGCTGCTCCGTATGTGGTCGAGTCTTTGACATTTATTTATAATCTCGTTTTACAACATGGTACATTTCCAAACAGCTGGAAAGTAGCCAAAGTTATTCCTCTGCCAAAAAGTAAGAACCTCTCAGATCCTAATAAGTTTAGACCAATCTCGCTCTTGTCAGCTCTGTCAAAACCAATAGAAAAACATGTACACAGGCATCTGAGCTATTTTCTTGAAAAACATAACTTGCTTTACCCACTACAGTCAGGTTTTAGACCTCGCCACTCATGCCACACTGCTCTAGCTCACCTGACCAATACTTGGCTTACGTCCATGAACAAAGCTGAAATGACCGGTGCTGTATTTCTAGATTTCTCAAAAGCCTTTGATCTAATAAATCATGATATGTTGATACTAAAGCTATCAGTGTATCACGTAAACAAAGCATCCTTGGACTTTTTCAAATCCTACCTGCACGGAAGACGTCAGTATGTGTTTGTTAACGGAAAACGTTCCGCTGAAGGCATACTAAAGCATGGCGTGCCTCAGGGCTCAATATTAGGGCCCCTCCTATTTTCCATTTACATCAATGATATGCCATTGCATATTTCAGATCTAAACGTACGCTGTAGTCTGTTTGCTGATGATGCTACTCTCGACATGTCGTCAGCGAATATCTCCACAATCAATTCCTCACTTCAACAGGGCTTAACTGATGTTTCAAAATGGTGTCACACTAACTATATGGTACCAAATCCGTCTAAAACAGAATGCATGCTAATAACTACACGACAAAAGCAGCAGCTACATCCACCCCCACTTAGCCTTTCTCTCAACTCTACCCCCACCCGGGTCTGCCCTGGGGGACTTCGGTGGGGTTAGGTATTTTTTAGTTCCCAGGGTCACCCTGGTCAGGCCCCACAGGGTGGGTTTTTCTCTCTATTCTGGGGCATGTGTTTCTGTCTAACCTTTGTCCATTCACCTGTATTTGCCTTTTTAAAACTCTCCCTACTGTCTGCACTGCCTGTAGCTCTTGATGTTGGATGTGTGTTGCTAAATGGTCTTAGCTTTATTTAGGCCCCATGTGTTAGGTTTATTTAACGTATTTGACCGGCTGGTGACATACATTCAATGTTCTGTTTATTTTTTATTTTTTAACGAGCAGTGCAGGCACGTCCTGAGAAAGCCTTGTTGCTGTCGGGACGTTAAGCAATATACAATCAATCAATCAATTTCTCTCAACTCTGAGCCGATTAGACAAGTTAGAGAGCAACGCTTGTTAGGCGTCATTATTGACGATCAACTCACATGGCACGCTCATGTCAGCAGCGTATGTCGAACAGTGTCCAGGAATTTATATCTTCTTTCAAAACTGCGTTATTTTACAGATACACCGACAAGGAAAATATTTTATAACGCACATATTCAATCCCATATAGATTATGCTTCTACAGTTTGGGATGGATGTAGCGATGCGTGCATAAAAAGACTTAATGCTCTTCATCGTAGAGCAGCCAAATTAATCCACCCGGATAGTAAAGAAAGCACCGACGACCGACTCAAAGCCCTCGACATGCTGCCTCTGCGTAAGTTACTTATGTACAATAAAGGCGTACTTATGTTTAAAATCTACCACTCTAAAACGCCTAGTTATCTAACAGATCTATTTAGCCCTGCTCATACGCCTTATAAAACGACGAGGAACAATCTATCCATACCAAGGCCGCGCCTCGATATATTCAAAACTAGTTTGTCTTACTCAGGAGCCAAACTATGGAATCTGTTGCCTATCGACATTACTGGGGCTCCTTCTTTGTCCACATTCAGAGCCCGCTTATTTCGGCACCTGAAAGAAAATTAAGCCCATAGTTGTGTACTTGTGTCGGCGTTTTTCCAGCGCAGTGAGTTGTATTGTCGAGTTTGCAGTTGCTGTTCAAACTAAGTTTTTAACATTCTTGTTTAATCAGGCTCTTAGTGTGTGTGTGTGTGTGTGTGTGTGTGTGTGTGTGTGTGTGTGTGTGTGTGTGTGTGTGTGTGTGTGTGTGTGTGTGTGTGTGTGTGTGTGTGTGTGTGTGTGTGTGAGTGAGCTAATTTCTTTTTTTATGCTCACGTTTTGACTTTCCAGTTTTATTAGTTTTAGTAACGCGCGTGAGATTGATGTGTGAGTGCGTGTGCAAGGACATGATTGAAAAAAGGTCTGTGTACCTAATCATTTATCCTTGAGAAATAAAGTTTCATTTCATTTCATTTCATTTCTCTCTCTCTCTCTCTCTCTCTCTCTCTCTCTCTCTCTCTCTCTCTCTCTCTCTCTCTCTCTCTCTCTCTCTCTCTCTCTCTCTCTCTCTCTCTCTCTCTCTCTCCCCACCCTTCTCCGACTTCCTTGCCCCCACCCCCGCCCCAGACATTTGTTTCAATGCGCTATATCAGCTGTTGAAACTGACATTCACTGCATTGTCTCATTCAAAACTAAAACCTTGATTGCTTCTTCAGTATGAGGATGTCAAGGAAGCACGTCGAGAGGCATAAATTCGCATGCCTGAGCCCCTGCAGCTGCAGAGCCTCATGCGAATCTATGCCTCTTGCAGATGAAAAGATCTGAGTGAGGGACTGAACAGAAATTGACGAGCCTTCACATTGCGCGCACAGTACGTGGCACGCGCATGGAGATTGAAGGTTTCAACGCGCATGTCAATTTCTTGCAGACGGTGTCAGTTTCTAATGAGACAAAAACTTATCTCTCCGAGAAAGAGTGAACACATCTAAGAGTAGATATCGGCAGAAACTAGGACGGTAATAATTAGCCCGTCAGATGCGACTGCTGTCAGTTGCGGCCGCATCCTCTCCTTTCAAAAGATTGATTCCTTTGATTGTATCTCTAGCAACATATTTGATTAACTCATTTAGCCCGACGCACGTATTTCCCAAATTTTAGAGGCGTCATCTAACGGCTATGCACCTGTTGCAGGAGATGGATCGACCATGATAATTCAAGGGTAGTGCCATATTAGCTTGAGGCCGACAGGCGCCAAGCTAATTTGGCACTACCCTTTAATTATCATGGTCGACCCATCTCATGCTGTAGTGCGTCAGGGCTGAATCGGTTAACGTATTCAAGGGTTCCTTTATCAGTAGCTGTCGTATAGCGGTGACTACGGCAACGCTATGCGACACTTCCGCAGCTATTGATGCGGGCGCCTAGAATGAGTTAAATGACGTTTAGAGGGCATGTTAGGATAGTGGCCACGTGCTAGCCGAAATTGTAAGATCTCTCCAACCCACCTTAATCAACGTGTGAGTAAAGAATAGTATTGGCACGTTTTGAAATGCTCGTCTTGATCCTATGCACAAATAAAATAAAAGAACACCGTCTGAAACCAGAACGCATCAAAATTTGATCGCGCGCGCGCGAGTGTGTGTGTGTGTGTGTGTGTGTGTGTGTGTGTGTGTGTGTGTGTGTGTGTGTGTGTGTGTGTGTGTGTGTGTGTGTGTGTCGTGTGTGTGTATGTGTGTGATATTTTCAATGCAAATCTGAAGACGGTTTGCTTGTTGCAACATTTTTTTTCCTTTCATTTAGACCATCTAGTTGTTAAGATAGTATTAACTAAACTCACACAGCCTAACGATAAAGAGGATTTTAAAGGCGCCTATACATGGTAAACTGCTTTAGGCGCCGTAATATATGAACAAAAAAAAATATTGCACGAAAAGTGACAAAACAAAAGCCGTATATACAATTACACAATAGCTCAGAAGATTGCTGAAGAAATGAACACTGATAATCAAGATTGGAAAAGATGAGTTTTAAGACTGCGTTTAAAACTCGCATTGGACTCACTGTGTCCGTCAAGGGTTTAGGAAGATCATACCAGATTGATGGACCTTGGTATGAAAATGATCTCTACTCAAACCTTGTATCCCTTACTGTTGGAATAATTGTGCTAGATCAGCTTGGAGCCTTCACTTTTGCCAAACCAATTAAATCTGACGCACATTCTTGAACCAGTATTAATTCCGACCCGCTGCATCTGCCCTCGGCATGGAGATAATCCTGGTCTTTGAACTGAAAACGATAATCTTCAGTATGTACGTCAAACCATTTAGCCCTAACGCCCTACAGCAGGAGATAGATCGACCATGATAATTCAAGAGTAGTGCCAGATGATATTGGCGCCTGAAGGCGCCAAGCTCATCTGGCACTACCATTGAATTATCATGGTCGATCCATCTACTGCAACTGGTATATAATTGTTAGGTGACACCTCCTATCTTTGGGAAACGTCGCCTTGGGGTTAAATTGGTTAAAGATACACTCTTTTACTCTTACCATCATTTACTCTTGCCCCCAAAATAAGTTCAACTCTCGACTTTCTCTTGAATAGCTATGACGGTGTGGTGTCACCCACAAATCTGTTTATACAGGGAGGAGGGTGTTCTGCAAGACTGAAAACCGATTTGCCTTAATTCCTTTTCAGTTGAAGACTCAAATCTCGACAGCTTCTGCCCCGGCTCTGTTGAAAAGCTTTGACAGAAATAAATGGAACGGAGTACTTTGAGCAAGAGGCATAGATTCTCATAGCCCCTGCAGTCGCAGGGGCTCATGAAAATCTATGCCTCTTGCAAACGGAGAAGACTTTTTGTATCTGAACTATGGGGCAGATGGCAGATGATCGGTTGTGTGCTTTTCTGACGGACGCAGGCAAGTGGTTGGAGGAAAAAAATCAATAAAAGATAGATACCTGATCAGGAGTATTGAAATTCCACCAGTCTGTAAGCCTATAATTTAATAAACAGTGACGCCTCCACAAACAAGAACTGCAATACATCTTTAATAATAAAACTCAATAATAATAAGTCTTCCACAAATTTTGTCTGATCATGTTCTTATTGATATACTGAAGAGCAAAAGAAATACGATATCTTTTTATCATCACAAACACTAAAGTGTTCCCAATGACTCCAAAAATATCGCATCTCTTTTGCTCGTCCCAATATACACCCGTATAATTATGCTCTTTTCTCTGGAGCGCCAAACAATATTCTCGTATGGTCTATTTCGCCTCTAACAAAGTCGGATATAACAAACGTCGGATATACCAACGCTTTTTCAGAGGTCATGGTCGCACCTTTTCTCCGTAATTTACTTCGCTTACAACAAACCTCGGATGTAACAACAAAATAGTTGGGGATCCCCATGCAGTGCACTTTGCTATATTCGTAGTTTATTGTAATACCCTTTTGGCCCAAACTATCATTTTTATTACACATCATTTTCGTGAACGGTTTTGCATTTACTTTGCTGCCATGTAATAGTAAGTCCATTCCCTGTGCGCAAAAGGCCATCGGGCCGACGTCGGCCATATGGCCTTTTGCGCGTTGGGCCGTTATTAGTTGTGAAAAGCGAGATGTAATACGTGTACAATGAAAATCTCTCATTTCACAAAAATGACTTGTCTTTTTTTCTTGACATGGCAAACTGATTCTCTCTTGCTTCAAGAAGCATAATACCCAGTAAGCGAAGGTCCACGGGCCCACGACAGCCGTCGTGGGCCCGCGCAGGGCTGTGCGCGGGCCGACTGCGGCCGTCGTGGGCCTGACCTGAAGACGTTTTGTTATTGAGGAGCATTAAGGCATTGCGCAATTTCAGCCGAAAGACTAAAACTAAAACTTCCAGATGCCAAATCGAGCGCCATCGTCGGTATTTACTGGCACGAGCATCTTTTGCTCACTGAGACACAAGGATTTTTTTTTTCAACTAACTAGCCGTTTGAAGCAGTTGAAATATCCCTGAGCCATCACGGACACATACAGTTACGGCCAGTATTCAAGTTATCGTCCCTCCACCCCCACCCGTCCGGCCACTCCAGCCCGCCCTCAATCCCTCCCCGTTCACATAGTAACGGTCTGGGCTGATCCAAAGACGTCTGCATCGGACTGACGTCACGACGGACACGATGCGCAGACAAGAGGTCGACATGCACGTGCGATAAGGAATGTGTACAGAATATCGCTGTTTCCTTCCATCTACAACATCAGTCGCGCTATTCTCGATTCGTTAGAGAGAGACGACTACACTTTATATGCATACAACTCTTTTTTTTTTTTTTTTTTTCTTCTTCAAAATTCAGATATTTATATAACGTCTGTTCAGTGTGACACATCGGTTATATTACTTAGGCTTTTTTTTTTTTTTTTTTTTTTTTTTTTTTTTAAAGAGACAGACACCTGGTTAGGAATAATGCAATTAACATATAAAAATTGCAATAAGCGATTTCCGGAAATCAAAAAGTACCTCAAAATTGCACGTGTTGCGATGAAAACGGTGGATTAAAAGCCAGGACAAACACACGATCGCGTGTTTGTCCGGGCTTTAAATCCACCGTTTTCGTCGAACACTGACGTGCACTTTTGACCAGCTTCTGATTCGCGAACCCTTACTAGTACACCAAATCGTGCGGCTTTTCTTGCGAATTTAACGAACGCGCATGGGGTCACAGCATGGCGCGCTGGCTTATCGCACGTGCTTATCGTGTCGTGTAGTACAGCGTTGGCGACCACAGGGAGCTCACATGCCTTTATGGGGGGGGGGGGGGGGGGGGGGGGGAAGGTGCTGACAAGCTCGCACAAGGGCACGCTCGTCTTACAGACTTATTTATTACCCCATTTAGCCCCGACGCACTACGGCAGGAGATGGATCGACCATGCTAATTCGAGGGTAGTGCCAGATTAGCTTGGTACATGGTGCCTTCAAGATGGATCGACCATGCTAATTCAAGGGAAGTGCCAGATTAGCTTGGCGCCTGACGGCGCCAAGCTAATCTGGCATTACCCATGAATTAGCATGGTTGATCCATCTCCTGCAACTGGTACGCAGTACTTAGGTCACACCACAAAATTTGAGCAATGCAGCCTTGCAACGTCATGCGCCATGTTAATCTGGCACTAACCTTAAATTATCAAAGTTGATCCATCTCCTGCAACTGGCACGCAGACATTAGGTGACACCATCAAATTTTAGAAACGCCACCTGTTGGTTAGATGAGTTAACTCATTCAAGACGTGGTGCATCCGCGTCTCGATTGTTATGAGGCAGGCTTTGTTTCCCCCCCCAGTCAACAAAACTGTACAGTTTCTGACTATCAGCAGTATTACAATTTCGAATTGTATATGGCTTGTCGATGCCAATAGTTAACGGGGCACGCCAGATCTTTTTTAAGGCTTCAGTTCGCATAAAACGTTTGCTGGGATTCAGTATTCATACCCACTTAGACAGTGACCGCAGTTTTTTTGTCCCACCAAAATGCTTCCTTTCGTCCGTTAATAGTGAAGAAAGGCCCACTGGAATCTTTTGTGGGATCCCTGAAAAGATTGCTTCTGATAGGCGTGGGTAGATGACGTCATAACTATTCTATACGACTTAAGTAATCTGCATAATTATAAGCGATCAGAGACAAGATGGCCTATAAACCAGCAAAGAAAAAAAGAAAGTATCATCGACTCGCGCCGTCGGCCCGACATTGACAGACTCAAAATTGAAGAGAAGAAAGAGGAAGAAAGAAAAAATACCCCTAAGGAGAAGTGACATCGGACAAGAGAATATGGACATGTGGCAACGCGTAAAGCAAGAGCTTGACTTGACCGCCAACCCATAATTCGTTACTTTCCTGCTGAACCAGTAAGTAATCTACAGTCTTTGTCGATCTTCCTATAGTTCAGCGAGAGCAAGTGATTTTCAGATTTCATGATCTTCAGTAGAATTTATATCTTACTGATTTCTCAAGATTTTAAACTTGTTTTATCATATAATTACGAGCTAGTTATCACATTTTATGCTGCAGAGATCTTAAAACTACGGTGTGTGTCAAAGTTGCACATCGCTGGTCGTAACATGTTTTTGTCTGTGCCGGCTCTCGAGTCAGAGAGGTAGTGTTTCTGCTGCGAGGGTGCATTTGTCGTTTCCAATGATGCTTTACGTAGATCTCGATGTGTGAAATGTGAAATTGACTGCAGTGCAGAAAGTGGGTATACATATCAATGTTCTGTTTCAATGATGGAAGACGGTGCGTATTTCCGAGGGGTAAAAGATCAAAGGTCAAGCTAGGCACCGTAGACTTGCTTTGAGAGTGCCAAACACGCATGCCCTCGGTGCACTACGCGGCACGATCGTTACTAGTAAATACTAACAAGTCGAACGGAACCCGCATTGTGATTTTGACAGCATAGCGAGTACGAAGGTTTATTCTACTTTCTCGTGAAAAATTACGTCAAAGGGATGCCGGAGAACACCAGTAGGCCTACACGTGTAAACTGACACGTGTGTACATCACACCGATGACCTCGTGACCTGCAATATTATGATACACTGATAGTCAGCCGGGTTTTGCCTTGTGGCGTAGGGACTGCGGCGTAGGCTCATAAATATGCATATTAATTCAAAAAGAGGCCGATGCAGACGATAAACCCTCGACTCGGCAACAAAAACAATACTCCCTCCAAACGATGAATTTCGACGGAAGTTTACAAAGTAAAGTAGGTAAGAGCACTGTCAGGAGCGAGAAGTGTGCATGATCGACCAGTGATCATAGATCTACTGTGGTCAAAGCACACACACACACAAAAAGATAGGAAAGAGGGGGTGAGCTAAGAAAGTGACTGAAAGCAATGCATATGGAAGCCCCCCAAAGGGGGGCGTATCACATATCCCACTGTTCCAGCCACTCAGTGCATGGAAATTTAAATCTAGGTCCCCCCAAGGGGGGGGGGGTCCAGATATTTAGCCGGTGTGGACAGCTGTTTCGGTCTTGGCGACCTCTTCAGCACACCATCGGCAACACTGGAGGAAGGCAGGAATATCTGCCTACAACCACATTTTACTGTGGTGTCTGCAGGGGCATACATCTGAGCCCTGGCAGTCTCCCCTTTTCTTTTCATTTTTTGTTTTTGATGAATTTCGACATTTGGCATTGTATTGACATCATAAAGCTCTAAGATAGTACACAAAGGACTCATACAGCAGTATCTGTTGCAGACAGTTTTCTGACTGCTGAAATGCTTGAACCTTGGGAATATAACTTTAAGGTGAAATTCAGTAAATTGCCATGAAATTATATCATCACTGTTTGGTAGTGCAAAACTAAATTAAAATCAATTTCTGAACACCCACAAATCAATGACTCGTGTAATCCTTTGGCTGTGGGTATCGCTTTTTTTGTCGCGATGATTCCTGAAGGAATCGTCGCTACAAAAATGCGTTACCGACACCCTAAAGGTTACTTTTAAGAGGCGTATACAATAAGACTGTCTGCTGAGTAACGACGATATTTTAAAGCTGAGCAATTGCCCCAAATTAACTTCATACCCTCCTTCCATATATTATTATCACGCGGGAAACTTCGGGTATATCAGGGTGTCTGGGGACGAAACTTGTTTGTTGTTATATTACTGAAGTTCGTTATCAGCGAAGCTAATGATATAGAAGTTGTCGGAACCTCTGGAATTAAATGTCAGTTATATCCGACTTTTTCTATAATTATAGGACCCGGCGATAACTGAAGTTTACTATTATTATTATTATTATTATTATTATTTGCCTTATACTTAGATACTTTTTTTTTTTCATTATTATTTGTTCCTTCATTACACAAATAAGTTAACTGTTTTGCTGCCCGTGACTGCTATTTGCTGAGGTGATTCCTGCAGGAATCACCTCAGCAAATAGCGTCACGGGCAGCGAATGGGTTTATATGCATCTGACCTGGAGATACGGACTTTTACTTTTTTTTCTCTGAACAGGAACAGCTGACCT